>CM052442.1:101389485-101424512 GCA_028533085.1 Varecia variegata | reverse complement strand
TCCTTTCCAACTCTAAGATTCCAAGATTGCCCACTTGGCAGTGTGGAAGCCAGCTGATGGGTTTAATTCCGTGAACAACGGACGGGCGTCCTGTGATGCTAATGCTGCTAGTAAGGAGTCAGGCATCTTGGCACCATGAACTAGGACATTTTCCCCATGATGCACTGAATACAGTGGGAGGAGGTGGCTTTGAGGGAGTGAGATTACTCTTCCAGCAGGTAGAATTTTGCAAGCATCTAGGAATTCTAACTTGTGTTCTTGGAAAACTTCTCTCTAAATTCTAGGAAGAAGAACGCCTAAATAAACTCAGACTGGAAAGCCAAGGCTCCCCTGAAAGTAAGTTGCCACTGCTACAATGGTAGTCACCAGTTAACTTGTGCTAGCAGTGGGAGGAGCGATGAATGGGATGTGGCAGGAGAGCTAATGAGTTCGTCCCAGTGAACCGTGTGGGTGAGTTTATGAGAATTCCTTTTAGGTCCAGTGCTTAAGCTATGCACACCCACATCAAAAGCCTTACCTTTAATGTTTCCTTTCTGCTTTGGGCATGACATCATCTGAGTACACCACGGCTGGTGTCGCGGGATAGAAGAACCTTAGTCTCCTGGACTAGCCTAATGCCAGATGGCAACCAAACCCCACATAGACATGTGGACGTTACTGCATGGGGCCAAGGCTGCACTCCTGCAGCCTGGTGCTTTTCTCCCAAATGAGATCTCAAGGGCTGTGCCATAGCTAAGTGTGATTGTCAGCCTTAAAGATGGAGAGTATTCAGTGTAGTCCTGCTATTCATTAACCTTTTAAAAGTCCATTTCTGTTTCTGTCTAACCACTTATAAGCAAGAAGCTCTGAAAGTGTATTATCTTCTGGGTGGTGTAGTTAAATTCAGCAGCTGTCTGTTACGTTCATGCTACATGGAAAGCATCGTACTAGGCCCTTGATGTGGAGACAGATGAATCCATCATAGCACCTGTGCTCAAAAGAGCTTACGTTCTAGTGGGAGGACAATGCAGGTGCATGTAAAACTAACTACGAAAAGCGGAATGAAATAAGGGCTCCCCATTTAACCTAAATTGAAGTTTTTCAAATTCTAGTGGCACTTATTTGGCATGCCATAAGTAAGGAAGGGAAAGGTTTTGGAGCAGTGGTTCTCAAACTATGTTCCATAGTATCCCAGGGGTTCCCAGAGGTGCTTTGGAGGGGTAGATCGAGCAAGCAGGTCTACTTCAGTCAGAGCAGCTCTTTTTGGTGTTTTATATGTTGGGCTTTTGAATAAGGTTTCTTTTGAAATGGGGTTTAAAAAAAGATTTGAATAGCCTAACTAAGAGGAATATTCTTTTAGAAAAGCAGAGGAAAAGAGAAGATTAGTGGATGCAAAGAATTTAACAACAACATAAAAAGGTCACCTTGAGATTTAAATTAATTTTTTGGTGTTTTAAAGGGACAAACTTCCGAGATGGGTATAAATTCTTATGTATGGATTTTTACGGTGCTAGGTAAAGCCTTAACTGTTTTATCTAAATTTCATAAAGTTTTCTGACGAAGGAAGTTCTTCATGGTGGGGTAGTGTAATAAATTTTTGTAGTTTTGAAGAAAAAAGTTTTAATTAGTTAAATGTTGCTAGAAGTCTGACAGTTTGTGGCCCCTTAGGGTAAGGCTGCTTGTGATCGGCCATACTATTGATGACACTGTTTGAGCATCAGCCAAGTGTCTGTGCAGAATATTTGTAGCCTAGGAAAAAATATGTAGCCGCAGAGTCTGAACACCAGTGCTATTGTCTTGAGAACTGCCCTTTCCTTTACCTCACTCCTCTGACTCAGCTGTGACTCTGTCTTTAACTGTGTCATTGGCTGTGTCTTCATGAGCCTTAGGCTGTAGACAGAATTAATGCCCCCATTTCCTGCCTTTCAGTGTGAAATTGTCCTCCTTTGGTTATGTCCTCATCCTGTCCGTCTTTCAAAGCCCAGATCAGACACCAGCTTGTCCATGTAGACTTGCTTGATACCTACTTTCCCAGCCTAATGTCATTCTACCTGGAAATTTTCATTAAGACGTTACTTGTCACTCTCCATCTGGTATTATGGTTTTCAGAACATAAGCTCTGAGAGCAGCATCGTGGTTTATCTGTCTTTGCATCCTAGTAGTGCACTTCACAGTACCTTGCACCTTGTAGGTGTTCTGTTAATGCTTGGTTGAATGAATATATGGCCGAATATCAGAATTATTTTTTTCATTCATTGTTTCTAGCTTTTTGAGCTAGCTTAAAGAGATGACCTTAAAGAAATTCCAGAAAAGAAAAAAACTGTAGATTGTATTAAGATGACTAGAGCAGGAGCTGAGGAGATCTTTATTTCCTTTCTGTAATGCCTCCTAAGATGGCCACACTTTGCCAAGTTTTATGGAAAAAACACAACACTCAATGCGTTTTTTCTTATTCTCCCATTCAATGACAATCAACACAGAAGACTTCTGTGACCAAATGTGTGGAGGCTTTTCCCTACACACCAAGCAAGCAAATCAGTTCTGCAGTGGACACCAGCTGAGTGCCCTCTAATTCAACTCCTACACTGTCTACCTGGAGATAGCTTCAGATCCCACAGGTTGAGGGCTCAGTCTGCAAGACTGCCCCCGGACACCAGCTGCAAGTCCAGGCCTCCAGAACTTCTCAATTACTAGCTATAAACTGGGGTTCCCACAACCCCCTCCTGGGGTTCAATTAACTTACTAGAGCAGCTCACAGAACTTAGAAAAACACTTACATTTACTGGTTTATTATAAAGAATATTACAAAGGATACAGATGAAGAGATGCATAGGGTGAGGTATGGAGGAAGGGGCGCGGAGCTTCCATGCCCTCCGTGGGTGTGCTACCCTCCGGAACCTCCACGTGTCCAGCTATCCGGAAGCTTCCCAAACACTGTCCTCTCGGGCCTTTTATGGAGACTTCACTGGATAGGCATTGAAACATGGCCGACTGTGGCAAGTTGTGATTGGACAAAAAGTCTAATCTAGACTGGTATGATCCAAATCTGGCAAGGCCTGTCTGTTCAGATTCTTCTTGGCCTCTCTGTGCAGAGTTCCTTCCTCCAGGGTATGGAGGAAGGCAGGTGAAAGGAAGACAGGGGATGGTCAGAGAGAAAAGATTCTGTTTTCTGAGGTCTAAAGTGTCCTAACACTATAACCAAAGACTGTAACAAGGTCCGTGGGAGTTACAAGCCAGAAACCACTGGGCGAAAGCCAGTATGTATCTCATCATATCACACCAGATGTAATATTTTTGCTTGAGTTTGTTATGCCTGTATACTTACCCCTCAAGACTACGAAAAAGATTTAAAACCATACCTTGGAGAGCAATGTTCCTCATAATTTTTCCTTATATGTTTTTCTGTGGAAGTACGAGCCCAGGCTGGTGAAGACATGGACCAGATATTTGTGTGGGGGAGCTTAGGGGCACCCAGGAAGGAAAAAAGGGTTGAAGTCACCCGGATGCGCCCCACACACCCTCTCCTGTGGTGACTATTGCTTTTGACATCTTACTACTTTGCTTTGCTTTCCAGCTCTTACAAGCTTGAGGAAAGGATACCTGTTCATGTATAATCTCGTGCAATTCCTGGGATTCTCCTGGATCTTTGTCAACTTGACTGTGCGGTTCTTTATCTTAGGAAAAGGCAAGTAAGGAATTTCAGGACTAATTTTCCCTTCTTGGTAGTTTGACCCACTCCTCACCAAAGGTAACCTTCTCTGCCTTTGATATTGATGATAACCCCCACATGTGTGTAGCACTTGCTGCCTTCCACTGTGCTTTCATAGCTCTTATTTCCCGTGGCCCTCTGAAACAAGCTGACTGGTATTCTTTCCATTTAACAGGTGAAAAAACAGGCTTAGAGATGGTAAAAAAAAAAAAAAAAAAAGGCTCACGTTTGCACAGCTAGCTGGAGGCACATCTTAGGCTACAGTCCCTTTCTGTGTCCACTACTTGATAGTTCATTAATAGCTAAATAAATTGATGTGCTACTTCCAGAAAGTTACTCAATTCCAAAAGGGTTTTTACCCTTTTGGAGCCTAAACAGGTTCTAAAATGAACTTTTCTAAAACAGAATGAAAAGACTGCCATAAAGATATTAGTTCTTCCTAAATTAATTTATATGTTTCACGGAATCCTGGCCAAAGTAAATGCCAATGGAAAATTTTTGAGATTTTGATCTAAAGTATTCTGAAATTTTATTTGGAAGAATAAATAGGTAATAAAATCTGGGGGAAGAAAGATTAATGGGAGAGGACTTTTTCTGTCTGATATGAAAGTGTGGTAATTAAAATAGTATATCATTAGTATAAGAATAGACTAATCAATAGAGCAGATTAGGAGGCCCAGAAATAGCTCTTACACTATATATATATGTATATATGTGTATATGTATATATACACAGACATGTATCTGAATTACATACATGATAGAAGAGGAATCATGAATCATGGAAAGGGAAATATTTTCTAATAATTTTTTATTGGATGGGAAATCTAACGTTTCCAAGAACAATTACTTAGCTTTGGGTACATGAGGAAGGCAAGAAATGTTTTACTCTTCTCACACTGTATATAAAAATAAACTTCCCCAAAGGATTTAAGAGTCATATATCAAAAAATTAAATTAAATCCTAATAGAAGATGTAAGTAGACTTGGGAGGCTGAGGCAATAGGATTGCTTGAGCCCAGGAGTTTGAGGTTGCTGTGAGCTAGGCTGATGCCACGGCACTCTAGCCCGGGCAACAGTGTGAGACTCTGTCTCAAGGAAAAAAAAAAGATGTAAGTAGGCCTGGCGTGGTGGCTAATGCCTATAATCCTAGCACTCTGAGAGGCCAAGGCAAGAGGATCTTTGAGGTCAGGAGTTAGAGACCAGCCTGAACAAGAGCGAGACCTGGTCTATACTAAAAATAGAAAAATTAGCCTGGCATGATGGCACACGCCTGTAGTGCCAGCTAGTTGGGAGGCTAAAGCAGGGAGGATCACTGGAGCCTAGGAGTTTAAGGTTGTAGTGGGCTATGATCACACTACCGCACTCCAGCCTGGACAACAGAGCAAGACCCTATCTCTTAAGGAAAAAAAAAAGAGAGAGAGAGAAAAAGTCTTATTAGACTATTTTATTCCTCAGGCCTAAATTTTCCCACCTGAGATTCATAGGTGAGTTTTAGTTGGCTCTAGAGTCATTTGAAAGAGGAAGAAATGCATGTTGTTTTTCCAGCCTTCTTAACACTTTGGAATTCTGCAAAGCACAGTAGCAGGCTAGTGAAAAGTTTCTCAAATGTCCAATGTCTTACAGTCACGTGTGAACAGAGGTCTACAGATAATTTACTTAAAGAAACAAAGAAGTCTCAGACAGTTATTCTCAGACCTGCAGCTTTTATTAGTATGGATTTATCGCAGGATCTCAGATCCCAGGGAATGAAAATAGGGACATTCAATACATAAATACTCAACGTGTTTAACCTAACATAGTTGGATGGATTCTGAGGTTCCACGCAAGCCTGCTGGCTGTTAGGTGATCCAGTCCAAAAGCTGCTAAGTTAGCTGGGTCAGGTGTTTAACAGAAGCTGCCTGGACTGGTAATTTTTATTTTGGCTTTGAGACTCTTTCTAACCATTCACTGCAGTGGAGCTGCTGGTTTAATTCTTTCCTTATCAGTCCTCACAGTTGTGATGAGGACCTGGGGTATGGCACTGGGTCACAGCTTGCCCTTTGAACTTTTCTCATTTTGAATAAAGATTGTTGGTGAATGGCATTTTCCACACATGTACTTGTCTTTCTATGTAAACATGTACTTGCTAAACTTCTTTTTTTTTTTTTTTTTTTTAGAGACAGGGTCTCACTCTGTCACCCAGGACAGCTTTCCATGTCAGCAAAGATACTTTTGCAATGTTAATTTAAATGGTTGTGCTTTGTGGATTGCCATACAGTTATTTAAGCAATTGTTGTAAGACATTTAGTTGGTTTTGAACTTTTTACTATTATGAACAGTGTTCTAGTGAACATCCTTATAGCTAAATTATTGTATGTATCCTGAATAACTTGCTTAGGAGAAATTCCTAAAATGGAAAATAAGATTAAAGAGCATGTTACTTCTAAGGATTTTGATGTATACTGCCAAATTTCCTTCTAGAGTGTGTTATTTTATACTACCACTATTAAAACCCATGTTCTATTAGCATATAAGTACCTTTTAGTACTTCGAAAAATTTTTTTCTAATTATAAAAATAATATGCATTTAAGAAATTTTGGAAAATGGGAAAAACTGGGGATGGTGGTGTGGGGAGGGGAAGTAAATAAGCCTTTGTCCCATCACTATTTATATTTCCTTCTAGGCTTTTTTTTCTCCTACAGTTAAAAAAATTATAATCAGGCCAGACACGGTGGCTCACGTCTGTAATCCTAGCACTTTGGGAGGCTGCGGTGGGAGGATCACTTGAGGCCAGCAATTCGAGACCAGTTTGAGCACAAGTGAGACCCCATCTCTACAAAAAAATAGAAAAATTAGCCTGGAGTAGTGGCGTGTGCCTATAGTCCCAGCTGCTTGGGAGACTGAGACAGGAGAATCACTTGAACCCAGGAGTTTGAGGTTGTAGTGAGCTATGATGATGCCACTGCACTCTAGTAGCTGGGGCAATAGAGTAAGACCGTGTCTCAAAAAACAAATTATAATTATACTGTATATACAATTTAACATCTTGTTTTTTGACCTTCTAAGCATTTTAATGTTATTGATTTTCTTTATAACTATTATTTTAAAAACCAGATTTATATTCCTGAATTGAAACAAGGATAAATTTCCCATAAAATCAGAGGCAGAGTACTAAGATCTAATTTTTATTTACCATATATCAAAATTTTTTTTTTTTTTAAAGAGATGAGGTCTTGTTATATGGCCCAGGCTTGTCTCGAACTCTTGGGCTCAAGCGATCCTCCAGCCTCAGCTTCCTAAGTAGCTAAGACTACAGGCGTGTACTGCCATGCCCAGCTAATATGGCAAATCTTAAGTCACAAGTTTCTATTTCAAAATGACGATGTCCTCCTTTTTCAAAAACAAATACAAGTGGTGCAGGAAAAATGTCACTTAAAGTAATCCCCTTAAAAACGATACCAAAATTCCATTGTAAACGGTGACAAAAAGATTTTTTTGTTGTGAAAAGTGACATTTAAAATTACAAAAATAAATTTTTTATCTTTTTTTTTTTTGCAACCACCCTCATAACCTCCAATTAAGAAACTATGTTTATTATGTTTATAGTTATCTCCCCTATTACAGTGTACATTGTTCACTGGTATAGAACAGTGACTACCACATAGCAGGCACTCAGTTCATTTGTTGAATTAAACAACTCTTTAGAAAACCAACAACGCCATCAGGAGGAAAAGGTTAGCTTATGCATGGAACCAGGATAAGTCACTAAGGAAGAAAGAGGCAGTGTCAAGAGTAAAGTCACTTGACAGCACACTATGGGAAATCTGCACATTCCTATAATAGAGGTCTTCTAAAGAAGTAGTTAAAATATGTCATTCCTTAATTTGTGGATATAAGTGAGTCGAATAGTTGCATAGGTCAGTCTGAAGCATGTCACTAACCCGGTGACTGTGCCATGGGAGCCACAGCCAGTGAACAAGGTCAGCAGTTACTCTTCGAGGACTCTAGCACACTAAGGCAATAAAGATTTTTTATCTTATATATAACAAAATAGAAGTTATAATTTTGCATTAATTCCTTAAAGAAAAGAATTAGTCAGATTTTGAGCTTATATATTGGTGGATTTTTTCTGACAAAATTATATAACACTAAAATGCCATTTTTCATTTCACATTTGACTGCAGTAGGATTATAAATTGGATAATTTTTGCAAAAATATTAAAGAGATTCTTCAGTTATTTTGCAAGGACCTCTTTTATTCATCTGATATTCAAGCTGTTCTCTTTTGAGGCTCCTACGGTATTAGCTTTCTTGGTAACTGGCCTGAACCTCATTGGTAACTTGGTAACTCTGCCAGAACCTCATTCAGCAGTATCTTTATGTGCCATTAAAACAGTTGTCCATCATTAATGTAATTGACTTCAGGAATAGCCTACGTCTTTTTAAAAGGTTTATAATTTCATTTTGCAATCTTTGTTCACATTGTTGAGTGCTGCTGACAGTGGGGAAGAATGAGGGACCAAGACATGGATGCAGTAAATAGGCCTGTTCTTAAGTGGGGATGGACATTTAAACGGAGGCTAATTTTATACGTTGTTGGCTCATTAGTGATAATTTTTCAGCTATAATTTTTGCTTTTCTATGGAACCTCTTAACTCTAAATCTGAATTAACTTAATGATAAATATGTGAAACATGATTCTCTTTGCCAGTGATTTTCATTTGCAGCTCTTGTGCCTTCTCTGGGGGCATTTGGAAATGCCTAATTTGGGGATGCTTGTTGGTTGTCACAATGACTTGGAGGCACTACTTGCCTACTTCAACAGGCAGGGAGCCAGGAAGCCCAAAATACCTGCAATATGCAGGACAAAAAATTATTTTGCACAAAACATCCATGGTGCCCTGGCTGAGAAACACTGCGAAGGAGAACGTAGGGATGCAGGATATCAAGGGAGCGTCAGCAGGAAAAATAAAGGATTTTATTTTCCACACCACTCGGAATTAATACCGCATTTGCTAACCTCATAGAAGCGATAACTATCATTTCAAATTATCATATAATCTGCCAACTATCTGTTATAGTTTACTGAAAACTTCTTTACTCTTGGATGTGTAGACCATTTCTACTTTAATGCATGTAGAAATAAATAATGTTTCAGAGAACAACCTTGTTCATAAAGCTTTTTTAAAAGTCATTTTAGATTTTTTAAGTTAGGATACATGCTCAGAATAAGAATTATTAAGTCTGAAGACACAAACACAATTAAGGTTTTTGAAACCTAAATGTATTCAATATTTTTTTCTCTCTGCATTGATTTTTAATTGTGCAGTTTTTGAGATTTGAAAAGACTAGATTGCATTCAATACATGTGATATAGTTTTAGCTTTGAATTAGATGAGACATGAATCTGAAAAGAGTAATATCTGTGCTTGATTTGTCGGTTTTCCAGTATATAATAAGTGAATGCAGCCTAGGTGTGCTTTTTTTCTTGCCTTTTAAAAATGAGAAAGGCAACAGGCTCCTGTAGTCTCAGCTCCTAGGGAGGCTGAGGTGGGAGGATTGCTTGAGCCCAGGAGTTCGAGCCCCGCTTGGGCAACATCCAGTTAGAAACTTGAATCTCACTGGATGTTTGTTATTCCTTTCCTTTCATGTAAGAAGTAATCTAGTTTGAGAAGTAATATGTTGGACTTTGCCAGTTGATTTACCCTTAATGTTTATCTGTGCCCATAGAGTCCTTTTATGACACATTCCACACTGTGGCCGACATGATGTACTTCTGCCAGATGCTGGCAGTTGTGGAAACTATCAACGCAGCAATCGGAGTCATTAAGTCACCAGTGATACCTTGTCTTATCCAGGTATTAAGCAGTTGAGCTCAAGGGTGGGGAATGAAAGATTTCATTATTTACCTAGTAGGTATGTCACACTTGGCGAAGAATTAGTAAAAACAATTAGTGAAAACACCTGGTTCCACTCCTGTGTGTGCATTGTTTTATCTGAACAAGAACAAAAATTGTAAACTTCAAGGGTATTTTCCAAAAGTAGACTTTTACCATTTCAGGTCTATTTCATTTTTTTTATAACATCCTCATGAAATCACTAAATTATACAGAAACAGCTTTAAAGCTAAGGAGATTTGATTCTCAGGTAGGAGCAGAAAAACCTACCCTCAATTTCCTTAGAAATGTCTTGGTCTCCTCCCACCTCGGGTAGAGGATGGAGATCAAATACCTAGGAACTCTTTTCACTTTGGAAATGAGCAGCTTCCAAAGATTGTAAAACCAAAGAAACAGGCGCTGGAAGCTAGAAACAGCAGAACAGCAGACTATAAGCCGGTGCGGTGGTGTGCGCCTGTCGTCCCGCTCACTGGGGAGGCTGAGGCAGGAGGATTCAGATACGAGTAGTATCAGATGTAGACAAGAAAATAATCATGTTTAAAGAGAACTTGACTATTTGAGGAGGAAACAATAAACTAAAGAATAAGTAAGCAGATCTGAAAAGGAGGCAAATAGACCTATTAATGAAAAATACTGTCATCAAATTCTTAAATTTAATGGATAGTTTTTGTAGTAGATTAACACAGCGGAAGAGAACATTCCCAACTGTTTGAGATACAGAGTGGAATAGAGACCATAAAAAGTAAATATACAGACAACATGTCCTTGCATTGTAAGACTCAATATTATAACAGTCAGTTCTTATACTTACCTATACATTAAATACAATTCCAATCACCGTCTAAAAAATCTTGGAATGTGCCAACAAAATTCTAAAGTTTTGTGGAAAAGCGGAGGTCTACCCAGGACAGTAGTAGTATTATCAATAGCTAAAATGTGCGACTCGTGTCCATCGCCAGGTGAATGGATAAGAAAAATGTGTTAGGCCGGGCGCGGTGGCTCACGCCTGTAATCCTAGCACTCTGGGAGGCCGAGGTGGGTGGATCATTTGAGCTCAGGAGTTCGAGACCAGCCTGAGCAAGAGTGAGACCCCGTCTCTACTAATAATAGGAAGAAATTAGCTGAACAACTAAAAATATATAGAAAAAATTAGCCGGGCATGGTGGCGCATGCCTGTAGTCCCAGCTTGGGGACTTGCTGTAGTCCCAGCTTGGGAGGCTGAGGCAAAAGGATCACTTGAGCCCAGGAGTTGGAGACCATCAAGAGTAGAGTGTCTATCATATATGGGAATGCCTTACAGCAGTGACAGTGAATAGATTGTAGCCACAGGCATCAACATAGATCAATCTCTGGGCTATAACTCTGAGTAAGAAGCAAGTCACAGAATAATACATATAGCATGATTTCAAAAAGTTTTTAAAACAGGCAAAATGAAACAACATACCGTTTAGGAATACACACACAAGCAGTAACCTGTAAAGAAAAGCATGATTAACGCAGGAGAGTATTTACCTCTTGGGGGTGCCATGCTTGTGGTGCTCTGTTTCTTAACTTGGGTTATGTAGACCCAGATGTTTATTTGGCAGTATTCTTTAAACTGTGTTTGAATGTGTGTGTGTTTTTAATATACTATTTATGACATATTTACACACATGCACAAATGCTGCACCTGTCTAGTCACAAAGACTGGGTGGGCACTTTGACTTATTTTACAACTGGAGCGGGATTAAACTAGTTGAGCTCAGTCTTTTCCATTTACCTTGCATTTAGTGGGGTTAGGTTTCAGATAACACATTTATATAACTTATATTTTATTAACGTTTTGCTCTCTTTTGGATCTTTCTAATAGCTTCTTGGAAGAAATTTTATTTTGTTTATCATCTTTGGCACCATGGAAGAAATGCAAAACAAAGCTGTGGTTTTCTTTGTGTTTTATTTGTGGAGCTCAATTGAAATATTCAGGTGAGTAGAAATGCCAGGTTGGTGATTAAATGCTTCCCCCCCTCTGGAGCAGCTCTGTTCTTCAGGGAGTTGCTGTCTTAGCCAGAGTCTCATTTAGTTTGGGACTGAGATTACATATGTGAAGAATTCTAGCTGCATTTATGTGCTCTGCAAAGTTAAGGAAGATTTATTTTAAAGCAGCCATTGGATCATAATTCCAGCCTGGGCACTAGGGAGCAGAGGTAGAGAACCAGAAAAATGAAAGACCCATCTTCCTGTGGCTTCGGGACCTTGCTGTCTTGGAAAGAGAGGACCTGTCCACGTGCAGAAATTCTTGAAAGTGCTGAAGAAGCATAAGGTTGAAGGAGCAATCCAGGTTGGATAGAACTAGTTAAGACTAGCCTTCTAGAAGGGATGGTAGAAATGAATCTTATACTATAAGATTACTGAAGTTTGAATTGTTGGCTTATCTAATTTCTCCATTCTCAGTTTCAGTAGAAGAAATATCTTTTAAAAAAATTGGTCCAGTTAAAGTAGATGTAGTCTCCTTTACCAGACCATATATACGCCGTATTTCTTCCCTTTTCAGTCAAGTGGAACAAGGATTTTGCAAATGAACTCCTCAGCTCTCGGTTTGCTGGTGTTTTGACAAAGTTGGTCATCGAGAGGAAGAACAGGCAGGAGCAGCCTTAGAGTGTGTCTTAACTGTGGTCCCTGCCCCATGGCACCCAGTGTGCCCTCCAGTATACTTGATATAAAGGAGAAGCAGAGTATAATATAGATCCTTAACGTTATCTTACAATTTGGGAAGAATCAAATTTCTTTTCTTATGAGATCTCCTTTAGAATAGAGTATGTCTGATTCTAGATTAGAGGTCTTTTGTATACTTCAATTTTGATAACAATTCATTTATCCAAAGATAAAGTATCTGACTTCCTTACCCACTGAGAACATAGATCAGAGCTAGCAATAAAGCCAAAAGGCTTCTGAGCATCCCATCCATGTACTGAACAAAGAGGGTTCCTTTGAGACCTGAACTTAGCCTGCCATTAAAGAGAGTTCACATCCTTTGAAAATTTAGGGAATAGCATGATGGGAGTTTGTGGGGAGATAGCCCAGGATTATAATTCTGTTCTGAAGAAGCCACGTGTGGCTAATTGAGAAATATTCCTTCTGCTTGAACGATATTCTCGGGTTGTGTTTAGAACGTGAAGTGGCTTTTAACATTGGAATTACTTATTTTCAACAGGTACCCCTTCTACATGCTTTGCTGCATCGACATGGATTGGAAAGTGCTCACATGGCTTCGTTACACTGTGTGGATTCCTATATATCCTCTGGGATGTTTGGCAGAAGGTACTTTCAGGAACTCTCGGTTTCATAGCTCAGCTCCAAGAGGTGCCCAGTGTCTGAGAGACCAGTCGTTTCTTCCCCTCTCTACCAGCCTTCTTCTGATAAATGGAGGGTTGATAAATTTTTCAGGGATTTCTTTCTGGTGGCTTCCTTCCACAGTACTCTTGGTACCCACACCTCCAGGGAAGTAGCTCATTTTGAAAGGTTAGGAAGCCACATGGTCATATACTGCATGCTTCTTATTTATATGGTATTTTTGATATTCCAAAGCAGGTCTTATTGATGACTTCATTTTATTCTGAGAAACACCTAGTGAATCAGTGAGGTAGGGATCTTTCACTCCATTTCATAGAATAGGAAACTGAAGTCCAGTGCCATGGCTGTTCCTCACTCATCTCTTTGTTGACAGCTTGGAAGCTTATGTCTTAGGAAAACAAGGAGGATAAAGGAAGAGGCATGAGCTTTCTGTACAAAGCGGGGAAGGAAGCATTTACAACAAACCTGGAACGGAAACTTTGAGGTCTGGGGGCTGAACTGTCATTAGATATGACTTTCATTTGCTTCCAACAAGTTCCTGTTTCTCCTTTCAGCTGTCGCAGTGATCCAGTCCATTCCAGTATTCAATGAAACAGGAAGATTCAGTTTTACATTGCCATATCCGGTGAAAATCAAAGTTAAATTTTCCTTTTTTCTTCAGATTTATCTTATAATGTTATTTTTAGGTAAGTATTGGCTGTGTAATACAGACTTCTTCTTGTCACTTCTTAGAGAATAGAGTTAAATGATTCAAAAATTTAAAAGTCCTTATTAAAATTCTTGTTTCCAAAAGAGTAGTGTACAGTTAGAGAAAGATTACTATGCAGAAACAGATCCACGACAAGAATGTGTTACAGTATGGAATGATTTCTTCCCAAATCGCCGGTGGTTGAACTATGCTCTTGGGAGTGCTCCTGGTTATTGGAGTATACCGCACAATATATTTCTTGTTTAAAACAATGTAAGGAGCCCTTTTAAAATAAAGTAAGAAGCTCATTTTACTTTGACTAATTTCAGTAGCACGTTCCCTATGCCGGGTTTATAGAGACGATAATACAACCGACAGCAAGGAGGGAAGAAGGTAATGAATGACGTCCTCTGAGCAGCCAAGGGTCGTCATAAAGCCTCTATCTGACAGTGGGAAAGCCCCCTGCTCCTCATGGAGAGCCTGCTCACTGTCAGTTTATGTTTATAGGAAATCATAAATTCCTGCCGTAATTCATAAAAACTAAGAACTAAAAGAAGAGGAAAAGAAGTAAACCTAAATTATTATAGATTTGAGAAATTTAAAAGCCTTCCTAACTATAAGGACTCTTTTTTTTTTTTTGGCTAAATTTTTTATTAGTAATCAATGTTTGATATTTTATAAATGCAACTATATGTGATCCTACCCAGATTATATATACTGTATACATAGATGTGAAAAGACATACACCCTTGTATATAGGTTAAATATGACTTGAGAAAAATCATTTTTTTCTTACAAGAGTAGGCAATTTAATATTTCTTGATTTTAATATAATAACTAAGAAAATAAAAACAATCAGAATGGAAGGAATTTTGTCATTAAATATATTTGGGAGGAGAAAAAATTGATTATCATACATAGAACTTCACATGTTTAAAGATAACCTCCTAACTCATACCTTAAAAGGTATTAAAGTTCTAATACCTTTTAATGTTAATTTATGTCTTCTCCCTGCTTTATTTCACAAAAGACTTGAGGTGGCCCTAAATGAGCATAGCTGTCTGGTCTCCTAGGCACAGAAGGATGCCACAGTAGATAGTATATTAGTTCTCTATTGCCGTGTAACAGATTACCCCACTAGTTAGCAGCTGAAAAGAACACACATTTATCATCTCACACAGTGTCTGAGGGTCAGGAAGCAGGAACAGCCTGGCTGGCTGTTCTGGCTCAGGGTCTCTCGTGAGGTTTCAGTCAAGCTGTCAGCTGGGGCTGTGGTTTCTGGAGACTTGAGTGGGGCCAGAGGATCTGCTCCAAGCTCACTCTTGTGGCTGTTGACAGGAGGCTTCAGTTTCTTGCCACAGGACGTCTCCACACGGCTGCTCATGGCATAGCTTCCCCCAGAGCCAGTGGTCAGAGGGAGAACCAGAAGCCACAGTGCCTCCTAGAACCTAACCTCAGAAGTGATGTGACATCACACCAGTATAATGTGGGTTGGTCTGTATGATGACACTACATGAGGGTCTGAAATAATGAGAGGTGTGGGAATTGCTGGGGACCCTCTTGGAGGCTGGCTGC
This sequence comes from Varecia variegata, assembly GCA_028533085.1. Taxonomy (NCBI): domain Eukaryota; kingdom Metazoa; phylum Chordata; class Mammalia; order Primates; family Lemuridae; genus Varecia; species Varecia variegata. Next base: position 101,409,351 of record CM052442.1, on the reverse strand, counting down.
CCCAGACAGAGAGGAAGACCACAGAACGGAAGCCCAGGAAGCCAGAAAGCTCAGCAGTCTTGGTCATTTAGTTATCGAGGGAGAAGAGACCTACACCATAGCTTTAGGAGCCCTCAACATATCAGTCCATGCAGGGGTACAGTTAAATTATGTACATCATGGGTCTAGGTCATTTGCAAAAGGTTAAATTTTATTCCATTCATATTTTCTGTTTCAGCAAAGGGTATAATCCCTTTCAGAAAGATTTCTAACCAAAAATGTTAAAAATGTTTTGGCCTTTGAAGACAGTAAGCTTCAGTTTGGAAAATACACTTACTAAAAGAATTCTTACCTTTTATATTTACCTTTTATATTTATATTACTGTATACATTTACTATTACTGTAACCAGGCCCCATGAAATTGGCGTAATGAAAGTGATAAAGAGGAAAAAGTATTGGAAAGTCTCTTAATATTTTACTAAAAAAGTTAGGGGGGTAGAAATACTCCAATGTGTAATAACCCTAGGATCTTTTCTTTGTGTTGTTTATATTGTTTTACACTATTTGCAAGATTTTATGCTCATATTTAGTTTGTCTACACTGAATAGGTAGTTGTTCTTATTCTTATGAATAGGTAGAATGAAATAAATCCTAAATTCACATTTATAATTTTGAAGCAGTATAAATACCAGTTAACATTGGTATGTAAGTCAAAGCACTTTTTAAAACATACACTCATTCTCTCACAATAAGTCTTATTGTAAAGACTTATATTTTTAACTCGTTGTATAAATGAGGAAACTGAGGTGAGGTTAAGCTACCGAACTGTCAGTGGACAAGCGGGATTGAAACTTGTTTCTGACTCTGAAATCCTGTGTTTCTTAATTTACTGAATTATACCTTCTAGAAAAGTGTCTCATGCCTTTTAGACTATTGAATAATACATATTCTTGAGTAGCCTTGAATTTAAAATTAGGTTGTTTTTGCACTTCCTATTTGTGCATTTCACTGTATGTAAATTTTACCTTAAAAGAAAGAAAAAAAATATTGAGCTATACTTAATGAAGTGTTTAGGGGGAAATGTACTGATGTCTGCAGCTTACATGGAAATGCATCAAAAATGAGATGGCTACAGGGATGAATAGGTATGCGATAAAGCAAATAGAGTAAAAAGGTAAGTTTAAATCTAGGCAGTGTTCACTGTACGATGATTTAATCATTTTGCATGGTTGAAAATTTTATAATATCAGAAAAAATTAAGTGTAAACCCACTGAGGAAAAATTGGGTTGTCTCTAGTGCATTGTTACTAATTTGTTCTAAGTTGTACTTCCTGAGCAGCTGCAGTAATCTTAGTGCTGTGCGATATGAAAAACAGACAACTAGAGACTCTCCCTGCCCCAGGAGCTACTGATTATAAATAGACAAAGATAAAGATTCTCATTTCTAATTGGCCTCTTCTCTTTTTCAGGGTTGTACATAAATTTCCGTCACCTTTATAAACAGCGCAGACGGCGCTATGGACAAAAAAAGAAAAAGACCCACTAGAAAGAGAGATTTAGATGGCTTCTTGCCAGTTTGAGCCTAATCTACGATTCTTACAGTTTTACCTTCTTGTACCAATGTAAACGTTTTTTTAAAGTTACACGATTAAATTCTCAGTGAGGCTATCTTCGTTTTCCCCAGTAACATTCCTGAATTTACTGTATTATCTTAGTGTAGTACTTGCATGACATGGATTCCTGATATCTGATGACAGGTTCATTCTTGTGTATTCAGTTAACAACAGCAAAAGGCTCAGCCCACCCCCGCCGCACCCACCCCACTTCCTGTCCAGTCTGTCTGTTTGGTACCTGCCAGAGATACTCTTTCAGTGCTCTGTCTTTATAGTGTACTGATCGTTCTTACAGTTGGGATTTGTTCTTTTTAGCTATTGGCTTGTGACAAAAAGCAAGATTATATTGCTCTCTAGAAGGCTGGTAAAAGTGACTCAGGCAGGACCTAATACATTCTGTACCCAAGCGGTTATTTGTTGAGTGGGGTGGCATTGACTTTTTGAAAATCAAGTAGAGTCATTCATTGATAAAACATTTCTAAGCGAGAGTGGGGCTAGAGAACATGTTTTACGTCAGAATCTTTGAGCCTAACGACATCTGTTACTACGGTGCTTAGCAGTGTGGGCATTTGGAGAGGCACAAGATGATTTGAGAGAAACCAGTCAGCACCTTGGAACACTATGACCACGTCATTCCTAGCTAAATCAGAACTGTTGTCAACACTAAAGAAAGATGAAACATTATTTAGAAAGCAATGAGATTATAAGAATGACAAACTCAAATGACAGCAGGGGTCAGAAGGGAACACAAATATGTAGGTCAAACCAGCAGTAATGCAGCTGCTGGCAGTACAGCCTGTGACAGACTGGCAGCGTCAGAGTAGGCCAGCCCTGCCTCTGAATTCTGGCTTGAGCTGTGCACAAACAGAAATGTGTCATTTCCTTCCCCTGCGCTGGCTGAGCCCATTTACTCGTGTACTTGTCTAGTGAGGGGTGGGACTGTACATTTTGAATAGACCTCAAAACCCTTGCTTTCATTCTGCTGCTGATAGACTGGCTTTTTTACCTGTCCGCAGGAAGACACTGAAAACAGAGCAGGAACTTTGGTTGGAGAACCACCAGCTGATCCTTTAACTATGATTCTGGGCGAGACACCCACCAAAAGGGGAATGAAAACAAATCTAGACATATAGTTGGCCATTGTAAAAAAAAGTCAGTTTCCTCTGATACATTCCAAGTAAACCAAGTAAAATGTGTTAGAAGTAATACTTGTATAAATGAATTTAAGGCATAAGCTCTTTCTGTTCTGCCATTCCCACTGTTGCTGGGGGAAAGGAGACCCAATGAGTTAATGCTGTTTCACTGAGCCCAAAATGGAAACTTAGATTGACCTAAAACGTCTAATTAGCATAGGGAGGCTGATTTTTAAAAAAAAATTCATTGCACTGAAGGATATTTTGCATGTCTGTAACATCTGTCAACACTTGTGTTTGTACTGATTTCTGATGTTCTTTCAACTCTGTGTAATTGGGCACATCAGTTTTGCAGTAGATTGTGCTGCATCCTCGTGGCAAAATTCTGTATTCTCAGTGATTGTTACACCCCTTTATGCTGTCTGAGAAAGTGAAAGGTTGTGTATTTCTATTAAAACATTTACAATCAAAATCCTAATAATTTGTGTCTAAAGATCATTTAATCTAATGGTTATCCAGCTATTAGTGATAAAAGTCGTTTGTTCAGGTAAAATTTTATGTGGCAGTTGAGCACATGAAACTGGAAATAGTTGCTCTGGTTGAAGCCTGAGGAAGTTGTACTGAAGGAGGTGCGCAGAGCAAGTGGAAAAGCATTGATGTTCTAAATAAAGCCTTGAGAAGTTGCCAAGGTCATGACTTATCCAAGGTCATGATGCTAGCTGATAAACTGGAACCATAAGTGACTTTGGAATCAGCAATCTGTCCGAATCTGCTGGGCAGAATCTTGCTTAGTCAATGAGGCCTAATCAGTGTCAGAAACAAGGAAGTCAATATGGAAGTTGCAATTATATTCAAGTGGTAGGACAGACCAAAAGGCAAAGGACCATTAGTTTCACAGTGAAACTATATTATAAAAAATCCAGTATTTTATTTTCATTAAAAAAAACCTTGGAGAAACAGAAATCATTTTACACGTGTCAGCTCTTTAAAAGTCTGTATCTCAAGATATACGAAAAGCACCTGAGGGCTATGACCACATTTTGCCCAAAGTTCTAAGAAAAGTTTTGAAACTTAGTGGTGTTGGGTTTGTACTTAGCAAGCCCCAAACAGTCAGAGTTGCTCATTCCAAGAACAAAGCTTGAAAGTGCCCTTATGGTTGAGATATAAAACTGGAGCGAAGAGAAGAGCCAGAGAACCCTTGCCGGTCAGGTTTTCTGAGGAAGGTGGGGGAGCTCTGTGCTCATCAGTCATTCAAGCTTCTTAGCAGATGTGCCCATCATGGGAGCAACAGCTGTCTTTGGGGCTTAAAGAGTATGAGCCCCAGAAAGCTACAGTTAAAGCCCAACCAGCCAGCCAGGCTTCAGACCGTTCTCACACTAAGTCACTGAAAACAGCAAGCGTGGTCCTTCTGCAGCAGCCTCAGGGAAGTCTTTGGGTGGCTATTCCAGAGGGGGACATACTGGAAACCAAATCATTTTCAGTTGAAATGAAAAAAGGAAGGCTCCAAGAGTCAGCTTCACATTCTGTCACTGCTGCTCCCAGAGAAGTCTGTATGCAAAGGTGTGATGTTCTGGTCATAAGCCGCATACTCGGAGGTGCCAGTGCTGGCCAGCTTGAGCTGCTGGGCTGCGTGGGTCAGCTGGAATGCGGCATCGGGGTGGGCTGTGTCGGGCAGCAGCGTGCACTCCCTTTCCAGCATGTCAGCCACCCCTTTCAGGAGGTCCAGGAAACCAAAGGCCAGGGCAGCCTTTCGTAAACGGTTTAGCTCCTGAAACAAGACAGAAAAACCCAGTGTTGTGAAATGTGTTCTCCTCATCACATACGTTCTAAATGCTCAACTTAGATAAGTTATCCTTGACCCTGAACTTTAGGGAGCATTTTTATATGAGAACAGATGTTTATACAGAGATGCCAATAATGAGAGTGTGATGGCGTAACGGGGAAGTGGTTCTTCTGCAGGTGACTGGATCTAGCTAAGGAGGACAGTGAGCTGCCTGCAGCACAGGCTGTCATCATCACAGCTAATGAGCATTTATACCACACGTGGTATAAGCCCTTTGCATACATCATTTCATTTACTCATAACTCTACGAGGATTACTTTTCCTCTGTTACTCAGGTATGGAAAAAACTTGCCCCAAATCTTGCTCTTAACTCTCTGGTGTCTCTCTGGCAGGGCCTCAGACTGAAAAGACTACCACAAAAAGAATGGCTGGGCAGTGGGTGGAAGCACAGAAACACGAAGTGCCCCATCAACCACTTAGTGGAGTGATATGCACAAGTTGTGCAGCCTCTCTGGGTCCAAAGGCCTCACTTACAGCGTGAGGAAGATAACCCCTTCCTTGCCCACTGCAGGGCTGAAGCAGTCAGTTGCTAGAGGCCCTCCCCAGCTCTAATATGTAGGATTATACAAAACCAGAAAAGAGAAATGGGTTCTCTGACCACCTCTCTACTATCATCTGTTAAAAAATAAAAAGTACAGAAGAAGCTCCAAGAACAAGTGTGTCACCCCGAATAGACCACTGATGACCGTGTGTAGAAAGCTCTGTGGGGAGATGGGCTGCAGCCACGGAGTGGCCACCAGGGCCTCTGTGGGTTGTGGGCTTCAGTGAGGGAGGGGCGTGGCTGGCTGAGAAGCTCTCTGGTTGAACTCTGATTAAATAAAGCTGTTTTTGCTTGATTTTACTAGCTTGTTACATAATCAGGTTTGAAGACCACGGTAACAAAGGTAATGAGATAACACCCAGACAAGGCAGCATCTATTGTTCTCTGGCAGAGAGGCTAGCCTGAGGCTGGCTGTGTGTGCCATATTTTAGGATTAGCAAGCTAGGACTCAAATGACAACACAGCACACCTGCTGCACTTAATTTAATTTTGGCCAAACACCAGAAGGACAGGAGAAACAAGGACTGAGCTTAAACATCCCCCACTCCACCTCACCCCAGTTACTTAATAATTTCTTCACCAATGTTCTGGATTAGCTAGCTCTGATTCTGAAGGGCCATCCCCTTTGCAATTCTTAAATTTGTAATTTTAGAAGTCATTCCTGGAAGCAGCTTCCCTGGTGTAGTAAGAATGTTCTGGGCAACTCCTCATCGCAAGAAGCCACATACACTGGTTGCCTGGGGTTGGACTGGATACCCGTATGGGAGTGGTGAGGAGGGCTCAGGGCCATGACCCACAGGTCCTTTCAGCTGCCTTCCTCAGCCATTCACAGCACCACCAACACAGAAACTCTCCTACTGTACAGAACAAGGCCATTTAAACCCTTCCAATTCTTGGATTTTAGGGCAGGAACAGACCTATCACTTCTACTGACTTTACCTGATGAAAAAACCGAGACACAAGTCCTGTGTTTCTAATCCCTGCCCATGTTCACACTGCTATCTCACACATTTACTACTGTGAACCATTTATTTTGGGCACATCCCCTGGGCACACCCTCTTCCATTATAATTTTGACAGTCTCACCTTATAGAATGTCTGTGTTTTTTCAGGTAGTTTCCTCGCATTTCTTAAAATCTTCTGTACATCTGTCTATTAAGGGTAAAAAAAAAATCCAGTATTAGAATTCTGTAGTAAAAAAGGGGAAAGAATACAAAAGGATGGCTCTAAATGGTAAAGAAATGTGAATGAGAACAGAGGTATGAAGTCAAGATGAGGATCTCTTCTCAGTTAATGTCAGAGTTCTTTTAATAAAACATTAATAAAGCACTCCCTCCTTCAAAAGGCTTAATGATAAAAGAAATCCCTTAACAGAAATGAACTTGTCTCACAAAAACATACTCAGTAAACCCATACATCCATAGCCAGCTGCTTCTTTCCAAAGACCATTCAATGAAGAAAAAGTAGTCTCTTCAATAATTGGTGCTGGGACAACTGTATATCCAACATGCAGAAGAATTAAGTTGGACCTCTACATCACACCATATACAAAAAAATTAACTAAAAATGGATCAGAGACCTAAATGTTAGAGCTAAAACTATAAAACTCTTAGAAGAAAACAGGAGTAAATCTTCATGACCTTGGATTTGGCAATGATCTCTTAATTATGACACCAAAAAGTATAGGCAACAAAAGCAAAAAGCAGATAAATTTGACTTCATCAAAACTAAAAACTTCTGGCCAGGCGAGGTGGCTCATGCCTGTGATCCTAGCACTCTGGGAGGTCGAGGCAGGAGGATTGCTTGAAGTCAGGAGTTCTCTACTAAAAATAGAAAAAAAATAAAAAATAGGCATGGTGGTACATACTGTAGTCCCAGCTACTCGGGAGCAGAGGCAGGAGGATTGCTTGAGCCTAGGAGTTTGAGGTTGCTGTGAGCTAGGCTGACACCATGGCACTTTAGCCCTGGCAACAGAGTGAGACTCTGTCTCCAAAAAAAAAAAAAAACAAAAACAAAAAAACGGAAGAACTTTTGTGTGCATCAAAGGACACTATCAAGAGTATGAAAAGACAACCCACAGAATGGGAGAAAATATTTGCAAATCATATATCTGCTAAGGGTCTACTATCCAGAATATAAAGGAACTCAACAACAAAAAGACAAACAACCCAATTAAAAAACAAAGGACCTGAATAGACACATTTCTCCAAAGGAGATATACAAATGGAAAATAAGCACATGAAAAGATGCACATTACTAGTCATTAGGGAAATGCAAATCAAAACCACAAAGACATACCACTTCACACCTACTATAATGGCTAACGGAAAATAATGAGTACTGGTGGGGATGTGGAGAAACTGGAACACTTATACATTGCCAGTGGGAATGTAAAATGGTGCGGCTGCTATGAACAAGCATGGCAGTTCCTCAGTAAGTTAAATAGAACCACCATCTGACCTAGCAATCCCATTCCTAACTATATACCCAAGAGTACTGAAAACAAGTGTTCAGACAAAAACACGTACATGAATGTTCATAACAGCATTATTCACAATAGCAAAAGGTAATCCTAATGTTGTGGATAAACAAAATGTGGCATAAAATGGGATATTATTCAGCTATAAAAAGGAATGAGGTACTGATACATGCTACAACATGAATGAACCTTGAAAACATGCTAACTGAAAGACGCCAAATACAAAAGGCCACAAATTACATGATTCCATTCATATGCAATGTCTAGAATAGATAAATCCACAGAGACAGAAAGCAAATAGGTGGTTGCCAGGGCCTGGGAGAAGTGGGGAATGTGTAATGACTTGTTTGATGGAATTGAGCAAAGAATTTCCTTTTGAGGTGATTAAAATGTTCTGGAACTAGATAGTGTGTGGTGATAGTTGTGTAACATTGTGAATGTACTAAATGCCTCTGAATTGTACACTTGAAAATGGTTGAAATGGTACTTTTCATGTTATGTGTATTTTACCAAAATAAAAAAAATACACCCAGGACCAAAATAAAATTTAAAAAGTAACTTAAGAAAAACTCAGCTATATAACTGGTGATAGAATTGGTTCTAATTATCCCTGTGACAAGGAGGTGCTGTGGTCAGGGACAGCAGGAAAAACTAAGACCCCGATTTTCCAACAAAGAGGCCTGTGCCCGCTTAGCCATGGCAGGCTATGGTTCGGTCTCTGAGAGAGCTCAAAGGGACTACGCAGTCAACAACTACTTTTGTTTTGTCCAGTTGGCCTGACGCCCTCTTTTCATTTGGCTTAGGCTGGACTCACTGGAGGAACAAATGTAAATAAAGGTGCTCAAAGGAGAAAAAAGTATGAAGGATGATTTTTAAAAATAGGTATAAATGATTTATGTCAATGGAAGGAGAAATGTCCCTGAGTACCTTGCCTGAGTACCTGGCTTGTGTTCTACTGTAAGGATAGAAGAAATAACCATATGAAGACTTTTAAATCTTTTTCAAAACTGCTGTTAAAGACAACACCCATTATGTTATTCAATGCCTCATCATGTCAAAAAAATTTTACGTTAAATTTCAATGTCAGGAAAATATGCCTCCTTAGAAGAATTGACATGCTTCCTTTTATCAGACAAGAAAAACTATATAACCCAACGTGTTTCTTGTTTGACCTTGGTAGCAGGAAGCTCAGAGCCAAACTGCACAAATACAATTATCATTTTGCCTCAAGTTCCTGGCACAATTGTGTTCCTTCTTCCTCTAGGATTCTTACTGCTTTAAATTTTGTAAAAAATGATTTTTGCTATATACGTGTTTTACTGTAGGCCACCTCAAATCCTTTTTGAAAATAATGACAAACATTAGAAGTAAATTAATTTCTTTTTTTTTTTTTCTTTATTTATTTTTCATCGGCATCGTGGGGAAGAAGTAAATTAATTTCTAAGTATCAAAGGAAAGGAAAATCAAATCAAATGTCTGCCTTCCTGCCCAAATGCCTCCTCCTGTCCCCAGTGGAAAGCAACATAATGGTAATATTACCTGCAGGCCACTGGGTTTGATCCAGACAGTCACATTCTGGGCATAACTGCGTTTGTTTTTGGGCTGCAGGGGGAATGGGCTCTTATTGTCATCCTCACCATAAGGATTTTCTTTAGCATCTTAAAAGAAAAAGACGTTCTTGAAATGACATCTGGCAAAATACAATCAACTACATTTCCAATTAGGTTAGAAGCTCTTTAAATTGCTCAATCTTTTATATCCTATTACTTTCTTAATTAAGAAAATCCATTAACTTCAGTCAGGTTGGGGGACCAGTTCTCAACAGAAAGCCACTGATGTAAGAAACCAATCAACTGAGGCCCATGTAAGTGAAAACAGCTTCATGTTTTTAAAGAAACAAGCTTCATTTATCTGCTTTATATAGTAAATATATGTATTTTATAGTAAAATATATACACATATATGGCAAAATATACATTTAAAATATATCTATGTACATATATACTGCAATTCTATACAGTCTAGCCCAGAGCCCTCCAACAGAACCTTCTGTGTTGATGGAGATGTTCCAAACCAGTGCTGTCCAACAGGGTAGCCACTAGCTACTGAGCACTTCACAGGTGGCTCATGTGACTAAGGAACTGAATTTTAAATTTTGTTTCATTTTAATTAAATTTAAATTCATATGGCTAGTAGCTACCGGATTAGACGGCATAAGTCTATAGACATTAAAAAAATTAAAGGGGAAAATTATACATAGCCAAACTAAGGGAAAGGGCAAGAGAAGAAATACTTTTGTTGGACCTGACTCCAGACCCACTGAATCAGAATCTTTTGCCCTCACCGAGATTTCGAAACAAGTCCTCCAGGTTTATTTATTTATTTTGAGTTGACATGTAATAATTGTATCTATTTATGGGATACAGAATGATATTTCAATACACATATACGACGTGTAATGATCAAATCAGGGTAACTGGCATGTCTATCACCTTAAACATTTGTCATTTCTTTGTGTTTTGAACATTCAAAATCCTTCTAGCTTTTTGAAAATATAGAGACTAAATTATTAACCATATTCACCCTAGAGTGCTATAGAACATCAGAACTTAGTCCTCTCTCACAGCTGTACTTTGTATCCATTTCCTCTCCCTCCTAGGCTTCCCCAGTGTCTAATGACCACAATTCTACTCTCTACTTCTATGAGCTCAATTGTTTTAGCTCCCACATGAGTGAGAACATGCAGTAGTTATTCCAGTTTTACTTTTGTACACAAAAACTCATATTTGTGAACCACTGCCCTAAGCAATTTCCCTCATTCTCAACATTTTAACCATTAGCAACATACTTATAACTAAAAATTATACCAACTCTGCCTTCTCTTTTGAACTCCAGACTCCTACGGAATTGTCTCCAGGCACCTCCACCTACATCTCATAGGCACAAACTCAACATGCACAAAGTAATTTCTTCCCAAATTTACTCTTCTTCCTCTTTTCTCTATTTCAATTAATATTGATAGTACTACCTTCACCCTGCAGCCCAGATTGGAAACCTGGGAACATCTCAACTCTTCTCTTGCCTTCATTCCCATCTGTTGGTTCTACCTCCCAAATATCTTTTACTCCCAGAAACTGCCCTGTTCTGGCTGGTATCTTCATATCTCCAGGACTGTCACAATAACACCTATCCCCTCACCTGCGTCTTTGTATCTCCAGGACTCTCACAGTAACTTCCAACCACAGGCCTTTGCCTTTTCAAATCTGCACTCCATGGAGCAATCTTTCTAAATGCGAAGTTCTTATCTCTCACTTGGGTTATGGCCATATTGCACAACTCCAGGAGGCACCAGTACCTAGAGCACGAAGTTTCCTCACTGATATCCCCCTGTTCTCACTGTAGCCAGAAGGATCTGATCACATTACTCTTCTTCATTGGCTTCCCAGTATCTGCAGGATAAAGTCCTGGCTCTTCACATTACAGATGAGGCTTGCTCTGCTCTAGCGACTGCCAACCGGCAACCTACCTTCTACCTCTCCCACGCCCATGCTCACATTTTGTGTTCCAGCTCCTTTCCTTGCTATAGGAGTTCCATTTGCCCAGGATGCCCTTCTTCCTTCATTAGCTCAGCTAATTTTCCTTTTCTTCAAAACTGAGCTAGGATGTCTCTCTCTCCTCTGTGAAGATTCTGCTGAGTTCCCTAGGCAGAGCTAATCATCACCCGCCACAGGCTAACTCTAATTTGTGCCAGTCTGTACTTATTAATCTACTTCCCACTAGACTTTGAGCAACTCCACCTAACTCTTTTATCCCCTAGGCCTGGCACAGAATAGGTTGCTTGGTAGATGTTCCTGAAATTGAAATGAGCCCAAATGAGTCAAGGATGACTCCACAGTTGGAGCTAGGACAGTTAGTAGCACAAAGGCCTCAATCAAAAGGAGTAGGAAAATCAGAAGAAGGAACAGTTTAAGGAGAAAGGGGTGGGGGTCAACGGGGTCTGTAACAAACATGCTGAGCTTCATTCAGACTGTGGCAGAAGATCCATGTGGAGAGATCCAACTAGGAGCTGGAAACATGATATTTCAAATTCCAGGGAGAGATCAGGTGGGACTAGAGTTATAGATCTGAAGCTATTATAGCTGACGAAAGAACCAAGAGAGAAAAATAACCCAAGAGAAGAAGGCAAAGAACAACATGTCAAAACTGTGAGGAAAGAGGAAGAAAAGACAAGACAATAAGAGAAGGAAAACTTATAAAAGAAAAAGTCAGATAGGTACCAGAGGCATGTCAGGAAAGCTAAGGGAAAACAGTTTCAAGAAGAAAGATGGATTAAATTATCTAGGAATGACTGGAAATTACTTGGGTTGAAAATAGTACATTAAGAATAAAAAAATTTATGGAGATTAGCTTTCACTCTCAGCAGTTAAAGAGTTTATATTTACTTAAAGTAATCTAAATGTTGGTTCCCCCTGAACTGTGAAATTTAGGAGTTCAAACATCAAACTCTCCCTGGGGTTCTCCATGTACACATCCAGCATCATCAGAGACCACAGCATATCCACAAGGGAGATCAGGCAGCTCTCTGACTGCACAATTAGAGATAGTCAGAACAGCAGAAAGAAAACAAAGTCAAGATAAATAAAATCTGATCGGGATTATACCTGAAATAGGACCCAACTGTGCCATTTTCCCTAGCCATGGGAGAGGTTCTGGGCCAGGCTCAAAGAGAGACATCATGAGGTTTGATTTCTTCTTGCTGTCAGCTTGGGAGTAGAGCATTCCATGCCATTCAGGACTAGATGGAGAGAAGATGGAAGATCAGAAGAACATCAGGCCTAGAGCTGTCAAATTAAATAAGTCTAGTGAGCCTGTGTTTTTCTCCTGAGAGATACAGGCTTCCGCTTTGAAATCAGGCATATAACTTTTATCAAAGTCAAATCCTAAACCTGAAAATGTATACTGCTCTACAGGCTTCCGCTTTGAAATCAGGCATATAACTTTTATCAAAGTCAAATCCTAAACCTGAAAATGTATACTGCTCTCCCATAGTATTTCCATTCTTTTGGGACATGTATTATTAATCAAGTTAAATTATGTATATATGGAAATCAAAAGCAGTCTTGAAAGAAACAACAAATTACAAAGGGCAGTAAGTAACTGATGAGGAGGAGTAAAGGCTGTGACCTACAGGTCCTTTCAGCTGCCTCCAGGAGTCACTCACAGCAGCATCAACACAGAGAAGCCCTCTAACATAGGGCACAAGGCATTACCCCATTCCTTAAGAGAGACTCTGCCCAGCTTTTCAAAGGGCCCCAGATGATTCTCATATTCAGGGCCAGTACAAGTAGCATGGGTGCCATGAAATATAGCAGACTAATACCTAATAAGAACTGCATTCTTCTTTTTGGACCAGCTAATTTTAACAGCAGCAGAAGTGGAGCCACGCATCCTCTGATTAATCCTAACCTTGATCTCCTATATCAGTCAACCCCAGATGATGGCCAGAAGATGATCAGTCACCTCCTCTTTTCTAATAATAAGTATTACAGAAAGGGAAGCAGATAGTTTTGCAGATTTTCAGACTGTAGAGAATGTAAAAGCTAGAAGGGCTTTCCTCACAGGGAAGGAATACAGTGGAGTGGTTATGAGTGTAGGCCCTGGAGTCAAAATGCATGGGTAAGAATCCTGGCTCTTTCATTTACCAGCTGTGTGACCTTGGGTAAGTTCCATGACCTCAGTCTCCTCATCCATAAAATGGGGATAATGTGGATGTCTCTTGCATAGTATTGTTGTGAGGGTTAAAATGTGTTAACATAAAAGTGCCTAGAGGAGTGCCTGGTACATAGTAAAATGCTCAATGTTATCAACATCTTTTTTTCATTTAGTTCTACTCTCTCATGTTATAGATGAGAAGTATATGAATCCTGCCAAAGATCCTACTGCAAGCTAGTAGCACTGTTATAACCAGAACTCATATATCCTAGATAGGACAGGATAAAAAAGAAGAAAACTGAGAAAGGATGTAATATAAAGGCAATATAATTAAAAGGCTCATTCGAAGCTTATTCCAGGGGATGATTTAAAGAGCAGTTTAGAGAGTAACAGCAGGTGGGTACGGTGTGGCAGGGAGAGGAAAAAGGTGACAAGGACCTTTCTTTCAGAAAAGTCTGTGAAATATTTTACTTCGTGAACTGATTTTCCATTTCATTCAACCAAATATCAACAAAGTTTCCTACCCTAATTGAACAATCGCCACCATTCCTTCTACTTTTAGGCTGCCATGAAGCAGGACACAAAAGTTGGGTATTTTGCCTGCAATCTGATTGGCTGAATTTTCATCTTCATTGTCATCAGTGATGCCAGTACCCACCTCATCACCTTCTGTAAAAAGAAGAGAAAACAGGTTAGATTGAGATTAGGTATAAAAGCCCCAAGCCCCAATTACACTCTTTGATATTTCTAGCCTTGAAAGGAAAGTGTATGGAATTATATGGCAATATTGTAACAAGTAGGAAAAACTCATTCCAGCTTTACAATGTCCACATAAAAATCAGTTTTCACATGTTATATGAAGTCCATTTATATGAAATATCCAGAATAGGTCTATAGGTCTCTATAGAGACAGAAAGGTTATCAGTAGTTATCTGGGGGTAGGGAGATGGGGGCCTGGGAGTTGATAGTTAAAGAGTACAGGGTTTCTTTGGGGGGGTGATAAAAAGGTGATGGCTGCATAACTCTGTAAATATTAAAAGAAGCCACTTAATTACACACTTTAAATGGGTGAAGTGTACGGGATGTGAATTATATCTCAATAAAGCTGCTATACAAAAAAATACATTTTCCACAGTTCCACTCTGATGCTCATTTAGATGCTATCTTGGGGTTTTAGGCACTCATTTAAACAGAACCAGATACAGAAATGTCAGGCATTTTTTTATTTTTTAAGAGATAGGGTCTCACTCCATCGCCTAGGCTAGAGTGTAGTAGGGCGATCATAGCTCACTGCAGCCTCGAATTCCTGGACTTAAGCAATCCTCCTGCCTCAGCTTCCTGAAACTCTGGGATTACAAGCGTGAGCCACTGAGCCCAGGCTCTAACATGTTCTTCACCGATGGCCGTCAGGCAGTGCATGAATCCAAGTCCCCAAAGGTAAACAATGATTATAAGCCTCTTACTAGACTCTCTCCAACTCCAGGTTCCCTCATATACCCTGCTGACAGATGAATCTTCCTACAATTAACTTTCCTATGAAAATATCTGCTCAGTCTTATTCAAAGACTTTCTAATTCAATAGGAACAGTCTGTCCTGTTTAGCTGTGTATTCAACAGCCCTTACAATATGGCCCTATTTTGCCTTCCCATATTTTTCTTTCCACTCTTCCCCTACATAAACATGTCATTTTGTTCAATTTGTTTCTTGGCAATTATATGGGCATACAGAATTCCCCTAGGACCTTAAAAATAAGGAAAATCTGGTTGTTCTCTGAGAAGAATAAGGTAAATTATAAACATAGTGATCATAATAGGCCATCTGTGGCTGCGAGATTCCATCTGTGAATGTGTGATTGAGTGGTTACAGAATACCCAACATTCCAGCTGAGATAACTGGGCATAAACGGAATGTGATCACAACTCAGTAAGTGGAAATCTGATTGACTACATACACTTCTTGGAGAAAGCTGATTAATATAAAGTGGATGGTCAGCCTAGAACAGAGACAAAGAGAATTTTAAAGAGCTAGAGGCTAGCATCCTCTAGAGAGATGATGAATTTGGGGACATGACTTTATACTTTCTAGAGAGGCATATTCTGTAGTAATGAGAACTCACAAGGGCCTGGATTCATCCATTCATTCACCAGTTTTTACCAAGTATCTACTACATGCTTGGCACTAGGAGAACAAAGAACAGATGTGGTTTATGAAGCTGTGTTTGACTTCCACATTTATCAGAAGCAACCTTTGGATAACTACCATGGCTTTCTCAGTATGTCTCTACTAGGAAAGGCAGAGCCCTGGATGAGGACTAAGTACTATCATCTCTAAAGAGGACTTCCACCGTAGATTCACAAACCAACACACGGTAAGTATGTATCAAAATGTTCTCCACAGTGAAAAGCAGCAGAATTGCTTTTCTGGTAGAGTAGGCAACATTCCATTTTCAAAAATCCAGTCTTGTAACTATTCCTTTCCCCTAAATTCTACAAAATGGGCTATCCTACTATCTAACATTTAAGAATAACTTTAGATAATAAGATGCTTCATGTGTATCATTGGAATAGGAAGAGAACTCACCTTTGTTAAGTGCTATAGGTAAGACCAGATGTCTGGACAGAACCGGGGGACTTGAAATATCGGCTATATCAATAAATCCCACTATTTCCAAATCTGAAAGGAAGGAATCAACGTAGAATTAATTCATACTATGGGAAAGTACATTATTTTCTATGTATCAATTTTGCAAACACACTGCTTAGGTGGGGATTTCACATATGATGGCTGGGAAAGTTATTAGACTTGTCTGTGGATGAGTTTCGAATAATTTGCATTTTAAGTAACCTAGGAAATGATAACTGTTTTTTGTTTAATGAATTTAAGTTATATGACAAATCAGCTAAACTTTATTTTTATGAGGCTAGGTCCCCAGCCAAGGCAAAAAGCTTAAAGGTCAAATCCCTCTGTATAGTCAGGGATGTTCAGGTCACCAGGGGGCATCGTACTCAAATACTTCCACAACAATTTCAATCAGCCTTCCTTGGAGAGTAATGCTATTGCATTAAAAACGTTTCCTAGCCAGGTGTGGTGGCTCATGCCTGTAGTCCCAGCACCTCAGGAGGCTGAGGTGGGAGAATCACTTGAGGCCAGGAATTTGAGACCAGCCTGGGCAATTTAGTGAGACCCTGTTTCTACAAAAAAAAAAAAAGGAAAAATTAGCCAGGCATGGTGGCACATGCCTGTAGTCCCAGCTGCTTAGAAGGCTGAGGCAGGAGGATTGTTTATGCCCAGGAGTTCAAGGCCTCAGGGAACTACGATGATGCCATTGTACTCCAGCCTGGACAACAGAGCAAGACCCTATCTCTAAAAATAAATAAGTAAATTAATTAATTTTAAAAAATAATAAAAATGTTTTAAAAAACTTTCCTTGAGAAAGAAATATATTTTCCACAAAACCAAGGCAGTCTAAATATGACAATGATTTCTCTGATTTAAAAGTATTTGTTGAAAATCCAAAATAAATGAAAAATAAATGTAACCAAAAGAATTTTTTAAAAAGCTTTTTATGATTACATAATATAAAAACTTACAAAACAATAAAAATTGTAAAGGAAAATAAAGTCACTCATTAGTCATCATCAAAGGAAATCTCAATATTTTATTGAATTGCTTTTCAGTCTTTTAGGCAAACACACACCCATATTCTTAAAACAGTTTAAAAAAATCAGAATCATGGTGAGTACACTGTACTTCTCTGGAGATTTGCTGTTAACATCTCCCTTAGCTGAATAACAAATGAGTCAGCATAAGCAGTTAGATATTTATCACTTGAGTAAAAAAAGGCCTACAATATTTTAAAGTAGTTTAAATATAAGCTATAATAAATATCTTAGACTAAAAGCTTATATAGGAAAGAAAAGATCTATTCAAAGTTACTCATCAAAAAAGGATAGGAAAGAAGGCGAATCTAACTGATTTGAAGGCAACAAGACATTTGGTACAGGTTAATACACTGTTGCCTAGTCACAATGAAAGAGATGGATGACTTGCTTCAAGACAGCCAGAAGCTACAGGCACAAAAAATAAAAAGCTTGTTCACAGCTCTTCATTCTAAAACTCCTTAAAATCTGTATACCCAAAACCATGAGGATTTACTACGCACTTAATCATTTATTGGCTGAACAGTTACCAACTTGAGTAGCTACTAAACATCAGACACTATGCTGGGCACCACGGTTACACGGTGACTGAAACAGTGATGACAGCCATCCCCAAGAGGTTTAACATGCACCCATCACTCAAGGAATCCACCCACCAATAGGAGACAAGTCTCCTCTCCTTACTATTTTTGACTCTTCACTTTGCCTACTTTAGCTAGGCATAATACAAGCAACATGAACCAGGTAAAAGTAGTGGTATACTGCTTTTAGTCATAATACAAGGGCATGACCTCACCATAAAAGACCAATATTACCCCTTAGGTAATGTATCGTCCAGTCCAAGTACTGATGACAACAGCACCCTAGTACAGGTTAAATTTCCCTAATCTGAAAATCTGAAATCCAAAATGCCCCCAAACTGGAAACTTTCTGAGGGCTGATATGACACTCAAAGGAAATGCTTACTGGAGCACTTCAGATTTTGGATTTTCAGATTAGGGATGCTCAATCACTAAATATCATGCAAATATTCCAAAATCCAAAAAAAATCTGCAATCTAAACTACTTCTGGTCCCAAGTATTTGGGATAAGGGATACTCAATCTGTATCAGAATATACATTTCTTTTCAATCCTCCTAGAGAGAGAAGAGTAAAAGTCACAAGGATAATACAAAAACTAAGAAGGAAGTTGTTTTTTTTTTTTAAGTTACCTGTGTTAATGACTTTAGGGATAGGATCAATTTCTTCATCTACAACAAAAGGTTCTGGCCTGGGGAAGACTTGTACATCAGCAGTTAGGTGGCCACATTTGAGAACAGCATGGAAAGGAGTATATGCCAGGTCTATCAGTTTTCTAGAATAGAATAATTGTTATAGGAAGAGTAATATGATATATATAAAAGTAGTTTTATAAGATGCAAAGTTTGTTTTCCTTTCAAGCAGGCTCCAGAACTAAAATCTGACCATTTGTGAAAAAGAACAAAAGCTGACATTTCTGGTGAGGAAATTTCAATTCTGAAGAGCCCCAAATCAAGTTAATCTTTGAAACTGCTGAGTTCTAAGGTCGTCGATATCTATAGACATTACAGATTCAGCCATGCTTAATTTAAATGGGAATGAACTTTTAAAAAAAACCACTACTACCAATCATTTTATCTGAAAAATGTGCAAATTGGGGAAAAGAAATGACACAATCAGAAATAGTAAAAGTAGATATTCTTGCTGGATGTCAAATTATAATAATGGATTGTAAAGAAGGCAAAAAAGCTATAAGCATATACTCACCCAAACATAGACTGTACATTTTTCAAGCACAGAGGGCCATCAATAGTAAAAATCTGCCCCTCACCATTGTTTAAATCTATGAGACGTTCAAGGCATTCTAAGGAATCGGTGCTCTGAAGCTATAAAGCAAAAGTGATGACCCCTTTAAAGTGGCACAAAATGCCAAATTATTATCAGTACACCAAGGTCAAAGCCATTACAATAACACAGGCATAAATAACAGATGATTTTTTTTAAAACAGCCAATGTGATAAGAAAATAACTATAACAATTTTGACTCAAGTTTACCACAGAGGAATGTGATACAAAATGACACCAGTAGAGCTATTTCATTCAGAAGTAATTTTGTGAAGATTCTCAGAGGTGACCACAGTTAGTATTTACACAGCATCTTCCCTCCAAAGTGTTTCTAACACCTTTTGGTAAGAACCATCATTATATTTTATAGAGAGAAAAACTGAGGTGAAGAAAGGTTAAATAACTTTCCCAAATAAACCGGAAAACCAGGAAAACCACGAAGTAAAGTGTTTAATAAAACATACATCAGAGTAATGCTACTTTGCCAAAAAGAATCAAAGCACACTTCTGTCAACATTTCTGGTAGAATAAACATAAGAAGTCCTCAATGAGGGAAATAACACCAATAAGAACACCTTGACCCTTCAGCACTCATCAGTAGGATACATAACAACTCCAGCTATATTCCCTAGATGGGGCAACACTCTGAAATTTCAAAGAACATTTGAGACCCAGAGTCTTTTCAAAAATAGTTAGTGACCAGCCTCAGCTGAAACCAATGGAGTTCCATGTTATAGTATATGCAATATGGTATTAATGGTATATATTAAAAAATAAACTGAGCCCTAAAATATACCTTATCAAACTAAAAAGAACTTAGTAGAAGGTATTACCTCCTCCAAATTTGCCATGCACATGATATATAACTTAGATGGGAAAGGAAAAGGTAGTGGAAACCTGTTGTTCTCACTTCGCTGATTGTGAGTAGCTAGGGAATGTCGTAGTGACCCTCTACCAATGCCAAGACAGCCGTCTGTCACCAAAACAACCTGTTTGCAAAAAGAGAGAGGTTTGTACATTAAATTATATATTTAAAGCAGTC
>CM052442.1:101341537-101389385 GCA_028533085.1 Varecia variegata | reverse complement strand
CCAATTCTTAACTGTATTAAAACTAGAACCTCATCTCTTAGATAAAGAGTTGGGTATCTAAGACACCAATGTCATAAATGGCATGAGGACCCATTTCACATGTGTCCCTGGGAAGTACCAGCATAGAAGTCTTTTATCTTCAAAGACGACAAACTTTAACCCTAGTCAATTAAAATGACAACTGCTCTAAAAATGTATTTATAATATAAAGGCCATTTAACCAGAAGTGTACAAGATCTTTAAAATGCATTCTTAACCAACTTACAATTTGAAAAAGCCAATATAATACCAACAATAGATGGTAGCCGAAAAATCATTTTCCTTTTCCTCATTGCTTCAGAGTGATCCTGTGGGGGGTGGACTTCCCAAGCATCCCTGGGGAGGATTATTTTTGCTCTCCCTAGCCTAGTCCAGTAACTTGATAATAACAGGCCATTAAGGCAGTATTAGGTGGTTGCACCATGTGAAATACCAAGATTAGCACTTACTTCTAAAGCCCAAGAATGCCTGATAGAGGTACGCTGCAGGGATGTCATCTTTTGAGAAGATAGTCAATAGACTACAAGGCAATTTCCTTTTCTAGGTATCAACAATTGTTATATAATGATTTACTTTTACCACTAGCTTTTTCCGATGCTAGGTGATAATAAAACAGTTCATATAATGTCGAAATGAGACAGATTTTACTCAATAATGAAGACACAGTCCAGCTATCTAAAACCTTGGTTACAAAAATTCCACATTTAAAGAAATTTAGTAGTAACTGATCATAAAAACAATCACTAACCACCCACCTGTAGTACCCTGTTTTGGACCTGATTCATCCCAAAACTCATCAAGTAAGTCTAAGTGAATGCAGGCCCAGCCCCTTGCTCTCAGGGTACAATACCTCTCAAATTCAGATTCTTCCTTTTTACAAAGGAAGAAAAACATCAAAGCACAGAAGTCTGCATGGTGCACAAGGTCTGGCTCTTAAAATTTTCATAAGTTTCTCCTCTAAAACAAAATAAGAAATACCAAATGCAACTGCTATTTTCCAGTTCAGAAAATATTGACAACAGAACTTCATTTACTCAGTATATTGTTAGGAAATAACAAGATATAAGATATTCTATGTGCATGGATTTACCAAAATAAATAATGCCTATGAAGTGAGGTGCCAAACTTTTTCCTGCTAAAAAGAAATTGATCAAAAGGCATTTATTGGCTTCTTTAACAAGTATCCACTATATTCTATAAAACTGGGTGGTTTTCACAGCAAGAAAAATGTTTTTTATGTTTTAAAGGTGGGCTTATTGAGATATACTTTACATGCAGTAAAATTCACCCGTTTTAGTATACAGTTCTATGAGTTCTGACAACTGCATTCAGTCATGTCACCACCTCCATAATTAAGAAACAAATAGTTCTATCACTTTCCATATTTCCTCTTGCTTCTTTTGAATTAATCCATACTCTTCCCTTACTCCCAGGAAACCACAGTCTTATTGTTAATTTAAAAATAAATGCCAGTGATGACACTGACACTACTAAGGAATCCTATGTTTGACCCTGTAATAGTCATACACCAGGGGCTGGCAAATTATGGCCCACAGGCCAAATCTGGTCTACTGCCTGGTTTTGTAAATAAAGCTTTATTTGAACACAGCCACACCCATCCATTTACTTATTATCTATAGCTGCTTTCATGCTGTAACAGCAGAGTTTAGTAGTTTCCACAGACACCTGCAAAGCCTAAAACACACAAGAAAGTATGTTGACTCCTATTGTAGACTACCATTTTCCTTTTAGCAATGTTTCTGTTTTCTCCTTCAAAATATGCTGCCACTTCTCGAAGGACTTGTATATAGCAATGTCCAATTCTCTTTTTCTGCTACTCCTCTGCTTTGATTTGATGCTAGTACTGTGGATGCTAAGTAAAGAGCAACAGATTTTATGACATTCATACCCCTCACTTTTTAGACAATTCAGATGAGACAGTTAAAAGTTTGATGAATAAATGCTACACTGAGATAATAAAGATAGACTACATTGTACTGAAGTTTACAGTTCTATCACTCAATTATAATCACCCCTTCCAGGGATTGTAGTTCTAAAATTCCACTGTGAGCCCTTTGTGTTTTATACAAACCATACTCGTTTGCTATAAGTCAATTTACTAGGAGGATGCTTTCCTTAAGGCATAATTTTGCTGCTTTCCGAGCATATTAGTGTTGATTTAGTGTCTTTTTTCAAAAAGATAACAAAAGTGTAAAATGTAGTTTGTGGAAATTATAATACATGCTGGCAGAGCCTGAAGAAAACTGAAGTACCTCAGTGGTTAACATCATTAACTTAGGGCAATGAAGAACTGATCATTACCTGGCAAGGGATTGCACCACC
Source organism: Varecia variegata (assembly GCA_028533085.1). Classification (NCBI taxonomy): domain Eukaryota; kingdom Metazoa; phylum Chordata; class Mammalia; order Primates; family Lemuridae; genus Varecia; species Varecia variegata. Next base: position 101,387,003 of record CM052442.1, on the reverse strand, counting down.
CCATTCTTGCTGAACGATGTTGCAAACACCAACTAATGCAGACTCCAAGCAGGTTTTGTCATAATCATCCATATTACTTAGTGCTTCCTTATTGAATAAAAGATAAAATTGCTCGTTATTCTTTAGTTTTAATTTGTTATTAGAAAACAACATAAACTATTCAAAGTATGAATGTTACACAGGGGATATTGTGTGTTTGAGAGCCCCAAAGCATAGGTTCTTAAAAAAAAAATGGTAAAACAGACTTCCTCAACTATAAAGGATAATTAAAAGGGCTTCCCTTTATTCTGTCCTCTTATCAGGTGAGAGTGAACAGTCCACCAAGTTTATACCTTTATAAGTGGACCTTGAAGGAAAAAATTGAAATGAACTTTAAACACATCAATAAAAATAATGACAAAATTTATTAAATACTAACTATATCCTAAACACCATTCTAGGCACTTTATGTGCCTTTAATCATCACAATAACACCATAAGGTATTATTAACCCTACTTTTAAATGACTAAACTAAGGCAGAGAAAGATTAAGTAACTTTTCCAGATCTCATTACTAGAGGTGGCAGAGCCTGGATTTGTACCCAGGCAATCTGACTTTGGGGCTCCTGGTCTTAAGCATTACTCATCACTCCTTATATAGTAATTCTCTAAATTTCAGAATGCTGAATACTAGAAATCCTCAGTTTATTCACTTACAAGAAAGCCAGTACAATTAAAGAAAAAAAGTCACTTGAAAACTGTGAGATAGAGTCCCAGCTCTGAGGCTTTCACGCTGAACCCCGAGGCTCCACCTCTGTGCCGCCAGAACCCCTGCCAGGCCCGAGACACCGTCCCCAAGTCTCCAGCGCTGCACCTAGACCCCAAGACCCCATCCCAGAGCCTCCACCACCGTAGCAGGACCAGAAGAACTGCTCCAAGGTCCAACACCCACCAGGCCTCAAGCCACCAGTACACTGCAACCTGGTTTGAGCAAACACATACAACCCGGGAACCCATGACAACCACATCCAGCTGCTGCTGTTACCTCTGTGGGAAAACCCTGGGTAGAGCAATCCCCACAACACCAGCCTCAGTGAAGAGGGTCTTGCTCAGCTCCCAACTCGAACATCCTACAACTATCTGCTGAACCACCCAACATCCAACCCAAACAGCATTCAGCACAGCCTTGAGCAGAAGCAATCACAGAACACACGCCCCTCCTCTGCTGCATCAATATTCCAGAGCAGGGGGGAAAGAAGAGCGCCATCTAGTGACCTCCCCTTATTCTAATCAAGCAGGAGAGTTTCCAGCAAGGAAAAGGAGCCCTGCAAACCTATTAATCCTGAGTTGAGAAAAGAGTTCTCAGATGAAAATAAACCAGAAAAGAATCCTGGCAACATGAAAAATCAAAACAGATCAACACCCTCCAAGGGATCACAATGGAGCTATAGCACTGAACTCCACTTACAAGGAAATTGTAGAAATGACAGAAATAGAATTCAGAATATGGATGGCAAATAAGATGAATGGAATTGAAGAAAAAGTTGAAAACCAACAAAAACAAAAGCCCAAAAATATTTCAGGAAGTTAATAAAAAAGCCACTAAAGAACTAGAAAAAATTAGGAAAGATATATTAATAATAGAACTTAAAGAAATTAAAGTCATTCAGGGATTTTTAAAACACAGCAGAAAGTTTCAGCAACAGATTAAACCAAGGAGAAGAAACAAAATCAGAGCTTGAAGACAAGGCTCTCAAGCTAACCCAATCATTTAAAGAGGCAAAGAAGAGAACAACAAAAGCAGAGCAATCACTTAGAGTGATATGGGACTATGCAAAGCAAACAAACATACGAATTATATTATAGGTGTCCCTGAAGAATAAGAAAGTGCTAAAAGCATGGAAAATCTATTTGAGGCAATTATTAAGGAAACTTCCCTAGTATCATCAGCAATCCAGACATCCAGATACAGATGATCATCAAACTCCAGGAAGATTCATAGCAAATAGGACATCTCCAAGACACATAGTAATCAACCTGGCCAAAGTCAAAACAAAAGAGAAAATTCTACAAACAGCTAGACGTAAGCAACAACTGACCTACAACAAAAAATCCATCAGGATAACAGCAGACTTCTCAGTGGAAACCTTATAAGCCAGAAGGGAGTGGGCCCCCATCTTTAATCTTAAATAGAACAATTGCCAGCCTAGAATTTTGTATCCTGTTTCACATTTGATGGAGAAATTAAGTCTTTCCCAGACAAGCAAACATTGAGGACATTTGTCATAACTAGACTTGCCCTGCATGAAGTACTCAGATCTGCATTATACACAGGTCAGCACAATAGACCAGTGTAAAATCACCCAAAAGCTAAAGGTCAAAGCCCAGATACCACAATGGCTCAAGAGGTAAAACAAAGCAATAAAGTTCTACTCAATAGGATAAACAGAAGTCCATTCCACTTAACAATCCTTTCAATAAATGTGAATGGCTTGAACTCCCCACTGAAAAGACATAGGCTGGCTGAATGGATAAAAAAAATACAAGCCAAGTATCTGCTGTCTCCAAGAAATGCATCTAGCCCATAAGGACTCACGGTGAAGGGATGGAAAACAATATTCCATGCAAATGGAAACCAAAAGAAAGCTGGTATAGCCATTCTCATATCAGATAGCATAGAGTTCAAATCAACAAAAGTAAAGAAAGACAAAGATGGTTATTATAGAATGGTGAAGGGAATAATTCAACAAGAAGGCATAACAATCCTAAATATTTATGTACCTAACATACGTGCACCCCAATTCATAAGGCAAACCCTACTTGATCTAAACAAAATGATAAACAGCAGCATTGTAATAGCTGGGGACTTCAACACTCCACTGACACAATGGGACAGGTCCTCCAAGCAGAAAATAAACAAAGAAACAATGGACTTAAACAGGACTCTTGAACAAATAAGCCTAATAGACATTTACAGAACATTCTACCCCAAACTACTGAATATACATTCTCATCAGCTCATGGAACATTCTCTAAGATTGATCAGATCCTAGGCCACAAACATGTCTCAGCAAATTTAAAAAAATAAAAATTATACCATGTATCTTCTCAGACTACAGTGGAATAAAATTAGAAATCAATTCCAACGGAAACAGTCAACTCTACACAAAGTCATGGAAATTAAACAACCTACTGCTGAACAATTATTGGGTCAAGGAGGAAATTAAGATGGAACTCAAAAGATTCTTCAAGCTAAATGACAAAAGGGACATAGGTTACCAAAATCTGTGGGATTCTGCAAAAGCAGTCCTAAGAGGGAAATTCATAGCCTTAAATGCCTACATCCAAAAGACAGAAAGATCACAAATTAACAATCTAATGAATTGTCTCAAGGAATTGGAAAAGGAAGAGCAAACCAATCCCAAACCCAGCAGAAGAAAAGAAACAACTAAGGTCAGAGCAGAACTAAATGAAATCTATTGCAAAAGAATTATACAGAAGATTAATAAAACAAAAAGTTGGCTCTTTGAAAAGATAAACAAAATCAACAGGCCTCTCACTAGATAAACCAGAAACAGAAAAGAAAGGACCCTAATAAACTCAATCAGAAATGAAAAAGGAGGCATTACAATTGATACCCCGGAAATACAAAATATCATCTCTGAATTCTGTAAAACTCTCTATGCACATAAACTTGAAAACATTGAGGAAATGGGCAAATTCTTGGAAACACACAACCTCCCTAGGCTCAAACAGGAAGAAACAGAACTCCTGAACAGACCAATGCCAAGTAATGAAATTGAAGCAGCCATAAAAAATTTTCCAACAAAAAAAAAGCCCCAGACCAGATGGTTTCACAGCCAAATTTTACCAAACCTACAAAGAGGAACTGGTACCTATACTGTAGAAATTATTGCGTAACATCGAGAAGGAAGGAATCCTCCCCAACTCATTCTATGAAGCCAATATCACCTTGATAGCAAAGCCAGGAAAAGACACACACAAAAAAGAACACTACAGAGCAGTATCTCTTATGAATATAGATGCAAAAATTCTCAATAAAATCCTAGCAAACCAAATTCAGCTGCACATCAAAAAATAATCCATCATTACCAGGTGGGCTTTATCCCAGAGATGCAAGAATGGTTCAGCATACGCAAATCTATAAATCTGATTCACCACATAAATAAAAACAAAAACCATATGATCCTCTCAATAGATGCAGAAAAAGCATTTGACAAAATTCAGCACCCTTTTATGATAAGAACTCTTAAGAAAATAGGCATAGATGGAACATACCTCATAATTATAAAAGCCATGTATGACAAATCCATAGTCAATATCATATTGAACAGGGAAAAATTGAGAGCATTCCCACTTAGAACTGGAACCAGACAAGGCTGTCCACTGTCACCACTTCTATTTAACATAGTGCTGGAAGTCCTAGCCAGAGCAATCAGGCAAGAAAAGGAAATCAAGGCTATCCAAATGGGGAAAGAAAAGGTCAAACTATCGCTTTTTGCTGATGACATGACCTTATATCTAAAAAACCCCAAAGATTCTGCCAAGAGACTCCTAGAATTGATAAACAAATTTAGCAAAGTCTCAGGTTACAAAATCAACGTACACAAATCAGTAGCATTCCTATACAACAAGAACTGTCAAGCTGAGAATCAAATAAAAGACTCAATACCTTTCACAATAGCAACAACAAAAAAATAAAATACCTAGGAATATATTTAACTGAAGAGGCAAAAGACCTCCACAGGGAGAACTATGAATCACTGAGGAAGGAAATCATAGAGGATGTAAACAAATGGAAAAATATATCATGCTCATTGATTGGCAGAATCAACATTGCTAAAATGTCTATACTACCCAAAGTGATTTACAGATTCAGTGCAATCCCCATTAAAATAAAAACGTCATTTTTCACAGATCTAGAAAAAATAATTCTATGCTTCTCATGGAACCAGAAAAGACCCCGTATAGCCAAAGCAACCTTAAGTAAAAAGAATAAATTGGGAGGCATCAATTTACCAGACTTCAAGGTATACTATGACGCTATAGTAACCAAAACAGCATGGTACTGGCACAAAAACAGAGACACAGACCAATGAATCAGAAGAGAGAACCTAGATATAAAACCATCCTCCTATCACCATCTGATCTTTGACAAAGCAGACAAAAATATATACTGGGGAAAATAATCTTTATTCAATAAATAGGGCTGGGAAAATTGATAGCCACATGTATAAGACTGAAACAGGATCTGCACCTCTCACCACTCACAAAAATTAATTCACAGTGGATAACAGATTTAAACCTAAAGCATGAAACTATACAAATTCTAGAAGAAAATGTTGGAAAAACTCATAGATATCGGCCTAGGCAAAGAATTTATGAAGAAGACCCCAAAAGCAATCATAGCAACAATAAAAATAAATAAATGAGACGTGATCAAATTAAAAAGTTTCTGCACTGACAAGGAAACAATCAATAGAGTGAATAGGCAACCTACAGAATGGGAGAAAATATTTGCAAACTATACATCTGATAAAGGGCTGATAACCAGAATCTACAAAGAACTCAAGCAAATCAGCAAGACAAAAATCAAACAACTCCATTAACAAGTGGGCAAAAGACATGAACAGAAACTTTTGAAAAGAAGATAATGTCCAAGAAACATCTGAAAACATGCTCAACGTCTCTAATCATCAGGGAAATGCAAATCAAAACCATAATAAGATATCACCTAAGTCCAGTGAGAATGGCTTTTATCAAAAAGTCCCAAAACAATAGATGCTAGCGTGGATGTGGAGAGAAAGGAACACTTATACACTGTTGGTAGGACCGTAAACTAGTACAACTTCTATGGAAAGTAGTATGGAGATACTTCAAAGAACTAAAAGTAGAACTACCATTTGATCCAGCAATCCCACTATTGGGTATTTAACCAAAGGAAAAAAAGTCATTTTATCAAAAAGATACTTGCACCTGAATGTTTACTGTAGCACAGTCCACAATCACAAAGATGTGGAATCAACCCAAGAGCCCATCAATACATGAGTCAATTAATAAAATATGGTATGTGTATACCATGGAGTACTACTTAGCCATAAGAAAAAATGGTGAACTAATACCTTTGTAACAACCTGCATGGAACTGGAGACCATTCTTCTAAGTGAAGTATTGTAAGAATGAAAAAACAAACATCACATGTACTCACTATTAAATTGGAACTAACTGGCCGAGCATGGTGGCTCACGCCTGTAATCCTAGCACTCTGGGAGGCCAAGGCGGGAGGATCACTCAAGGTCGGGAGTTCAAGACCAGCCCAAGCAAGAGTGAGACCCCGTCTCTACTAAAAATAGAAAGAAATCAGCCAAACAACTAAAAATATATATAGAAAAAATTAGCCAGGCATAGTGGCGCATGCCTGTAGTTCTAGCTACTCGGGAGGCTGAGGCAGAAAGATTGCTTGAGCCCAGGAGTTTGAGGTTGCTGTGAGCTAGGCTGACGCCACAGCACTCTAGCCTGGGCAACAGAGCCAGACTCTGTCTCAAAAATAAATAAATAAATAAATAAATAGGAACTAATTGATCAATACTTATGTGCACACATGGAAGTAAAACTCAATGGAAATCAAGCATGTGGGAGGGGGTAGGAAGGGATGGGTAAATTCATACCTAACCAGTACAGTGCACACTATCTGGGTGATGGGCACACTTATAATAACTTTAACTCAAACTGTACAAAGGCAATTTATGTAACCAAAACATTTTTACTCCTATAATATTCTGAAATAAAAAATTTTGAAATTAAAAAAAGTGAGGTATTAAAGTCTCCTACTATAATTGTATTACTGTCAATTTCTCCTTTCAGATCTATCAATATTTGCTTCAATGTATTTATATGCCCTATTGTTGAGTATATGCATATTTACCAAAAACAAAAACAAACCTGTGAGATAATAAAAGGAATGATATAACAAAATTTTATTACTTATATTAAAATAATTCAAACTGGCCAGGCACAGTGGCTCACACCTGTAATCCCAGGACTTTGGGAGGGTCACTTTAGGCCAGGAGTTTCAATACAGCCTGGGCCAGGCTTGGTGGCGTGCACCCCTAGTCCTAGCTACTCGGGAGGACTGCTTGAGCCCAGGAGTTTGGGGTTACAGGGAGCTATGATCAGGCCACTGCACTCCAGCCTGGGCAACAGAGCAAAATCCTGTCTCAAAAAAAAAAAAAAAAAAATCAAACTGCATTGACCCTAGATTTCTAAATTGCTAACAATTACTAAACTGTTCAGTTCAATTCCACAAACACTTTTGACTGCTCAATATGGGCAAGGCACTGTGGTAGGCACTGTTGCAAGTACTATGATTTAGAGATGTTGTCAGAAAGTAAATTCTCTGGCATAATACAGAAACCACATTTGGAAGGTAACACCTGTCAATTGAGGTTTAAAAATTATAATTTCTTGGCATCTGTAAATCAGAGCTATGTGTTGGAGAGCAAATACCATTTTGAATTATTCTACAATAAGGGTTTTTATAAGAAAGGGCCATTTTTCATTTCCTCAAGTTTTATGGGAAAGTAGAAAAAAGTAAAGCATTGAACCTAAAGACCCTAAATTTTAGGGAATGGAGCATTACATCCTGAGATACTTACCTTTCCCCAGAGAATTCCAGAAAACCAATGTAAGAAAATAAGGCAACAACTCACAGCTCTAACTCATGGCTTTGCCAAAGAAAGACATAAGATCTACTGGTTGTGAATCATTGTTTCATAGCTACACATATTAAGTACCCATAGACTTATTATTAAATAATTCCAAGTTCTAAAAATTCAGTGCAATATTATATAATGCTGTTTTTCTCCCAATAAATCTAGGCTCTGTACATACAATAACTTATTGCTTTTTGTACCTGTAAGGTATTATAATCTCTTGTGAAGGGGACCATCAGCTCCCAAAGTGATGAAAAAACCACCAGAGCTGTAAATTCAAGCTTGTAATTTGTGGCCATGTGCTCAAACAGCATTGTCAAACCATGGGCTGCTAGGTGCTTCCGCTGGTATTCCTCAGACCCCTCGATAGACACAGGTCGGGTCATGGAAAGAGATACGTCCATTACCACCACTGTCGGCATGATGCAAATGATCCCAGTGTTCCCACTCAGAATGCAAACAGGCAGCTAAAAATAGAGAAATGCTGTAGAAAATAAATAAGGTCTTACATGTCATGGAGAGAAAAAAATATTTTTCACCGTAATTTTAACCAATTTCCCAGAAATGAGTGGAGCCAAACCCCATTTAAGTTGAGGTAAGGGCAAATCTGTAGAGAATTCAGTGAGAGGAAAGCAAGAAGCTTAGTTCACTGTGAGGACTGCTCTTAGGAGCAAATTCAGGTATCCCTTAACTTTCATACAATCAACTTTTATACAACTTAATATCATAAACATTCCTACATCACCTCTCCAACACTTAATTTACTGAAGAACATTTCTAGTTGTCCTATGATGGTACTATTTGACAATCAGACATTCGTTTTTGGTACCATCACTATCTTAATATCAGCAGTATTATAGTGCTAGTATTTATTTTGTTGCTTGGTGCTCTTGTTTTATTAAAATGAATGCAAAACATAAAAATGAAAGGGCCAGTAAAGTCATAATCCAAATTAGACAAAGCTGGAAATCATTAAGCATAACAAAAGCAACACACTGTTAGTCTCAGTGGTATTCACCATACATAAACTGGCTAATGGTGCTTTAACTGTGAAAGAAAAAAATAAAATTAAAGAATATGTATATGAAGTTGGAATTATCTCATGAAATTGTGTAGAAAAGTCAAAATGTAGAAATAGAGAAAATGAAGAGTTCTTTAAAATTATGGATTGAGAATTAGCATGAAAAGAAAACATTTCTGTGCTCAGACACAAAGACATGCTTATGAGGATACAGCTTGCTACTACTCTAATATTAAGCAAACTTTAGTCTATCGACACAATGAAATATCATATAGCTATAAATAACATGCAGATATTAGAAATATTTATGTCAGGTATTAGTAACTGAGAAAAGCAGGACTGTATATATGTACTTCTGAAAACTTCATAAAAATCATATTGCATATATACAATTAGGGAAGACTCTAGGTGGATATAAACAGGTTAGAAATTTAATGCTCACTAATTTCGTTTTTAGAATTCATTTCAAAACATTTAACAGTGACCAGACTGCTTGTTTTAGTATAGTGCCTAACTGCAAATGTGTGATTATCTCAAAATTCCATTGTAAGTAGGCTGTTGGGAACTCAGAACATGTTGGTTTATGGAAACAATGTTATAAATTGGGGTTAGGAGAGCAAGACTGTCTCAAAAAACAACATCGATAAAGTTAAACCAGAGAAAAAAATTACTTTTCCAGACTCCTTAGAATTCCAAAATGTTTAACCATTTTAATAGAAAAAATTAAAATGTGTATCCCTCTTCTCTGCCTCATTAAACAGTATGTGCCAAACATAATTCACCCTCTTATGATGACTTCACATCACCACTCTAAACACCAATACTTCTCAGCACCCTACTACCCTGATGATTCACTTTATACTAGCATTTCCCCAAGTGTCCAAGTGTGTGCTGCAGAACACTGTTCTGGAGCGATGCTTTAAGAAAAATGAGTTTGGGCCTATTAAAGATTCTGAGAAATTCTACAGCAAAGAATCTAGTTTAAGTTACTAACCCTGTTTTTCCCATTTAACTCTTCTCTATATAATTAGTGTTAAGGTCCCATGGGAACAAGTATTGTATAAGAACATACATGGAAACACTACATTATACTCAATCCAGACTGTTGCACTCTGTTTTGGTGCTGCTTCTTTATAATTAATTGTCAGACCATCACCTTGCATTCCACTTTTTCAGCAATCCTCTGTAATCATTCTCCCCTTTTCTGATTCACTGCTTCTTGGCTGCTGTGGGCTGGAAAACCAGGTAATCAAGCTTGTTAAAATTGTGTCCAAGGTCAAAGGACCAGGCTCTATGAGTCTGTGGGTTGCTTCTACAGAAAAACACACGAGATTAGGTGTATCAACTTGGTACTATTTTGTCTACTCAGTATTTCTTACATCATTTCTGGGTCTTGGATGTGTTCAAGAAGTGAGGTCCTTGGTCTACATACAGTAGACCATAACATAAGCTCACTAAGAGCAGGGACCATGTCAGATTTTGCCCACCAATCTCTCCTCAGAACTTACCACAGTAACTGGTGCATAGAAGGTACTCAACAAATATTTGATAAGAACTAATGAACCACCTCTGTCACCAGACATATTAATTCTTTAGCAAAATACATGATAAATTTTAACTGTGGACACTAGAAACACATTTCCTCCTCATTCATGCAGAGATACCGGGGACTCCTACACCTCTGGGCAGGTATAGCATTAACCTAGCTCAAGCCTGGTTGTCCCATTCATAGAGGCCATTATGTTTTTTAAAAGTTGGGGATCATGAGGAGGACTGCCCTCACCTCTTAGGAAAATGGGAAACAGTTTACAAAGACTTAGATCAGGTACAGAAAAGCACTTTCAGCCCATGAAATCTGCTGTAACACAGGCATGGGTGACATAGCTGACAGTCTTGCCATCTCTGACCTGTGGAACTGGCTCTTTCTCCTGACGCATTTGTGTCCACTTCCAAATGCACCTCCTTAACAATGGCAAAGTTGTGGGAAGACAATTTAGTACTCAGGTTGTAAGCATAGGAGTAAAAGAGGGAACTCAATGTTCCTGAAGGATGGTTCACTCAAGCAAGCTAGGCCTGATTTAAAAAAAAAAAAATCCCTGCCCACCACAGTTTAGCAATTTTGTGAGAACACTATTCCTTGTTTGGGTTGATTCTGACCCTCAAGTCTCCCACGCTCACACCTTTCCCATATGTACTGTTTACATACAACGGTTCAGACAACTAGGGGTCTTCTTTCTCAAGAACAGTGTAGTCCTGAGAATAGACACTAGCCACCTGGTTTGGCCTTAAATGCCATGTCTCCATCAGCTACACATTTATAATTCTTCCCTGAAGGTTATAGTTACATTTATAAAGAATTGATTCTCAGAAGTTTTGCCCTCGAAGCGTGACTCCACTTGAATTTCTAGGAGCCCCCCGTTCATGTTAGGGTCCTCACCTCTTCGGCTTTCCTGTCAGCCCGACTTCCCTTGCTCTGATGAGTTCCTCCGGAGTTCTCAGATACAATTTCATCTCTAAACGTCCAGCCTGGAAATACAGAATGCCTGCATTTGGATCGCATCAGGGGGATGTATTTTTACGTTAAAAATCAGTCAAAATCATTTTCAGAACTGGAAGTCTCTTAAGGGAAGAGGAGACAGAGAGGGCCTGGGCAGGGGACAAAAATCGTGTAGTTTATGCGGAGCTGGAAACCCGAGCCACAGAGCAAGGAGAGGCCGGGAGCAGAGCCCCGGAACTGTCGCTTCAGAGAGGGCGCGGGGCGACCCCCGGGGCAGCGGGAAGGCCAGGCACTGGCTCTGCGTTGTTCTTCACCCTTAATCCCTTCACCTGTAGCCCCAAAAAGCAACGAGAGGCATCCCCGGGCCCCGGTATCCCCCACTCACCCCGCGCCCATCGCCGCCACAGTCCGTCCTCAAAAGCTTTCCGGCCGCGCGCCACAGCCGGAACTATAGGGCCGCGCGACGAAAGGGAACCCGGCGCCTGCACTCCGCGCCGGGCTGGGCGGGGCGTCGAGGACCGCCGAGGGCAGGGCTGAGGCTCGGCACCAGGGACGCTAGAGGGCGCGTCCTCTTCAGAGCCGCTCTTCGCGGTGGCCAATCCGCGCCCTTCTCCTCGGCACAAATCCCCAACTCCGCTGAGCCGTGGCTGGTCTGTCCGTTCCCGCCCTTCTTCCCTGCACTGCGCTCTAGCTCTCGCCGTAGTCGGGCTCCTGTCCCCTTGCCCCTCATTGACGCAGGGGCCTCACCTGGCCCAGGGACTCTGTGACCCCTTCACACTCACCTGGGCCCTGTCGGTGCACCAGCCTAACCCTTGCTGAGGCCCCTCACTCACATCCTCTGAACCAGTTGACAGAATCCGCTTCTTACTCCTTTAAACTATAATTCCTGGCTGAGGAGTGCTCCTACTAAGCACTCTGGGGTGTAGGTGTGTGTGTATACATATATATGTATACTATAAGATATAGGGTTGTTTTGTTTTGTTTTTTTCTTTTAGAGACAGGGTCTCACTTTGTCGCCGCAGGCTGGATGGAGTGCACTGGCGCAGTCAGAGCTCACTGTAACCTCGAACTCCTGGCGATCCTCTGGAGTAGCTGGTACTCCAAATGCACCACAACGCCTGGCTAATATTAAATATTTTTTGTATTGTTTGTAGAAACAGGGTCTCACTATGTTGCCCAGACTGGTTTCGAAATTCTGGCCTCAAGTGATGCTCCCACTCCAGCCTCCTAAGGTGCTGGGATTACAGGTATGAGCCACTGACTGCCCCTGGCCTATTCTGTTTATTTTTCTTAGTTGACCTGAGCCCAATTTATGCCAAGACTTGGCCTTTTGGTGTTCTCAGCCAAGATGCTCACTTTATTCCCCCCATCCCCTCTTTGAGGGAAGCAGAGGGAGGGTTCAATTAGTTCCCTGGACACTGGGCAAGGTGCATTGCTGAGAGATTTATGCTCAAGTTTTCTTGTAAGGCACCATGGGCCCTTGCCTGCCTCTCTGGCCACCTGGTGTCCCCATTGTAGCCTGTGCCTCAGCGAGGTCCTTGAGAGGGCAAGAGGTGGCTTTCTTTCTAACCATGTAGGGATCCAAGGAATACCAGCTAGAGGTTGGCTTGAAGGGATGCCAGCAGGCCCCTGGGTAGTTGTGGTTCAAAGAACAATGCAGTCCAGTTAGGTTACAAGTGGGTACAGAAAGGCCTCTAGAAGACCTTAGGCATTTGCCACTTTTTCTTCTAGCTAGTGGGATGGGGCGAGATAGGGGGTGGGACAAGGAAGGAGGATGCTTTGAAATGAACCAAGTCTGTCTCACTTCTCACAGCTTGTTCTGTGGGAGAGTGTGGGGCCAGTTGCTTGCAGTTCTTTCCTGTCTCCTCTTTATATCAGAAGTGGCAGAGAGAGACACGTCAGTCCCTGGGAATATTCTTGCCAGCATCTGGGCTCAGGGGCCTGCAGACTGCTCTATTTGCTTCAAAACTTCTTTCTCCAACCTGGCTGGTCTCACCGTCTCAAGACCTTGTTATGCACTGGGCTCTAGGTAAGTAAGGCTGCAGCCTGATTACTTAGTCATAATTTCTCATCTTCCCTTATTGGGAGGGATGTGGCCAAGAATGTGTGGGCAAGGGAGTTATCTAGTTACCCTTAATGTGGCAATGACTCAGCTATAGGGTTACTGTTCTTCTGGGAGTTCCCACTCAGTTCCACAGTCTGATTCATTATTTCACCTAGTCCTAAAGCTTATTAGTTTGCTGATGGGTGATCAGATCTGGTGACCTAGTCCTTCTGAATAACAGGCTTTTGGGAAACTGGGAAAGCAAAAGATCAATTTATTAAATTGCAATAAAAGGTAGAACTACCAAGAGAACCATGTCACTCAGGGTGACTGATGTGTTTGGGGTTTTTTTCCTCCTTAGTGGAATCCCATTAAAAACGAGAAAGTTGTTCAGTGAATATAAAATCAGAGAGCATCAGCACAAAGGGTTAGAAGGTCTAAAAGGAGATGTTTTTCAAGCCACAACTGCCTGATAAATTTCTTTTCCCCACTCAAGAGACCCTCAGCATTTGCATGTTTAGGCACACATTAAAGGAAATCAATAAACGGCTTCCTTTTCATGATCTCTCATCCCCTCTATTTTTTCCTGCCTTGAAACAGTGGATAGCTATCACAGAAGCTTTGAAAGGCAAAGTATTTGGCCCCAGTCTGACAGAGTAAAGGTTAATGACAAAAATACCAAGCCTTTGTAGGTGTTAGATACTGAGGCTCAAAGAGATGTCCAGATATATAATTCTCCTACGGCATGTGTTGAAAATGCAGATTCCCAGGCCCTGCTGACTGACTTGGAATTTCATAGCTTGGTGCCTGAGAATCTCTATGGTTAGGTTTCCAAGATGATTTTTATCTACAGAGAGGAAAGGTAAAGAGTAAGTAAAGAAAAGGCAAGAAAGGATGGGGAAGCGGTGGGCCCATGTCCCTTTTCCTTTCTTCCTTCCCCTCCTCCTCCGCACCCTCACTTCTCTACTCTCGTGCTATCTTTTACCCTGCATCTTCCTCCCTGCCCCTCCTAGGCCTGACCCTGTCCACTTCCAAATCATACTTCTATTTTTTTTTTTTTTGAGACAGAGTCTCACTCTGTTGCCCAGGCTAGAGTGCCATGGCATCAGCCTAGCTCACAGCAACCTCAAACTCCTGGGCTCAAGCAATCCCTCTGCCTCAGCCTCCTGAGTACCTGGGACTACAGGCATGCGCTACCATGCCTGGCTAATTTTTTTCTACATATTTTTAGTTGTCCAGCTAATTTCTTTCCATTTTAAGTAGAGACAGTGTCTCGCTCTTGCTCAGGCTGGTCTCGAACTCCTGAGCACAAACGATCCTCCCGCCTCAGCCTCCCAGAGTGCTAGGATTACAGGTGTGAGCCATCACGCCCTGCCCAAATCATACTTCTAATTTCCACTATTTTCACCAAAGCAGAAGTCCAAAGAAACCATAGATAGGACCCTCTCTCTTCTGAAAAAAATTTATTATGGAAATCTTCAAACATAGACAAAGATAGGGGGATTAACATAATAAATCTCCATGTACCCTTCACCCAATTTCTACTGTCAACTCAATCTTCATCTTGTTTTATTTATACCCCTACCCACTTCTCCCCAACATATTATTTTTATGCATATCCCAGATAGCATAACATTTTATCCATAAATATTTCTATATGTATCTCTGAAAGAAGTTTAAAAAACATAATTACAATGCCATTATCAAATTTAAAATAATTAACAATAAATTCCTAATGTCACTAAATATCTAGTCAGGTTTCAAATATCCAGTTTTATCATAACTATCATAAATTTTACTTTTTTACACTTAGGTTGTTTGAATCAGGATCCAAGTAAGATCCAGACATTGCAATCTGTTGATATATCTCAAAAGTTTCTTTTAATATGTGGGGCTTCTCCCTCCGTATTTCTTTTCCTTTGCAATGTATTTGATGAAGAAACTGTGGCCTCTTTTAAAAAATTGCTCTCAATCCTCTTTCAGTCTTTTTCAGAACATTTGAGAAAACCACAAAGCTTCTCTCTATTTTAAATAATGAAAAGACTTGCAGAACAAAGAAAAGCTTTCACACATTTCCAATTCCAATTAACTTTGCCTCTGCTCTGTAAATAGGATGAGACTTATCCACCGCTGGATCTCCAGGGTCTAGCATGTGATGCTGGATTTGCATTTGTGGAAAGAAGATGAGAGGGAAGGGAGAGAGGTTATTAGGAAAAATGGATTTGCATTTGCAGAAAGAAGATAGGAGGGAAGGGAGAGAGGTTATTAGGAAATATGTCAAAGGGGAAAGCACAGAAAATTTGGTAGACACTACATTTCTCTAAGAAAGTAAAACTGAACTTCTTTATTCAGGATAAACTCTCCTTAAAAAGTGTTATAAAGTCTGAATTTCTAAAGGCCCCTCATGATCTGGTGCCAACCTATCTTGCCAGGCTCATCACTCACCCCCTTAAAACCTTGGTAGCATATTTCATTGAAAAAGCAGATAAAGCAAAATAAAACAAAATTTTTTTTAAATTATGAAAGCAATTTGTGTCTATGGGAAAAATTCGAAGTTTCAAAATAAAGTGAAAAAATAAGCATTTCCTTTCCTACAAGTAACGATATATATCTCCCTGCCTCAAGTGTGGTTCTAGCCACTGGCTCGGAGAGGTGAAATACCAGGGAGTTTGTTTGTTTTTGTTCATTCTCTGTCTATTGGTGACAGAAGTACAGCCATTCTTACATATGCTGTGCAAAATCGTCTCTACATATATATGCGTATATGTGTGTATACATATTTTATATATATACTACATAAATATAACATTATGTATAATGCTTTCTCACTAAATGCAACAATGTTACATATATAGTTCTGCCCCTTGCCTTTATTATTATTGATTTACTAATATATTCTTGGCATATATATCTTTCATTCCTTTTACCTGCTGTATATAATTGACTATTGGAAAGATGTGCCAGATTTATGTAACCAGTTCTCTATTGACATTTAGATATATTTCAATTTTTGCTATTACAAGCAAGGCTGGAGTGGGCCTTGTAGACTATTGTAGGGGCTTTTATTCCAACTGAGGTGGGAAGCCACTGGAAAGTTTGGCATACAGGAGGGACATTTATCTGATTTACAGTTTAACAAGGTCACTTAGGCTGCTGTACCCGGTTTACACTCCCTCACCAGTATCGGGACTGGATATTTTTTACATTTCTTAGTCCTCGTCAATTTATAGGCAAAAATAAAAAGGTATCTTGTTATGCCTCAATCATCGTTCCTTTGTAAAATCATATTTGACATATGAGTTTTACTTGGTGGGCTGTTTCTCACTTACTTAGAGGGGGATTGAATCATACTGGTACTGTGTGGACCCCTGCTCAGCCACACTAAAGCCTCCTGATGACGAGGTGTGGTGGCTCACTCTTGTAGTCCCAGCACTTTGGGAGGCTGAAGTGGGAGAATCCCTTGAAGCCAGGAGTTCGAGACCAGCCTGGACAACATAGCAAGACTCTGTCTCTACAAAAAATAAAAAAATTAGCCAGGCATGGTGGTATGCACCTGTAGTCCCAGCTACTCAGGAGGCTGAGGCAGGAGGATTGCTTGAGCCCAGGAGTTTGAGGTTGAGTGAGCTATGATGACACCGCTGCACTCTAGCCTGGGCAACAGAGTGAGACCCTGTCTCAAAAATAAATAAATAAATAAATAAATAAATAAAAGCCCTCTGATGTCACCTATCTGACCTCTTCTCTAGATCCCAGGTCCCTCCAGATAGGTACCCGATGGTGAGGATGAAAACCTGTCTCTGAGCTGGACTCAACCTGAAGTGCCACCACCTGCCTCTCCCTGCCTCTGGTATGGTTCCAGCCATGAGACTTTCGAGTGGACATTTTCCACTCCCTCCATGTGTGGCCCAGGTGCCCCATCTCTGAGCATCTCCCTTACTGGAATATACTTTTTCAGTCTGTCAGCAAATATATTTATTTATTGAATACTTTTATTGAGTGCCAGGCACTGTTCTGGGCTCTTGGGAGTCAGTGGTGAATAAGACATGCAAGGTCTATCTTCTTCGAGCTCACTTGCTCATAAGAAATGCAAACATTAATCAGGTGATTGCACTGATCAATACCCAGTAGAGTGTTGTAACAATGGAATGCATGGGGGACCTGCTGTCCCTTCTAACACAATCTGACTGTGATTTCCAAAAGCAGGACAATAACAACAACAGTACCAGGCACTGTTAATAGGTTTTACATATTAATTTACTTTATCCTCACAACACCCTATCAAGCAGGTAATGTCATTTTACACGATGAGAGGTTTACAGCCACTGAGAAGTTAAATAACTTGTCCAAACTCAGGTGGCTTGTATAGATGATGCTTCCATTCTTAGCTGAGCAGCCAACTTTTCTACAGCCTGTGCCACGATCCCATGAGAATAAGACAGAAGGAAGTGCATTCACTCCCAGCAAGTAGGATTTAGGTTAGACACTAGGAAGAACTCCTTGGCAACATTTATGAACGTATGAGAGAAAGAAATCACTTTTTTGGGAATTTACTTCTCCCCTGAATTTTTTATACTACATAAATATCATAACATTGTAAAAATAGAGGGATTATGCCAGAAAAAAAATCACTCATAATTCCACTTTGTGAATTGTGTTCCTTTTTTCATCTTTCTGGGCCAGATTGAGACTGTGTTAAACAGTTGGTGTGAGAAGCAAAGGAATTAGATCTGCCTCTACTCACGGCAGCATAAAGGCAAAGACATGTAAGTAGCAGAGTTCAGCCCCTGTTCCCTGGCTTCCAACATCCAGAATGACTGCAGGACACCCAGAGATGAAGCTAGCCCTTCCACAGGGGATGGGCACTGGCCTGGGCTTCAGCAGAGAGAGCCAGTTCCCATCCTATTATTCCAGGCCCTTCAGGGCAAAGTGGGGCAGAGGTGAGGCAGTGAGGGATTCCGTGCTATTTCAGATGAAAGTAACCCAAAGCAGCATGCCATCCACGTACCCTGGAGGAAACAGGGAAGGGAGAAGGGTACAATCAGTAACTATCAGGCAGAGTCAGCAGAATGATTGAAATGGCTTCCAGGTCATCACTGGGTAGGATCATGATGCCCCAGCTACCTTACCCCACTCCCACTTTGATCAGCTCCAAGTCATGGGCTAGAGGTGCAGGAGGCTCAGGGTGCCAGCTCCTCAGGCACCTTGGGACGTCCCAGCCTGCTCTGGGGAGATCCTTAGTGCCTTCTGCCCCAAGGATTTCCATTAGGCCTAATAAAATGTATTTCATGTATGAAATGCTTTGAAGTTTGCATAGTATTTTCTCCAAAATCCCCGTTTTTTGTTTTGATTCTCACATTCACCTTACAGATAGGTAGAACAGGTAGTATTATCCTCACATTTACATTTAGATGACATTTGGATTCACACAGTAGCAAGTACAGCCTTGGGCTAACTGAGGTCTTCTGATCTCTTAAGCCCCAGGTACTTTCTCTTGGTTTCCTCAGAGCGCCTTCTGAATCTTTCCCAAACTTTCCACCACCTGAGCATGGAAACCCTGCACCACTTTTCATTCCCACAGTTTAGAAAATTTGAGAATCACCCCCAGATCCTCCATTGACTCTGAGGGCCTACGGCAAGCCCATCTGTGTCCCTGGTCGAAAGCCCACCGCCTCAGGCTTGGTCAGAGGCACTGGGACCAAGAACTTGTACAATGCCCTGATAAGCTTCTTAGAGGAGGCGGGTATTAGCCAGGATCGGATATTCTTCCCCTGAGATGCCCTTCACACATGCCCTGCCTCGAATTAGGATTCCATAAGGGCACTGGGGGCAGGAGAATGGGGTGTTCCCTGCTGACCAGCTTCAGACCCTCTCTTTGAGACCCTGGATTCTGACAAGTTCCCAGAACTGAGGAGACACCCAGATGTCGAGGTTTGAAGGTAAATGATGTGATTAGGTAGGCGGGATCAGCTGGGGTGCCAGCTCAGCCCTGTTACATAACACGGGCATGCCAGAAAGAGAGTATCTGAAGTTTCTGTAGGAGATACAAGTGGGCTGGCTACAAAATGCTGAGTTCATGACAAGGGACAGCATGGAGGCAGGGAGATAGTGGATAGAAAATTATAGAAATCAGGACAAAGAAGGAAGTGTATTTATTCCTACTTCTCCTTTTGCTTGTTCGTCTTCTGCTTTTTAAGACAATTGCATTTGCATCTCTAATTAGCGTGTTGTGCTAGAAAGAATGGGGGATTAGGTGGTTCATCTACTCGGCTACTCACCAGCTGTGTGATGTTAAGCAAGTCACATCTCCTCTCTGGACCTCAGTGTCTTCATGTCTTACTTGAGGAGTTGGTTATACCAGACAGAGTCTACGGGTTACTCAGATCACTTCTAATATATTACTATTATATAGAAAACCAATCAAGTCTAGTTATTGTTTGTAATAATCTGTGGATATTGATTAGAGATTTAAGAAATATATACTTGGGCTGGGCCTCAATGCTTTCTTTATAAAATGAAGATTCTTTGAGGGCCTTTCATGTTCTTCCCTCCTGCATCCTGTGTAAAACTAACCCTTAATGTAGCACTGGATTTTCTGCAGTGCTTTTCACAGACCTTGTGTGCTTTTGCTCTCTCAACATTCCTGTGACATAGTTATTATTTATGTAGGTATTATTATTACAACAAAATGTAATTTAATTTAAATTTAGAGTATTATAACATGCACATGATAAAAATGTCAAACTAACAGACTACACAGTAAAAAGTAAGTGTCCCTCTGACCTCTGATCCTTAGTTTCCCTTTCCCAGCTGTCTTCCCAGAGATCATCTTTACATAATCAATATCTATGTTATCATGCCCATTTCACAGATGAGGCACCAAAGCTTAGCCTGTCCAGGATGACACAGCTGGTAAGCAGCAGAGCAGGGAATCCAGGCCATTGTCTCCATTCCCCATGTCCCTGCCACCACACCGCACTCTCTGGGAAAATCCATGACATTAACTTTTAAGCTTTGTCCTCCCTGGATTGATATGGTGGAATCATTTTAAGTTAGTCGAGAAATACACATGAAGCCTTAATGTCCCTGGGAATGCCCTCTACTGCTGCCTATTTTAGTCAACAGCTTAAAATCATGTCTCCCCTACCTCCTTCCTGCCTTTGATAAGGTGATATCTGTGGTCTGGGTACCAACTATGGATGACTGAGCTCCCAGCATCTTAGACTTGGACCTGTGGAGTACTGGCAGGAAGCCCAGAGAGGACTGGGTAGACTCCACAGAGCACCCAGGTTCCCACTCAGGAACCTGGGCTGCTGGCATGCCAACACAGCATAGAGGATCTCTAGGTACTCTTTCTCTAGCTTTCTCCCAAAGGCAGGCATTGGCCCTTGGAGCAGGGGGCAGGGGTAGTTTGCTCCAGCAGAATCAACTGTGCATCCTCTGCCCCCCCCCCAACAAAGGCCCCTGAATGATACTTTTGTGTCCCTGGGGCTTCTATCATCACTTTTGTCAAGATAAGGGTATTATGGATCCCAGATCTCCTCTTAATGGCAAATAATCTCTCTTTTTGTTCCACCTAGGTTTGTGGATACCCCCCGGCTGGGCTTCATGGAGAAATCTTCCCTGATCACCAACTTGAATCCCAGAGCAGCCTCTGTCTTTCCCTGTGCAGAATGAGAGGCCTTCTGTAACCAGACATAACTGGCCATCATGGGGAAACTGATCAGGATGGGGTCACAGGAGAGGCGGTTACTCCGGCCAAAGCGGCTTCATTGGAGTCGCCTCCTCTTCCTGCTGGCAATATTGATCATTGGTTCCACCTATCAGCACCTGAGGAAACCTCGGGGCCTCCCCTCATTGTGGGCAGAGGTCTCTTCACAACAGCCTGTAAAACTAGCCAGCCGGCACCTCCCCAATGATGAAATGATGATGGTGAGCGGTGACCCTCCAGAAGCTGGCTCTGAAATGGAGAGTGAGATGCTGGTACCCCAAGGCATGGCGGACAGGGATGCAGCAACACCTAGCATAACAGTGGAGAACACCCCCAACATGCCCAGAGGAACAACCAAGATTATTCCAGCAGCAACCAAAAGTACTCACAGCCCAACAGCAGCAGGTACAGAAAGAGTGAAGGAAAATGCCCCAACCACATCTAGTAGAGTACTGAATCACTACACCCCAACTTCAAGCAGACAAACAGTAAAATATTACACCCCAATACCCAGGGGAGAAATGCAGAGCCACAGCCCACCCAAGGCCAGGGGAAAGGTAAAGACGTACACTCCCTCCCCACCTGGTAGAACAGTAGACACTCATGCTCCATCTACATTCATGGCAATGGGAACAAGCCATGCGACCACCCCCAGGACAACAGCGAAAGACAGTGAAACTATGGCAACCTATAAAATATTGAAAACCAACTCTCCCAAGAGAATAGTGGAGGAAACCACCCCAGCTACTCTCAAGGGAATAGTTGATAACACCCCAACTTTCCTGCCACATGAGGTAGAAACAAACATCTTGACTTCTCCAAGGAGTATAGTGGAAAAAACCACCCTGACTACCCCCAGAAGAGTGGAAAATAATAGCTCAACCAGTCCTTGGGGGTTAGTGGGGAAGAACAGCCTGATGACTCCCCAGAGAACAGTCCTGGAGCACACCCCAGCCATATCTGAGGGGCAGGTGACAATCAGCACCGTGACAGGCAGCAGCCCAGCAGAAACCAAAGCCTCTACTGCTGCCTGGAGTGTTAAGAGTCCCCCACCCAGAACCGGTGCATCAACCCTCAAAATGGCCCCAGCCACTGTCTGGAGGCTGACAAAGAAAGCTTCCACAGCACCCAGCACCTCAGCCACCCTCAAGGTCAGGGCAGTTCCGACCACCCAGGTCCGTCACTGTGTGGTTGTGGACCCAGCCCCAGCCATGCCCATTGCCCCCTCCCTGAGCCTGACAACCGCCCTGCTCCCAGAGGTACCCAGTGCCAGTCCCTCAGAGCTGCCTCCTGGCTGGTCAGACCACCACCCCAAGGCAGAGTACCCCCCGGATCTGTTCAGCGTGGAGCAGCGGCGGCAGGGCTGGGTGGTGCTGCACATCTTCGGCATGATGTATGTGTTTGTGGCACTGGCCATCGTGTGTGACGAGTACTTTGTTCCAGCCTTGGGTGTCATCACAGACAAGCTGCAGATCTCTGAGGATGTGGCAGGCGCCACGTTCATGGCTGCTGGAGGCTCTGCCCCTGAACTCTTCACCTCCCTCATCGGTGTCTTCATTTCCCACAGCAATGTGGGCATCGGTACCATCGTGGGCTCCGCTGTATTCAACATCCTCTTTGTCATAGGCACTTGTGCCCTCTTCTCTCGGGAAATCCTCAACCTCACCTGGTGGCCCTTGTTCCGTGATGTCTCCTTCTACATCCTTGACCTGATGATGCTCATCCTCTTCTTCCTGGACAGCCTCATTGCCTGGTGGGAGAGCCTGCTACTGCTGCTGGCCTATGCCCTCTATGTGTTTGCCATGAAGTGGAACAAGCAGATCGAGCTCTGGGTGAAGGAGCAGCTCAGCAGAAGGCCAGCAGCCAAGGTCATGGCCTTAGGGGACCTCAGCAAGGTAAGGACAGGCTGGCTCAGGCTTCTCTAGCCCCTTTGAGGAGAAAGGATGGAGGGAAGCAAGGGACTGAAGAATAGAAGGTTCTGGGTCAGACCTCAAGAGATGAATACTTGGTTCCCTTGCTATTTATTCGACATTTACAGAGCGTCTGTTCTCTACCAGGCATTATGCTGGGGCCGTTGCAAGCGTGACCTTGGCTCACCCCCTAATCACCCTATCAACTGACTATTATTGTGATCCCCATTTGTAGGAGAGGAAATTGAACCCTAAAAAAGTTAAACCACTTGTTCAAGGTCACACAGCAAATAGGCAGTGGAACCAGGATGTGAACCAGGATGTTGGTCTGACTGGGTCTTTGGAAATGACATTTGAGTTGAGTTTTGGAGACTGTCCGAGGAGATACCAGGCAGGGAAAAATGATAATCTTTCCCATGTGCATAGTGTTCAGGGTTTATCTAGCACCTTCAGTTTCATTTGGTCCTGTTTTTCACATTACAGACTTAGAGGGGCAGGTGGCTTGGAAGAGGTCTGAGAAGGTAGAGGGTTTTTTGGTTTTGTTTTGTTTTTAAAATATTAGAGAGGATGAGAGTTCCACTCATCCACTGACAAGCCAGCCCAGGGGGCAGAGCCCTCTCTCTGTGCCTACCAGAGACCAGACAGCAGGAGCACCAATCCTGGGGCTTTCTCCCAGCTCAGAAGTTCCTTTCCAAGAACTTCTCTGCCCCCTTGAGGGGCCTTCCTGCTGAAGTCACTGGAGGATTCAATAACTTGGGAGATGAGATTAAATTGGGGAAGTGATCACTGAAAATTCGTTCCAAAATTTATTGTTCCTTGACACTCTCAAGTGAGGGTACCTTAGGGAACACAGATCCCATTTCTCTCCTGCTCCTAAAGGGTGAGTTTGGATGAGGGTTGCCTCACAGCCTGCTGGTTCCAGGTCTTGGAGAAGCTGCTGGTGCAAGCAGAATTTTGTGTGCAAAGAGAGGAAGGACTTAGTTACTTAATCCAGAGCAGTTTTGATGAGTGGGCAGGATGGAGACCAAACTCAGCAACATGTCTGCAAGGTACACAAGGCAAGGGAGATTAAATGCACTCACTTTAGAATCTTTGTGATAACATGGTGTTCTGGCCAGTGCACAGAACTGAGAGCCAGGAAACCTGGGTTCTAATTCAATTCTGCCTCCAGTGAATGGTGTGACCTTAGACAGGTCCCTTCTCCTTCCCTAGGGAAATGACAGAGTCCAACTAATAACCAAAAGGTCCTGTCTAACTCTAACATTCTGTGATAACATCCTGTGTCCAAGTGAGTTCGGTTCTGGCAGGACCCAGTACAATGGTTGTTTGTCTAATCTGGCAGATGGCCCCAAAAGGAGAATTGTCCTGCCCAGGGTCATATAGCCAGCAGGTAGCAGAACTGGAATGGGAACCCTAACTCCTAACTTCCCATTCAGTGCTATTTCCCACCAGACTACTGCTCCACACAGCCAGAGGCTTAAGAAAGAAAGGGCGGCTCAGAGCATTCATAATTTAATCTGAGGAAACAGGAACCTTCCTCCCAGTGAAGTTCTCCGGGCAGACCTTGCTAAGGGGTGGTCGTGAAGTCCTGGGATTCTCCTCTGAAGAAAGCACCTGATGCCTTGGTGTTTTCAAAATGCCTCTGACTTGCCTCCCAGTTCTTTATGGTAATTCTGCTTTTATTTAAACTCTATAAATTCTGAAATTTCCATTTCATCAGAGCTAGACCAACAAAGCAAAGCTTGCCAAGCAAATGAAGGATAATCATGATTTCAAAAGACAATTTGTAACCTACTTAAGAGACTCTGCAAGGGCTTTAGTAGCGGCTCTTTGCCAGCCAGTAAGCACAGTGCTAATTATAACTCTGCTCTTATCTATTTGTTGAAACAGATCCAGTATTACTTTTAATTGACAGCATTATTTTTTTAAAAGCAGGTTGAATTACTGATACTTGAAAGTAAATATTTATTTAAAATTAAAAACCTACAGTTCCCAGCCTGAGTAAGGGCGAGACCCCATCTCTACTAAAAATAGAAAGAAATTACCTGGACAACTAAAAATATGTAGAAAAAATTAGCCAGGCATGGTGGCGCATGCCTGTAGTCCCAGCTACTTGGGAGGCTGAGGCAGGAGGATGGCTTGAGCCCAGGAGTTTGAGGTTGCTGTGAGCTAGGCTGATGCCATGGCACTCTAGCCTGGGCAACAGAGTGAGACTCTGTCTCAAAAACAAAACAAAACAAAAAAAACCCCACAAAACCTACAGGTAGAACTTTCCATCACTAACAAATGCTTTCTAAAAATTAGTCCAAATAACTCAAGAACCACAGCTATTTAAAAATAGTTTTTAAACACATATGCATTTGGAGTTTCACCTCAGGGTTCTTGTGACCAGAGAGAGGGAACTACTTTAGCTTGTACCTTTATGTCTGTGTTTGGCTGGCCAAGACCTATGATCTGGTTAGAGGGAAATAAATTATCCTACACTTCACTGACAGACTGAGGGCAAGCCATTCTTGAAGCTATTCTCTGAAAATTTAGTCTTTGATCTAGTAAACCATGCTGGTATTCTTTTTTGTGTGTTAAGTCTATACTCACCCTTGTAAAGTATTTTACCTTCATTCTGACTGTGAAAATGAACACACCTGCTCACACACTCACACTCACTGGTTCATGCCTCTCCCTGACTAATGGGTCCCTTCTCTGAGCATCACCTCAGGAAGGCAGGGGTCCAGGGAAACTGGGCTTATTCAGTCGGCCACAGCTCCAAAGTTAGGGAAGTCAGACAGAAGTGGGGAAAGGCCAGACAGAGTGGTTGGGAGGCGAGGAGCAGGGCTGGGAGGCGAAGTCACAGCCACAGCTGCTCAGGAAGTCTAAGCAGAGGAGCAGAGTGGAGGGCAGCACAAGCCAGCTACTTCTTGGAGAGAAATAGGAAAGACAGCTGGGCCTACCCCTTCCTCTGTTGCCAACCTGGAGGAGGTGTGGAAGGGGTGGCCATGTCAGGCTCCTCATTGCCACTAAATGGGGAAACAATCTTTGTATCTCCTAAAGGGCTGAGCCCAGTGTCTTATTCCTAGGAGTTCCTTAAGTGTTTGGTTCAGTTTCTTCAGGAAACCCTAACAGTCCATGGACTCCAG
Source organism: Varecia variegata (assembly GCA_028533085.1). Taxonomy (NCBI): domain Eukaryota; kingdom Metazoa; phylum Chordata; class Mammalia; order Primates; family Lemuridae; genus Varecia; species Varecia variegata. The sequence goes on along the minus strand of CM052442.1, from coordinate 101,360,977 downwards.
TCTGTCAAGATAAAGGAGTCGGGGAGGGAATCCATGCTTGCTTATAGAGAGCCTATTTTATGTGTGTGTGTGTGTGTGTGTGTGTATATGTGTGTATATATACACATATATATGTACACACATCAAATATAATATATTTATATATGTATAATCTCAACAATTTCTCATAAAACCCTATAAGGAACAGATTGTTATCTCCATCTTGCATATGGGAAAACTGAGGCTCAGATAGGATAATTAACTTAGCCAAAGTTACACAGCTAGTTAGTAGTCCTTACCATTGACCATCAATCATTATATCTGGGTTTTAACCCAGGCTCCACTGCTAACTATCCGTGTTACGCTGGGCTGGGCGAGTCAATGCAATTCAACAAACCAGTATTATTAAGTACTTAAAGGAAAAACATGGGAAATAAAAAGATTGTATCCCTTCCAGTAGAAGGGACAAGCATAGAGAAATTAACTGCAATGAAGGGAACCCTGTGCAAAATGCTACAAAGTCACTTTGCTTTTCAAACAGGCCTTAGATTTCTCATCTGTGACGTGAATGGGATGAACTAGTGCAGAGGTTGGCAAACTTTTTCTGTAAAGGGCCAAACAGTAAATATTTTAGATTTTGTCAGAGATGGTGTCAGAGACTATAGTCTCTGTTACGACTACTCAACTCTGTCCTTGCAGTGTGAAAGCAGCTACAGACAATAGATAAACTAATGGGAATGGCTGCGTGGCATTTTACCAAGAGCATCGTGTTTGCAGGTATTCTCCTACCTGAACAACCTGGAGACATACAATCAGCAGAGAATGATCATTTTCTTACTGAATATTCACCCAGCTGATAGCTGTTGAGTTTCTGAGCTGGAGGACCTTTCACTTTACTTTTTATTCTGCCTTGAGTATCTAGAGTCAGGATAAAGGTTTTTGGGGAGTGATTATAATCAGAATTCACTTAACAGTATTTTCAGAAAAAAGTAAAAGACTTAGTATTGGACATAGACATATAGTGAGTATTTTTGAGTCTCTCTTTGACATTGGCTGAAAAAAAATTCAAAGCTAAAAATTTTTTCAAATAACATTGTCAAATGGACATATATTTGATTGAGGATGCCTTTTATGACCTCAATAAGGAAATGGTAAATGTTTGTATAGTTATCAACAGAGTCTAACTCAGCTGTCTCTGAAACTTTATCCCTGGTTTTAAAGCTCTCAGTGTATTTGTTCTGGCCACAAATGATAAATCTCTGCCCTGCCTTGACCACAAATAGTCACAGAAAGCCGACAGCAGAATGGAGGCACTAGGCTGGCTAAAAAGCCTTGTTGGTATTTGAAGGACAATGAGGCCCTTCTTTATACAGGACAAGATTCGCCAGGAAGGACCAGACACCTGCAGGAGGTATGTGATGGCAAGACAGCCCGTGGAAAGCTACTGGCCAAAAGGGATGCAAAGCAGGGACTGAACCTAGTAGGGCCCCCTTTGGAGGTCCCATACTCTCATTCTGCTCCCAAGAATACCTTAGAATGTGAAATTCTGGGGCAAAGTCTGTCATTCTTCCTTGAATGCACTGGGGGCTATTTTCTCCCTGGCAGGATTTTTCATTAAACCAGCCAATAAGACCTCAAGCAGACAAATCTGGTATCTCCTTAGGGGCTGGTCCTCCCTTTTGTTGTCAGGGTTGACATTTATCCCAAGGGCTCCTATCAGTGGCCTGTATAGCCAGCTGCTTGCTGCGGGAGGCAGGGGTCTGTGGGCAGGAAGCAGCCACCACCGCTCCTCCTGCCCCTGTGATCCCCACCTATACTGGGCTCCAGGGAGTCCACTGTGCTCCCAAAGAGCCCATCCTGGCCTGGGCTGAGGGGTTCCCTCCTTTAACTCCCTGAATAATAGTAAGCTTTCCTCCAATTGTCAGGAAAAGATAATAGGAATAGAGTTCTCAATTTTTGGTTTCTTTTCCTCATAAAATTTTCTTAAGCTTTCGGTGTTCACCTGCTAGTGGGTGCTAGCAGATGACAAAATGGATGCATAAGAAACAAACAAATATTAACAGAAAAACTCAAACATCTGATCATGCCTAGTCCAACAGCTTGTTGTTTTCATAATTATGTGTAAGCCTGAAGTTGAGATTCTATATGCATTTGTACAACATAGTAATATTTTCTCCTAGTGCATATGATGGGATCAAATATGAAATTAGATACTCATGGTGTTCTCATGCTCCATGGTCAAAAACCCTAACCATCTCATGCTCTATGGTCAAAAATTCCTGGAAGAGGGAATAGCATTTGCAAAGGCTTGGAGCTGGGAAAAAACTTGGCACTTTAGAGGAAAAAATGGAGGCCAGTGTGGTTAGTGAGTAACAGGGAGAGTAGTCTAGGATACCACTGGAGAAAAGGGTGGGAACTACTTCATGCAGGGTTCTGTGCATAAGATATGCATAAGATACAGCGTTTGGATTTATTTGAAGCTCAACAGGGGAATGAAATAATGAGAGTCCTATTTAAAAGGTCACTCCCTAACTGCTGTGTAAAGAATTTCCAGTTAGGAGGCTGTTCTATGCAGATAGATAGATACCACTAAGCTTTTTGGCTTGAGCAGCAGGGTGGATGGTGGTGCCATCCGCTGAAAAGGAGAAGACTTGAGGCTTAGGCAGCCTCAAGAGTTCCCGAGCTGGAATGATGATTTTGGGTGCTTAGGTCACTTCTAAGTGGATATGCCCAGGGGGCAATTGCACAAATGAGTCCGAAGCTCAGGAACAAAGTCTGGGCTGGAAACAGAAAATTGTGAATCACCAACAAATGTATGGTAATTAAAATCAAGGACTGGCTGGTACTACTATGGAAGAGAGAGATAGTCGGGGACTAATCCCTAAAGAACCCCAACATTCATTCATTCAGCAAACATTCATTGAATAACTTTGTATGAGGCCTGTGTATGGTGATAAATAAGGCACCACCCCGGCTCTCAAGGAGCTTAGCCTAACGGAGGAGGTAGAGTTGACCCAGCTTTTCTGTGGGGCCTGAGGTTCATTAAGAAAAAGAATGTAGGCCGGGTGCGGTGGCTCACGCCTGTAATCCTAGCACTCTGGGAGGCTGAGGCGGGTGGATCGCTCTAGGTCAGGAGTTCGAGACCAGCCTGAACAAGAGCGAGACCCCATCTCTACTAAAAATAGAAAGAAATGATCTGGACAGCTAAAAATATATATAGAAAAAAATTAGCCAGGCATGGTGGCACATGCCTGTAATCTCAGCTACTCGGGAAGCTGAGGCAGAAGGATCGCTTAAGCCCAGGAGTTTGAGGTTGCTGTGAGCTAGGCTGACCCCATGGCACTCTAGCCTGGGCAACAGAGCGAGACTCTGTCTCAAAAAAAAAAAAAAAAAAAAAAAAAAAAGAATGTAAATTCATTGCTACAAAATTAGGTGTCAGCTTTGGAAAAGCATTTGTGTCGGGGAGAGAGAGGCCCTGGAACTTAAGCTTCATCCGCTCCATGGTAAACCTTCCTCAGCGTGGAAGACAGACAAGTAAAGCCAATAGTTACAGTATCAGGTGTAATGATGTAGGTAAGTGCTAAGGGACTTGGTACTGCAGAGTGGGCATCTCAACACATCAGAGGAGCAGAAAAGGCTTCCTAGGGGAGGCGATACTTAGCTAAATCTTGAAGGCCAAGCAGGAGTTCACTGACTGAAGAAGGGGTAGGGAGTCTCGTAGGCATGTGCAAAGGCCAGGGGAATGAGAGGATGTGAAGAGACTACAGCTGTGCTGTTCAATATGGTGGCCACTAGCTACGTATAGCTATTGAGCACTTGAAGTGTGGCTAGTCCGTTTTGAGATGTGCTGTAAGTATAAAATATCCACTGGGTTTCAAAGCTTAGTATGAAAAAAAGGATGTAAAATACCACAATATTTTTTATATTAATAACATGTTGAAATTATATTTTTGGCACGTTGGGTATAAGTAAATTATTAAAATTAATTTCACACATTTCTTTTACTTTTTAAAAAATATGGCTAGTAAAAAATTAAAATTATGTCTGTGGCTTGCTTTCTATTTCTGTTGGACAGCAGTGGACTGCAAGTAAGCAGGAGGCTGGTGTGTGCTCAGTTAAGGGGTCTGGACTCCCACTGGGGACAGTGGCTCCCAGGGTGTGGGGGAGTGACATCATGTGCTTTGCCCAGAAACACACTCTGGCTGAGAGGTGGAGAACGAACCAACCAGAAGAGAAATAGATCAGGAGTCAGTAGGCTGTTGCAGGACTGTAGGCAGGAGAGTGGAGAGGCGAGGCCAAATTTGAGAACTTTCAAGAACTAGGTCTGATGGCTAACTGGGTGTGGGCTTTGAGGGAAAGGGAGGAATCTGTAGACTTTTAGGTTTCCAGTACAGACAAATGGAGCGGATCAGGTTGCAAGACTGTACTCAGTGAAGGGCTAAAGTGAAGAGTGCCCTACCTGAGTGTAGTCTGGGTAAAGGCAGGACTCAGACCAGCGATTCAGGAAATATTTGTTGAATGAAATGTGTAATGGATGGTCTAGAAGAGGACCTGCTACGTGAGTGGGGAATATATTATAAATTGGAGGTCAGGAGGGCAGGCCCCCAGGGGCTGCCACAGTCTGCCAGCCCAGGTTCCCATGAAGAGCTGTGAGGGTCCCATTGCTCAACCTCAGCAAGAGGCATCACAGGTGTTAGTCCGGCATGAAGACATCCTCTTTGGTTACCTCAGCCACTTTGCTAATTTTTATGAGGAGAAGGAGAAGGTGGGAGGGGGGGATTAGGTGAAGAAAGAGGAAGGAGAATGGGGTAATATGAGAGGTGAATGTGTTTGTGACAAGGGCATATTCAGAAAGCACCCACTTGCCAGTACTGCTGCCCATAAATGGGCCCATCAACCACAGCCAAGTGTAGACAGACATTCATGTCCATTCATAATACTATAAGCGTTGTCTATTTCATGGAGTTAGCTGTACTGAATAAGAAAATAGATGTGGCAGACTTTAGATAGCGGGAAGTGCATACTGAGGTTAGCAATGAACAATGAAGCCGTAGGGAAGTATTTTGGCTTGCATAAACCTGAATGGCAGGGAAACCATCAGGGGCATGCACCACGGGCAAAGATGAGTCTCTCTGTCCCTCGGTGCACAGAACCAGTCACCCAGCATATAGCCTCACAGTTCTTTGCCTCTGAAGAGAACTCATTGAGCAGGGTTGGACATTATAAATACTGAGACAGCCAAAGGGAGTCGGTGCTATAGCCTCCTGTATCCCAGTAAACTTAAAGGTGTGTCATGAAACAGTTGAGGGGGATTTGTTGAAATGCACAGCACCCCCTTCAGATTGGTTATTTCTGCTCTGTTTCATTCATTTGTGTGCTCATTCATTCACTCACTCAGCCATGTGTATCCAAGTGTTCAAACCTCCTTCATCCTTCAAAACTCACTCACATTCTACCTACTTGAGGATGCCCTCCTTGCCCATCTCAGCACAGCACCTTTACCTATGCCTCTCATTTCAGGAACCACCTTGTGCTTTGTTATGCATCTGTGTTATCTATCATTGGCCTCCATTTCTTTCTGGACATAGAATCCATGTCCTAAATATTTTTCTGTCCCTAAAGCCACCAGCACAGCACCATATAAATAGCAGGTGCTCAGTAAATAAGAACTGAATGAATGAACAAACTAGAGGGATGGGTGGGTGGCCCGGGAGCAGGCACTATTTTCTATATTTTCTGAATTGAACAGGGAAGGGAGTGTAGCAAGTTCAGTTCTGTCTTGGCCACGGAGGTTGGTGTGGTGAGGGAAGCAACCTAAGGTAAGGATGACTGATTACTGGGGCAGCCATTAGTGACCCTGCTGCCTGAAGACAGCACAGAGGCCAGTGCTATCTGTAGGGAGTACCTACTCATTCAGCTCACCTGTGCTGAGCACCTACTGCATACAAGCCACTAGCCACAGGTTAGGGAAAAAGAGATGACTATAAGTTCATTGCATGGCAAAATGTGGAGTGTAGCTCTGTAGGCAACTCATGCATGTGAAAAGTTAAACAATGCTTTTTTTAAAAAAAGTTCAAATGGTATTACAAGACTGTAAGTGCAAAGTGGCAAGCTAGTGGTACAATAAATGCCACGAGCTTAATGCTTCTTCATCTTGGATCATGTAGGGCTGCCCCCACAGCTTTCCCACGGCACTAGTGCTTATCTGATCACACAGCCAATTTTAGTATTACAAAATATGCTCACTGTTGCTATACAGCTTTGGAGGAAAGAGGTATTGTAGTGAGCTGGAGTGAGGGTGGAGGTGGGGGTGGAAGGGGTCATTTGGGAAAGCTTCATACAAGAATTCACCCTGAATTCTATGAAAAACAGATAGGATTTGGGTAGGCAGAGAGGAATGGAGAAGGCATTTTAGGCAGGCAAAAGGCATGAACAAGCAACAGTAGTTAGAATAGATTACGTGTATTTAGAGGACACTTCATTCAATAAATATTTATTGAATCCTTGCTTAGTGCTGGGCAGTGTTCTTACGCTGGCCACACAGTGGGGAATAAAAGAATAAAATAGTTTGCCTTGAAGATGCTGGTGGGGAGGTCAATTTATTTGTATGCTTATTAACATACAAATAACATACAAATAAATTGGGGAAAGTGCCATGAAGGAAAAGAACAGGAGTCTATAAAGGAGAATTACACTTAGCTTCCCAGGGGAAGGTGACATTGAAGTGGAGACCTGAAGGCTGAGGAGTGAGGGAAAGCGCATGACAGACAGGGAGGAGCCCTGTGAGGAGGATTTCGAGGTGGGTGAAGAGGATGGCACATTTGAGGGACTGAGAGACAGTCACGCTACTGGACTGTAGCAAGTGGACACATTCGGCCAGGGTTACTGTATGCAAGCTGGAGCCAGATTGTAGATGGTCAAACTGGGGGTTTGGAGATGTTAAAACATTTCCTGAGAACAGGTTATGTCGGGGTGTGTTTCTACGTTCCAACTCAAGGGCTTCCCCATAGAGAGAGGGAAGTAGGAAGAAAGAGTGAGGGTCTCTCCATGACATCTCGTGACTCCTGTCCCTGTTTGCAGCCGGGCGATGGGGCCGTTGCGGTGGATGAGCCACAGGATAACAAGAAGCTGAAGGTGGGTGCCATACGGAGTCTGCCCAGTGGGGACACCGCAAGGTCTCAGTGCGTGGCCACAGCCCCGGGGCACTTTGGCCTTGCTGCTGGGGACCCTGTCTGTGCTCAGGCCTTGGGAGCCCCGGGTGTGTAGGGGAGTCAGGGAAGGAGGGGCTGCTTTGCCAGAGGAACTCTCACCTCCAGGTGGCCTTTGAGGAGGTGTGGTTTGGGAGCTAAGTCTGGAATGTTACAGTTTGCCCTGCCACTAGCTTGCTGTGTGACCTCGGGCTTGCATCTGTAAAATGACTGTTTGGACTAGATGAACTCCTAGTTGTAGCCCAACATTGTATGACTGTTTGATACAAAGGCCTAATGTGGCTTTGGGATGCCCCAGAACTAAGAGAAAGATAGGAGGGGCACTGGAGGGGGAGGGAAGTCTGAGGTTTCTGAAAAACTGTCTGAGCTGTCTATATCCTATGGGGTATCCCCACCACAAGGAAATCCCTAGACCTGTTGTGAAGTACTGTCACCACAGCCACTAGATGGCAGACGAGTTCAGAGAGATGAAGGGGTGGCAGTGGGGGAAAAGGAGTGAGGAAAGGAGAAAGGAAGAGGGAGGGAGAAGGACTGAGCAAGTGTTGAAGTCTTTGGATGCTCCGTTGTCAATCGGATGCTATTTCTGTGTGTGGCACTGTGAATAAACGTGTGTCACATCTGTGTCTGCACAGATGTGTGTGTGTGTGTGTGTGTGCACACGCCTGTGAAGGAATCTGAGCATGTGGGTAGAACCAAAAACTGAACTGAGAATCAGAAGACCTGGGTACTAGTCTGACTCTTTCACTTACTCCCTGCATGACCCTGGATAAGCCACCCAGCTTCTTTGAGTTTTCATTCCCTTTTCTGTAGATGGGGACCAATCGCAGGGGGTGGGGCAGTGATAAAACACGGTAACGCTCTTTGTGTAAGGGACTGTACCCACGTGCGGTGGGTCTGTCTGTGTGGCGTGTGGGTAAGGGCGCGTTCTAGGAGGGTGTGCTCTCAGGGGTGTGCAAACCCTTGGCAACGTGGTTTCCTGAACTAACACAGGAGTCTGCTCCCTGTTGAGACGCTGGGGAATTATTCAGTACACAGAATGAGCTAGTCACGGAAGAGTTGAGGGCGGCTGAGAAAGAAAGCAGTGTAACTCTCCTGGCTGGAGGTGAAGCAAGAGGGGAGGTCAGGATGAAGCATCTGTGCTTTCTCCCTGGTCTCCGTGGGGAGGAGGGGAGGCTAGTGAGGCCCTCGTGTGGCTCCTCCCCTGCCTTGGGCAGGGGCCCACTGAGGCCTGCGCGGCTCTCCTCTTGCTCAGCTCCCGTCCTTGCTGACCCGGGGGAGCAGCTCGGCCTCTCTGCACAACAGCACCATCCGCAGCACCATCTACCAGCTCATGCTCCACAGCCTGGACCCCCTGGGGGAAGGTAAGCAAGGCTCCCCAGACCTGTGCGGTCTGCCCCGTCTACTCCTTCCCTCTCGCAGCTGGAGAAGAACTGGGACTGGGAAATCTGCGAGGCAGTGGGTATGGGGTGGGCAGAGAGTTAGCAGAGGAAAGAGTGGACAGTAGAAGTCAGGCAGTATGGGAGAGAGGGTGGAGACAAAGACAGGGGACTCACCAAGAGAGGGCCACACGGAACACGGAAGGCTAAGGTCCTTAGGTAGCCACATTCCTCTACTTCCTTGCCTCAGTGTCCCTCCCTATGAATGAAGGGGTTCACCTGCAGTTAGACCGTGAGTGCCACGTGCTCTGCATGGGTCTGTGTTGGGGCTGCCTTCGGTGATTTCCCTGCAAAGCCCACTGCCCAGGAATTGTCCCCAGTGCCCCACAGAGAGTGTCCAGCCAGGCAGCTTGGCCCAGGCTGACTGGCCAGGGCTGCTTCTGGGGGCATCTCTTGTAGGGCTCCAGGGCCAGGAGCTCTGAGTGGCACTTTCCTCTGCTTTGTATTTAGCTCCGGAGTCCTAGGAAGCCTGCTAACCCCTCCCCCAGCCAGGAATCCCAACACCCTGGGAGCTGCCAGCATCACTTCTGGGGGTGGGGAGGGTACAAGAAGGGTCCAAAGTACAATGGCTGCTGGACATTTTTTAAAAGACAATAGAAATTGACTCATAAGAGAGACAGATAATAGAGTTATTGTATATCAACCTTAAGATGTTACATGATTAATTTACTCAAGTAATTAAAAAATAAGACAAGGGCTCTGACTGCAGTTGGGAAAGAGGGCTGAGGACTGAGCTGAACGTGACACCACAGAATGACCCACTGAGCCCCAGGGAGCACCCTGACTGCCTCTCTGGCTTAGGGAAAAATTTTGGGGGCTAAGAATAAGTATACTGTACTGTGAAAATCAGCATCAAAGACAAGTGATGAAACTTTCCTTAGAAATCCCTCAAGGTGAGCCTCAGCAGACACTGTGAGAGAGGCCACCCCAAGTGTCAGCTCCAGAACAATACCTCTGGGGTCTCCAGAATGGAGTCTGCAGCACCTGGCGGCCTCTGGGTGGTGAGCGCTGGGTGTGCACCTGCCCTGGGTGTGCACCTGCCCTGGGCCCAGTGAAGAACACTGTACTTCTGGGTCATGATTGGCCACTCCCAGGGGAATCACTGACTCTAGTAAAGTCCTGAAGATAAAGACCTTCTCTTGAATGGGACCGCAGGGCCCCCGCCTGGGCCACTTCATGACCAACAGCCGCCGCCGCCAGCTGGCCTACTTGCCCTAACAGGATTATGTGGTGTCCAGACCAGGCTGAGGTCAGAGGAGATTGATGCTAAAGAGATGATCCGGCCACGCCGGGAGGGAGAGGCCACGTGAGGAAACAAGCACTCCAGAGCCAGCGACTGTCATTCCGGGGAAGACAAGCATGCTTGGTACATTGTCTTTGGGTGTGGTGGGGCATGGAATGGCCCTCATGCTGAATGGTGACGTGCAGAGTGCTCTGGGATGTAGTCCTGCGCAGAGAGCCCAGCCCTGATTCTACATCCTGAGACTCCATCCAGGAGGGGCTGTGACCACACAGGGCTGCCGTGAGGGCCTTCGTTCCCAAGGCTTTCCCGATAAATATTTGCGTTTCCATACGCTGTTTCCAGATGGCCGTCCAGATGTTTCCACCCTTCACAGGTCTTCCAACTCTTCCCACAGAGCTGACTGGTGGAAGAGACGTTTCCTGTGGTGTGACCTCTCACCTTTGCTGAGAAGGGGCTTTTCCTCCTCAGGGTGCCATGTGTCTTCTGGTGACTTCACTTGGACGTGTGTGAAGGGGCTGGGGGAGAGCCTGCAGCTGACCTGCTTTCCTCAGTGACATGGGACATGAGAGGCTAGTGTGTGTGAGGAGGGATGAGAAGGAGAGAAGGAAACTGCATTTTTCTGGCCAGGCCCCTCCAGCCAGGAGTCAGCAGAGGTTCTCAGCGCCGAACCGGAGCCAAGGCAGCCTCTTGTGATGACAGCCACACGTGTGTCACGGAGACTGCAGTGCTTGGTCAGTGCCCAGGGGGCGCTGGAGTTGTCTGCAAGAAGGAGGCAGTGGTGTCTGGCCTCCTGACATCTCAGTTCTGGTGAGGACCTGCTGGGCAGGCCACCAGGACACTTGGAGGGAACACACATCACAGCAGTGGCTCTGCACAGGGAGCCGATTGCCAGAGCCACCTGCAGCGGAAGCAACTCTGACAGTGGAGGAGACAGGTTGAAAGGTGGAAATTCCAGACCATTTTATCTGTTTCCTCTCCATGCTAGACCCAGGAGGGGCTTCCACCTTTTCAGTTTCCTCTCAGTCTGTCTGTGTCATGGACGAGAAGGTCTCCAGGGTTCCTTCCAACTCAAACCCTCTGGGACGCTGGGCCTCATCGTTGCGCGGTTGCTTCCCACGCAGGACAGCTGCTCTCGACTGCTCTTGTCAACTCGTCATCATCACTGTCATCATTGTTGTTATAGCTAAAACCTCTATAGTGCCAGACACTGTTTTAAGTACATTCATGTATAAATTCATTTACTCTGTCAACAACTCTGGAAGATTTCACAGATGAAGAATGTGAGGTACAGAGAGGTTAAGGACTCAGCCAGCTAGGTCCACAGCTACAGTGCAAGCGGCAGCACTGGGATTCAAACCCAGGTTATCAGGCTCCAGAATCCAAGCTAACATAACAATACGGGTGAAGCTAGCACTTCGCAGCAATCGAAGCATTTTTATTTATTTTGTCTCATGGACCCTCACAACAGCACTCTGAGTATATCATGGTGTTGCCTTTTTAGAAAGAGGATGTTGAGGCTTAGAGAGGGTACATAGGCTTCCCAAAGTCACCCAGCGCTCATGGGGCAGAGCCAGCCTGGAATCTGTTATACTCCCATGGCACCACTTTGTTCCATCATTTGTGCCATTGTCCTCACCCTCCCAGGCTACACCGCTGTGAGGAAGACCCTCATGAGTCCCTGCATCTCAGCCTCTGTCCCTCCTTCCTCTGCCACCCTGAAATCACACATGTAGGGCACTTTGCATGTTGCCTGGCTAATATTCACACATAGTCACATTGGAAGAGAGTGGCTCCCCATTTTTCTTGCCTGGAAATCAGAGCAGCACCATTCTGTACATGCTGTTCTGTGGACCTCCAGCAAAGCATGTGCACAGGGATCTGGAAGGAGGCCCTTTTTGGACCATGGCTGTGTGGGGTCATAAAGCATGTGGTCACCCAGGCACGGTGGCTCACACATGTAATCCCAGCACTTTGGGAGGCTGAGGCGGGAGGATCACTTGAGCCCAGGAGTTGGAAGCTACAATGAGCTATGATCGCATCACTGCAGTCCAGGCTGGGTGACAGAGCAAGACTCTGTCTCTAAAAAAAAAGATAAAAATAAAAACAACTTTTTAAAAGAAAGATGTGGCTGAGGGTTTGTTGGTCAACTACTTCCCCTTTCCCACTGGAGAGGGAAGGCTGATGAACATGGCCAGTAGTCCCCCTGCAGCTGTAGCAAAGCTTTTAGTAGATTCATAGAAAGTAAGCCGCAAAGGACATTACAGGTAATATAGTTCAAGGATGGCAAAAATGTCTCCCTGCAATTATTTCTCCATTCCCTGCCCTTTGCAGACAACACTGATCAATCACGGTACTTTCCTACCAAGTTTGGTTCAGAATCCTTCCCAATTCAGCACACAAGCAACCATCTCTTGCGCTCATAAAAGACATACATCCTATTTGTTGCTTCTGAGTCCAACCATGCCATTTTACCAGAGAGGAAATAGGCTTTCAGAGGGGAAGTGACTTTCCCTAGGTCACAGCCAGTTAGTGACAATGCAGAGAATTTAAGACAAAAGTTTGGGCATTGGGTACCATGAACAGGTCTAGTAGGATCAGAATCCAGACATTGCGCCCCTCCAAGCCAGCCTTTTCCCACCCGTGTCAGCTGCTCTGGCTGCTCAGCTGACATCCTAACTGAAAGGGCATGGCAGGGATGAAATTGCGGTCCCTGACAAGGTGTGTATCGTTTTTCATTTGCAGCCCGCCCCTCCAAGGACAAGGAGGAGGAGAGCTTGAATCAGGAAGACAGAGCCCAACCCCAGGCCAAAGCAGAAAGCAAAGCAGAAGGTGAGAGGATGGCCAGACCAGTGGGTTCCTCCTGCCACCTCCCTCCCTCCGGGCAGTGGTGAGCCTGGCCTGGAGCAGCGGCCAGCCCAGGCCGGGGGCTGAGGCGCACCCCTTGGCCTCTCTGAGCCAGCCGGTTAGAGTGACGATCTGGTGCTGCCCCCACGCCACTTCACGCCGGACCCCTCCTGCCAGTGTGCACTTTGTGACATGGCTGCTGGCCTGAGAGTGGCCCTATACAGCTTCCTCTCCACTTCCCCAGATGAGGTAGGCAAAGGAGGCCAGGCGGTTGTTGAATGATCACTTCATGTTTTGCCAAATCTCCTCCCAAATGAGACTCCATTGGACTCTGTTTCTTCTCCTGTCACTTGTACACAAGAACAGTATTGCTAGTGATTGGTCTTAAACCAGCAATGCCAGTGAGGGAAGGCTGCCAGGGATCTGATGTCACAGAAGTCCAGTATCTGTGTGGCAGCTGGGATCAGGGGGGTGGGACAGCTACTGCCATGTGGGCTTTGCACAGCACACCAGGACTCCTGGATCCACCCAGCAACCCCTGGAGCGAGGTAGACCAGCAGTCATTCTTCCTATCCTCCAGACAAGGAAACTGAGGCTCAGAGAGGTCAAGTGACTTGCCCGAAGCCACACAGCCAAGAAGTCAAAGAGCCTATACCTAAACCTAGCTCTCCAGACTTTCCAAGTCTCTCTTCCCCTCAATCCTGTTCTAAGGCTTCATAGCTGCTGCCTTCGAAATAGCAGAATCCTTTCCAAAGGGTCAGACCCTGAGTTCTGGGAGCTTTGCTCTGTCTCTGCTCCATTTTCCTAAGCTATTCACTGTGTCCTTGGCCACAGCAGCCAGGATGGAAATGCCTGTGAATACAGGGGTGCAAGGATGGCCACTTTCCAGCTGTTCTCTCATCTGCAGATATCTCGGTGGACAGAGCGGTAACAATTTGCCGCACATCATCTTTTCCTACCAGCAAGAAATTCCCCCCAATAAACCTTCTGAGACCCTAAAGTCCAATAGCGCTGTAGCCACTCACACCAGTGTCTGTCTGCTGCCCTCAGAACCCAGTCCACTCTTCTGATCTAACCTGTGTTTGTCCTTTAAAGAGGAGCCAGCCGAGCTTCCTGCGGTCACAGTCACACCAGCCCCTCCTCCAGACGTTGAGGGAGACCAGGAGGAAGATCCGGCTGGTCAGGTAGGCACCCAGCCTCTGCACAGGTGGAGAAATTTGAGAGGCCCAGGGTGGGACTTGCTGGCCAAAATACTTCATCCCTGAAGGTCTGAAATCCCATTTGAGGTTCATTTCTCTGGCGTGAGCACTATCTTTCTCTGAAGATCACTTCAAAAATACAAATACCTCAAGGGACCAATTAATTCACTGTAACATCTTAGTATGAGTGAACTAATAAATGGAGAATGTATTGTGAACTGTCACATGCTATAAGAACATAAGGAATAATTTTTACTGGGTCTGTCAGCAACTAGGGGACAGTGAGACCAGACAGCTCCAGAGCACCAGGGAGCCTGCAATGCAGGTGGGAGGGTTTGCTGGGTAAAGGCATTTCCTGGTCAGGTACCTCAGCCTCGTCTGCAGGGCCTTCCGAGTCCTGACGCTGCTTTGTCTTTACAGTCTCTTCTTCCACCATGTTCCAGCCAAACTGGAGTTCTTATCTCCAGGCCTTGGCTCACATGGTTTCCTCTCCCTAGCATGCCTTTGCCCCTCCATCTTCATAGAGCCTCATCTTACCCACCTCTCCAGGCCCAGTGTATATACCTCCTTTGCCATGTAGCTTCCTTGATCAACCCAAATCTAAATGCCATGGTACCCTGCACCTGTCTAGGTGCTCTTACCACTGCCTTCCCTATGTTCTGAGCCTTGGTTTCCCTACTAGGTGGTGAGGTTCCTGAAGGCAGGATCCAAGTCTGAGTGGCCTCTGTCTCCCCCACAGAGGGAAACAATGCCTGGTGCACAGCTGTGCTCAAGATAGGTTGAGTGACTGACAGGGAATAAATATTCCGTCCTCAAGTTCCCTCCCTGTTTGCTTTTTCTGTCCCATACCAGAAGCACTCTATCTCATTCTTAAGCCAGCAACTTTGGGTTCAGTGCCTAAGACATCTTCATGGTATCGTGAGTGTCCTCAGTAGGTCCATTGCAGCCAGCTCAAGTAAAAGGGATTAAGAGGATACAGAGGTGTTCCCTGGAATCCCAGGGCAGGAAGTGAAGCTTGGTCTCATAGGGAGCTGGACCTAGGCCTGAGAAGGCATCTGGTGGACTTCTCACTCCACGTCCTTCTCTCCCTCGCGTCCTCTTTTCTGTATGCAGCCTCTATCACTCAGCCTGTCCTGGCAGCCTGGCTTCATGTGTTTCCTTATTAGCACACATAACCCCAAACCCCCACCTCAGTCCTCCAGTCCACAGGGGGACCAACTAGTAACTGTTCCCAATCATAGAGAATCTGTTCAACCCAGCTCATGGGTCAGGGATCCAGCTAGCATCCAATCAGCTGTGGCCAGCTGACTTGACTCCGGCATAGAAGGAACCCGTTTATCTGGGACTATTAGGGGTGACAGATACAGGCTGGGCAGATACTCCCATACCCACTGATTTAAATGACTTGTCACCTTCTCCAGGAAGCATTCTCTATCTGATCGGGGTGGAGGATGGAGGGCAGGAATTATTTCAGACTAAAAATCTTCTTATTTTTCATTCCCAGTTCAAAGCATAGGCCTCACCAGATACTATTTGATTTCTTCATCAGGGGTTCTCAAACCTGGCTGCAAATTAGGATAATGTAGAGAAGTTTTTAAAAAATGGCACCTCCTCACCCTCTACCAATTAAATCAGAATATCTGGGGTAGGTCTTTGGGCATCAATGGTTTTAAAAGCCTCAAGGTGATTTTAATATGCAACAGAGTTGAGAATCACTGAACATCCTTTGGGGGTTGCCAGTACCATGACATTTGTTACAGACAACATATTTACTCCATAAGCACACAGCCCAGGTCATTTGCTCAAGGGACTGGACCAGCATGTTGTTATAGGTTAGTTGGGTAACCTATAACAGAAATAAAAGCCAGAATCAATGGTTTTATTTTTTTGAATTTTATTTAAAAAATATTTTGGAGATGGGGTTTCACTATATTGCCTAGGCTGGAGTGCAGTGGCTATTCACAATAGCACTACAGCCTTGAACTCTTGGACTCAAGCAATCTTCCAGCCTCAGCCTCCCAAGTAGCTGAGACTACAGGTGCATATCACTGTGCCCAGTTATCAATGGTTTTTAGAGAGCATGGAGATAGTCCATGGTTCCCAAACACTGGTCTACAGATGGATGTATTAGGCGCACTTGTGAGCATGTTAAAGCACAGATTCCTGGCTTCCAATCTTAGAGATTCTAATTCAGCTGGTCTAATTCACCTGGCCAGGAAATCTTATATTTCTAATAAGCTCCTCAGGCTACCAGGTTTGGGAGCCAGAGATCTCATTCAGCCCTGGAACTTGTAAAGCAGGGTAGCTTGGTGGACTATCCGTATTCAATTCCCACCGTCACCACTTACAAACCATGTAGACCATGGACAAGTTATTTAGCTCCTTTTTACCCTATTTCTCCATCTGTAAGGTGGGTATAATTCTATCTCTATAATGAATTAATTGACTCATGAAACATAGTAAGTGCTAGCTATTCTTATTAAACCACTTACCAAGGTGCCTAGCACATAAAACCCTCAATAAATAGGTATTATCATCATTCTATACAAATAAGGCAATAAAACAATTTAGGAATTTTAGTAGACTCAGCAATGTGTTATGACCACCAAAGGATGTCATGCCACATTAGGCAACATTAATGGAAGCATGGTATCTAAGACAAGGGAGGTGATAGTTCTATTCCACTCAGTGCAGTGTTCTATGTTCAGTTTTGGATGTCCTCATCGTGGGATATAAGCTAATTAGAATGAGTTCACCAAGATAGAGAGGAGACTAGGCTATAGCATGGCGAAATGACATAAAGAACTGGAAATCTTTAACCCAGGGACGAGAGCTGTCCCATGGAAGAGTGATTGGACTTTTTCTGTATGGCACCAAAGAGTAAACCTGTATACGTGTGTGTGTAGAACTTTGATATACATATGGACTTCAATCAGAGGTGTCAAAGGTGACAGAAGCTGCTTTTGGTGGTGAGTTCTCCATCCCTGGAAATGATCAAATAAAAGCTGGACAACCATTGGGTAGGAATGTCGTTAACAGGAATTTTGCTGGATGAGTGCACTAGTTTCTCCCCATACTTAAGTTTTTGGATACATTCTGAGAACACCAACAAAAAAATGGAGAAACTGGGAAGGAAAACAAGCAGAGCCATTACCACATATTAATCTGTTGGCTTTGGATTGCAGGGAGATGTGGCTGGAGCTGAGAACACAGGTGAAATGACAGGTGAAGAGGGTGAGACTCCTGGTGAGGGTGAAATTGGAGAGAAAGGTGGAGGTGAAAGTCAACTAGAAGGTGACGGTGAAATTAAAACAGAAGGGAAAGGAGATGAACATGAAGGTGAAGCTGAAGCAGAAGGAAAAGGAGACAATGAACATGCAGGTGACATTGAAGCAGAAGGAAAAGGAGACAATGCAAGTGAAGGTGACACTGAAGCTGAAGCAGAAGGAAAAGGAGACAATGCAAGTGAAGGTGACACTGAAGCAGAAGGAAAAGGAGACAATGCAAGTGAAGGTGACATTGAAGCAGAAGCAGAAGGAAAAGGAGAAGACGGACATGAAGGTGAAATCCAACCAGAAGATGGTGAAATGAAAGGGGATGAAGGTGAAACTGAAGGCCAGAAGCTCAATGCTGAGCATCAAGATGAAGCCAAAAATGATGAGAAAGATGTAGGTGGTGAAGGGGGAAGTGATGGGGGTGATAGTGAAGAGGAGGAGGAGGAGGAAGAAGAAGAAGAGGAGGAAGAGGAAGAGGAGGAGGAAGAAGAGGAGGAGGGAGAAAATGAGGAGCCTCTGTCCCTGGAGTGGCCTGAGACCAGGCAGAAGCAGGCCATTTACCTCTTCCTCCTGCCCATCGTGTTCCCACTGTGGCTGACGGTGCCTGACGTCCGGAGGCCGGTGAGTGTGCCCAGCTGAACCTCAGGTTGTCTATTCCCAGGGAGACTGTGGGGTCTCTGGGCACGCAGGGCTCACACTCAAGAGAAGGGAGAGGGCAGGGAAAACCAGCTGGGCAGGGCTGCACCACTGAGAAGATCTGGGAAGGGGCTGCACTTTGGAGGGGACCATGTGCCTAGGGGAAATACCACTGGGACTAGAAGACTAAAGACCTCAAATGTGCCTTAGTTCCACCACTAAAAGCAGCATAAACTAGTCCCTCCTTGACTCCTCAGTTTCTTAATTTGGGAATGATGCCTCTATACCTCTTCCATATTTCACTGAAATATTCTCAAAACCCAGGGAGACGACTGTTATTTCTACCCAACATTCCTATTTGCAGGGAAAGGTCTGACTAATGTACTCCATCCAAAGGTAGTCTGTGTTCTGTCTCTGGGTACAGAAAGGAGAGGGACAGGGGAAGTTGCAGAAGCCCAACCAAATTTCTAGATTAGTCTGGTTCTAGGGCAAGCAAAGAGCTCTCTTCTACTGGGTGACTGCTGAACACCCTACTGGCTGGGCTCCCCTGCAGGTGTCCCCTCTGCTCCATCCTTTTCCATCCATCTCAAGGGCCTTACTGGAGAGACAGCCTCAGGTATCTCCAGGTCCTCTCCACCACTCTTCCATCAGACCTCGTCACTGATCCTGGGGCTCCCTCGGAAGTACAAAAGACTGTTAGCCTCCGCAACTTATTTCTCTTCCTTTTTTCAAACTTTCAAACAGGAGTCTAAGAAGTTTTTTGTTATCACCTTCCTGGGATCCATCATATGGATAGCCATGTTCTCATACCTCATGGTGTGGTGGGCTCACCAGGTGAGTGAACAGCAGGAGCTAAACCCTTCACCAGCAGGTCCCAAGGACACTTTTTCCCTTTGAGATGAATTTTCAGTATTCAGAGAATATCAAGGATTAAGCAAATATGTGCAGTTTCTGTGTTGTTTATAAAGGCTTAAAAGTAGACCTTTAATTCCAGTTAGTGTAGTGCTTTTCAAGTGTGACTTTCTGTCTTATACTGTGGCATGACACAGAAGGCCCTTCACGTCCTGATACCAGCTGACCACGTCTTCTTAGCCTTATTCTCCACTTCCTCCACCATGCACCCCATGCCTCTCACCTGGAGAAATCCTACACACTCTTGAGAGCCAGCTCAGTTTTGCCTGCTCTCTGGCATTTAATCAGTCTTCCTCTGAGAGCCCATGGCTTTTCTGTTCTGCCTAGAATATTGCACTCAGAACAGAGCTGTAATGTTTACAAGCTTTCCCCTCTCACTAGGCTGACAACAGGGTCTGTGCTGTACCGCTCTACCTTTACCTTAGTTCCTGGCACATAGCAAGTGTCCACGTTCCTGGAAATGGAAGTATTGACATGAACAGATCTTTGGAAGGGCAGTTCTTGTGGGGAGGTAGAGGTGTTATAGTTAGAATGACAGTGAGAGGTATAGCTAGTTATCTACAACCCTATCAAAAAGTGGGCAAAGGACATGAATAGAAATTTCTCAAAAGAAGATATAAGAATGGCTAACAAACATATGAAAAAATGTTCAACATCTCTAATCATCAGGGAAATGCAAATCAAAACCACAATGAGATATCACTTAAC
>CM052442.1:101319661-101332674 GCA_028533085.1 Varecia variegata | reverse complement strand
CTAACTTAAAGTGTATAATTTAATGTTTTTTGGCATATTCACAAGACTGTACGGCCATCATCACTGCCTAATTCCAGAATATTTTCATCTCACCAAAAAGAAACCTCATACCAGTTAGCAATCACTCCCCATTCACCACTCCTCCTAGCCCCTTGCAACCACTAATCTACTTTCTATCACTACAGATTTGTCTATTCTGGACATTTCCTATAAATGCAGTCACACATTTGTGCAGTCTTTTGTGTCTAGCATCTTTCACTAAGCATAATGCTTTCAAGGTTAGTCCACAATGTAGCATTTATCACCACTTTACTCTTTTCATGGTTAGGTAATATTCCACTGTATAAATATGCCACATTTTATTTACATATTCATCGGGTGATACACATTTGGGTTGTTTCCACTTTTTGGCTATTATAAATAATGTTGCTATCAACATTCATGTAGAAATTTCTGTAAGAACATATGTTTTCAGTTCTCTTGGGTTCATACCTAGGAGTGGAACTGCCAGGTCATATGGTAACTCTGTTTAAAATTCTGAAAACATGGGAAACTGTTTCCACAGTGGCTACACCATTTTGCATTCCTACAGCAACATATGAAAGTTCCAATTTCTCCACATCCTTGTCAACACTTGTTATTTTCTGTTTTTCCTTTCTTTTCTTTTCCCTTCCTCCCTCCCTCCCTTCCTTCCTTCTTTCTTTTTCTTCTTTCTTTCCTTTTCTCTCTCTCTCTTTCTTTCTTTCAAGATGGGGGTCTCGCTCTGTTGCCTGGGCTGGAGTGCAATGGTGTGATCATAGCTCACTACAGCCTGGAACTCCTGGGCTTCTCAGCCTCCTGAGTAGCTGGGACTGTAGGCGCACACCACTGCACCTGGCTAAATTTTTTTTTTAATTTTTTAATCTAGGCAATCTTTTTTTTTTTTTTTTTCTTAAGAGACAGGTTCTTGATGTGATAGCCAGGCTGGTCTTAAACTCCTGGCCTCAAGCAATCCTCCTGTCTCAGCCTCTTGGTGGGTGTGAAGTGGTATGTCATTGTGGTTTTGATTTACATTTCCCTAATGACTAAAGATGTTGAGCATCTTTTTGTGTGCTTATTATAATAGTCATTGTATATCTTCTTTGGAGAAATACTTATTCAAATCCTTTGCCAATTTTTAAATTGGATTATTTGTTTTGTCAGGTTGTAAAAATTCATTATGTACACTGAATACTAAACCTTTCTCAGATAATATGATTGCAAATATTTTTTCTCATTGTGTGGGTTGTCTTTTCACTTTCTTGATAGTGTCCATCGATGTACAAATGTTTTTAATTTTGATGGTGTCCAATTTTTCTATTATTTATTTATTTTTTATTTTTTCGTTTGCTTGTATTTTAATAGTCTCATGTTTCAAAACCATTAGAGTAAACA
Source organism: Varecia variegata (assembly GCA_028533085.1). Lineage (NCBI taxonomy): Eukaryota > Metazoa > Chordata > Mammalia > Primates > Lemuridae > Varecia > Varecia variegata. Next base: position 101,331,261 of record CM052442.1, on the reverse strand, counting down.
ATAAATATTCACAAAATTCTGCTCAAAGTTCCCTGGCTGCAATTGCAATTTGAACCTATTCATTCTTTTCCTCTTTTTTAATGGAAAAGGGAGCTCAATACATTCATACAATATTTGTTTACAAGCAAAATTATAGGTTAAACACAGCTATATTTTCTTTAGCCTTCTCCATCAAATATTCCTTAATTCTAAGTAATTTTTACCTTTCTATTGGAACTTCTCCAATTTTTTCCAACTTTATTTCAAGTAGGTGATCAGTAATTTAATGTGACTTCCAAGTACAGTGTTCCCTGATTATATTTCTGAGTTATACTTTTTTTTTTTAAGAGACGGGATCTCCCTCTATCACCCAGGCTGGAGTACAGTGGCATGATCATAGCTCACTGCATCCTTTAACTCTTGGGCTCAAGTGATCCTCCCAAGTAGCCAGAACTACAGGCGTGCACCACCATGCATGGCTAGTTTTTTTATACTTTTTGTAGAGTCAGGGGTCTTGACATGTTGCCCGGGCTGATCTTGAACTCCTGGCCTCAAGCGATCCTCCCACCTTGGCCCCTTTAAGTGCTAGAATTACAGATGTGAGCCACTGCACCTGGCCCATACTTTTTAAAAATAAAGATAGCAAACACTGATCTCTATTTGGCTTGGATTTATAGCTAAATATTTTAAGGCCATTTTAGTGTAAGCCAATTTCTCACTCCTATCTTCTACATGTGATTTATTTTCTAACCAATTTAGTCTCTTTGTCCTTTAAATGTTTATTTATTTAAAATATTATACTCATCTAATAATTCTACTCTGTAAGATGCTTGCCATTTCACCCACATACCTTTGCTGTCAAATTCTACAATCTCTCTCTTAGCATCAAGACTGACAATTCCCAGTGGCACAGGTCACCGCTGGACAGATGGCACCTGATAACTCCCTCAGATACCCAGTTAAGGAGGGTTGTTTTTAGATCTCTACTTCTGTGGTCCCCAACCCCCAGGCTGCCGAATGGTACTTGTCTATGGCTTGTTAAGAACCAGGCTGCACAGCAGGAGGTGAGCGGCCATTGAGCAAGCGGGGGAAGCTTCATCTGTATTTACAGCTGCTCCCCATCACTGTCATCACTACATAAGCTCCACTCCTGTCAGATCAGCGGTGACATTAGATTCTCATAGGAGTGCACACCCTACTGTAAACTGCACATGTGAGGGATCCAGGTTGCTCGCTCCTTGTGAGAATCTAATGCCTGATGATCTGAGGTGGAGCTGAGGCAGTGATGCTAGTGCTGGGGAGCACCTGCAAATACAGATTATCATTAGTAGAGAGGTTTGATTGCACAATAAATGTAATGTGCTTGAATCATCCCGAAACCATCACCTCCAGTCTGTGGAAAAATTGTCTTCCATGAAACCAGTCCCTGGTGCCAAAAAGGTTGGGGGCCACTGCTGTACTTCACTCATTAACTCCTACTCTCTCTCACTTTCCTCAGAGAACTTGTTGGGAAGCCAGCACCACCAGAGAGAGCCCTTGCTCTCTCTCTATTCATGCTTCATCTGGTCTGACTAGGCGACTTGTAATAGTGCATATGCTTGTTATACATCATCATTGTTTTGACTCTGGTGCCACTAGTAAATGGCTGTGGCACTTTAAAAGTCAATTGAAATGATGATGCTGAAGAACTAGACTTGTTTTTGTTACGACCAGTGTACAATCATCTTATAGAAGCATGACCTATTATATATTCTCTCATTAACTGGTAAATGGGCTTAAGTAGGGCACCTAAATCAGATACCACAAGTCAGATGAATTTTATATATCAATTACCATTTTCATCAACCTATTCACAATATTATAAATTCTCAAACAGAATTCCAAAACTCTGCTTGAGTCTCTCAGTGCCTGATAGCCATTAAATTAAGTCTACTATAATACTAATTTTCTTCTTTTTGCCTACCAGGGGCCATTTCTGCCCTTTCTTATGATTTGGAAGGAGAAACTTAAGAGTCCAAGCACAATAATTGGAAGGAGGTGATCAAAAAAAAAGGTTGGGAACTCCTGAAATATATATTTAACTACCTTATATTCCTTCTGAACAAGCTTAATGTCATTAATGATATGACACAATAGTTAAAAGGATTGGAAAAATTAAGACTGCTTTGTTCAAATCTGGCTCTATTATTTACTGTGAAACCTAAGATTAAGTTACCTAACCTCTCAGATGCTCAGTATTCTCAATAATAATATAAAATGATAATAGTATGTATCTAATAGGACTTCTGGGAGCTTTATATGAGGTAATACATGGAAAGCACTTACTACAGTGTAAGGCGCACAGTAAGCCCTCAAAAACAGTTAGCTTTTATAATTTATCATCATTATTATTGCCACGACCAAAGTATCAAAGTACCTTTTACAGTAGATAAAAAAAAACCCAAAGAAACAATTATTCTAATAAATAATTTAATATTAATATAATATAAATTAAGATTATCAAATACAAAAATACTTTGAAAACTACACCATGCCACATAAATATTACATATTATATACGATGCTAAATTACCTATATCAATGTTTTCTCTTCCCAGTGCCACAAGTGAGAGAAATAGTATTTCTCTGTATAAACTCCTAGGGGTTAAGAGGTGTAGAGAAAATATTAGTATTCATATAGTCTATATGTGTTCTACAAAAATTTTTATGCTAACATAAGCATGAGATATTCTAACAAATTACTAAGCAAACAATATGAATTTTCTTAGAGGAGCAATATATTTTATTTAAGAGAATGACTTACCTCTGTCTTTTAAAATGTGGACACTTATTCAGTGTCTCTAAAATCTGACTCATTGGTCCATAGACATCATTCCTTTTAATGCTTTTTACCATACTTTTCAATAGTTCCTGGCTAAATGAGTTATCACTTTTTTGTAATAAATGGACCATTGGATATTTCTGGGCTGTAAAAGAATAAAAGAGCAGATTAAGGAAAATATTCTGTGAGGAGAGGAGAAAGAAATTAAGCAGCAACTTACAGATATTAAAGAAGTTACAAAGCACTAAAAATAAATTAAGAGCAAAAGATAAAGGAATAGAAATCTAATGAAGAAAGCAAAAAGGGAAAAAAATAAGACAAATAATGACAAAAAAAGACCTAAGGCTTTTTGTGGTCTCAAGTAGACAATAAATAAAAATACTATTTCCCTTAATACAGCCCTTGAAATTCTACATCAGCAGCCTGGGATGGAAACAAACAAAAAAAAATAAGTAAAAAGAGACAAGCAATGCACTGAAAGCTGAATTCTACAAAACACAACCAACCCCGCCATCACATACACAGCACCCCTCAAAAAACAAAAAACAAAACCAAAAAAAACTTTGACCTCCACAGAAGGTAGCACTAAAAAAATCAAACTTAACACTCACTCTCAAACAAAAGAGTACGATTTTGACCTGTAAGACAAAAAGTAGTAGAGTAAAATAAAAGTCAGTCAGTTTAGGCTATTTAAAGCAAGTAGAGATTACTCTAATAAGAATGAAGTTGTCATTCTACGATGGCACTTACTGTGGGCATTCCAGAGGATGTACAAGGGCTGTCCTGGATCCTGATGTAATTTCATATTGTCCCATAACATTTGTATTAAAACATATTTACTATCTTCAGACATACAGTGTCGGGGGATCTGTGTTGCAGAATAACCAAACATTCATTAATGATCTTTACATGATAATTTTTGGTAAATATTTTATAAAATCTTATAAATATTTTTTAGGATGTATGTGTGCCAGAGAGAAAAGAGAACAGAACATGACTGATTTATATGTATTTGATACCTATTGAAGAAAGATAGGCTGAGTTGAGAAGCTAATGATCTCTAAAGTAGCAGATTTAACAAAGCACTTAAGATCAGTGAGAAAGAGTGCCATGAAGAGCTAATTTTGCCCCTGCTCATGATTGAGAGTCCACAGAAAGATGAATCCAGTAGTCCTATTCTACATAACACAAGACCTAGCCCAGATAACTCTGACTGACTTAACATCTTTATCATTTGTTTATGATGTAATGAAAATCCAGAGCACATGCACAATCATAGGCATGAAGTACAAGAAGGGAGAAGACAAAATTCCTGAACTTAGAGACGGCCATTTAGTGGCAGTGGCAGCATATGAGAAAGTAAAAACACTTTTATACAACAACATTATCAAAAACACAAATGAACATATAACTAATTGCCTAAATGTTAAGCAAAAATTCAGAGTAAAGGAATAAAGAGAATGATAGCACATGATTGCAATATGAATCACAGTAGCCCACCCTTATCCTTGGGAATACATTCCAAGACCCCCAGAAGATGCCTGAAACAGCAGATAGTACTGAAACTTACATATATTTTTTCCTATCCATACATACCTATGATAAAATTTAACTTATAAATTAGGCACAGTAAGAGATTAACAACAATAATAATAAAATAGAATAGTTATAACAATATGCCAATATCACTACTCTTGTGCTTTGTGCATTATTAAGTAAAATAGGAGCTACTTGAACACTGGCACCGTGATACTGTTACAGTCGATCTGATAACCAAGACGGCTACTAAGTGACCAATGAGCCAGTAGGGTATACAACATGAATACACTGAACAAAGGGATGATTCACATCCCGAGTGGGATAGTAAGAGATTTCATCATACTACACAGAACAGCACAAAATCTAAAACATATGACTTATTCATTTCTGGAATTTTCTATTTAATACTTTCAAACTGCAGTTGACTATGGATAACTGAAACCGCAGAAAGCAAAACTGCAAATAAGAGGGGACAGTACTGTACAGACATCCTCCTAAAACAAAAGTGTTAGGCTTGTTTTTGAAGGAGGTATGAGATATGAGTGGTGCTTACTCACAAACCCTTCTTGTAAGAGTCATTTCCAGTTTATTCTTGAAGCTATAACAAAAATTCAAGCACATTGTGTAAATTTTGGGAGGAGGCTAAAAAAAGTCTGTCTTAACTGCTAGATGTAAGAACAAATTATTTGTAAATAAACTAAAACAATTCTGTTTAATGATTCAGATGGTTATTAAAAACACTTAGCTTAAAAGCAAACCTCACTTTTTTATCATTAGGAAGATGCAAACATTACAATGGTGACAGCAGCATTGCCTTTTAAGTAATTTTTACTCTCATACCTTTGAATACTTGTTACAGTGCTCAGAAGAAAGAATCAATCCAGGTAAGTTACTGGGCAAGTCAAGACGTCTAAAATACCACACCAGGTTCCAAAAAACAATTGGATGATGGTCCACAAAGTCGGCCACTGTTATTGCATGATCGCCTTCATTTTCCAATAAGCTTTCAAGTTCCTTCCACACCACTAAAGGACTAAGATATGGAACAGTGACAGGATCTGGGCTTGGAAGGTGCCATTCTAATCCTAAAGAGTCCTGTGGGATAAACAAAACCCATAAATGGCAAATGCAAGAATGATTAACACTAACCCATTTAAAAAAAATTCCTGTCAATGGGCCAGGCACAGTGGCTCACACGTATAATTCTAGTGCTTTGGGAAGCTGAGGCAGAAGGATCGCTTGGAGCCAGGGGTTCAAGATCAGCCTGGGCAACACAGCAAGACCCTGCCTCTACAAAAAATAAAAAAATTAGCCAGGTGCAGTGGTATGTGCCTGTAGTCCCGGCTACCCAAGAGAATGAGGCAGGAGGAACACTTGAGCCCAGCAGTTTGAAGTTGCAGTGAGCTATGATGATGCCACTGCACCTCAACCCTAGGCAACATAAGTAAGATCTTGTCTCTCAAAAAAAAAAAAAATTCTTGTCAATGATCTTCATATGAGTAGAGAGGTAATATAACTGTATCATGGGATAAGAGATTCTTCTTGGTAATAATGAAATTGAAGCTAATTAGGCTATTTAAGACAAAGGGAACAAAATCACACATAAATGATCAATTTCCAAATTAGAAAAAACACCAAAAATACACACCGTAGCTCCTTGTAAAGTAGCTGGCAGGCTGCCTGTAGAAATGAGCTTCTTTCCACCAGTATCATCCTTATCCAAGGGGCCACAAGTACTAATACTCCTGGCCATTGGAAATATTGGACATTTTGACACAGCTGTTTTTGATCCATTAGCAGGGATCTGAATACTTCGGGCACAGGAATTTTCCTGCAGTTTAGATTTGCTTAGGCATTGAAAAAAGAAAAAAGTGTATCAGTGTCTAGATTTACTTTATTTCATCTAGAAGAACTATGTTTTCTCTTTAGAATCGGAGCTGGACACAGTAAAATAAATCAAAGGGAATATGTTACTCAGCCTTTGGCTGGGAAATAAGATACGTTTTTAAGTAGCATAGTTATGCTACACTTCCTTTTTATCAAGTGAACTTTAAATATTCAAGATTTATTCATTTATTCAAAACACTTAGTGGACTTTTATACAGCAGGAAGCACACTAAGTAGGACCTGGGGATACAAAGCAGAGAAAACAGGCACATACTCCTTCAGGAGATACAACCTAACCAGGACACAGTCAAAGACTAAGGGCTACAATAGACCTATGATGAAAGAAGGTGCACACACAGATTTTTGGTTTCACTGCTTAAGTATTCAAGATCAAACAGGTCATGTTAACCTGCCAATACTATATAGGCATTTTTGTGCACATGCAACTACCAATACGGCTTCATCTGTCCAGCTATATGTAACTTATTTGGCACTTCTACAAAATAGAGTCAATTTCCACAATTGTCTTAAGTATACATTTACTATTAGGCTTACTTTATAAGTCTTAGTTTAATTTTAAAGTTCCTATCTATGTTAGCTCCAAATGTTTTCTTAGATTATTACATATTTATAAGTAGAAGATTAAATACTCCAAAGCAGAAGTTAGTATTGCTTTAATTCCTGAAGAGACGGATATAAAGAAAAAGATGATCATTATAAGCTTGAAGTGTACTATAGATTTTTTTTTCTCTTTTTTTTTTTTGAGACAGAGTCTCACTCTGTTGCCCGGGCTAGAGTGCCGTGGCATCAGCCTAGCTCACAGCAACCTCAAACTCCTGGGCTCAAGCAATCCTCCTGCCCCAGCCTACCGAGTAGCTGGGACTACACGCATGCGCCACCATGCCTGGCTAATTTTTTCTATATATATTTTTAGCTGTCCATATAATTTCTTTCTATTTTTAGTAGAGACGGGGGTCTCACTCTTGCTCAGGCTGGTCTCGAACTTCTGAGCTCAAACGATCCTCCTGCCTCGGCCTCCCAGAGTGCTAGGATTATAGGTGTGAGCCACCGCGCCCAGCCTACTATAGATTTTTTTACCTTTAAAACACTAGTAAACATTATCATATATATATATATATATATATATATATATATATATATACAGTTTAAACTCTGGGGATTAATAAAGCATAACATATAACTGTTCATAAACATTCAGGTTACTGGAGAATTTTAATATTGCTTTAATTAGGAGTAACAACTTAAGATTATGAATCTATTATTCACAGAAATTTAAACTTTGAAAAGGTCAGCTAATTTTTCTGTCATACTTCTAAAACATGTAATATATGTTGTTAAAATATAGTTCCACATAATCATAATTACCTATTTAGATCAAAATTCCCTTGAACAGAGATAGCAGATGTGTCAAGACCAGAGACTGATGCTGAAATGCAAGATGGCCTTGTCTGACTTGAAAAGGATGGAAAGTGCATATTTTCTGTAGATGGGCTTGACTTCAAAAAGTATCTGTAATGTGAATAAAAGGAGCTTTTTGAGAAAAGAGATATTCTAGGAAACATGATGCTGAAACGTTCAGAAAAAAAAACTCCACCATATTACCTTCCAGGTCGTCTTAAGTCTCTTATTTCGATATTCAGAAAGGGCAAGAAAAGATTGCCACAGAATGGGCATGTAGTATTGAGATTTGAATCATCTGCTGTCCAGCCAGCCATGATTTCCTCATCATGGACAAGACAATCACAAGTTCTACACCGAGAGCAACTTGAGATGAGAACCTATGGGAGAACACAGCACTTTACAAAGCAAGCTAGTTCATGCATATTGCAAATTGAAAGCCATTTCAATTCATAAATCTATTGGAAAATTACAACTCAGAAGGACTCAGATGTTACAAACCAAAACTGGATTACATTCAGTGCATTACATATTACACTCATCATTAACTATTTCAGCTAAATCTATTCCAAAATTTTTGCCTGAAAGGGAAACTTGCATTTAAGTGAGCATTTTCTCCATTATTATTACAATAAAATTTGCTGTGGTTTTATTAATGGAAAAGTAAACTATCATTTTTAAATACTCAAAACAGGTATTTGTAATCACATACTAGAAATCAGTGCTACTCAAAGTGTGGTTGCCAGACTAGTGCTGGTCCACAAACACTTACTGGTTTGTGATGGGATAAGTAAAGAAATTGAGAGTAGGATTTATAAACTTTTAAAGTAATTTGGTATTGTTGTAACATCTAAGTGTGTAATCAATGCATTTTACAGGAGTATCAGCTATGACACATTAGAAATTAAATAAACAAATAACCCTGGTCTGTCACTACAGACAGTTTAAGAAGCATTGTTATAGATAACTGTAAATGCTGTCATCACATTAACAAAATATAGAAATTCCTGAAGCCACCAGAAAATTTGTAAACTGTCACATTAGTGCTCATCATCTATTTTCTAGCTGTATATAAATTTATTTGCCAGATTTATGCAAATTAGCATAAAATAGCAACCATACTCACAAATGTATCTGGAAATCATTTTTATAGGAAAACTAGGGAAAAATTTTAAAGTGTAAAAATATAACTTTTTCACTGTAAGAAAGTGGGATGTAGGAGCACACCCAGCAGAGCTCTATATCAAACTGACACAAAGAATGAAAAATATGACGGAAGAAGTTGACAACATAATGCCACAACTACTCCCTGTATCCTCACCTGAAAAGTATGCTTGCATAGCAAAATTGATTGTTTATGATGTGATATAAACATTCAAAGAGAACATACACATAACAAAAAATAAATACAAATATTGAAAATGAAAATGTTTCTGTAGTTGATAAATCTCAAAGTCAGCATGGAACTATCCTAATAAAGTAGTATGACTTCAATAATCCGAAATACAGGATATCCAAAAGCTGGATTTTAACTTTATTCAGATGCAATATACATTCTGAAATTTTAGATGCCATATATTTAACTTTTATTACTGTACCTGGGACTATAAATACCTAAGAAATGTAAATTTTATAAAGCTGTACATGAAAGTTTTTCTTTTCAATAAAATTGTACCTCCATTGCATAGTTCTGGAAGATATTTGGATTACTCGTGTTGAAGGAAGATGTCACTTCTGATTTCCCAGGTAAGGCAAACTTTGACAGGGATCCTGTTCATTATTGAAAAACAAAAAGCAAAACCATCAACATCACAGAGAAAGGATATGAAAAATTTTCACTTCCATAAATTTTCGGATAAAATGTTAACCTGTTCTAGTCAAAATGTTAAAGGTAATTTAGGAAAAACAAATAAATAATGAAAAAAACTTTTTCAATGCATGTACTTTCGAATACAAACCTAAGGAAATGTGTTCTAATTCTACTGATCCCCACATGCTACGTGTATTCATTCATCACTCACTTATTAAACACTTTGCGTATATAGGCTAGAAAGCACTCCAGTTATTAGTAATTACTATTGTGCTGTTTCTATTTTTTCATGTTTAAAATATAGGAAAGTATTTAGTGCTAAGGTCTAAAAAGTCTAAAATAGTGAATCTTAATTTCAAATTATGAAAAGATTTAGTGGCAATTCTCTCCTTATAAGGGTCTTTTAAGAACTGGTATAATAATCTTGCTCTTAAACACTAGGGAAGAGTTCCCAAGTATATTCTTAAGACCAGTGAGATATTAGTAGGTTTTAAAACAACAACAAAAAAGTAAGAGGAGATCTGTGGTCAAATCAGTTGCTGACAGTGGCTATATCTTGTTAATAAAACTGGAGGTGGGTGATCTATACCTTCTCCACACGTTTTTCTTGTCATTGCTAAATTTATGAATGAATGCTGATATTTTCATAAATATAAATGTGAAAAAAGCAATGGTGTAAACTACCAGTTCACAAGAAATAGAGGGGATACAAAAACATGTCAAACACCACCATGGGGATGCAATCAGTATGATTCAGACTAATGACTTGATTGATTCAGCAAATAAATGACGAGAAAAAACAGATACCTCTGGCCTTAGTCCCTGCCACACAGAGATGCCTTACAGAGGTAGAGAGAGAAGGAGCTGAAGCCTCACACTATCCTTTAAGATGCTTAGAGCTGGTGGTAAATGCAGTTCTTCCCTTGATGCTTCCCCCAATAACGTCTGTGATCTTCTGCCATAGCCAGCTCAAAACAGCTTTCTAATACCTTCTATGAGCCTTGACTAATACAATCATTTATGTGGGCAGCCTACCTTTTGTATCTAATTAATCTACAGCACATAACATTCATGCTAATAAATACAAATCAGGCTGGGTATGGTGGCTCATGCCTATAATCCCAGCACGTTGGGAGGTCAAGGCAGAAGGATTGTTTGAGGCCAGGAGTTCAAGACCAGCCTGAGCAACATAGCGAGACCCCCGTCTCTACAAAAGAAACAAAAATTAAAAAATTAACTTGGTGTGGTGGTGCACATGCGCCTGTAATCCCAGCTACTCAGGAGGATCCCTTGAGCCCAGGACTTCAAGGCTGCAGTGAGCTATGATTGTGGCACCACACTTTAGCCTGGGCAACAAAGTGAGATCTTATCTCAAAATATATGTGTATATATATATAAAAATCAGGTTGTAAGTCTGATTTTATTTGCTTAGACAACCAACTATTCTTGTATGTTGGGGAAGAAAAGGAGGGAGGGGGCTAATCACCTGATTTCTTCATAAATATATGGTGAGAGAGAAAAAGAAAGATAGGAGGGAGAATAAAAGAAAATCAATAGATGTATCAACCAAATGTAAGATGTGGACTTTGTATGGATCCCAATTTGAACAAACCACCTATAAAATGAGCTTTATGAGATAGCTGTGAAAATCTGAAACTAAATATTTGATATGTTATATGATAAATATTATCACATTGTTAAAAGTATGATAATGGTATTACAATTATGTTTTCAAAAACTGAATGCTTCACAAAAGATATATACTGTCTGAGTCCATAAAATGTTCAAAAATGGTCAAGCTAAGCTATAGTGTCACAAGTTAAGATGTTTACCTGTGAAGGGAGTAGACACGGGCATGAGAAAGGGTTCCAGATGCTATGAATATTGTTTCTTGAGCTCAATGCTGGTTACTCCGGTGTACTCAATTTATGAAATTTATTTACATACATAAAAAAGTACACATTATAAGTTATACTTTAATAGTTTAAAATAAATAACATAGGCCAGGTGTGGTGGGTCATGCCTGTAATCCTAGCACTCTGGGAGGCCGAGGCAGGTGGATCGTTTGAGCACAGGAGTTCGAGACCAGCCTGAGCAAGAGTGAGACCCCGTCTCTACTAAAAATAAAAAGAAATTGGCTGGACA
>CM052442.1:101289396-101319161 GCA_028533085.1 Varecia variegata | reverse complement strand
ACAATAAAAGCTCTTAAAAAGAGCAAAAGTACAATTGAAAAAAATATATTAGATCCCCTCCTCACACTACATAGCAGAATAAATTTCAAGTGGATCAAATATGTAAATAAGGGGTCAAATCTATTTTGTGTGGTCCTGTGCTAAGAGTGGTATTTACATTGTAAAGTGTTGCTTAAAAAAAGAAAATGACAACTTAAAATATTTATCATATGACTCCACTACAGAAAAATTCTGCTGACTCCAGAAAAGGTTAAAAAGGAAAGCAGGTAAGTATCAGAAGGAAACAATGGTGAATTCCTTTGTAACACAGGGAAGGAGAAACCTTTCGTAGCAACTCAAAATCCAGAAGCAATAAGGGAAAAGACTGATAAATTTGATGATATAAAATTTAAAGCTTACACATGACAAAAACTCCAACAAAACTAAATTTGACAAACTTGGATAAACTACCTACAACTTATATAAGAGACAAAGGATTAATTTCCTATATAAAAAGAGCTACTAAAACTTAAAAGAAAAAAAGGACCCACAATTGAAATACAGGCAAAGGGCAGTCCACAGAAAAATAAATACAAATGGTCCTTAAATATATAAACAGATTCTCAACTTTATTTATAAGAGATTATAAATGAAAACTAAACTGAAATACATTCCTCACCTATCAGAAGGCAAAAATCCAAGTTTGCCAACATATTTTGTTGACAAGGCTGAGGGGAAATAGGCACTCTCATATATTGCCAGTGAGAATGCAAAATAGCCTGATGAAGGGAACTTGGCAATATCACTTCAAGGAAGAATTCCGAAGTATCTTCCAAAGATACACTGGTAAAAATATAATATGACATATATGCATTATAGCATTACAAAGTCTGGAAACTTAATGTCTATTAATAGGGAAGAAGTTAAAATAAATTATGATGTATCTACACATGATGCATAAGTTTATAATTTTGTACTATGGAGTTGTAAAAATGAATGGGAGTTGTGATGCTATGGAATGATCTTCAGGATACATTAAGTGAAAAAAGCAAGGGGTGGGACAGTTTACAGTATGCTACTTTTGAGGTAATAAGAATATATATACACATACACACACACACACACGTGTGTGCGTCCATATACCTACACCTATATTTTTTAAAAAAGCAATAATGGAAGGGCAAACCAAAAATGAGTAAAAATGGTTGCTTCTAGGGACAGGGAGAAAATGGGATGAGGGGGTGGGGATGGAAGTTTGACTTCTTTGTAAGTACCTTGGGCTTTATTGTTTTGACTTTGGAGCTATGCAAATCTTTTACAAAATGAAAAAGTAAAATTAAATCATAAAAAAGTAAAGGTACTACAATTCAAATGAAACTAGAAATCAAATGCACTATAACAGACTGTTTGGTCAAACCTTCTAAGGAGGCAGAACTTTCTAGGTTTGTTCGGCTGAGATCAACTCCCTTAGTCCCTGAAGTGGCACTGGTCTCTTGGGAGGAAGTGGCTCGTTCCAACTCATTTTCATCTGTTGAAGAGGTAGATTCAGAATCCTGGGCTCCCACTGAAGAAAGACTGGTACGATCAGAACTTTGATCCTAAGGATATAATTATAAGCTTAATTTTCTTCACATTTAAAGTTAATTATTAAAAAGTCACTTCTAAGGCAGAAGAAACACCCGTTATCTATCTACCCAGATGATCGATTGAATCAACATCACAACTTCTAGAGAAAAAAAACCAACCAATTTTACAAAGCCATCCTAATTTGGGCAAATGTGCTGGAGATCAATTTTTAAGAAATCATTTTTTAGTTTGAGCAAAGTATATACCCATTAGTAAGATAATCTTGTTGACTTTTAACATACATTTATTGTTAATTTTCCTTCCTGCTAAGGAAAGGCATCCAATCTAAGATAATACCATTAGAATTACATTTTATTCTTTTCCACAATTCAAGTTTCAAAGATATATATTTCTAGTTTTCATTTTTGAGAACACTGAAGCAATTTTTTTTCTGGTTATATTAATAATACATAATAAAATTTGGTAGATAACAGATTTTTGAATGAAAAAACTTCTTTAAATACCTATAATTCCACTACCCAGATAATATAACTTATTTTTTTCCTAGTCATGTGTGTGCATATTATTGTTATTTTTAATCACATAGGGCTTTAACACTTTCATGTAGTAAAATCTTTTTTGTTGTTGTTTCAGACCCTTCTGTGGTAGGTATAGTGAAATCTTTTCATCTTCTAGGGGTTCCAAGGTTTGTATCTTTCTAAGGAATCTTTCTCCAAAATGATAAAAATATCTCCTTTTAAAAAATACCTCTATAATTTTGCACTTAGATATCTAAACAATCTAGGATTTTTTTGCTCAGTGTGGGGCAGGAATCTGACTTTTCCCAAATGTATAATTAATTATACCAATACATTTATTTAATATTCTCTTGTTCTTCACTGATTTGAAATGCTATTTTTTCATATGCCAAACTTCTACAATATACAGTTTTATTTATGGATTTTCCTCCATTCTACTAGTTCATTTATCTTCTTTTACATTAATTAGCATGCTATTTTAATTACAGTTTTAGCACATTCTGATATTTTAGAGGGCAGTCCACATTTTTCTTTTTCAAAATTTTCTTGATTATTCTCATGCACTTCTCCTCTAGATCAATTTTAAAGTAACTAAAATTGGGGCTTGTTTTTTCAGTCACCCTAGAATTTAGTTGTTTTATGGGTTTTTAAAATTTTAATTAGACTACTCTGACTAGATTAATTTGGGAAGAACTGATACCTTTACAAGACCAAATCCATCACTAAATTATGTCCTTTAGTAAAGTATTATAGTTTTATTCATATAGGTATCATATATTTTACGTTAGTTTTGCTTCTAGACATTTTATGTTTATGTTATAGTGAATTTGCTCAAGTTTCAATACTTTTCTTACTGGCTATTGTCCATACAGGAAAGTTATTTTTAAATGTTTATCTTGTTTCTAGCCACCTTACTGGTTCAAATGGTTTTTTCAGTGATAATAATTTCATTTATGAGAATATTGAGTTTTATTAATTCTTTTATTTAGAAGTTTTTGTAGAGAGACAGTGTCTTGCTATGTTGTTCAGGCTGGTCTTGAACTCCTGGCCTCAAGCAATCACCCCACCTTGGCCTCCCAAAGTGCTGGAATTACAGGCGTGAGCCACCACACCTAGCCTTATTAATTCTTTTGCAACAGTTTTTATCTGTCATTTCTTTTCCTTGTCTTCTGGCATTGTTAGAATATCCAGAATACTGTTGAATGGCACAGGTGTTAGCATACTTCCTTGCCCTGATACTGATTTTAAAGGAAATAATTATGATGTTTCACTGTTAAGGACAGTTTGTTGATACTTTATCAAAAAACTGTATTAACTAAGTTTCTTTCTATTCCAGCTTTCTAAGAATGTTTTTAAGTTGGGCATCAAGTTTTTATCAAATTCTTCCTGGGCATTTATAAAAATGACTGTCCACTCATACTTATCAATGAAAGACTAAGTTGATAAATACATTTAGTTTTTGTGAGTTTACTCAGCAGTTGTAAAAGTCTGTTTCCATAAGCCTCTCCCTTGAATGGCAGAGCTGAATGTGAGCAAATATTTCAGCAAGCAAGCTGCTCTTTAGAGTGCATGGATGGGAAATAGGAAGAAAACTTACAGAAGAGACAAAGGAAGGTAGGTTTTACTTTGGTCTGTGGATACTTTAGACTTCAGTATATTTTAAGTAGAGTGGGGCTTTCCAAACACCACCACCACCACCAAAAACAACAACTACGAAAGTTCTGGGCTGATTATGGAAATTTTTTTTTTTTTTTTGAGACAGGGAGGGTCTCACTCTGTCACCCGGGCTAGAGTGCAGTGGCATCATCATAGCTCACTGCAACATCAAAACTCCTCGGCTCAAGTGATCCTCCTGCCTCAGCTTCCTGAGTAGCTGGGACTACAGGCATGTGCCACCATGCTCGGCTAATTTTTCTATTTTTTGTAGAGGTGGGGTCTCACTCTTGCTCAGGCTGGTCTTGAACTCCTGGCCTCAAGTAATCCTCCTGCCCTGGCCTCCCAAAGCGCTGGGATTACAGACGTAAACCACCACACCCAGCCCTTGATTATGGAGTTTTGAAATTACTTTGAACTCTACTTTGCTCCTCCCTCATCTCAATGCCTGTCCTTAGAATCTCCCCTTCACTCTTAGTCCTGATAGATCTCATACCTTTTTTGAGATGGGATGTCCCATCTTATTCTAATTTCCTAGTTAACAACTCCTGTAAGAAGAAAAGCAGTATCTAGCCTAACTATTCCTTAAGTAGTCTTTTAATTACCTGCCTAATTATACCTAGACCTGTCATTATACTTATGATCATATCTGGGCTTCATTAAGAACAGTTCTCATCTTGGTAGTTGGTCTTATGACTATTTTGGAGGCTATAGCTTCTATACCCAGGCATCTGCATTAAACCAATTTCATTTGCTTTCTAATTTTCAGAAAGGTCTGAAATTACTGATCTCCTGATGGCATACTTTTCTATTCTCATTGCTATAATGGATTTATTATATCATATTTTTCTGTCACTTTAATGGGATTTTGTGGAAGGAAGACAAATGTGTATTTTAACATCCTAAACTAGAGGTCTTGCTATTTCTTCAAAAAAGAATTACTTGGTATAAGAGTAAGTAGAATAGTTAAATTTTTCTAACTATAAGTTATGCAGGTATGAGTAAAAGATTAAAAAAAGAATAATTTTACACTGGGAGATATTCTCTACACATAAAATAATATGAGTCTATAAATTTCATTGATTATGACAAGAATAATCATTTATTTAGTGCCTTCAATGGATTAAATACCATACAGGCATACCTTTGAGATATTGAGGGTTTGGTTCCAGACCACCACAGTAAAGGAAATGTTGCAATAAAGCAAAGAACAAATTTTTTGGTTTCTCAGAGCATATAAAAGTTATATTTATACTACACTGTAGTTTATTAAGTATACAATACCCTTACATCTAAAAAACAATGTACACACTTTAATTAACAAATACTTATTGCTAAAAACTGCTAATGATCATGTGAGCCTTCAGCGAATTGTAATCTTTTTGCTGGTAGAGGGTCTTGCCTAGATGTTATGGCTGCTGATCGATCAGGGTGGTGGTTGCTGAAGGTAGGGGTGGCCATGGCAATTTCTTAAAAGAAGACAACATAATTGAAAAGGTTTGCCACATCAACTGACTCTTCCTTTCATGAAATATTTCTCTGTAGCATGCAATGCTGTTTGATAGCCTTTTAGCCACAGAAGAACTTCTTTCAAAAAAGGAGTAAATCCTCTCAAACTCTGCCAATTGCCTTATCAACGAAGTTTATACTATTCTAAATCCTTTGTTGTCATTTCAACAATGTTTACAGCATTTTCACCAGGAGTAGTTTCCATCTGAAGAAACCACCTTCTTTGCTCATCCATAAGAAGAAGCAACTCCTCATTTCTTCAAGTTTTTTTGTTTTTGTTTTTTAAGAGACAAGGTCTTACTCTGTCACCAAGCCTGGCGGTCAGTGGTGCAAATCACAGTTTACTTGAATTCCTGGGCTCAAGCAATCCTCCCACCTCAGCCTCCTGAGTAGCTGGGACGCAGGCATGCGCCACCACGCCGAGCTAATTTTTTAAAAAATTTTTTGTAGAAACAGGGTCTCACTCTGTTCCCCAGGCTGGTCTTGAACCCCAGGTCTCAAGTGATCCTCCTGCCTTGGCCTCCCAAAGTGCTGAGATTACAGTCTTGCTCTGTCACCCAGGCTGCAGTACAGTGGCATGATCATAGCTCATTGTAGCCCGGAACTCCTGGCCTCAGGTGATCCTCCTGCCTCAGCCTCCCAAGTAGCTACGACTACAGGTGCATGCCACTCTGTCTGGCTAATTTTTAAATGTTTTTTTAGAAACTGGGTTTAACTGTGTTGCCCAGGCTGGTCTCCAAATCCCGGGCTCAAGCAATCTTCCTGCCTAGGTCTACCAAATTGCTGGGATTACAGGCGTGAGCTACTGTGTCTGGCTTCTCTATTTTGATTTAAAATGAGAGACAGGCAAATCTTCTTTTCATCTGAACACTTCAAAGCCAACACAGGGCTATTAACTGGCCTATCTTTAATACTGTTGTGTTTCAAAGCATAGGGAGGCCTGAGGAGAGTGCGCTCACCAGGTGAATGGCCAGTTGGTGGAGCAGTCAGAATACATATATTTATTGATTAAGTCTGCCATCTTATATGGGCACAGTTCATGGTGCCCCAAAACTATTACAATAGTAACATCAAAGATCAGTGATCATATATCACCATAACAGATATAATAATGACAAAAAAGTTTGGAATATTGCAAGAATTACCAAAATGTGACAAAGAGACACGAAGTGAGAACATGGAAAATGGCACTGATACACTTGCTGGACATAGGGTTGCTACAAACCTTCAATCTGTAAAAAATGTGACATCTGTGAAGTGCAATAAAGCAAAGAGCAATAAAACGAAGTATGCCTATGCTAGGCTTTAAAAACATTATTTTAATCTTTAAAATAACTCTACTAAGAGAAAGCAGCAGTATCAAGTTGGAGTCTATCTGATATTAGTGATTTGCATTCTTTTTCTTAACCAGTCTAGCTATTCAAAATCTGTCAATTTTGTTCTTTTTAAAAAATCAGTTTTGGGTTTTATTGATACACTTTATCTTTCTAGTTTTATTGATTTTTGCTCTATATTATTTCCTTTTTTCTACTTACTTTGAGCTTACTTTATTCTTATTTTTCTACCTTCTTAAGGTAGAACTATAAATCATTAATTTTAAATCATTCTTTATTTCTAATGAAGCATCTACAGCTGTAAGTTCACCTCTAAGAACCTCTTAGTTGTATCCCATAAATTTTGATATGTTGTATTTTTTGTTCATTCCAAATGATATTCTAATTTCCTTTATGCTTTTATCTTTGATTCATGAATTATCTGGGAGTATGTTTGGGTTTTCCTTGATCTCTTACTATTATTAGTGATTTCTAACTGAATTCCATTGTGGTCAGAAAATATGCTTTTTTAAAAAAGTTTATTGAGGTATAATTCATGTCAAAAAATTCACTCATATTAGGTGTACAAAATTTTTTATAGTAAATTTACCAAGTTTTAGACCATTTCTAATTTTAAAACATTTTTACCACCCCAATAAGATACCTCATACCTATTTAAACTTAATCTCCATTTCCTCCCCAGCCCCAGGCAATTATACTAATCTGTCTCTATAGATTTGCCTTTTCTGGACATTTCATAACTATTGATTTCATACATTATTTGCTCTTTTGTGTCTGGCTTCATTCACTTAACATAAACATGTTTCTGAGGTTCATCAAATTTTGGGGCATGTATCAGTGTCTCATCCCTTTTTATTGCTGAATAGTATTGCACTGTATAAATATATCACATTTTACCTATTTTCCAGTTGATGGCAATTTGGGTTGTTTCTACTTTTTGGCTATTATAAAGAACACTATGAATATTCACATGCAAATCTCTGGTGTCAGCTACACTTTCATTTCTTTTGGGTAGATACTTAGGAGTAAAACTGTTGTGTCATATTTTAAATTTATGCTTACCTTTTAAAGAAACTGCCAAGTTGTTTTCCAAAGTGGCTCCACCATTTCACATTCCCACTAGCATTGCAAGAGGGTTCCCATTTTTCCATATCCTCTCTAATATTTTTATTGTCTTTTGGATTACAGCCATTCTGGTGGGTATGAAATGGTATCTCATTGTGGTTTCAAATGGCATTTCCCTAATGACTAATGATGTTGAGCATCTTTCATGTGTTTTTTAGCATATTTATAGAAGAAACAGAAGATATTCCTATTCTTTGATGAAATATCTATTCAGATCTTTGCCTATTTTTTACATGGGTTGTTAACTTCCTATTGAGCTGTATGAGTTGTTTGTATATTATTGATTCAAGTCCTTTACCGGATATGTAATTTGCATATTTTTTCCTCAGTTTGTGGCTTGTCTTTTCATTGTCTGGTATTTTTGGAGCACAAAAGTTTTGAACTTTGATAATGTCTAATTTATTAATTTTTCCTTTTATAGATTATGCTTTTGACATCATACCTAAGAATTCTTTGATTAACTCAAGGCCTTGAAGATTTTCTTCCTATATTTTCTTCTAAAATTTTTATAGTTTTAGCTCTTACATTTAGGCACTTGATCCATTTTGAGTTAATTTTTGTGTATAAGTTGAATGTCTAAATTCACCTACGTCGTCCCTCAGTATTCTCAGAGGATTGGTTCCAGAAACCCCTTTGTATACCAAAACCCTTGGATGCTCAAGACTCTTCTTACATAAGATGGTGTAATATTTACATATATTTTATCCTCTCATATACTTCTTAAAAATTATTATGGGTATATAATAGTTGTATCTCCTGTATACTTTAAATCATTTCTAGATTACTTATAATACCTAATACAATGTAAGTAGTTGCTATACTGTATTATTCTATTTGTATTATTAATTATACTTTTAAAAAAATATTTTCAGGTCAGGCATGGTGGCTCATGCCTGTAATCCTAGCACTCTGGGAGGCCAAGGCGGGCAGATTGTTTGAGCTCAGGAGTTCGAGACCAGCCTGAGCAAGAGCGAGACCCCGTCTCTACTAAAAATAGAAAGAAATTATTTGGACAGCTAAAAATATATATAGAAAAAATTAGCCGGGCATGGTGGTGCATGCCTGTAGTCCCAGCTACTCGCACGGCTGAGGCAGAAGGACTGCTTGGGCCCAGGAGTTTGAGGTTGCTGTGAGCTAGGCTGATGCCACGGCACTCTACTCAGGGCAACGGAGTGAAACTCTTGTCTCAAAAAAAAAAAAAAATATTTTCAATCCATGGTTGGTTGAATTCACAGATGCAGAATCTCTGGATACAGGAGACTGACTGTATTTGCATGTGGATATCCAATTATCTCAGCACCATTTGAGGAAAAAACTATCATTTCCCCATTGAGTTGCCTTGGCTTCTTTGTTGAAACTCAAATGACCATAAACATAAGGCTTTATTTCTGGAATCTCAATTTTATTCTTTGATTTACTGATCTCTGTTTTTGCCAGTACCACAATGTCTTAACAGCTGTATCTTTATAGTAAGTTTTGAAATTGAGAAGTGTCAGTCCTCCAACTTTGTGTTTTTCTTTTTCAAAATTGTTTTGGCTGTTCTGGGTCCCTTTATTTTCCATATGAATTTTAGGATCAGCTTGTCAATTTCTATAAAACCCTGCTGGAATTTTGACAGGGATTGTGTTGAATTTATGTATCAATTTGATAAAGGATTGCATCTTAACAATACTGAGTCTTTGATTCAATAAACATGAAATGTCTCTCATTTAAATCTCCTTTAAATCCCTCAGCAATGTTTTATAATTCTTAGAATGTACTTCTGCATCTTTTTTAAATTTACTGAGGTTTGTTTATAGCCAAACATATAGTTTATCTTGATGACTGTACCATGTAGTACATTTGAAAACAATGTATATTCTGTAGCTGTTGAATGTATATTCTATAAATGTCAATTAGATCAAGGTAGTTGATTTTGTTGGTCAGATCTTTCTTGACCAATTTTTGTTAGCTGTTCCATCAATTGATGAGAGATGGTCTTCAAATGTCCTACCAAGACTTCAGACTTCCCTTTAATTCTGTCAATTATTGTGTCATTGTTTTGAGGCTCTATGATTTAGTGCATACACATGGATAATTGCTGTGTATTCCTGATGAACTGTCATTATGGTTTTTTTCCCCCAGTGACAGGGCCTCACTATGTTGCCCAGGCTGGCCTGAAACTCCTGGACTCAAGCAATCCTGCCATATCAGCTTCCGAAATAGCTGGGACTATAGGTGTGTACCACCACACCTGGCTTATCATTATGAACTGTTGCTCTTTTTCTCAGTAATACTCTGTCTTAAAGTCTATTTTCTCTGAAATTAAAATAGCTACTTACAGCCTTGTATAGAAACAGTGAGAAACAGTTTCTTAGAGAAACAGTAAGATATAGCAACTACACCTTGCAAGCAGCTTACTATTTGCAAGGTATAGTTTTTTTCCCATTCATTTTCAACCTGTTTCTTTATATTTAAAGTGTGTTTCTGGTAGGCAGTATATGATAGGGTCTTTTGTCAATCTCTTTGTCAATTTCTGCTTTTAAGTGAGGTGTTCAGAGGCCTGTCCATTTGGTTTAATTATTAATATGGTTAGACTTAGACCTTCTATTTCTCTGTTCTCCTGTTATTGCCCTCTTTAAGATTTTCTGCCCTCTTTAAGATTATCTGAATATTTTTATTGGCTTTTTGGGTATATTTCATTATATTTTTTAAGTGGGTGCTCTAAGAATTACAATATACGTATTTAATCACTTAAAGCCTACTTAGAGCTAGTACTGCACCACTTCATATTTAATAATATAATGAAAGTCTGTGGGGTGAGTTTCTTTACTACTGTCAAACATCTATACAAATGGAAAACCTCATAAAAACATATTTTTAAAAATTCAAGAGGCAAAAAGTGCTGTATATTAACCAGCTATTTACTATTTATTTCACTCTTCCTTCATTCATGAAGATCCAGGTTTCTCTCTGGTATCATTTTTCTTCATTTTGAAGAACTTCCTTCAGCATATCTTACAGAACAAATCTGCCGTTCATGAGTTCTTTTCCTTTATCTGAAAATGTCTTTATTTCACCATCACTCCTGAAGAATATTTTCACTGGATATAGAATTCTGGGTTGACAGGTCTTTTCTTTCAACACATTAAATGAACTGTTCCACTGATTCTTCCCTCCATTGATTATGATGAAAAATGTGTGGTCATTCAAATCTTTATACCACTGTAGGTAATGTGCAATTTTTCATAGATAGCTTTCAAGATATTTTTTCAACATTTTCTTACTAGCAAGTGAGTATCTTTGACTTTTAGTAGTTTGCTTATGATGTGTGCAGGTGTGTTTTTAAGTTTACCTTGTCTGTAGTTTGCTGAGTCTCCTGTATCTGTAAATTTGCATCTTTTACCCAATTTGGGAAGTTTCAGCCATTATTTCTTCAAATATCTTTTCTGCCACAATCTCTTCAATTCTTCTGGAACTCCAATTATATACATATTATTTATACCTTCTGATATTGTCCCACAAGTCTCTAAGGCTCTGTTCATTTTTATGAAATTTTCTCTCTCTGTTCTTCCAACTGGATAATTTCTGTTATTCTGTTTTTAAGCTCACTGACTGACAAGTTCACTGTCATCGCCATTCTGTTACTGAATCCATCCAGTGAGTTATTTTGGGTATGCTATTTTTAGTTATAAAATTTGTTTTTCAATAGTTTCTAATTCTTGGTAAGAATTCCTTTCTTTCAGTTTATTTGAAATGTGTTTTTCCTTACACCAGGAATTGTAGTTATAATAGCTGCTTTAAAGTTTCTGTCTGATACTTCCAACATCTGAGTCATCTTGGGATTGTCTTTCCCTTGATAATTGGTTAATTTTCCTGGTTCTTTACATCAAGTAATTTTGGATTTTATTTTGGACATTGTGAATATTACGTTGTATAGCCTGGGTATTGTTATAATCCTTTAGAGAATGTTTTTGTTTTAGCAGGCAACCAACTGAGTTATGGTTAGACTGTAATTTGGGTTTTACTTTCTGGAGCCACTGGCTTAACTTTCAGTTCAATTTTCTAAGTCTTTTCTATGCTGGTTTGCATCTATTCCATGTATCTATAGTTCAAGGCTTAGGCTCAGACTTGTGTCGGATTTCCCTCAAACTCTCTATCCCACAGAGGCCCCCTTCCCTGGTTCCTCTGTGCAGGAAATATGGGGTTTATCTTGAAGTTTTAGCTGCCAAGGCTGCCATGCCATGATGTGTCTGCCCTTGGGGCAAAGATACATGAGAAAAGAAAATGATAGATTCATCTCATGTGGGTCCCTCCCCACAATCTGCCTGCTTTTGTTTATTTTTCAGAATCCTTAGTAGTTTTTTGTATTTTGTCTTTTTTAAGTTGTAATCAGTGGGAGGAGGGATGGACAGTAGTGGTTTTATGGTACCAGAGTGGAACCAGGATTCTCACCCTAATTTTTGAAGAATATTTTTGCTGAGTATAGAAAAATAGGTTGGTAGTCATTTTCTTTCAGCACTTGAAAGATGTCTTTCCAGTGTTTTCTGACATCACAGTTTTTGTTCAGAAGACCACTGTCAGTTTCTTATTTTTGCTCCTTTGAAAGTAATGGTCTCTTTTCTCTGGCTCAAGATTTTTGCTTTGTATTTCATTTTCATTTATTTTAATATAAGATGACTAAGTATGGTTTTCTTTGTATTTATTCTGCTTGACATTTGCAGAACTTGTTAAATATGTGAGTTGACATCTTTAATCACTTTTGGAAAGTCCCTGGCAATTAGCTTTTATTTATTTTTTTTAGGATGGACCAATCCTTTATTTTTACACACTTTGACAAAGAGGTTTTCAGTAAATAATCTTTCCAGTGGAGGAGAACATGAAAATCAGCCTCTAGCCATCAGCTGCTGCTCTGTTCAGGGCCTGGGCACCCCTTTGCCCAGGTGGTGAGGTGGAGGAGTGTACTTCCCTTCATTTATTAGCTTATCTTGCTGCTTCTTGATGGTACTCACACATCTCATTGTTTTGTGCCAAAGCAGACTTTCAACAAAATCATCAAATTCTGTCTTGCACTCTTTCTCTGCCCGGATACCACTAATTCTGTGTGCACACTCTATTTATTCTGTTTCAAAAGCGTGTCATTGAGCAGAAATCCTGTAGGGCTGTTCAGCACTTTGGATTGTCAGCCTACAATATATGTTAAGGCCCAGCCTTTTCTGTACATGAAAGAAAGGCATGGTGTCCCAATGCAGTGCCCTTGTCTCTTCTTTGCCGGCTGCCACTTCAGGATCACCGGCTTGTGACGCTGGCAATTAGCTTTTAAAGTATTACTTATAGCCCATTCTCTCTCTCTCTCTTTTTTAGAACTCAATTGTATGAATGAATGTTCAGCATTTTTACTGATCCTGATACTCTTTTCTGTAGTTACCTTTTTCTGTTTGTTTCTGTCTGCACTTTGTTGTAGATAGATTCTACTGACTTTCCATCTACTTTACTAGCCTTTCTTTATCTGTGTTTTATCCACTGTTAAATTCAACTACTGCATTCTTAATTTATTTTTCAGTTCTAAAATTTACATATTATTTTTAATGAATTCCAATTATCTGGTGAAATTTTCCATCTTTGCAACTATTTTTAAAATAACTTTTCCTCAGTTTTCTTGAATATATTATAATTATTTCAAATTTCCTTGCTAATTCAAATATCTGGACCACCTGAAGGTCTGTTTCCATTATCTGTTTTTCTTCTGTTTTGTAGTTATGTTCCTATGTCACGGCATAGCTATTTTTAATTGAATGACAGACACTGTATATAAAATACTGTAAGGATTCTAGATCCTTACCTAAAGGATACATTCTTTTCTCTGATACAGTGAAAACTAATTAATTTAACTTAATCACAGATTGAGCTGAGCCAAGTCTACCTGGCAATTTTGGTCAGGCTCAGACTACTTCTGGTTTGCCAGTGCTCCTAAGGCATAACTCTGTAGGAGTTCCAACCGAGGGCCTGATGTCTTCATCAAAGCTCTTCCCCCTGGCAGCTCATGAACTCTAACTGTTATGATCCCAGTACCATGGAACTGTAATCCTAGCTGAGAACTATTTTTCAGAGACTTTCTGCTTACTTTTCTCATGTAGTATCAGTATTTGGAAAATGTCTTAAAGGAAAAGACCTGTGTTTTTTTCCTTTACTCCAAAATTTTGTTTCTCTAGCCCACAAGGTCCCAAAAGCTCTGATAAGGGAATGCCTGGATTTGCAAACTAGTGATCCATGCTCATAGTTAACAATTCCCTTCAGGCAGAAAGTGGCTATAGAACTTCAGTTCATCTCTGCAATTCTCTCTCTAGAATCCTGCCTCTCTGCTTTCTAATTGCTTTAGCAGTTCTCTGGTGACTTTAAACAGATAATTCACATATTTCATCTAGTGTTTTGCTCTTGGGAAGTATGTAGGTCTATTATAAACTATTCCACCCTAAGCAGAAGGAGAAATCATCTGCCTGGCTGGTAATTTTTGAAAGGTACACTTAATACTCTGTCTGGAAAAAAAGAAAATCCACATTTTGAAGGCAATACTGAAATTTAGTATACTTTCACATAACACTAATTCTTACCCAGCTACAAATCACTGTCTTTCAAAACTGAACTATAAACATAACCTCAGTAAATTTTTTTTTCTTTTGAAGTTATTATTCCAGTTCAAATTCTGATACTTATAAACTTTATGCATCCCATGAGTCCTTTTTATAAAGCCGTGTTTAAGAGAACTGTTAAAACCAGAGGCTTTTGGTGGTAGTGTGAGGTTATGAAAGTAAAAATAGCAAATACTAAGAAAACTTACCTTAGATGATGTGGTATACATGGTGAATCTTGAATACCACTTGCTTGCTCTCTCTGCAACCCCTTTTCCAGCAGTGAACATACTGTTCCTTAGCACATCTAGTTTAGGTACTAATAGTGTATCTAAGTTAAATGAAGGTGATGGGTGGGTTAATGTATCTTGAGATTCTTCCCTAAATGGGCAAGTGGGTGAGAAAGCTGGAGAAGACCAAAGTCTATCCCTTGGTTTCTCCTCACTTTTTGTATAACTTTTAGATTTGATAAGTCTCACTGGCTTAGGAGAATTAGGAGGCAGGCTAGATCTTCTGCATGCCTTGACTAGTACTGGACTTTTCTTACTGGTTGATTTATCATCACAAGCTCGTTGTAAATCAATGCTTGGTGTACGACTTGTCAAAGGACTGCTCATGTTATTCATATACATCACAATTTCTTCAGCCAAATCACGCCTAGCAGATGGTGTTGAAATGCTTTTAGTCTCATCTTCATCCTCCTCCTCTTCTTCTTTTTGCTGCTGTTCAGTCTCAGCAACCAAAAGAGAGAGAGGATCAAATCCGGTTACAACATCAGTTTTTTCAAAAGGTTTTACTGAAAAGCTGCTATTTATACGTTGAATCCTCTTGGGATTTTGTGTAGCAACATATCCTGCTTTTGATCCATCTGGTTCATTGTCTAAGTCTTCTAAGTCAAAAATAACAGGAGAATCCACTTTATCTGCCAAACAGTTAGAACCATCAAAAGGTGTATCATCATCACTGGATTCCTTTTCTAGACTGTCTCTTTTTGATCTTAAAGGTGGCTTTCCAATATCGAGACTATTTGGTCTTGTGCTTTTCGAGATAACATTTGAAAGAATTTTTGCATCGGCTCCTAATTTTTCAACTATATCTCCAGGAGTTGTTTCCTGGTTAATTCTGTTGAGCATAAATCCCATCAGTACTCCTCCACTAAGATTACGGTTTCTATTTCCCCAGACCACTTGATGCTGCAAATTAGGTTCATTGTCACTTTTATGTCTTTTCCTGAAGCATCTACTTTGAATGTTTCCTGTTTCATCTGTATCCTCAAGAGATGATATTAAAAGCAGCTCAGATGTGCTTTCTGAAAAACAAGAAAAGTGTTTTTAGCCACGAAAATGTAATGTGCAAATATAAGGCATCTTAAATATTTAAAATTCCAGTAATGAAAATGATAATAGTAGACACTCAATGGGTTCTAACTAATGAGTGTCTGCTATTTGACAGATACTATACTAGAGTCTTGTATTCTCTACCATAAACATACCAATATCCTTATGAGTTGAGAAAAAAATGGACACTCAGATTAATTATCTAGCTTGAAGTCACCTAGTCCTTAAGTGATAGAACTAGGATTCAAACCCAGATTTGTCCAATTAAAAAGGGTATGTTCCTAGACATTAGGATGTACTGCTTTATAAAAACTTGTCAATTAAGATTTATATTTAATAATAAATTGATATTAATTCCACTCTTTTGATTAAATAACAATGGTTATATAATTGTGGTTGTGTACAATGACCTTGAGATTCTGAGTCTTCTGCTTATTAAAATGAAAAAAAAAATCCCTAAACATCAAACCAAAAGGCAGCTAAGTTAACTTTATCCATAAAGATTATTTTTTAAAACTCCAAATTCTTATAACTGTAGATACGTCTAAATAATTTTACCTTTGCTTAATATATTGATTGCAAGTTTATATCAGTCAAATGTGAATGGCCACTTCACATTATTCAAAAACACTGTTCACTGCTTTCTACCAAATTACTTGGATAACAATGCTGAAAGCAGATATCCAGACTTCTGACCACTTTAATTGTCATTATGTGGGATTCTTCTAAAGCATTAGTCTAGGTATAGTATTGTCAACTATTCCTCTTACATGCTTTATCCAACAGAATTTTGCCTTTTTCCTACCACGTGATACATCCAAGTGGCAGGACAAAAGACAGAAGGCAATTCTAGAGGTCATAAAAGCCTACAATCTAATATTGTTTAATAAACATCTATCATTAACAAGGAAAACAGCATATCAGAGAGGCAAAGTTTATTCTTTTTTCTGTATCAGCTTATGATTGAGGACATAAGAAACCAAGAATATAATTTCTTCTCATATTCTGGAAAACTTTCTGCTTGACGAGTTAAATATTATCATAGACTTGGAAGAATCTTATAACCCAAAGATAATACTCTGGAATTGTGCTTAAACAGATGTGCAACAGTTCCTTTGCAAAGTCAGTGCTATGCTATGATCTGAAGACAAAGTTGTTTATCAGACTTTACCAGGAGTTGTACACCCCTGAGCCAAATCTGGCCTGAGGCCTATTTTTGTACAGTCTCAAATGATTTTACATTTGTGAAGGGTTGTAAAAATCATGCACACATAAAGAAGAATAGGTAACAGAGATTGCATGTGTCCTGTAAGTCCCAAAATATTTACTACTTGGCCTTTTATAGAAAAGGTATGCTCATTCCTAAGTTTGCATACATACTAAATTCTACCAGACTAGGCTGGATGCTGCATGTCTCTAACACAGAAGCTGCACACTATTTAATTTCCTTGGGCTGGATGGCTCTGTGATATAATTCTGGCTAGTGATATCAAGGTGGTAATTTTTGAGAGTTTCTGGAAGAACTTCTTTCCTGACAAAAGTAATAGATGTGGCTGGTGTTCTCCTTTCCCATTCTTTCTGCCTTGAATAGATAGGTGATGCCTGTAGTTGTCAATGGCCAAATTATAATCACGGTTAGGTCAAGAGGACTAATGGCAAAGCCCCTGAACCAACATCTAGAGCAATCTCTTACCTTTGATTTTCTTATTGGAGTAAAACAAACCTCAACTTGTTTAAGCTACTGTTAATCATATTTTCTGAGACTTAAAGCCGAAAGAATTCCTGACATACTAGGTTCTTCTCAGATCTTTGAAAATGATATTCCTTTCTACCACATAGCCTTTTATATATGCTCCCCTCTGTTTGAAATTCACCCTCTGAATTCCTCCTTCCCAACCCCTATCCTCCTTTATTCTCTACTTATTTTTCAGATCTAAGCTGAAAAATCATATTCTCAAGGAAGCCTTCCGTAACCAATGTCTGCCAAATCCAGGACATGTTTATTGTATGTTCTCATAGCAACTTATTACCCTTCTTCACAGTATTTAATCTAAGAGTATTTTCACATTCACTTGATAATTTGATTAATGTCTTCCCATCTCTTCTACCTGCTTTCTCCAAGAAGGCAGGGACCATGTTTATTTTTTGTTCTTTATTATATCCCCAGTAGCACCTGGCATGATAGCACAAAGTAGGAGCCCAAAAAATATTTACCAAATGAATACTGTCTGTTGGGCAGCAACTGCAGCCAACAGACCAACCTGGAATATAATACATAATAATATGATATGTCATATTATATTGTGGGTAAAGATAAAAAGTAAAAGCATGCTAAAGCCAGAATTAGGCTTAGATAAACATCTCAGAGTTAAACTTTTCTGTGGTTGAATGCTCAGTAATTCAATATATTTATCAAAACATTAAATTCTCAAGATAATCATGAAAGAACTACAGGGTGATGATTTTATTTCAATGTCCAATGAAACATTATAACATATTTTTGTTTATTCTATTCCTGTATCTTTTAGAAGCTGTCAACTATATGTATGTATATATATGTATCTAATGATATATTCATATATTACACTGTAAAACATAAATAAACCTGAAAAGTGCTTTAAATCCTAGTATGTAGTAGCATACAATAAAAGAAAAAAGTTATTGAAAAACAAGTATTCCTATAAATCTCATATATAGTCTTTGGCAGTAGTGATAAGCCCAGTGGTACTTAATAGACGGGAAAGTTTTCAAGCCAAAAATACCAAGGATAAACTAACAACTCCAATTCATACTAAAGAAATCTTTATAGAATTGACTTGTTAAGCATATAGGGTAAATGAAAAGCCAGATGATCAGTCAGATGCTTATTACTCTGACAAAATGTCAGGATCAAAGGATGGTTTATAATCATATTTAAATTAAAAATTCAAAAAAGCAGATCTTGGCCGGTTGCAGTGGCTCACACCTATAATTGTAGCACTCTGGGAGACTGAGGCAGGAGGATCACTTGAGCTCAGGAGTTTGAGGCAAGCCTGAGAAAGAGTGAAACCCTGTCTCTACTAAAAATAGAAAAAAGTTAGCCGGGCAACTAAAAATAGAAACAAAAAATAAGCCGGGCGTGGTGGCTTGCACCCGTAGTCCCAGCTACCTGGGAGGCTGAGGCAGGAGGATCACTTGAGCCCAGGAATTTGAGGTTGCTGTGAGCTAGGCTGATGATACAACACTCTAGCCTTAGCGACAGAGTGAGACTGTCTCCAAAAAAAAAAAGCAGATCTTAAGTGAAACGCAAACATGAACAGACAATAATGAAAAAACAATAAAACAAAGATAAAAGTAAGTAATTAAGACTTATAATTAGAAAATGGTTAGGAAGGACTAAATGGTTGTGAAACAACTCCATGATATTTATGAAAAAATATTTCTTTTCTTTTTTTTTTTAAATAGAGATGAGGTCTCACTCTTGCTCAGGCTGGTCTAGAATTCCTGAGCTCAAGGGATCTTCCCGCCTCGGACTCCCAGAGTGCTAGGATTATAGGCATGAGCCACCTTGCCCAGATGATGAAAAATTTTTTTAATGTTTAAGTTATAACAATTACCTAACAAAGAAATAAAAAATAAGGTTTATAGGTCATCTAACTTTCTTTTGTTTGGATAGCTACAGCAGGGTTCTGCAAACTTTTTAAATAAAGGGCTAGATAGTAAGTCTTTTAGTTTTTGCAGGCAATGTGGTCTCTTGTCACAACTACTCAACTTTGCTGTTGTAGCGTAAAAATAGCCATAGACAATAAGTAAATAAATGAGTACG
Source organism: Varecia variegata (assembly GCA_028533085.1). NCBI lineage: Eukaryota > Metazoa > Chordata > Mammalia > Primates > Lemuridae > Varecia > Varecia variegata. Next base: position 101,299,706 of record CM052442.1, on the reverse strand, counting down.
GCTATGTTGCAACAACCTTTATTTATGAACACTGAAGTCTGAATTTCATATTATTATCATGTGTCACATAATAGTAATCTTCTTTTGATTATTTTCCAACCATTTAAAAAATGTAAAAACCATTGTTAGCTTGCTGGCCAGTACAAAAATAAGCTGTAGGCCAAATTTGACACATGGGCCATAGTTTGTCCACACCTGAGCTAGAGTCGTATTTTACGTTGCAAAAAACCCAGACATCACTGTAGTGTGGCCGATTTACAAACAGAGTTATTTTAGCCTTTAGTACAAATTCTTTGATAGTTGCAAAATTGAATAATACAAAAAAGTAATTATGTAATCAAATATTAACACTAGAAAATCTGAATCTTAGGTCTATTTAACACCCCAAAAACGGTCTGGTGAAAAACTTGTGAAGTCAAATAGTTTCCCAGATCCTCATCTGACTTTTTCACTAACTATTGATAATTTATGTGACCTGCCAATGACTGAACTATGCCTTAGTTTTTTCATCTATAAAATAGTACTAATATCCTCGCTCACTGATAAAAGCACTGCTATATTAATAAATAAAATATATAAAAAGCCGTTGGAAAAAAATATCGAGTATTGTTACCTAAACTATCTGAAGGACTATCTTTTTGCCTCGTAAAACAGGAACAGTATGAAGACTAAGAAACCAAATGCTTCACTTAGAACTTGGCTGGATACATGGTACCCTCAGATTCATCACCTCACCTGCTCCCACTTTCCCCTTCCAAAAAGTTCCAAGGGCCTGCAGGGGTAGGGAATCTGCAGCCTTCTGATTTCAAGATTTTTCTTTTTTAAGCACAAAAGGAGACAAGAAAAGCTTCATCTTTCTCTGCCACACCCCTTTTGATACAAGGATTTGTTCTGTAAAATTTGGATTCAGTCAAAAGGCTGTACTCAAGGATCCAGAAGGCCCACATACGGTCCCAAAGCCATAGGTTTCCCACCCTGACTAGAACCCAAGTTACTAAGCCATACCATGAGAGGCTGCACAAAATATTTAAAAAAATAACCCTGAAGAATTAAGACTTTTTAAAAAAATATTCACTAGTCATACAGATACAACTTATTTTGCACATAACAGAAGCATACTATTCAACTCACCTGTGCTTTCTCCTGATATTTTATCAGCACCGTTGTTACTTGTCCCACTGTGACGAACTATACTGGAAGAACTTTGATAATTGAGCTTAGGAAGGCAATCAGCACTTCCTTTTGCACTCTCGCTCTCTGACACTGCAAAGATGAAAGTGAAAATGTTAATAAAATGAAATCTATATACATTGTGGAGGCATAAAGAGACGGAGCTTTTAGTTCTAAATATTTTTACCTGAAAATAGGTGATAAGAAAATATCGAACATCTCTGTATCTATTTGTCAGCCACAAATAAGTGATTCCACTTACTTGAGGCCTCAAAGCGTATATCAAATGACTAAGTATTGGTCATGCATGAGGTCCATGCACAAATTTTATGTTTCCTCTTTGGTTGTAAAAAAGTGCTTTTGGTGGAGGACAGAAGGCAGTAAATATGTCAAAGTCCATTAATAAACTTTAAATATTGTTAAACCTCAGGAAAAAACTACCATTTCAAAAAATATATATTTCTGTTACAATAACAGTATTTTGGGAGTTATACAGTCTTCACTCTAATAGTATTTTATTTGAAGAGTATTTTGGCACTGAGACTATATACTTCACCCATGAAGCATTTGTACGAAAGTATTAGGTGGTAGAAAGGGTTTGTAATGGGAGGAATGAAAGAGTTATTAATATAATGGGAAAATGCAAAGTGAAACTAGTACTTTTATACTTAAAAGTACTTCACTTGTATTTTCTATAAATTCCCATTTTTATACAGTAGCAACTTAAACAATACCTACAGGAACTAGAATCACTCCCTTTTTTATCTTTTTCTTCTTGAATGTCCTCAGTAGATGTATCTCCTCTTCTAACTTCATCCTTAGATAATGAATTGTATCCAAGATCAGACTGGCCACCTGGAACACAAAAAGAAACAAAATCCTATGTTGTTTATCATAAACTTCTTTAGTGACTAGAATTAGGAGACACATATTAGTGTTTGGATTTACTTATGGAATTATTTTCTGGATAACTTCTAATTGAAAGCATTATTTTGTTAGCTACCCTCTTCCATCTCTATTAATGCAAGAAAAAGATGATCTCAAAATAACTTATTTTTGACTCCACTCTGCAGTCAAAAGTAATTTATGGACACTGATACTATTATGTGAGCTCCAAAAGTTACAGACAAACCAGACTTTTTTTGTACAAGTCCATGATCTTTCTAGCTGAAAGTCTGAGTTCCAATTAAGCAATGTAGAAGAGAAATCTGTAGGGAATTCATAACACACCATTTGCACATAGATCACTGGAGCTAAATGTCTAAATGATTTTACTAAAAAATTGGGTTTTTAAAATTCATTGATAGGTGATTAATTCTTCAAAAAATTTAACTGAATAATTATTGAATTGCACATGAGCACAAATACATGAGATAAAAATCTAGTGTTAAAGTTATCATTAAGAAAAGCAAAAGTTATATCAATATAAGAAAACTTCTACACATTGTTTTGTTAAACTTCTAATACATTGGCTCTGTATCTTTTTAAGCAAAATGCTTTCACTAGATTAGTCTCAAAAGATAAGATTTTGAATCCTAGTTCTCTATTTTAGGAGACATATGATTTTAAATAAACCACTTAACCTTTTTGTTTGAATCTCAGGTTCCCCCAGATTTGTAAAAGCCAAAGTTGTTATGATTATATGAGACTATATATGAAATGGTTTTATAAACTTGTAAAGCACTATCCAAAGAAATTATATTAAGTATCACTAGGTATTTACGTTAATACCTTTGTTATAGTCTTGTTTTTATTTTTTCTAATCAAACTTTCAGGTCCATTTCCAAAGAAACTACAAATAGAAAAATTTGAAGATCATCTTCATGAAATTCATTCTTTTATTAGGTTCTGTACTATTTTAAGATAGCCTTTTTAAAAGTCATAATTAAAAATAAAAGATAGATATCTTCATTTTTAAGAGATAATGCCCAAAGGATGACTACTATAACTCTGATTAAATTCATATTACCTAATCAAGAAATAAAACCAGTCAAGGAAGAATAACTATTCATATCATATTTCAATACAATTAGCTTATATTTATTAATCTTAACAGTAGGCATAAAAGGAGACAGACCAAAATAATGTTGTCATTTGCAGAGATAGGAGCTTTCATATTGTATTAGTAAGGCTTCAATTATTAAAGTTTCTATCCATTAAGAGCTTGCTCTTATACTTCATTCAAAAGTCATGTATAATTTTTAAAATGTAATAATGAAAAGGATAGAATTATGCCAAGTAATTTAAATGTGTCAGTTGTAATAAAAGGAAAAGCTTATATACAAATCTTATATTTCATAGAGATTAATGCCATCTTCAGTGCTAGAATGCTATGTTTTTTATATATTTAAAAATTTTTTATTAAAACTTTTATCTTAAAATAGTTTAAGACTCAAAAGTTGCAAAAATAGTATAGTACAGAGAGTTTCTGGGTACCCTCACTTAGTTTCCTCCAATGATAGTATCTTACATACCCATAGTACATTGTCAAAACCAGAAAACTGACGTTAGTCCAGTACTATCAAAGCAGATATAGAGCTATAAGTTTTAGGTTTTTTTTTTAAACTCTAGTAACATTTTCATAATTTCAAAGAATTTATCCTAAGAAAATGATATGGTAAATAGATCTGTGTGCTATCTGTAGTTAATTGGATTATCATGGACTAACTACTTGAAGAAAGTACTTTATAACCTCTCTTAAATTTTTATTTCTATTCAAATAAAGAATGAATAAAATTACATATAGTTATGAAATTCAATATCAAATCAAGCACCTAACATAAAATGAAAGTGTCGACAGTTAAACACATCACTAAAAATAAAAATTTTTCAAAATATAGACTAGCAAATCTAGTTTTAAAAATGTACTATAATAAATGTATACATAAGCATACACAAACCTGTACTAGATCTATCATCAGTAGCATATACTTTGATTAAACCCGTATTAAAAGGTGCCTGCTCCACAGTGTGTGTCCCATGACCACTATCCATGCTGCCATGACTAACAGCATCCAGGTCACTGCAATCTGCTTAGGAACACAATTTGACAGTATTTTACTACTCAAGGATATACCAAAAATACATATTAACTTGTTGCTCAAGCCAAAAATCTATTAACATAATATTTAACATGGAAAGTGTCGCACAATTAGCAAAATACAACTATAACAAAGAAACCTATTGGAATTATTAATGAACACTCAAACAAGACCACGAAAAGGTGATAATTTAACAGTTGAAACAGAAGTGAAAGCTGGTGTTTTTTAAATGGGAAGAGCACTCTAATATTAGAATTTGATTAATGGCAATAAAAACTAAAATATATTTGGTATTTTAAAACTATTTAAAATTTCTAAAAATGTAAAATGTAACTAGTCAATTAATTTTGAAGAATAAATAAAACACATAAATCCTTTACCTGAGAGAGTTGTTTGTGATAAGTGTGCATGTTTCTTTAAAGCTCTTTTGAACTGTGCTACTCCTAAAACAACATTTCTTACTTTTGTCCAAAGAAAACGGCCACTACGACTTCTTGAAGGCCAGGTACTTTCCAAAACAGCCTATTCATTCAACAAAATAAAATAATTAGTAAAAATAAATGCTAAATAAACCCTGCATAGATTATTTTTGCCACTAAATTAAGATTGTATAATGACAAAAATAATACTATTTCTCTATTAAATCATATTAATTTACCTTATTATAATAACCATAAGTAATGGCATTAGGGTCAATACCAGCTTTCCGCATTTCAAAAAGCACTCGAACTGCAAGCACTGGTTGATCATACTGTCCACAGAGTTGCATAAGAATGCGGTAGCACACCTGAAACACAAGTTCCAAAGTGTACAGAAACAAAGATGTCCATGTATATAAATCTAGAATAAAATAATGCACTTGAAAGAATAACCATTACCTCATCAGGTGGATCCATCTTCTTTGATTGCATTTTTTTAAGCACATCATATGCTGTTTTCAGAGCCCTGACTTTTGAATTACATACTTTCACATAAGCTGGGAGACAAATAAACCACAGTCCATAACAGTGACGCAGCAGACACCTAGACCACATCTGAGGGATGGAAGAATATCTCTTTGCAATTTTATGGGCTGACTTAATTTCCTAGGAAAAAATATAAGGATCTTATTAACAAATTTATACACTTGGGCATTATTATTTAGCTAAATGCCAAACAAGTACAAGTCACGTGCTTTTATAATGTTTCCACAACAAATCTGTCTATAATTAATGTATTTTCAAGCCGCTGCTTAAATCTGAATTAAATAATATGTAAAATAAAGTTCTAGGACGAGAGAACTAGTTTATTTCTTAAAGTCAGATTACTCTAAACTATCTTCATAGTGCTTTGGGGTGCATGATAATCTAGTAATAGCTATCTACAGGGTTATAAAGTATATTAAGGAAGGGTAAGTGTGCAATTTACTTCTTGTTCTAATATTTGATTACATGAAGAATGCAAAATTTTCAAAGCACCTGTTTTGTTCTTCTGAACATAGGAGATGGGCTACTAGGACTACTTGATTTTGAAGGCAATTTGTTCTTTCGCATTTGTAGAAATCCTTCAGGTCTCTCAAATAAATTGTTCCTAAGAACTGGAAATCCATTATAGCTGTTTTAGAAAGCAAAAAAAAAAGTTCTCAAGTATACACAGATGATCACTGTGGTTACAAGCTAAAAAAATTATGATCAATAACTTCTTAACCTAGAATTTATTTTAACTATCTTTCTCCATCAGACTATGATATATGTTCAGTAAATATTCATACTAATGTTGCTTTTCTTACTATAATGCTTAGAAATGTAATAGCCAAATACAGACTTAAGTATATATTTTCGGGGGGAAAAAGGAAAATAAATTTAAATTTTCCTGAACTTGACATCAAACTCCAAGGTCTTAAGAAAACTTTTAAAAGTTAGTATTCATGTAAATATATCGCAAACATATTATAATAGATAATGTGACAGTTGGTAAAGGGTCCTCTTTCAAACAGAATAATCATTAATGTCATTGCTTTGGATTAACACATTTACTGTAGAACCTCCCTCTTAGAAAGATGCAAATAACAATCTTAGGTTTAAAACACTAGCACACCAGGCCCAGCTCTCACATTATCATGAATTGGCTTATCAAGTTAGCTAGCAAGTTCAGGGCCTCAGTTATGAGAAAGAAAATTGAGGAGGTTGAAGAAGAGGAAGAAAAGATTAGAATAGGTGGCTCTATGAGCAGGTAGGTCTAATTAGGGTGCTAGAACAAGGTGGGCACCCTTGTTCTGGGCATTTAAAAGGTAGCAGCTAGGCCAGGCACAGTTGTACATGCCTGTAGTCCCAGCTACTCTGAAGGCCGAGGCAGGTGGATAACTTAAGCTGAGGAGTTCAAGGCTATAGTGCACTATGATCACACCTATGAATAGCCACTGCACTGCAGGCCTGCGCGACATAGTGAGACCTCATTTCTAAAATAAGTAAATAAGTAAAAGGTAGCAGCCAGAATAAAGACATGCTGAAAAGAAAAGAGGCTCCCAAACAACACACTCAACCTATTTAAGAATGTTATGGGCCGGGCGCGGTGGCTCACACCTGTAATCCTAGCACTTGGGAGGCTGAGGTGGGTGGATTGTTTGAGCTCAGGAGTTCGAAACCAGCCTGAGCAAGAGCGAGACCCCGTCTCTACTAAAAATAGAAAGAAATCATCTGGCCAACTAAAAATATATATAGAAAAAATTAGCCGGGCATGGTGGCGCATGATTGTAGTCCCAGCTACTTGGGAGGCTGAGGCAGAAGGATCGCTTAAGCCCAGGAGTTTGAGGTTGCTGTGAGCTAGGCTGACGCCATGGCACTCACTCTAGCCCAGGCAACAGAGCGAGACTCTGTCTCAAAAAAAAAAAAAAAAAAGAATGTTATGCAATATTCTTAAAGGCACATAGTTTTAATTAAGAAGAAACCTAACTATAACAAAAGAGGATAAATAATAACTGTTATTCACTACTATAGGCAAATTCTGTAGAATAATAAAATATTAGTAATGAGTGAATGTTGAGTAGGAAACAGCAAAGAAATTCAGGAAAGCCATATCTCTTCAAAATTCATTCTATGTACATGGTGACATAATAAAGCCATTTTGTGTGTCTTATGGAAATGTCTCATTATTCTACACAGATAATTAAGTGTATGAGTCATCTCTTATTAGGAGGACGCTCTGTGCTCATTAAGGACATTTAAGTTGCTTTTCCAATTATAGTTATGATTATACCAAAAATTATAGTGGTAGCCTCAAGAAAAAAATGATTTAGACTTTAAAAAAAAGAAAACTTTTTAAGTTAAGTAATTTTCTTGTTCAAGGACTAAATCTAAAAGTAAAATTTAAATTAAAAAGTTAAAAGCAAACCAGAGAAATAAAAACACAACTATATTAGTGAAACATACCAGAAGATGACTAAGAAGTACAAAGTAAAAGAGATCAAAGAAATGAGATCTTGTTTAGAAAGAAAAAGAAGAGGCCAGGTGATGGCTCACACCTGTAATCTCAGCACTTTGGGAGGCCAAGGTGAGAGGATCACTTGAGGCTAGGAGTTCAAGACCAGTCTGGGCAATAGTGAGACCCCATCTCTACAAAAAATTAAAAAAAAAATTAACTGGGCGTGGTGGCGTGTACCCACAGTCCCAGGTACTCGGGAGGCTGAGATAAGAGGATTGCTTGAGCCCAGGAGTTCGAGGCTGCAGTAAGCCGTGATTACACCACTGCACGCTAGCCTGGGCAACAAAGCGAGACCGTGTCTCAAAAAAAAGAAAAGAGGCCGGGCGCGGTGGCTCACGCCTGTAATCCTAGCACTCTGGGAGGCCGAGGCGGGTGGATCGCTCAAGGTCAGGAGTTTGAGACCAGCCTGAGCAAGAGCCGAGACCCCGTCTCTACTAAAAAATAGAAAGAAATTATCTGACCAACTAAAATATATATAGAAAAAATTAGCTGGGCATGGTGGCACATGCCTGTAGTCCCAGCTACTTGGGAGGCTGAGGCAGAAGGATCGCTTGAGCCCAGGAGTGTGAGGTTGCTGTGAGCTAGGCTGATTCCACGGCACTCACTCTAGCCCGGGCAACAGAGTGAGACTCTGTCTCAAAAAAAAAAAGAAAAGAAAAGAAAAGAAAAGGAAAAGGAAAAAAGAAGAAGAGAAAAATTAAAAGAAATATTTGAAATACCTTTGACAACAGACATTTTTAAAAAGTGATATGAGAACATCATTACTAGATGAAAAAAGCAGAAATCAAGTGGCCTCTGAATTAATCTACATTCACAAACATCTATCACACCATTTTTTCATCTGTAAAATGAAGGATTTAATGCTAGTCATATATGAGGATGTCCTGAAAAATCCTTTTCAATGAAAATAACAAACTGTCACTCAATGAATAATAGAGGTAAAGTGGTTTTAGAATCTTTAAACAAAGTAGCAATGTATTATTGGAGAATTAAAAAGACAATTATAAAAGAAAATATAATTTTAAGTAAAAATAAATAATAAAGACTAAATAATAAATCTACGTCTACCATAGCCCTATTTTACTGTGCTCAAGACTTTCCTTTATTCTCCACTAGACTTGAAGGCAAGGACAGTGTATTTATTACTCAAGTCTATGTACCAAGCACTTAGCATAGTATCTAACCAAATTTCCTAAATTAACAGTGATCAATTTTAATAATTCTGGATTTCTATGATTTAAAAATAAAAACTCATGACAAAATTAATAGCCTAAAAGATGATTATCATACAAATTAAGGCCACAAATACTGACTCTAAATTAGATTTCATCTTTTTGTAAATCAAGGTTGCATTAATCAACATGTGTATGGGATGAAAAGAGGGACTGAAGATGAGGAAACTAGCTTTAGTGAGAAACAAAGATCAGAATTCTAAAATAAAAGTGCTGCATTTGAGGTGGGGAGTCTAACTGTATTTAATCAACATTTGTGAGGACAGGTACTTATGCGGACATAATTAGAGAGCTTTCCAAGTGTATATTACGCAAAATTATGTATTTTTTTCTTTTTATACCTCAAAACTTAATAATGGATGTGGGATAAGCTTGCTTACCACCTAAAAATTAGGGATCTGTAAAGTTTGGATTTTTGAAAATACCACAGTCCTTAGAAAGCTACGTCACAGATGATGGATCGCTTCTCTCTTTCAATCTCAAACATTCTGCCTCTTGAATACCTGTACTGTAAAGGGGGTTCTTCACCATTGGGTAGATGGGGGATCTCAGGTGGTGTTACAAAAACAGTATGTTCACTTTTGAAAGATTCATCCAGTTCTATAAGTCGCACTTCACCACTCTTGTCCACATCCACCTAAAGGAGTTTAAAAAACACATATTACAAAAACCACATTGGTTAGCCATATATTCGTCTGTAGGGAAACGGTTAAATGAATCACCTGCACAAATGAATACTAAAGAGCTATTAAAAAAAAAAGAATGAGCAAGTTCTCTATGTACCACTACAAAAAGAGCTCGTATAATTAAGTGAAAATAGCAAGGTGCAAATCATTGTAAATAGTAGACTATCTTTTGAGTAAAAAACAGCGGGAAGTAAGAACACTTACTCATTTTTTCTTACATTTACATAAAGAAATACTAGAAGGATACTAAGAAAAGTAATTACGTATATGGGGAAGAGGAGAAGAATAGAGTGGACAAGGATGGGACAGAAACCCAGATGTCCCAATATATACCTTTTTATACTGTTCCGCATTTTGAATCATACAAATGTAATCAAGAAATAAGATTTTTGAAAATGCATAGGCCAAGCGCGGTGGCTCACGCCTATAATCCTAGCACTCTGGGAGGCTGAGGCGGGTGGATTGTTTGAGCTCAGGAGTTGGAGACCAGCCTGAGCAAGAGCAAGACCCCATCTCTACTAAAAATAGAAAGAAATTATCTGGCCAACTAAAAATATATACAGAAAAAAATTAGCCGGGCATGGTGGCGCATGCGTGTAGTCCCAGCTACTTGGGAGGCTGAGGCAGGAGGATTGCTTGAGCCCAGGAGTTTGAGGTTGCTGTGAGCGAGGCTGATGCCACGGTGACAGAGTGGTGAGACTCCGTCTCAAAAAAAAAAAGAA
>CM052442.1:101254811-101282812 GCA_028533085.1 Varecia variegata | reverse complement strand
AATGAATGAATGAATTGGCTAAAGCATGCTATTAGCAAAACCTTGGTCACTAATTTGGCCCCTTATGATTCAGTTAGATCGGTACAAGGAAAAACTGATACACAAATGTATGCCACTGTTCGTAAAGAAAGCTCAGTGAGTATATATGTATAAACAATGGAAGCATAGCACCATATGGGAAAAATCATTCAAAGTTTATAATGCCAGTCAGAAATAACATTTTTATATATAAAAAACTAACAACTGTTACTGTAAAAAGGGATTTAGAAACTTATTCCTTTAAAAAGTACACCTTTCTATTTATTGTCAGTATTTAATTTTATTAGCACCAAATAAGGCAAGCTTAAAAATTTGATTAAAATATTAAAAAACAACTTCTTAGTATAATGCTGTAATAAAGGCAAAACTGTGAAGGAGCTATAACATTATCTCCTTCTCAAAATAAACAGGTTTTCCAAGCTTGCCTCTATAGAAGCAGAACTCAATTTAAAAAAAGGCAGGGTTCTACAATTCGGTTTGTAGATAGGTCATTCAAGCTGTAGAAATAAATCTTCCCCCAAAACATGTCCTTTCTGGGCTGATGAAAATCTTCTATATTTGGAAGTCATGGGTTACATGGAAATATATATTTGTTCAAAAGTCATCAAAACTGTACACATCAATTATGTATTTACTGTTTCTATATCGTATCTTAATAAAAACGTTAATACATATTTCTAGCACAACACTGAGTTTCTATACCATTTGAACTACAGATAATCACCATTTATATCAATGTTTCTTTGGGAAAATGAATCATGAGTTCTAAGCAGGTAATGACATGTACTCATCTCTTCCCTACTTCAAAGCATTTCAAAGATGAAAGCTGATATTTCTGAACACCTTAGCTTGTTAATTCTCTATCAGGCCCAGAAACAGTATTTCTCTACATCAGCCATCCCTCAAGTGTTCTAAATTGAAGGAAAAGGTAGATTCTTTCACAAGGCTCTGAACTGGTTCCTACTGTTTATATGTGTAAGTAATTCAAAAACCGAACATTTCTATGTCATGAAGTGATAAAATCAAAAGAACTATTAATCTATAAACTTGAATAAATCCCAGCCAAATATAAAAATAGCCACATTTTCTACTTTTTAGTTTATACAACAATACTCTGAATACCATGAGACATGCAGTTATAATTATCTCTCCTCATAATATTTTTTAAACATAGAGAAAAAAACAATACAAGAAAGACTAGGCAGGGTAGGGTAGTTCATGCCTGTAATCCTAGTACTTTGGGAGCCCAGGAGGGAGGGTCACTTGAGGCTAATACAAGACCAGCATGGGCAACATGCTACCAAAAAATTTTAAAAAAATTAGTTGGGTGTGGTGGCACGCAGCTTTAGTCCCAGATACTCAGGAGGCTGAGGCAGGAAGATCACTTGAGCTCAAGAGTTTGAGGTTGCAGTGAGCTATGATGATACCACTGCACTCTAGCCCAGGCAATAGAGTGAAACCCTGGCTCCAAAAAAAAAAAAAGACCAAATGACTAAAGTCGTAGGTATAACAGCTGAGATTAAAGTATTACTGTTTCCGTTCCCAGTCATTGCAGAAGTAAAAAAAAAAAAAAAAAAAAAAAAGTACTACTGATTCCCAATGCAGTGTTTTTCCTTTATACCATGCATAGTGAGAATCATTCTCATTTTTATAAGACACATTTGGTACTTATTTAACAACAATAAAGGACACTTTCATGTTAAACTCAGAATTGAGCCAATTTCTAAATATTGAAGGATGAGTTATATTTTGGCCATTGTGCCAAAAAAAAAAAAAAATCACTGATTTTCTTCCACATAAATTTGAAAGTGACAGGCTTCTTTAAATAACTTTACAATAGTAAATTGTTGACACAACATTTGATAAAGCTTTGTTTTCTTCCTTTTTCATGAGTATAAGATCATAGACATTATATATATATTCAAATAATCACAAATTTATAGAAAAACTTCAAGTATAGTAAAAATAACTTCTCCTTTGATCTTTGGGAGTAAGCTGTTGACTTGATGGCCCATCACCCCTGAATACTTTAATATGTACTTTCTACAAACAAGGACATTCTCCTACATAACTACAACTAGAAATTAACACTAGGATTACTACTATGAAATCTTCAAACCATAAGTTTTGTTGATTAACCAAATAATGTCATACCAAAAGGATCCAGTTCTGAACTATGCATTGCATTTGGTTGTCAAATCTCTTCACTTTAGAACAGTTTCTCAATTTTTACTTTATTTCCTTAACCTTGACATTTTGTGGATTATCATGTTCTTCAATTTGTGTTTCTCTGATATTTCCTTGAGATTTTACAGGTTATGCATCTTTGGCAGAAATATATAGAAATGATGTTGTCTTCTCATTGTAACCTATTAGGGGCACACAATCTTGATCTGTCCCATTATATATGATGTTTGTTCCCTTAGATCACTTGATTAAAGTGGCACCTGCCAGGATTTTCCATTATAAAGTTACTCTTTTTCCCTTTGTCATTAATATGTATTTTGTGGGGAGGTACTTAGAAACCATGTAAGATCCTGCTTCTCATTATAGACTTTAAATTGACTGATTGATACCTGTGTAGACTCATGGTTTCTTATTTTATTCAATGGGTTAATCTGTTACTAACATTTGATTGCCCCAGACTTGCCTGTGGGAAATCCCTTCAAATTGGCTTGTACGTGTGTGTATGTGTGTGTTTGTGTGTGTGTTTGTTGTGTTTTGTTTTAACATATCTTCATCACTCTTGGAGCAATTCCTTCTTTTCTAGTATAAGATACTTTGAGGCTAATCTTATACTTTCCTTGCCCTAGACCTGGGACCAACTATTTCTCCAAGGAGTCTTGATTCTTTTTTGTAGGGAATGGTATTTAGAAGCCAAAACCTAAGCATTAGGTGAATTCACTGCTTTTGGTGTGTGGCTGCTCCCAGATCCTCTCAATGTACAGAAGTGAGGAATACTGTGTATATACACACAGATACATATATCTATACTTATTTCTGCATCTATCATTGAAAACCAATGATATCACACCAAACCTCTAATTCCATTCCAACACTAGAGGGTTCAATTCTAGTTTTCGCCACTTCTGTATTTGTAAATCCCTTCTCTGACAGTAAGAAACTTCATTATCTTTAATCTACTTATTTGATCGATCCCCTCCACGTGTAACATTCTCCCCTCTTTACCACCACCTTCTCCCACACAAATGACTTCTTCACTTTAATTTGGTTTTGACAAGCCTCTCCTGATCAAATTCCACCCACCATGCTAGCACCTCCCTCATCCAGATAAAACTCTGACATCCTACCCACTTCTACCCCGTGAGGACACTCTCCTCAGCCTGCTCAAACTCTGACCCTCCATGTTGTCCTTGCCTCTGTATGAATGCTCTTCTCATTCTGTTAGGTTCTGACACCGTGCAGCAGGCCGCCCCCGAACACCCTTTTTAGATCGCTTGTCCTCTGATTCTCCATGCTAGACCATGTCTCTGCATGGATACTCTCTTCACTTGGCTTGGGCTCCAACACCCTATGCCAGATTGCTCCTCCTTCCTTGCCATATTCAGGTTTCGACACCCTACTTTGGACCACTGTTCCCCCACCTCCTCTCTCTCTCCAGCATAGATAACTACTTTGCTCTGTCCCATTTAATGATATTAGGATGAAGGAGAAGGGGAAGATTTCATACATAAATTTAAAATAGAACTAATTAATTTAATCTACAAACTCACTCCTAATTGTAGAAATATTCAGATGAGATATCTATTATGCTTTACACCTATTCTCAGCATATGACAATCCAATTCAGACAAAAAGAAGAGGTGCAAATTAAGGATGTTCAAGTTGGAGGTCCATAGCCTTAGAAAAATTTCCAGTCTAGAAGTGAACAGATAGGGTTAGGGCCCTGATTGTTAAAACTCATGATTTAATAAAACCCTGCAAGGTATTTGGAAAAGGTGTGCCCTATAATTTTAAGCAGGCTACCAAAACTTTCATTTTGAGTTGTCAATGATGAAAACTGAATTAATTTAGATTTTGTTAGAAGCTATAAATAGGAACTCTTAACATTTACACACTCACACAAAATAAGTTAGGGCACTGCAGACATATTGTTACTTACTTTATCTACACAATCATCAAAAAATGCCAGGCTTGCATCTTTATCACTGACAAAAGAACATTCTTCAATGAAGCGAATAAACATTTGTGTTTTGGTCATCATGTTATAGAATTTTTGATGTGACCGGTCCCGGCTTCTTAAGAAAGCTGTTTGATATAAATATATAATGTCAGAATATATAATATCATTCATAGATTCATAAAATATTTGGGCTAGAAGGAACTCGATCAACCATGTTACCCATACCTCCCACACCCCCACAATTTTGCATATGCCCTCAGAGTAGAAATGACCTGACAAAGAAATAGGAAAGCAATAGGAAAGGAACATAAACCCATATCGCTCAAATCTTTATCCAGAATTATCTTCATTGTTCCCTTACCAGCTTGGAGATTACACATAAACTAGTAAATCTGAAAGTATAAATTGCTATCTGTCCCCCAAAGGCTTCACATGCTATGTGTACACACTTGCTCTCCATATATATGGCTTTTTCAAAGCAGCAGTAACATTACTTCTAGTATTCATGTATTTTGTGTCTTGCTTACTGAAAACAAAGTAAAAGTTTATTTCCTGATTTTACCCAACATCTTACTAATTATACTCAGTTATACTGCACTTGGGTCTTCTTTTGGGCCCATGAATTCAAGCTCTTTTCAGCCTTGGAGATTCTGCATAAATTGTTCTCTCTGCCTAAAACACTCTCCTGCTTTCCCTTTGCCTGGCTAATTTCTACCCACCTTGCAGATCATGGATCAGATGTTACTTCTTCAGAAAGGTCTACTGTGATCTAAAATTGTGAACTAAAACTGTACACTCATATTATTTCTAATTGCTTATCCATTTGACTATAAGCTGTGTGAGAGAAGTGACCATCTCTCTCTTTTTTTTCTTTTGGTCATGTCTCTTTTGCATCCCACTACTGCATATCACTATATATACTCAATGCCTAGCATGTGGAGGCACTCAATATATACTTTCACATGTTGAATCCTACAAAAGAAAGTAAATACGTATTATGATACCAGTTGCACTTCAGAGCTTCCCAACCTTTTATGCCTCATGGCACAGACAGAAAATGGTATTTTTAAAGTATACTGAAATAAAACAAATGAGGCTTCCCAAGCCTGGAGATAACCATCCCAGAGATTCCTCTGCATCCCCAACACTGCCTGGATGCCTTGAAAGCTGAAAGCATCAATATCTCAACACACATGTGACACAACAGAGTGCAGCGGTATATGGCTAGGATGCTCTGTGTTTTTCAGATAGTTTCTTCTGCATATTTGCTAATAGGATTGTATCTAATAAGCCTGAGAAAGAACCACTCCTATGGAAATGAGTTACAAACAAAGTTGGTATTCACATAACCCTCAAAATAGGTATGTATCTTGATAAATATGAGCTATTAACCCAGAGAGCAACTGAATTATCACAAGGTTAAGCTCAATAATATGAAAGCTATAAAACTATTCAGTCACTCACCTTGTAGGTCAAAAAGAGAGGTTGCATCTGTGGCTGTCTCAGATGGGGCTTGTGTTATTGGCCTTAAGTATGATCTATAACCTTTTAAAATGGAGGCCATGAAAAACAAAAATGCCTCTTGGATTTCCAAATCTACCATGTGCAACCTCTTTCCAGAATTAAAATCATAGTCATTCATTGTGAAGTCCATTAATCCATCTTCTCTCGGTCGCTGTTGCACTGCAAAGAAGTACCGTGTTGATATTCTCTCCAAATAGTCAAAACTAATGTTCATGATGGTATCGATATAAATTTCACATGTTTTCAAAAGGGCTTAAGCTACAGTAACTCTTTGTTTACATAACTTCATAATATGTAAACCTTAGCAAAGCTTGCCACATCATTTTCTAGGCTCTGCTGAGTACATTTTTTCCATGTTAAACATAAAATGACCCATTTATCTGATTACCATCAGAAAAAAAAGTTTATGTTCTGAAATAACTATATATAAGGTAATAAATAAAGATCATAACAACCATATTAACTGGGCATAGAGTTAAATGCAACAG
The DNA here is from genome assembly GCA_028533085.1 of Varecia variegata. Taxonomy (NCBI): domain Eukaryota; kingdom Metazoa; phylum Chordata; class Mammalia; order Primates; family Lemuridae; genus Varecia; species Varecia variegata. The sequence continues at coordinate 101,276,617 of CM052442.1, read as the reverse complement.
TCTTTCCTTTTTTTTTTTTTTTCTTTTAAATATAAGTGCCAACAGGAGGAACACACAAGATTAAAATATAAAATACAGGCTGGGTGCAGTTTATATATATATAAAATATATACATATTTTATATATATATATAAAATATATACATATTTTATATATATATATAAAATATATATATAAAAAATATATATATATTTTATATATATTAAAATATAAAATACAGGCTGGGTACAGTGGCCAGCACTTTGGGAGGTCGAGGTGGAAGGATTGCTTAAAGCCAGGAGTTTGAGATCAGCCTGGGCAACACAGTGAGGCTCTGTCTCTACAAAAAATTTATAAATAATTAGTTAGGTATGGTGGTGTGTGCCTGTAGTCCTAGCTACTCAGGAGGCTAAGGCAGGAGGATAACTTGAGCCCAGGAATTTGAGGCTACAGTGAACTAAGATCGTGCCACTGCTCTCCAGCCTGGATGACAGAGTGAGATCCTGTCTGCAAAAAGTAATAATAATAATAATAAAAAAACTCTTCCTCTTCCTGAACAATTCAATATTAAAGCTATTACATAGTAAAAGAGTAACTTTACAGTAGAGAAGCCTAGTAGATACCACCTTAATCAAGTGATCAAAGTGAATGTCTTCATCAATAATGGGACAAATTGAAATAGTGTGTGACCTGAGGAGGATGCGAGTGGAATATAGCATCACTTCTGTGTTATTTCTGTCAAGGATGTATGACCTGTGTGTATCATGAGGATGCTCAGACAAACCCATATCATGGACTATTCTCCAATGGTAAGTATAATTTTCAAAGGTGTCAAGAAAATGATGAAAAAACTGAGGAACTATTCTAGAGGAAAGGTGACAACAGAGACTTGAAACTAAATACAACACCTGATTTGGAACTGGATCCTTTTGCTATAAAGAACATTATTATGATAACTTGTAAAACTTGAATGTGGTTTGAGGATTATTATGGCAATAATGCTCAATTTTAATCTCCTGATTTTGATGGTTACGCTGTAGTGATGTAAGAGAATGTACTTAGTAGAAAATACATTCTATTCAAAGGTAACGGGGTTAGCTAATCTCAAAGGATCAGTTAAAAAGTTTGTGATTGCTTCAAAATTTAAAAACTTTTTAAAATATAAGCAACAATTAATCATCTTAGAGAGTTTTTCAAAAGCACAAGCAACAAAAAAATAGATAAATGGGACAGAGTTAAACTAAAAAGCTTCTGTAGAGAAAATCAACAGAATGAACAGACACCCTGCAGAATGGGAGAAAAGATTTGCAAACTATACATCCAACAGGGGACTTACATCCACAATTTACAAGGAACTCCAACAACTCAACAAAAAAACCCCCATATAACCCCATTAAAAAGTGGGCAAAGGACATGAATAAACATTTTTCAAAAGAAGGCCAGGCGTGGTGGCTCATGCCTGTAATCTCAGTGTTTTTGAAGGCTGAGGCTGGAGGATTGCTTGAGGCCAGGATTTCGAGACTAGCCTGGGTGACATAGTGAGATCCCATTTCTACACAAAGTTAAAAATTAGCCAGGCATGGTAGATTGCACCTACAGTCCTAGCTGTTTGGGAGGCTGAGCCAGGAGGATCACTTGAGCCCAGGAGTTTGAGGTTACAGTGAGCCATGATCATGATTGTGCCACTGTACTCTAGCCTGGACAACAGAATGAGACTCCATCTCCAAAAAAATTTTTTAAAGATGACATAAAAATGGCCAATAAGCATATAAACAAATGCTCAACATCACTAATCATCAGAGAAATGCAAATTAAAACCACAATGAGATATCTTACAACTGTCAGAATGGCTACTAATAAAAAGTCAAAAAATAACAGATGTTGGTAAGGATGTAGAGAAAAGGGAACACTTACACATTGTTGGTAGGAATGTAAATTAGTATAACCTCTATGGAAAACAGTATGGAGAGTTCTCAAAGAGCTGAAAATAGAACTATCATTCAATCCAGCAATCCCATTACTGGATATATATCCAAAGGACAAGAAATCATTACATCAAAAAGATACCTGCACTTGTATGTTTATCACAGCACTATTCCCAATAGCAATGATACGGAACCAACCTAAGTGTCCATCAATGGATGACTGGATAAAGAAAATGTGGCATATATATACAGTGGGATACTATTCAGCCATAAAAAGGATGCAATCATATATTTTGCAGCAACATGAATGGAACTTGGAGGCCATATCTTAAGTGAAATAACTCAGACACAAAAAGTCAAATCCTGCATGTTCTCACTTATAAGTGGGAGCTAAATAATGTGTACTTATGGACAGAGAGTATGGAATAATAGACATTGAAAACCAGGAAGAGTGGGAAGGTGGGAGGGAGATGAGAGATGAAAAATTACCTAATGGGTTCAAACAATGTACATTATTCAGAGGATGGTTACACTAAAGCCCAGACTTCGCCACTATGCAATATATCCACATAACAAAGCTGCACTTGTACCCTTAAATTTATACAAATAAAAACAAATCTTAAGAGTTTCTAGGGGGTTCTTATTGTTTAAAAGTACTGGAAAGAACATGGACACTGGGACCAGAAAGCCTAAGTTTTAGTCCTAGCTTCATACTTGTTAACTGTATGATCTGTGACAAACTACTTCACCTCCCTCAAATTTATTCTCATAGTTGTAACAATAAAGGAAGCATGTATGTGAAAGTGCTCTGAAGCGATAAAGTATTATATAACCATTAGGTATCAGTATTATTTAAATGCCTGTAGTTTTAAGCTTTGAGATTCCGCCCTTCACTAGAAGTGAATGGCTATTTCATTGATTTTAATAATATTTAAATATTGTAATAATAGCTGTTAGACTTCTTAGCTACTCAAAAGTAATACAAATACCTGTAGAAAGCAATTAACTTGGTAACAAATAAAATTATGTACATCATCTATTTCTTCTATAAAATCTTGTTATATTTGATGCCATTTTTCCTACCCTAATATTTATGAGTTACTTTGGAATTATCTACTTGTTATGAAGTTAACTTTGTAAACATTGCTTTTTTCCATGTTTATTTCCAAATATACTATAGGCACATTGAATCCTCCAGGGTGCAGGCTGCCTCCTATGCTTATATTTCACCTAATACATAAATGAGAACCTCAAATATTGTTATATCACTATTGACCATACTTCACACAATGTATTGAATTATGGACTCTGAATGGGCCATTGTTATAATACCAAAAGGATTAGATAAAGAAATGAAGGTTTATTTCTTCTTATCAGTAATTCTGGATCAGTTAAAATATATTCTTATATACGCTTTTTTTACTGAAATATTCCATATCCTAATCAATTTTCATTTTGATTAATTTCTTAATGCTATTGTCGAACTTCTATTTTCAAGCTATTTAAGGTAAACACAGCATAAATATCCAATGAAGGTGAAAAGCATATGACCTGGCTCCTTAGCCCACTAAAATCATCAGTATTTTCTAATGTAGTTTAAACCACCTGTCTTAGATTTTCAAAATGAACTTTCTATTCTATGTATGAAGAAAATATACAAGTGAAAACCCTTATTTTTTCCATGGTATTTCAATAATGGTAAAAATTAAACAACCACCTTAACATCCTTTTGCATTTTATTATTCTAAGATGGTCCATTAAAAATTTGGTAGATGTAAAATATACATTTTATAAATTTTCTACTCAGTTTCTAACAAATTTTGCTTTAATGTTTGTTTGCCTTTAAGAATATAAAAAGAGTTTCCTTTAGATAAAATAAACACTATTCTTTTATAAGACTCCATTTGGAGTCTCTTTCTCAAATTAAATTACCTTCTTTAATTAAGTTATCCACTTACATTTTGCCAATTGCTGGTGCAAATTACTCAGTGTGTTCATCAGATTTTTACATGGCTTCTTTGGCAGTATCTTCCAGGCTACATTTTTCTTGTCACCAGTTCTAAGATTAAATGACAACAATAATACATTTGTAACATGAACTTGTTTGAGGGAAAAGTGTGTATCTGTTATATTAATATACAAAAATGGCAAAAGAGAAAACACATTGAACCAAAAATGAAACACATACAAAATATTCTAGTTAACAGGAGAAAAATCCTACATAGGTAAATTGGGATGTTGAATATTTAAAAATTAATTTATATGAGGGTAGAACCTTATGTTAAATATAGCTCAAAAATTTATAATTATGTTGGTACTGAGTAAAATCTACTTGCATTGGAATCATGCTCATCACAACAAAGTTTAATGTGTTTATCATTACTCTTAATCCTCATTTAAGAGTGCCTAGACATCTAAATATTGGAAAACGTCCTACTATAAGGTATTTTCTTATATTAGAAAAAACACTGTAGAAAACTTTCAACGAACTTATGATCCATAGAGCTTATTAAAATACTTTGGTATACTTAAATATTTAGTTGCTTAGTTTCCTAATAGTATAGTAAAGATTATTTTTGTTTCTTTTAGAAAAGAAATAATCCATAAATTACTTGAATAAAGAACAACATTACAAAATACTTTTATAATAATAAAAGAGGATATCTGCTGGAAAGTGATACAATAGTCTCCCTTATCTGTGAGGGATAAATTCCAAGACCCCCAGTGGATGCCTGAAACCACAGACAATATCAAACCATGTATATACACACACACACACACACACACACACATACACACACACATATACACATATTAAATATATACATATATATATACACAGTTTTTTCTTATAAATTAGGCACAGTAAGAAATTAGCAACAATAATAATAAAATAGAAGAATTATAACAATATACTATAAAAAATTTACGTGAATGTGGCCTTTTTCTCTCTCAAAATATCTTACTGTATTGCATTCATCTATTTTTGGACCACATTTGGCCATGGGTAACTTAAATCGTGGAAAGCAAAACCAAGGGTAAAGCGGGGGGACCACTGTATTTTCGTTTCTAGCACAGGTTGCTATAATATCCTTTATTACAGCTACCATAACACTTTTGGCCTCTAAACTATATATAGAGTAGGAGATAAAAACATGGTGATAAGGCACCATAAAGCTTTTGGACCTAACTACAGCTTTGTTGATTCCACTTTTTATTTATTTAATCTTTTTTCTATTTTGAAAGCAATGAATATTCATTTTAGAAAACTTGAAAAATATAGAGAAAGAGTGAAAAGTAAATCATTCATACTCCAACCACCAAAGAGTAACCTAGCACAGGCATGCAGTGGAACTTACTAAACTTTTATGTTCCCTAAACTTCTCACAGAACAAAAAAGGCAAAAACAAAGAAGAAAGAGTGGATGGGAAAGCTTAAGTTAACAATCACTGCCTTGGTATTTACGGTCTCTCTCTTTCCACAAATGAGAATAAAAGTAAAGATGGGGTAGGGTCAAACTGCAGATGAGAATGGAATCCTGCGTTACAGTGAGAATATAATGTAGAAACACTTTTTACATTATTTTCTTGATAAAACTTTGCAACACGGCACACCCACCGTGTCTTACCATTCACTGCATGACCCTGTCTTGTTAGACTAGATTATGAGTGATTTGAAAGAAAGGAATATATTTGGTTTGCCATTTTATTCCCAGGGCCTAGCAAAAAAGGGTGCTCAAGATATGCCTGTGGCATAAATAAATGAACAATATCTTAGTATCATTTGATTACATCTAATTACTGCTATTTACTTACATAATGTCCTTTTACGCCCTTGACTTCAAAATGTGGCTGAGTAGGAAAGTTTTGTCTAGTACCTGAGTTTTGATCTATGATAATCTTCTGCATTTTTATTCATAGTGACTTCCATTTATAAGATTACTATTATTTACAAGATAAATATAATAATTACCCAATAATTAGTAACAGAGGAATTAGTTTTAGAGTCAGATAGTGATGGTTTCAAAGCCCAGCTCTCACTATATAAGCTCTGTGCCCTTTGACAAATTGCTTAAAAATCTAAGCTTTGGTTTCCTTATCTGTCAGAGGCATTAATAAAAAACCACCTCACAAAGTACAAAGAATATTATAATATGACATAACTTAGGCTATGCATGCAGCTTTGTGCCTAGTACATATTACATATTAATTTCTTTCCCTTTCTTCAGAATTTCTTGATATCCAGAACATACTCTATATTACATATATCTAATACAGAAAGTGAAAAGGAAACTGCCCTCAGGATTTGTTTATCTTTCAAATTTCAGGTTGGGGATTCAGATATTCTAGTTGCAGGCAAGTAGAAAGCTGTTAGTTCACTAGTCCAGTCCTCCTATCAGTTTAGAAGGGCGATAATATTAACGAGGAATATTCACGAGTGCAAATAACTCATGTTTCTTTGATTCTTTAACTCATTATTGATCAAAACATAAAGAAAATAAGTAGGAATAAAAAATTATTTTAATAAATTAAGAGAAAGTACAAAAAGGAGGAAAGTGCAACTTATTACCATAACATAGTATATACTTTTACCACTCTTAATTTCAATTAAAAAATTTATGTCACATAAATTAACAACTGGCAAAGAAAAGAGCTAATACTTTAATGTTTAAAAGTATTAAATATTCCTGGTAATGAATGAAATGTCTCTGGTAAAGAATCTTTGACTCTTATCAATCCCATATATAAAATGGCTTTTATGCATAAAATACATTCCATATTTTCTTGGTTAGGCTTTCCATAAATAACAGATTTTGACAGCAAAAAGGCTTTATATTAGAGTATTAATTTTTTAAGCTAAACTTTTCTAATGGTTTAAATAAGCACTTGAGGTTTTGACATAGGACAAGACTGAGAACTCACCAAAGATTTCAGAATTAAATCAAGAGATAAAAATCTCTTATTAAAAAGTGGAGAAAAATCCTACTTCATATTTACATATTTAAGTGTAAAAGTTATACTAGTTTTTGGGCTTTATTGATAGACTAAATCATAGCTACTGTAAACATGTTGCGTGGATACAATGTGGTCACTGCATCAACTTCCTCTTCCCTGAATAGCTTATGTACAATTAAACTGAAAATAAAGGACACACAAAAATGCTGAACTATAAAAAAGCTATAAAAAATATAGTTCCAATAGCTACAACTTAAATATTATTTCAATAAAAAGGGAAAAATATAAAATTTTGACATTCCTAGAGTATAGATGAAATTATGTACAATTAAAAATTTTAAAACATTACATTCATTTTCCTATGGCATATTAGTATTCTTATAGTATTATACAAGACTAGAAATAGAATTGGAATATTAATCGAGGAATAGTGTTTTAATTTGATTTGCGATTTCACTTATACTCCTCTGACTAAAGAGAAGTAAACTTTTTCTATTTTTAACCTCAATTTCCCTTTTGCTAAATTCCTAAACATAAGATTTTAATGTTTCTTAAATATGTAAAGCCTAGGATCAAAACTATATTTTCTTTCCAATAAAATTTTTAATACCCTAAATTTACTCCATTGAAACAGAATAAGGGCTGATTCAAAGATGGTAATACCCCCAAATACAAAGAAAACAGTATCTCAAAATAATCCTACTTTGCAATCATAAAATATACAATTACATGTACTATAAAGTTATAAATTGTTGGGTATAGAATCACTAAAATGTACTTACTGAGAAATAGTGTTGGTGTCTAGGTCAACACAACTGACATCTGGTGGAGGATCATAAAGATCAAAGTATCTTGAATCAATCCCTACTATGAATGGACATGGTGCACTCAAGACATCTGCCAAAGCCAGTGGGCAGAGAGGAACATACGGGCAAGGCCAGTGGAAGGGGAAAATCATCTTGGATAAACAAAACGTAGCAGAATATTTAGCTTTTTGACATTGAAACATAATTTATTAGCACACACAAAAAACTGTCTTTTAAATATTATTACTTGAAATCTAATCCTTGATAATTAATTAAATAATTATAAGTAGAGTCGATGGTCAGGAAATAAAAATTGCTTTTGCAAAACAGAAGTTTATTACTCTGAATTTTAGTTAAGCATTAAAACAGTTTTGAATTATACGAATAAATTAAGTTTAAACTAAATTTGTTGCCAATAAGAAACTGTGATACTCACAGACACTAATGCTTCTGTCACACTAGTAAGCACGGAAGGTCGTAAGGAATGGATGAGAATTTTATGTTCTGTTACTGCAAACACCAGTAGTGTCACAGCATTTTCAGGGCCTAAATTCTGAAGTAGTGCTGAAAACTTGCCACCACTGTCAATACACACACAAATACATAATTAGACAAATAAAGACCCAAACACCTCATTATCTAAAATAATGGGGAAAAGTTCATTATTGGGGTGTAATTTGGATTATACATTCCACTTTAAGCATGACTGCTGCTCTTTTGTAGGGAAAACACTACATCACATACTATGAAAACAATGCAGTTTGAGGTGGCTTCAAATCATTCATCCTTATGTACTGTATTCAATATGAAAAATGAAAAGTCATCTGCTTCATTTTATATAAAAAGGTCTGCCATGTACATAATGTCCAGATAAAGAATTCAATTTATAAAAGGGATACTTTGGTTGAAAGCAAATCTTTTAATAGAAGTTTTTTGAACATGGCACATCTTCCACTGTAATTATCAGAAAAACTGTAAGACTTATTGGTCCACCTCCCTTAAGGTAAATAAACCTATTAAAATTTGGATTTATGAATAGAAAATCCTTACTCCCGCATGATAATAGTAATAGAAAATTAAGAGCTACAAAATGATAAGATACACAAAGAGAGTTAATAACCAAAATAATAAACTTAGACGTTCTATTTAATAACAAAATACTGGACTGACAAAGTAAATAGTTTAGTAAGCCAACCAATATATTGTCTTTACGTTAAACAACTGCTTTCACTGGATTTTTTTTAATAAAGCAAAACTAATAACAAAAGTTTCTTGGAGAAATGAAAACATACATTCACAAGAAATTTGTGTATATTCACAGCATTATTCATAGTAGCCAAAATGCGGAAACATCCCAAATGTCCATCAACCGATGAATGGATAAATAAAATGTGGTGTATCCATATGATGAAATATTATTTGACAATGAAAAGAATAAAGTATTGATATAGCATGGACAGATCTTGAAAACATTAATCTAAGTGAAAGAAGCCAGATTACATATTGTATGATTCCATTTATATGAAATGTCCAGAATAGGCAAATCTATAGATACTGAAAGTAGATTAGCAGTTTCCTAGGGCTGGAGAGGGGTGTATGTGTGTGTAGGGATGGAAGGTATGAAGGAGGTTAACTGCTAAAGGGTAAAGGGTTTTTTTTAGGGTGATGAAAATGTTCTAAAATTTATTATAGTGATAGCTGCAGAACTGTGAATATAACTATTGAACTATATACTTTAATTAGGTTAATTGTATGGTATGTGAATTGTATCTCAATAAAGCTGTTACCCAAAAAAGTCCTTTGGGTAATTTAGAATCATTTATATATAGTCTCAATGTTTCTAGTTTATTTTCAGCTCAGACAAGGGTTAACAAAACAATGGTCACTCTGGGCTGAGAGTAAGTGATGAAATAATTGCAATTCTTACAAAATTAATGTCAAAGATGGCAGCTAGTCTCCCTTAGGTATGTGCTACATAATAACTTAACTACATTGTAACTATTTCTCTGATGGAAAACTTACACAGCTAATTAAATTTCAAGAAATGATACTGTAGAGGAAATATATTTCATAACTGCTCTAAACTTTTCAGGTGATGAAATACATTGTTCTATTCTATAGTTTAATAACTATAACTTTTTTATTTTGGGTTAAATTTAAAATTAATTGCATTTGAATGTTCTTCAGAGGACAACTGAAGCTATAAATAATTTACATATACACATCAATTTGTGTAAAAGTTCTTGATGACAATAAGTGGATACACAAAATACTAAATACGAATGTAAAAGTTTTTCCTTTTTCTTCAGAAACTGTAACCCAAATATTAAGTAAAAGAAATTCATATAAGAAACAGACCAAGCACAGCACTTTGGGAGGCCGAGGCAGGAGGATTGCTTGAGGCCAGGAGTTCAAGACCAGCCTGAGCAACATAGCAAAATCTCATCTCTACAAAAAAAAAAACCTGGGCATGGTAGCACACACCTATAGTCCCAGCTACTCAAGAGGCTGAGGCAACAGGATTGCTTGAGCCCAGGAGTTTGAGGTTGCAGTGAGCTATGATCACACTACTGTACTACAGCCTGGGTTACAGGGCAAGACCCTGTCTCTAAAAAAAAGAAAAAAGAAAAAAGAAAAAAAGAAATGAGAAGTATTTCCATCAACATTTGAAATTTTAGCTAGAAAAGAGAAAATATTTGAATGTTACTTTATCTCACACTAGATTTACAGAAACAGAAATGAAGTTTTACTTGCCTTAGTGGGAGAGGTGAAGAAACAGGCTGACTGAGAATCAGATTATCATGTGGTGATAACTGAAAGAAGATTTAAAATAAAGTATTTGAAACATAAAGATGAACTTTAAAATACCACTTTCTGTTAAAAATATAAAGAATAATGATGATGCCAATGAGTTTCACTATATCCATTTACCAACATAGGAACAGTCTACATCACTTTACTAAGATTCTGAAAAATACATCTCGACCCCTTCCAGCCACTAACTTTATGAATCCCATATCTCCTTTCTTCTCTCTGCAACTGTTTCCCTGATGCCATCTTAATAAATTCATATTGAAAGACTAAATTATTCATTAAATATCATAAAACCTGGGTCAGCAAACGTATGGCCTACAGGGCAAATTCACAGCTGCCTATTTTTGTAAATAAAGTTTTATTGAAATATAGCCATGCTCATTCTTTACATATTATCTAGCTGCTCTCGTACTGTTAACAGCAGAGTTGAGTAGTTGTAACAGAGATCAGATGGCCTGGACCTTTAGTATATGGTCCATAACAGAAAAAGTTTGCAAATTTCTACTATGAAACAAATCTTTTGTGTGTATTCAAACTGAGTGTACTATATATATTCTAGCACTAAATACCAGGAAATAAGACAGGAATGACATGTGAATATTCAGACTGACTCTAAAGCTCACCAAAATGATATTTTTCTAGACAGTTTTTGGTACCGTGATAATAATGCAATTAATTTATCTACATTTTCAAATTTATGCACACACTTTTCCTTACATCTATTGTAATATATTTAATGTAGTAAGGGATTGCCAAAGGCGCAAACTTTCAAACAGCTATAACAAATTTAGGGGGAAAAGTCCCTTTCTCTGTGTTTAAAATGTCTACTTTTTTAACTCTTCAACCTTTTCTCTAAGGGAAAAACATTAGATGTCTCAGAGGCAGTTAATAAAACACTAAGGACCCAAATTTCAACATGAAATAACATTTGGGTTTCTTTAGGTCTCATTTGCATTTCCCCCCATTCAAAATTATTATTCTTATGTTACATTTTGACAGAGACAATAATAATTCATAGGGCCCTCATATCAACCTTACCTGAACTAAAATCCGTGGTCTCTGAGGAGATGGAAAAGGAACTTTATGCATAAAATGAGAAATATGCCTTGAAAACAAACAAAAACGCAAGTGATTCCAAAGTGAATATCACATGTTAAAAAGACCAACATGTCATCATAAGTCCAAGTTGACTCAAAAGCCTTGTGTATCTATAATTTTGAAATCTCTAACATTAACAAGTAAACAAACAACCAAAAATCATTTTTCCCAGTAAAGTTACTTCTGCCTCAATCCAGTAACTTTTCACATTAACAGTTGTTCACATTCAACAATGTTTGTGTTATCATTGTCTCAAAAGTGATTTTAACTTTTACCTCTCCCTAAGTAGATGATATACAACGTTATCAGTGATGTGCATATTACCAAAGAAGCTAATGCTTACATTTATAATATTTTTTTAAGTTAGTCGCTCATATTTTGGAAGTAAAACCACCACTTAAGGTGCTCCAGAAAAAATGAAAGCGTTTAATTGCTTCTAAAAGATGAACAATATATTTGCTGTTAACAATAGGTTAGAAATTCTATTACTGGGCTGGGCGCAGTGATCACTTGAGGCCAGGAGTTCCAGACCAGCCTGGGAAACATAAGGAAACTCCATCTCCACAAAAATTAAAAAAAAAAAAAAATTTCTGGGTGTGGTGGCACAGGCCTGTAGTCTCAGCTACTCAGGAGGCTGAGGCAGGAAGATTGCTTGAGCCCAGGATTTTGAGATTGCAGTGAGCAACCTCTGCACTCCAGTCTGGGTGACAGAGGAAGACCCTATCTCAAAAAAAAAAAAAAAAAAAAATGCTATTACTGATTTTGTAAGTTTTTTCCCAAAATAAAATGGATAAAAAGCTAAATTGATGGGTTTTGTTTTAAACACTATGGGATAAAAGGCAAAAACTCCTTTTTTATAAGCTACTTTATTCTGGAATTATTTTTCTTTTAAACATTTCAAAATCATCTTGGTTTCAGAACTGAGATAATTTCAACTGGATAGAGAAAAGACTAGAAGAGAAATTTATCAATTTACAAATATGCTTTGACTGTTTACTATGTATAAGATACCACCAGACATGATGGGAAATATAAAAAAGGAACAAAGTTACCAGTCTCTACCATTAAGGTACTCACAACCTAAAAAAAATGGGGGAGATGAATACCACAGGACACATATGTGCCTGAATTATAGTTAGAACAGTGGAAATCAACTGTGATCCATAAACCCCTAAAGACCTTCAAGAGCCATTCAGGAATGATCTGTAAGCTCAAAACTATTTTTATAGTAACACAAAGACATCATTTGCTTTTTTCACAGTGTTGATATTTGCACTGATGATGCAAAACCACTCTGAGTAAAACTGCTGGCACCTTACTATGAACCAAGGAAGTGGCACCAAATTGTACTAGTAGTTGTTGTATTCTTTTCTATTATACACTGCAGTAAAACAATGTCAATTTCACTTAAGAATGTCTTTGACAAAACAGTAAATATTATCAATTTTATTAAATTTTGACTCTACAGTATACATTTAAAAAATATTCTATGTGATAAGGGGAAGTATGCATAAAGCACTTCTGTTGTATATAGAAGTACAATGGTTGTCTTGATTTTGGAAAAACACTTGTGCAACTGAGTTGTGAGTGAATTCGCAGATTTTTTTTTCACAGAGTGCTGTGGAAAAAATTCACAGCACTGACAAATTAAGGTTTTCTAATATTGAGTATTCAACAGATATTTTCTATATGAAATGAACAAAGAAAGCCTCTTGCTTTGAGGAAAATAACTGGCAGTACTTGTTGCCAACAATTAAATTCAAGCTTTCAAGTGAAAATTAGAATTTTGCCACCATGAGCTTGATGCCTTCCCAATACTCAAAAACTTTTCTGATAAGATAGGCACTGATATTAACACATATAATTTTATATTGATAATGAAATGTGTCTACATTTGGAAGATGTGTTTAATTCAGTGAACCAGTATTTTCCAAATGACTAATGCACAATGCTATAAAATCACACAGAAGTAAAAGTTCCACTTGAAGAGTGAAACAAATCGATACATTTTAATGTAACAGACAAAATTCATTGCTAAATTTTCAGATTCCACATTGCAAATAACTTATAAGAAACTACCACTTGTCAAGTTTTAAATAATAGATATAACACACAAAGCTTTGGTGTTGTGTCAAAAAAAGAATATCCACAATTTTCTGAAAAGACTACACAAAATCCCTCTTTCACACCTACATATCTGTGTGAGGCCAGATTTTCTTCATATACTTCAACCAAAACAACTACTGCAACAGATTGAATGAAGAACCATATATGGAACCCAGATACGTTCACTTAAACCAGGCATTAGAGATTTGCAAAAATATAAAACAATTAGTGTGCGGTGAGATGGGTTTTCAAAAGAAAAAATGAAAAAAAAGTAATACAATGCCACTCTTCTCACTAAATTTTTTGTTTTGGAAAACAGTTATGGCCAGGTGCAGTAGTTCATGCCTATAATCCTAGCACTCTGGGAGGCCAAGGCGGGAGGATTGCTTGAGGTCAGGAGTTTGAGACCAGCCTGAGCAAGAGCAAGACCCTGTCTCTACTAAAAATGGAAAAATTAGTGTGTAATCCACATATGCGTCTGTAATCTGAGCTACTCTGGAGTCTGAGGCAGAAGAATAGCTTGAGCCCAGGAGTTTGAGGTTGCTGTGAGCTAGGCTGACGTCATGGCACTCCATCACAAAAAAAAAAAAAAAAAAGGAAACAGTTATTTCTCAAAAAAGATATTTATGTTATAACATGAAATGGGTTTCTTGTTTTAAAACTGAATTGGTCCAGCAATTCTCTCACTAGGTATGTATCCAAAGAAAATGAAATCAGTATGTCAAAGAGATATGTGCACTCCCATATTTATTACAGTACTATTCATAATAGCCAAAATATGAAATCAACCTAAATGCCCATCTACAAATGAATGGATAAAGAAAACATGGTACATATATACAATGGAATACTATTCAGCCATAAAACAGAATAAAATCCTGTCATTTGTGGCAATATGGCTGAACCTGGAGGGCATTATGTTAAGTGAAATATGCCAGGTATAGAAAGACAAACACCATGTGACCTCAATCATATGTAAAATCTAAAACTGTTGACTTCCTAGAAATAGAAAGTAAAATTGTGGCTACCAGAGACTGGGGGAAGAGGGTGGACTGTGAGAGGTTGGTCAGTGGCTACAAATTTACAGTTAGGAAAAATAAATTCTGCTGTTCTATTGCACAGTTGGATGACTATAGCAAATAACAATGTAGTGTATATTTCAAGATGGCTAGAAGAAAAGATTTTGAATGTTATTACCACAAAAAAAGATAAATGTTTAAAGTGATAGATATGGTAATTACATTGCTTTAATCATTATACAATGTATACATGCACTGAAATAAACTCTGTAACCCTATATACTATTTACACTGTACTGTAATAATTTCTATTAAAGTAAATAATAATAGATATAATACACAAAGAAAAGCTCTTTGGGGTCCTTATTTTTAAAGGGGGGTTCTAAGATCAAAAAATTTGAGAACTTCTGGATTAGAATACTGAGATGACAGTAGAAAAGACCAAAGAAAAATTAAAAGAGTAATATTATACACTACATGCTCTTATGATAATTCTATCACTTCTCAATTGTCATTAAAGTCAGAAAATTCTGCCTAAGGACACAAAAGCACTTAAGTAATAAGTAGTATAAAATAAACAATAGTCAAATAGACAATGAAGATATTTATATCTCATTTGCATCAGGTCTTACTGCATGAAACATTATTTTAGTGATCTTAAACTAAATGACTAAAATTTAAAAAAACAAAAAATCATGTATTCACATAATTTTTCCTTTCAATTCATGATATCTAACAATAGTAAGGAATATTTTTAAAGGTTCATAATGAAATTATATGTAAAATAAGAATTACAAAATTAGTAAAAAAGTTCCACTATTTTTTCCAGAATAGGATTTCTAAACTTCACAAGAACATTAAAAAATGAAACATTTATTTCATTATGTTAGAGTTAAAAATTATTTAAAATAACAAGATTGTAAAAGTATAATAAAGGAATATTACCTGACTGAAATAAACAAACTCTTTTTTTCAAATAACTCTTTAGAAATTCAGTTTCCAAATAAAATTTACTCAGTTACTCCACAAATTTACCACATAATGGAAAGATCTGCCAAATTTTGAACCAAGACGACTTCTAACTTACTTCTCAATTGGAAGGACATGAGGTCCAGAGATGGAATAACGATACAAAAAAGTCAGAAACTTCCTGAATGCATCAAAAAAAGGCCAGTGAGAAAGAAGACAGATGCATTTGCTAGTGTGAATTGTTTTGGAACTGTCAGACTTCCCATCTGCTGATGATGTTAAACCCAAAAGAAGTCTCTGTTTTTCTGTGAGATTCTCCTCAGAGTATGGTTCATAAAACTGAATAGCAGCACCATAGACCTACAAAATAAGTAATATATTTACTAAATACATTGTATATCATTAATCCAAATCACATCATCAGTTAAATATTTAATGGATGTTTGCTATCAGCCAGGCGAGGTGCCAGGTATTAGGAACACAATAGTGAATAAACCTTCTTCTTGCTTTCTGGACATACATAAGAACTATACAGTGCTATTCTCATGTCTCCTTATTAATGAAAAAAAGATGTTTTAATTAAATTCATTCACTCTATAAAGAATAAAAGCAATTGTACCAATATTCTCTATAAGAAATTGTTGAAAATAATTTAGTAGAAAATGGGACAAAAATTTACATAAGGAAATACAAACTCCAACTTTGGGCAATTCATTGAATTTCTCCAGACATAAAATGAGGATGTTAGGCTTGATGATTTTCAAGGTCCCTTTCAACTATAACTGTCTATGATTCTAAATCACATTACATATTTAATAATTTTTGTATTACTTTCAAAGCTTACACAGAAGATGAATCAATGAAGGATCATCATTTGATGATGAAAAAAAATTTCACAATAGTCACAAAAAAAGCATTTGGGTGAATGGGACAGAATGAAAATTCTCTTTTCCTATGTCTCTGAATATAGTTATAATTAATCAAGTGGAAGAGGTATGCATAATGGATTCAATTTAATCGGTTGTTTTTTTCTACTGTTCCTTGTATTATATAAAACTGAAAACTTTAAGATGTACAAGAAATTTGCAGATTTTTGTTAAAACACATTACCTTTTCAGCTGAGGCTCCAGTTAACACAAATGTAGAAAATACAGGGAGAGGGTATTTGCTATTTGGTGGCCAACATTCAATGGTTGCACCCATTGGTAAACAAAATAGAGGAACAGATTCTGGTAGTGAGAATGACTCATAATCTTCTTGAGGATATCTACAAATTAGACCTATAAGAACAACAATAAATATTAAGTCATCACTCTTTAATTCAGGTGCTTATGATTTCAATGATGATAAAATGCTTTATTATGTCACATAGTTGAAATGCCAAAACATTGCATATATGTTCATCAAATAACTGAATGCTTCAGTACGATTCATATAGATCTTCATCCTTAAGCATTGTAACTATTAACATTTATCAAGCTTCATCCACAAAGGTTAGGTTAAAGCTAATAAGAAAAAGATAATCCTATAGAAACACACATACTCCTAAAAATTCCGTTTGTGGTCACACTACCTTAAAGCATACTAGTTTATAAAAATTTTTCAATATGATTATTTGCATATACCTACTTCATCAGCTCTCAATAACTTTTCTTCAGGGGGCTTTTACACATTCAAATTCATATCCCATAGGAGTATATATGTAACTTCTAGCACAAATACAACATTACTCATAAAAATAGAAGAATCACATTTTTACAATGTCTTCATATAGTATCAACTCCAGCCTGACTTCTAAATAACCCTGGATTATATGAAGATAGAGTTTCAGTGGCCTATGATTTCTTGTTAGGTAAACTAGTTTGGAAAATGGTCCAGGCATCTTCTATTGAACACATCCTAGAAATAGAGCCTTGTATTGCATTTTGTGGGAGCAGGAACAGAAAATAGGTTCCCTGATCATGTTTTCCTCAAAGTCAAGTGGAAACCATCACCAGACATGACCACAAAGACAAACTGATAAACTAGGGGAATAAGAGTGGTTGGTTCTTCCACTAATATCTATCTCTATGACTTTGGACAAATCACACATCTATAGGGCTATGGTTTTCTCATCTATAAAGTAAGATAAACTAGATAAATTAAGGTCCAAGGCAGCTTTAAAATTCTCTGATTATATGCTAGCCAGCCAGCAGATCCCATGAGGATCTACAATTAACTGTGTACTACTCTCTGAGAGGTCATGATGCAATAGTAAAGTCATAAAGTAAGCATAGAAATAAATACTGATGAGGCTGGGCACAGTGGCTCACGCCTGTAATCCTAGTACTCTGGGAGGCCAAGGTGGGTGGATTGTTTGAGCTCAGGAGTTTGAGACCAGCCTGAGCAAAAACAAGACCCCGTCTCTACTAAAATAGAAAGAAATTAGCTGGACAACTAAAAATATATATAGAAAAAACTAGCCGGGCATGGTGGTGCATGCCTGTAGTCCCAGCTACTCGGGAGGCTAAGGCAGAAGGATCACTTGAGCCCAGGAGTTTGAGGTTGCTGTGAGCTAGGCTGACGCCACGGCACTCTAGCCCAGGCAACAGAATGAGACTCTGTCTCAAAATAAAAAAAAAAGAAAGAAAAGAAATACTGATGAATGTGGGTCCTAGAAAAAAATTTTTTTTTGTACACCAAAGGTAAAACAAAAAGTTGAGTCTAGGATCCTAATTTTAAAAATGTATCTTTTAAAAGGCTGAATCTGTTCTTTTGCAAATGAGATCAGTATGTTTGATGTTTTGACATCTCTGGAAATTGAACATTTCAACTATGCATAATAAAATCACAAATTAGTTTATAATATTTTTCATTAATATAAAACAATTACATATGAGCTATACATTTGACTAAATTTGACATAAATATTAAATACTAATTTAAAAAGAAAATAAATATATTTTTCCATATTTCTACTGATTTAAAAATTTAAAGAAAATAATATCTATTTATGAGTTATTTATTTAAACCTAAGGCTTAAAAAAAGACCCATCTTACTTTAAAACTACTCTTCCACTAAACATCCAATAAACATAAGGATAAAGACAAAACTGAGAATCAAAAGACATGGATTGTAAACCCAATCCTGATACTAACACATCATGGGCAGGTTTTGTTTTTATCTTTAACCTTTATATATAAAATATTTCATAAAAAATTATACTTACCAGCTTTGTAAGATATAGTGTTAGTCTTTGCCACTGATTTTTTATAACATAAGTACACTGCCGATCCCCACTAAATTAAAAAAAAAGAGAAACATCATTTAATTTTAAAAGATAGTAACTTGATAAAATGGAATCTCTTTGCACTCTCCAGTATATATTATCTAAGATATAGTAACATTTCTCTGTTAGCTATTTTCAGTTGGTTATTTAGTCAGCATTTTATTGGAGTAACTGTCTACTTTTCTTTCAGAAGTAAAATTTAAGATTTTTTCCATTTCATTTTTAATATTACCTAGCTCAGGAAATGGTCCCACCATTTATTCAGTCCCAAAAATCTGTCTCAAAACTTTGGAGTCACTCTTGACTTTTCTTTGTCTCATACACCAGCAGTCCCCAACCTTTTTGGCACCAGGGACTGGTTTCACGGAAGACAATTTTTCCACAGACAGGGTTGTGGTGGGGGTGGGGGATTGCGCGGCAGAGCTCTGGGGACCACAGTACACCATATCCAATCCATGTGCAGATTCTGTCAGTTCTACCTCGAAATCTACCTTGAGTCTGATCACTTTGTATCGCCTTTACCACTATTACTCTTGACCAAGGAATCCCCATTTATCATTTGGACCACTGCTGTGGCCTCCTAATCAATCTCTCAGCTTTCTGTCTTGTTCCTCAACAGTCTATTCTCTATAGCCACAGTGAGCCTACTAAGATGTAAATCAGATCATGTCACTCTCAAATGGCTTCCTGTCAGATAAAGAACAAAACCCAAACTCCTTACTCTAAGCCACAGAATCCTATATAATCTGATTTCTGTAGCCTGTGATCACATCTCCAACCTCACTGGCTTTCCTCAAACATATCAAACACACGTCTAGGACAGGGCCTTTACGTTTTGTCTCCTGTGCTCATTCTCTCATTTCATTTAGCTCTTTGCTCAAATGTCCCCTCCCAGAGAAGGTCTTACTAATTGTCCTGATACCCTCGGCTGGGAGAGGTGGCTCACACCTATAATGCCAGCACGTTGGGAGGCCAAGGCGCGAGGATCTCTTGAGGCCAGGAGTTTGAGACCAGCCTGGGTAACACAGCGAAGCTCAGTCTCTACAAAAAGCAAGAAAAATTAACCAGGCATGGTGGTACATGCCTGTAGTCCCAGCTACTCAAGAGGCTGAGATGGGAGGATCACTTAAACCCAGGAGTTTGAGGTTACAATGAGCTGTAATTGCACCACTGCACTCCGGCCTGGGTGACAGAGTGAGACCATTTAAAAAAAAAAAAACAAAAAACAAGAAAAAAACCAACCGAGGAAATAGTCTCAAATTTGCCAAAAATTAGCTGTGTGGATTAAAGCAAGTCACTTAATCTACCTGGACTAAATATCCTTAACTGCAAATTTTTGCAGCTTTAGATCACATGGCCACTCTAAGTTCTCATACAGCTCTAAAATATTATGATCCTATTCCAATATCAAATTAAAGTCCAAATCATTTAAGGATTATGATCCAAGATTTAAAAATGAAATAATTCTTGAAAACTCCATAAACTTAATGTGGGTTGGAGAGGTGGGGGAGATTTTTTGATACTAAAGCTGTAAACCTAGTACAAAAATCATGTATACACTTTGAAGATTCAATACACATTTCCTCATGTCCATTAGATTGTTGCTGTTGTCTCTCCCAGTTTAGAAACCTAGTAGATGGCTTTCATTCAAGCTGCCTAATCTTCTAAAACAAAAGCTATATAACTAAATTCCTGGGCATCATCAACACATCAATAATGTAATCCCAATCACTTTCTCATTCCTTTTTTTTTTTTTGAATCAGGGTCTCACTCTGTTAACCTGGGCTAGAGCGCAGTAGTGTCATCATAGCTCTCTGCAACCTCAAACCCTCAAACTCCCGGGTTCAAGTGATCCTCCTGCCTCAGCCTCCTGAGTAGCTGAAACTACAGGTATACACCACCATATCTGGCTAATTTTTAAAAAATTTTTTGCAGAGACAGGGTCTCACTATGTTGCCCGGGCTGGTCTCGAATTCCTGACCTCAAGTGATCCTCCCACCTCAGCCTCCCAAAGTGCTGAGATTGATTATATGGGTGAGCCACCAAGACTGGCCTAATAGGTTTTTTATTCCTGTAATGTTTCTTAAAAAATATTTAAGAGGAACTTAAAGACTAGACACAAATAGAATTAAAAAAGCTCTTCCTTAGCTATTAAATACATAAAAAGGAACTGTTTAAGCAGAGTTAACCAAAGAAGTAATTAATAATAGCTAACATTTATATGGCACTTACTATGTACCATACACTCCTAAATTTTTTACGAACATTAACTCATTTAATCTTCATAAAAAGCCTGTGAAATAAAGTACTATTTAATCCCCATTTCATGAATAAGAAAACAGAGGCACAAAGAATCAGGGAATTGTCCAGGATACACACCTGGGATTCAAACCCAGGCAGTTTAGCTGGAGTGCATGTTGTTCACACTGTGTTACAATGCCTCTTTATTCTCTTTAGTGGAGAATAAAGCTCTCTGACAATACTGGTATCTATGTTTCAGAGTAAAGAAAAATAGAAACTCATGTCTCTGGTTTTAGTTTCAATGCCGTAAGTCTACCTAGAACATCTTGATTAATTAATGAGACCTAGAAATGGTTCTAATGACAACGTCTGTTACTTTAAATCCAAAACCAAAACATCCACAGAATAAATGGAAACTCACAAATGGGAAAATGTCAAGTATCTGTAAGCCTGCATAGTCTTGCTAAAATACTAAATCAAATCTAAAATGATGTGGTAAGCTAGACTCCATACCATAAGAGAGTTCAAAAACCCTTCTTTGCCATCACTATCACTACCATATAAGGCCTTTAAAACTATTGGCTACCTTGATCTTCTTCCTTCACCCTAACGTGGTGTCACCATA
>CM052442.1:101228023-101254311 GCA_028533085.1 Varecia variegata | reverse complement strand
ACACATACACACACACACACACACACACACACACACAAACCACCCCCACCACTGCCTCCATAAAGCTGGCTAAAACTACCTCCCTTCTCTCCTTCTCACCTCAGTCACTTCTCAGAATAGTCAACTTGGGCTTTTAGGGGGTTTTTTTGTTTGGCAGGTTGGTTATTTATGATGGGGTGAAGCAGGAATCATGAATGAGTAGATAAAGGAATTGAAAAGAGAAGTAAACGTGTTAATCAAGAATAGATCAGAGGAGTGAAGTACAAAGCATTCTGCCAATTGCCTACGCTGGTTTTATTTAATGGTAGTAGGTACAATTTTATGGGGAAAAAACTGATATAAAACAATATTTTATAAAGTAACATGTATATATATGCTCTTCTATCTAAAATTATAAAATTTCAGTATTGATCAATCATTTTAGAGATGTAGCTTTTAAAATTAGATTAGGCTTATACTATGTATTATTTTCACTTTTTAAAAAATTTTATGGATACATAATAGTTATACACATGTCTACTTTCATAAAAACTATGCTTTTTATAAGCTTTGGAAATTATGTTCTTTATAAGCTACCATTTTCAGTCATCCACCATAAAGAGTTCTATGCTTGAACAGGAAAAGAAGTAAAACTAACTTATCATAAAAGTACACTAACTTATCATAAAAGTAAACTAACAAACCAACCAACCACTACTGGAAAAATTTGAAAGGAGTCTGAAAACAAATTATCAGTGACATCTCGTTCTAACAAGTGACATCAAAGTTACAGAACAAAATGAGTAGAATACTCTAAAATCTACAACTGTCCTTTGAAAAAGGCAGTAATCACTACCACATGAAGAACAGGTAAATGTTTTAAGTTTCATTAAATTAAATGGTACAAAAATTCATTTCAGTCATACTGAACTACTCATAGTTCTCCCTTTACACAACTCCCTGCCACCTTTGCAAATTCAGTTCCTTCTACCAGAATATCCCTAATCCAATGGCCGACTCCTATGTAATATCTGAGACATGCTCTTTGAAGCCTTTCCTACCCTTTTCCCCATGAGAGATTGTCATTCTCTTTTCTTATGTTACAAGAATATCCTGCATATAACTCTATTATGATTATCACATTAATACTGTAATTATTTTTTTTAATATCTACTCAACTAGATTATGAATTCTTTGACAGTAGGCAATGCTACATCTTAATCTCTGTAAATATCTGTTTTAGTACACTCCCCGGCAGAGAGTAGGCAGTCAGTAAATGTTTGCTAAAGAATGACATGATGTATTATGTTATTAAAATAAGGTTAAAGAAGGTATGTATCAACACACACGTGTTAATAAAATAATATGACTCAAACTTCAAATTCTGTATGCAAAAGCTAAAAAATCATCTCCATTGAGTTTTACTTGAAAAGAGGAGATATTTTTACATCTTTCACAAAAATCACCTATAGATTGGAGATAAAATAATTTAAGTTCTTTACTACTATATAAAGCCACTGAGAGGTATCTTTTCTTATTTCATAAAAAATCTTAATTTTATTCCTCATCAGTTAGTATTCCTTTATAATCGCCACTGTTTAGAATATCTTTTTACCCACACATCTGTCCACTGAGATCTGTGTATCCTGCATCTACTGCCTTCACATAAAAATTGGGCCTGAAAGTCATGTTCTATGAAATCTTGGCTTCATTAGCCATAGCTGATTAGACCAGACATAGATACTTGCCTCAAACTGAATTTTCTCCCAGGGTAGTTTAGAAGGGAATCACAGAACCATAAGCAAATATATGAACTTAAGAGTTAGAAGACATGTCCAGCCATGCACAGTGGTGAAAGACAACATGTAGAGATAGAAAAATAAAATGGACAAGTAGGGAAATGCAAAGAAGTTATGCTGCCCAAGGGTAGTAAGAACATAGTTGCCTGGGTTACTGATGAGTATTCAGTTCCTGGTTCCTGTCCCCTTCATGAGGTTTGGCTCTACTTCTATCGTTGGGTACTGTGAAATTCCCAGTATCCTTGCCATTAATTCCCTTTTTTGAGTATATTAGTTTGAATTTGGTTATTTACAAATAAAAGAAATTTGATTAAGCAAACCTCAAAAAAGAAAAGGTAAAGTAGGAATATCAAAATATCAGTTAATCACAGAAGGAAAAAAAGCTTTGACATTCCTCAGCATAAGAAAATGAAAAATATTCACCAACCACCGCAGGTTCAAACAACATCCTATAAATACAACTTCAGTACAGTTGTCAGCATGAATAAAATTCTATCACAAAGTTCTAATATTCAGAAAAATGAGAGTAAGGGATAGGGAATATATTAGAATTTGAACAAATCATTTTAAAAAATACAACTTATTATAATTTTGACCAAAAAGGGAGTGAAGTATATCTTTTCTGGTGATAATAGCCAATCCTGTCTAACAAGCCAAAATACCATCACATAGTTTTCTCCATCGATCTACACCCATTTCTCTGAAGACACAGCATTTCAGAGTCCTCAACTAAAATACTCAGTGTTAAAAGATACCTTAAAAGAAAGCATTTCCCAATAGCACAGTCATTACAGGCATACCTCAAAGATATTATGGATTAGGTTCCAGATCACTGAAAGCAAATATCGCAATAATGCAAGTCAAATAAATTTTTTGGTTTCCTGTGGATATAAAAGTTATGTCTACACTATACTGTAGTAAGTGTGCAATAGCATTGTCTAAAAAAATGTACATATCTTGGCCGGGCACAGTGGCTCACACTTGTAATCCTAGCACTCTGGGAGGCCGAGGCGGGAGGATCGCTCGAGGTCAGGAGTTCAAGACCAGCCTGAGGAAGAGTGAGACCCCATCTCTACTAAAAATAGAAAGAAATTAGCTGAACAACTAAAAATATATAGAAAAAATTAGCCAGGCATGATGGCGCATGCCTGTAGTCCCAGCTACTCGGAAGGCTGAGGCAGTAGGATTGCTTGAGCCCAAGAGTTTGAGGTTGCTGTGAGCTAGGCTGATGCCAAGGCACTCTAGTCCAGGCAAGAGAGTGAGACTCTGTCTCAAAAAAACAAAAAATAAAAAATGTACATATCTTAGTTTAAAAATACTTTATTGCTAACAAACGCTAACAATCCTGTGAGCCTTCAGCAAGCTGTAATCTTTTTGCTGGTGGAAGGTCTTGCCTAGATGTTGGTGGCTGCTGACTGATCAGGGTGGTGGTTGCTGAAGAATGGGGTGGCTGTGGCAATTTCTTAAAAGGCAACAATGAAGTATGTGGCACTGATTGACTTTTCCTTTAATTAAAGATTTCTCTGAGGCATTTTACCCACAGTAAAACTTCTTTCAAAATTGGAGTCAATCCTCTCAAACCCTGCTGCTGCTTTACCAACTAAGTTTATGGAATACTCTAAATCTTTTGTTGTCATTTCAACAACGTTCACAGCATTTTCACCAGGAGTAGATTCCATCTCAAGAAATCACTTTCTTTGCTCATCCATAAGAACCAACACTTCATCTGTTCAAGTTTTATTATAAGCCTGTAGCAATTCAGTCACATCTTCATGACCCATTTCTAATTCTAGTTCTCTTGATATTTCCACCACATAAGCAGTTATTATACTTCCTCCACTAAAGTCTTGAACCCCTCAAAGTCATCTATGACTGATGAATCCATTCTACAACGTTTTCTTTTTTTTTTTTGAGACAGAGTCTCACTCTGTTGCCCGGGCTAGAGTGAGTGCCATGGCATCAGCCTAGCTCACAGCAACCTCAAACTCCTGGGCTCAAGCGATCCTACTGCCTCAGCCTCCCGAGTAGCTGGGACTACAGGCATGTGCCACCATGCCCGGTTAATTTTTTCTACATATATATTTTTAGCTGTCCATATAATTTCTTTCTATTTTTAGTAGAGATGGGGTCTCGCTCTTGCTCAGGCTGGTCTCGAACTCCTGAGCTCAAACGATCCGCCCGCCTCGGCCTCCCAGAGTGCTAGGATTACAGGCGTGAGCCACCGCGCCCGGCCCCATTCTACAACGTTTTCAATCGACTTTGCCCAGATCCATCAGAAGAATCATTATCTATGGTAGCTATAGCCTTAAAAAATGTGTATCTTAAATAATAAGACTTGAAAGTCAAAATTAGTCCTTGATCCATGGGCTGCAGAATGGATGTTGTATTAGTAGGCAAGAAAACAACATTAATCTCCTTGTACACCCCATTAGAGCTCTTAGGTAACTTGTTAATGAGCAGTAATATTTTGAAAGAAATATTTTTTTCTAAGTAGCAGGTCTCAACAGTGGACTTAAAATGCTGTAAACAGATGTGCTGTCATCCAGGCTTTGTTGTTCCATTTATAGAGCACAGGCAGAATAGATTTAGCATAATTCTCAAGAGCTCTAGGATTTTCAGAATGGTAAATGATCGTTGGCTTCAACTTCAAGTCACCGGCTGCATTAGCACCTAACAAGAGAATCAGCCTGTCCTTTGAAGCTTGGAAACCAAGCGTTGACTTCTCCTCTCTAGCTATGAAAATCCTAGAAAGCATATTCTTCCAATAGAAGGTTGTTTCATATACATTAAAAATGTGTTATTAATGTAGTCACCTTCATCAATTATGTTGGCTAGATCTTCTGGATAACTAGTTGCAGCTTCTCCATCAGCTCTTGCTGCTTCACCTTGCACTTTTATGTTATGGAGATGGCTTCTTTCCTTAAACCTCATGAACCAACCTCTGTAGCTTCAAACTTTTTTTCTGCAGCTTCCTCACCTTTCTCAGCCTTCATAGAATTGAATAGAGTTAGGGCCTCACTCTCGATTAGGCTTTGGCTTAAGGGAATGTTGTGGCTGGTTGATCTTCTATCTAGACCACTCAAACTTTGTCCACATCAGCAAGAAGGATGTTTCACTTTCTTATCATTCATTTGTTCACTGGAGTAGCACTTTCAATTTCCTTTGAGAACTTTTCCTTTGCATTCACAACTTGACTACAGGAGGCCTACTTTTGGCCTATCTCAGCTTTCAACATGCCTTCCTCAGTAAGCTTAATCATTTCTAGCTTTTGATTTAGAGACCTGCGACCCTTCCTTTCACTTGAACACTTACAGGCCACTGTAGAATCATTAATTGGCCTAATTTCAATATTGTGTCTTGGGAATAGGGAGAATGGGGGGGACACAGGGAGACATAGAGGGGGAGGGAGGGACTGGGGGGTAGGGGGAGAGAGAGAGAGAGATGGGGGAAATGGCTGGTCAGTGGAGCAGTCTGAATACACACAACATTTATGGATCAAGTTTGTTGTCTTATATGGGCATAGTTCATGCCACCCAAAAATAATTATAGTGGTAACATTAAAGATCACTGATCACAAATCACCATAACAGATATAATAATGAAAAACTCGGAAATGTTAGAGTTACCAAAATGTAAGCATGTGCTATTGAAAAAATGGCACTGATAGACTTGCTTGACAATAGGTTCTCACAAACCTTCAATTTGTAAAAAGCTCGATATCTGCAAAGCACAAGAAAATCAGGTATGCCTATATATGGCATTAGCTTCTAACATAAGACTGATATACAGGTGACCCTTGATAAACACGATGTGGGTCTGCTTACATGCAGATTTTTTTCAATAAAAGTTACACTGAGTATGACTGCCTCTCTGGCCTCCCTTCTACCTCCTCCAACTCTTCTGCCACTGCCACCCCTGTGACAAGACCAAAATCCTCCTCTTCCTCCTCCTCAGCCTATTCAACATGAAGATAACAAGGATGAAGACCTTTATGATGACCCACTTCCACTTAATGAACAGTAAATATATTTTCTCTTCCTTATGATTTTCTTAATAATATTTTCTTTTTCTCTAGCTTACTCTAAGAATACAGTATACAATACATACAACATACAAAATATGTGTTAATTGACTTTATGTTATCGGTAAGACTTCCAGTCAATAGTAGGCTATTAGTAGTTAAGTTTTGGGGCAGTCAAAAGTTATACACTGATTTTTTACTGCATGGGAGTCAGTTCCCCTAACCCCTGCATTGTTCAAGGGTCAACTGTACAGTATCAGGTTTTCCGTTTTTCTTTGATATTGGTTTGTTAGTAAAGAGAAGTTTCCTTTGGCAATTTAGACCAAAAAAAAAATTAATTTGTCTAGTAACAATTCTCAAATGGATACTGAAAAAGAATAACTACCAATAATTTGTATTGTTCTCAGGCTCAAAAGAAGACAGACTTACATATGAAACTGACTAGTTTCACATAATCAAAACTTAGCAAGACTGGGAAAATCTATACATGCAACAGCAAGTTCAGAGATAAAACAAGCAGTAATTTTATCAAATTATCCAAGATGATATAGCTAGTTCTGGTATTCAGAAAAAAATGAGATGTTAAATTTAGGGTAAAATAAAATGTTTATGAAAAACTCAGCATTGATTGCAATAAAAAAGATTTTAAGCAAACAAGTCTTAACTGTTTACCATAATGGAAAAAGGCAGAGGTATTGATAATTTTTAATGACTTATATTGCCTCTAGAAAGTAGTTAGTGAAATTACATTTGATTATGAGTGTCTAATATTCTGAGAATTTATTTTAAACCAAATAGTGATGGAATACTGTGCAGGTTTGGCTCAGAAGTTGCTGGGAAGTTTTCCAATTTCCCTATTCTGCCCCTTGTTCGACCTTTCTCTACAAAATGCTTCAGTTTATCTCCCAAATAAAAAAGCACAATCTTAGCACAGCTACCCCCTTACACCTTAATCCATAATAGGGGCCAGGTGCGGTGGCTCACACCTGTAATCCTAGCACTCTGGAGGCCAAGGCAGGAGGATCACTTGAGGTCAGGAGCTCGAGACCAGCCTGAGCAAGAGTGAGACCCCATCTTTACTAAAAATAGAAAAATTATCCAGGTGTGGTGGCATGTACCTGTAGTCCCAGCTACTTGGGAGGCTAAGGCAGGAGGATCACTGGACCCCAGGAGTTTGAGGTTGCTGTGAGCTACAGTGATGCCATGGCACTCTAGCCTGGACAACAGAGCAAGACTCTGTCTCAAAAAAAAAAAAAAAAAATCCGTAATGGTAAAGGCTGGCTAAATGCTACAGAACAGACTAAGTGAAGATTAAAAGTAAGTAAAGGGTACTTCCAGAGTTTAAACAGTGCTATTAATAAGAAAAGTATGCTGAATTTTAAATAAGCAACTGATTAGTATAATTAAGAAATACTAACCATCATTACTGCCAACTTCAAATTTGTGACAGGATACCAAATGTTGGAGCTACTAGAAGGAAAGACTAATGGTCAACTTGCTGTGACATTCTCAACAGCTAGGAATGAAAAAAAAAAAGCTAGGAATGTATCTTTCATTTTAAAATCCAGTATTAGTCGGTTTGTTCTATCATTCACTGATTCACAGCCTAGTGGGGGAGGCATAAATCCAAATATTCCAAATAGTTATAATAAGTTATTTACTGAACATTTACTAAGTCCCAGGTATTGGTCTAAGTATTTTACAGGCATTAACAAATTTAAACTTCAAACAGCCTTATGAGGGCATCATTAACCCCATCTACAGGGGCAGAAACTAAGGTACACAGAGTTAACACAGACAGCCAAATAGCAAAGCCAGGTTTCAATTCCAAGCAGTCTGGGTCCAGAGCCAACTGCTTTATACTGCCTCTCCAAGACTACAATAATTCATTCAACAAATTCTTATTGAGTGCTATCTCTGGTCCAGGCATTGTTCTAGATGCTTGAGATATAACACAGTTACTAGTAGATTATTCCAGAAGAGACCCAATAATCTAGACAAGAGTATGGATCTGAGAAGGCTTTCTGGAGAAAGTAATGCCTGGGCTGAGTCTTAGAAGATATAAAGTAGTTAAATAGGCAAAATGAAAAGGGAAAGAGGGAATAAAGGCATTCCAGGCAGAAGAACTACATAAGCAATGGTCAATAATCTAGAAACAGTATGCATATTCGGGCTTTTGAAAAAGTAGTTCTCTATGGCTGGAGTAGAAAGTGAAAAGCAGAAATTTCCAGAGTTAAGATGAAAGAACCAATCAGAGGCCAAATCATAGGAAGTTTTAATGACATAGTAAAGGAGTTCAGACTTTAACCAGTTGACAAAGAGGAGTCAATGAAGAATTTCCAGATTTGTGTCTTAGATATACCAATCTAGCAATTCTGAGAAGGTGAATGTCAGGGAAATAAAACTGAAGACAGGAAAACTAGCGAAAAAATAAGGAAATAGTTCTTTCTTAATAAGGCAGTGGTTAGAACAAGGATGCTAGGGAAATGACTGATTCAAAAAATATTTAGGAGATAAATGCAGCAGAATTCAGTAAATGAATGGATGTAAGGAATGCGAGATAAAGAGAAGAAAGAATCATGAATGATCTCTAAGTTTCTTCCTTGGATGAAGAAGTCAGTAGAGGTCCCTGATATCTTTCAAAGAAAGACAAATCAAAGACAAATCAAAGAAAAACTTTAGGTAGGTAAATAAGTTCAGTTTGGGTAAGAAGAATTTAAGGTGGAGATCATAAGTAAGGAGTTAGATAAAATAATCTGATGCTTTGGAAAGATACTGATACTGGAAAAACAGCCTGGGGAGTACATGGTAGATACATGGTAACTGAAACTATAGGGATGACTGTAATTTAGGAAAATGTGAAGGCTAAGAAGAGCAACTGGACAACTTGGGGAACATCGTTTCTTATGGACAGGCAGAAGAAGACAAACTCTCAAAGGACGTGATTCACACACGGAGAAGCTCCAGAATACACAGAAGGGAATGGCATGGTGGAAGTCAGAGGCAGAATTTCTTGAGAAAGTGACCAACAGTATTACTGTCATTGGTTGCTTTTTAGTCAACAGAATTACTGTCATTGGTTACTTTTTAGTAAGAGCCAGTTTAGTGATATGAAGAAGTAGAAATAAGACTGCAGTGAGATAAAGAATAAATATGAGAAAAAGAGGAAATTCTAGCCAACACAGAATATTCTATCAATTTTCTTATCTACAAAACTGAGATTATGGATGATTGTGAACACTGAACAATGTACTGCATGGAACCTCACATATATATAGTAAGTTCTACAGGCCCTCATGGACTATTTTCACCCTAGCTCCCTATATCTAACCACAATGAGTGCCATTCTGTTCTCAAACATCCCAAGTTCCTGGCACTGCAAAGCTTTGAACTTGACATTCCCCCAAACGGATCCTTCTTTCCTCACTCAGTTCTTCACATGGCTGGCTCATGTCTGTCAAGTGTCACCTGGTCTTTTAGAATTCAGTGTGATAACTATACATAGCTCTTTTATATTAAATATATATCTGAAACAAAAATGAAAAATGTTAACATTTTATATGTGGGTATGTGGGTGTATACCACATTTTTTGGTAATTTTATTTTTAAAACTTTTCAAAAATAAAAATGTCTCGGCCAGGCGCGGTGGCTCACGCCTGTAATCCTAGCACTCTGGGAGGCCGAGGTGGGTGGATCGCTCAAGGTCAGGAGTTCGAGACCAGCCTGAGCAAGAGCGAGACCCCATCTCTACTAAAAAATAGAAACAAATTATCTGGCCAACTAAAAATATATATAGAAAAAATTAGCTGGGCATGGTGGCGCATCCTTGTAGTCCCAGCTACTCGGGAGGCGGAGGCAGGAGGATCGCTTGAGCCCAGGAGTGTGAGGTTGCTGTGAGGTAGGCTGATGCCACGGCACTCACTCTAGCCCAGGCAACAGAGTGAGACTCTGTCTCAAAAATAAATAAATAAATAAATAAATAAAAAATAAAAATGTCTCATCTATAAAATATTACAGCAAAAATAAAAAGAAATTTAAGAAATTTCTGTTCTTCATATTTCAGCTTTCATTTTAAAGCAAAAACAGGTAAATTGTGTGAGTTTATGTATGTATATGCACCTAAACATACATATGGAAAGTACATTTTTACATGGATCAAAAGAGATAAGTTTTAATATAGTTATGACCAACTGATCTTCGACAAAGCAGACAACAACATACACTGGGGAAAGGAAGCCCTATTCAATAAATGGTATTGGGAAAATTGGATAGCTACATGTAGAAGAATGAAACAGGACCCTATCTCTCTCCATGTACAAAAATTAATTTGAGATGGATAAAAGATTTAAATGTAAGGCATGAAACCATAAAAATTCTAGAAGAAAACATAGGATAAACTCATCTAGACCTCAGCCTCAGCAAAGAATTTATGACTAAGACCCCAAAGGCAAATATAGCAACAACAAATCACCAAGAAAAAAACAAACAACCTCATTAAAAAGTGGGCAAAAGATACAAACAGAAGTTTTTCAAAAGAAGATAGACAAATGGCCAACAAACATATGAAAAAATGCTTAACATCACTAATCATCAAGGAAATGCAAATTAAAACTACAATGAGATACCCACCTTACCCTATCAGAACAGCCATTATCAAAAAGTCAAAAAACAATAGATGCTGGCGTGGATGCAGAAAGGAATGCTTATACACTGTTGGTGGGACTGCAAATTAGTACAATCTCTATCGAAAACAGTACGGAGATTCCTCAAAGAAATAAATGTAGACCTGCCATTCAATCCAGCAATCCCATTGCTGGGTATCTACCCAAAGGAAAGGAAGGCATTTTATCAATTCACAGTTGCAAAGATGTGGAATCAACCTAAGTGCCCAGCAATTCAGGAGAGGATAAGGAAAATGTGTATATATACACCATGGAGTACTACTCAGCCATAAAAAGGAATTAATGTCATTTGCAGCAACTTGGATGGAACTGGAGACCATTATCCTAAGTGAAGTATCTAAAGAATGGAAAACCAAACACCATATGTTCCCACTAGTAAGTGGGAGCTAAACGATGGGTATGCATGGGCACAAAGAGATATAAAGAACATAGGAAACCAAGAAGGGGGAGGGTGAAAAGTGAGGGATTAACAATTTATCTATTGGATACAATGAACACTATTCTGATGACAGGCACACCAAAAGCACTGACTTAAGGATTATACAATGTATCCATGTAACAAAAACATTTGTACCCCCTTACTATTTCGAAATTAAAGAGAAAGAGAGAGATAGGTTTTAGCAAAGTATACCAGAAACAGTATCTCCTACTATACATTTTGATGACTCACTACTTTCAGTGAAAATAAAGTATAGCACTAGCAGGAAAACTCCCTTAATATCTTTCTAACTCTTTTTTCTTGATAGCCTGTCTTCTCTCTCTTGCTTTCTACTTGTGATTTTTACAAAAGGAAGCAAAAAGAAGGAACCAAGAAAGTGTCACATTTTAAAAATAATAATAGCCACAGATAAACATATATGCAGCCTATCTGAATATAAGATTCCCTAACCTATAATCAAGTAATGTTCCAAAAATTTATTTGTAAATTGGTTGTCTGGAACTCAAAATCTGTTTACCATTAAGAAAGTTACAAAAGGATGTGAGCACCAAGAAAAAGATACTGCCTGAAGTGACAGGCTATCAGAAGTAAAACAGGAAAAGCACAGTACACAATATGCAATGATGGTCCAAAAAGAAAAAGAACTGCATTCTCAGCCAGAGTTTGAGAGCAGAAATCATGTTTCATTTACCTTTGTATTCTCAGTTACCTGGCATTGCATAAACATTCAAAGACCACTGCCTATTGACTGATGAAGTAATGAGAAAATGACTGAGGAGTCCATCAATAGGTGGCACTGTCAACACAAAACAGTTTTGGTATAGCAAGCAAACAGAAGAGAGGCTGGAAAGAAGCAATGCACATTGAAATAAAAATGCACATGTATAAAACTATTATAAGGTTGGTGCTAGTAATTAAAATACCTTCGCCTAAATTAGCAGTTGTTTCCATGAGCACCATATTTTGGGTTGGTTTTGCTACCAATGAATCCTAAGACAGTTTCCGTGTAGGAGCAATGGTTATGTGAGATTTTCAATATTTTCTCCTGTGACCCTTGAAAATATTTTGTCATTTTTGTGATAATAAAAGCAATAACTGTTCAGAATGAGAACAGAGAGAAGTATAAACACTAAAATAAAAATTACCCATAATCCTATCATCCAGAGATAACATCTGTTAATATTTTATGTAATTTCTATCAATCTTTTTGCCACTTATACATGTGATAACTAATAACACAGTATACATTTCTTTATAGTCTGATTTTTCTCTCAACATTATATTGTACTTTATGTCAGTAATTTTTTTTTTTTTTGAGACAGAGTATTGCTCCATTGCCCCACGTAGAGTATAGTGGCATCATCATAGCTCACTGCAACCTCAAACTCCTGAGCCCAAGCAATCCTCCTGCCTCAGCCTCCCGAGTAGCTGGGACTACAGGCTCTCGCCATCACCCCTGGCTAATTTTTTCTATTTTTGGTAGAGACCGAGTCTCGTTCTTGCTCAAGCTGGTCTCAAACTCCTGACCTCAAGCAATCCTCCCAGAGTGCTGGGATTACAGGTGTGAGCCACCCACCGTGCCCAGCAAGTAAATACTTTTTGAAAATATTATTTTGACAGCTGCATCCATCACAAGGATTATCATCAGTTTTGCTATTCCCATAAGGCATTTTGACCATTAAAATTGTTTCACTAAGGCTGGGGCAGATGGCTTGTGCCTGGAATCCCAGCATTATGGGAGGCCAAAGCAGAAGGATCACTTGAGGCTAGGAATTCAAGACAAGCCTGGGCAACATAGCAAGAGCCTGTCTTTTTTTAAAAAATTAAAAATTATCAGAGCATGGTGGTGTGTGCCTGTAGTCTCAGCTACTTGGGAGGCTGAGGTGGGAGGATCACTTGCGTTCAGGAATTTAAGGTTAAAGTGAGCTATAATGGGGCCACTGCACTCCAGCCTTGGTGACAGAGACCCTGTCTCAAAAAATTATATTTTTTCATTATTATAATAACATACTATATAAATTAATAATTTCTTTAATGTAAAGTTCTATACTGGTCTTTTAGAATTCAAAGGGATAACTATGATTGAAACAGTTATAAAGTGTGGAGTGCTTGACTCCCCCCACCCCCACCATCCTTCCACAAATTCTTCTGAATAATAAATAATCAATCCAGGGTATTAAAAAAATAAACAAGAAAGGAAGAAAAATTTATCAATTTTTCTTCAGTCATTCTCTTCTTCTGTCTCTGGAAGAAAAGAGGAAAGTCCCACAAAGATAAGTCTCAGCCATCAGAGAAGGCAAAGAATAGTAAGTCAATTTTCCTGCTAGTCATTTTTGTTTTCCACTTAGAATAATGTACCATCAATTTGATTAGGAATAGCACAAGATTTATAATATACCAGACATCTCTATCCGCATCAGTGCTTACACTAGGTTTTTTTTGTTTGTTGGTTGGTTTTTTTTTGTCATTTTTTTTTTTTTTTTTGAGACAGAGTCTCACACTGTCGCCCTGGCTAGACTGCAGTGGCATCATGGTAGCTCACTGCAACCTCAAACTTCTAGGCTGAAGCGATCCTTCCACCTCAGCCTCCCAAGTAGCTAGGACTACAGGTCCCCACCACAACACCTAGTTAATTTTTCTATTTTTAGTAGAGACAGGGGTCTTACTCTTGCTCAAGCTGGTCTTGAACTCTTGAGGTCAAGCAATCCTCCCTCCTCGGCCTCCCAGAGTGCTAGCATTACAGGTGTGAGCCACCATACCCGGCCTAAACTAGGTTTTCATAGTACATAGAATGCTTAGAAAAATCCTACAAACAAGAAAAGATAATGTAATTAATATCACTCGATGGGAAAATAAGTTTTCTTTTGCAGCTCTGTCATAATTTTTACTATTTTTTGAATGAATTAGCAAATGTTGTATACTCTGTCCCTTCCTTCTTATAACCTCCCAATTATACTAAATATTATTCAAGTTGCCAGAAATAGGACAACAGTTCCAGGAACTTAAGAATCAATAACTATTTAAACCAGTGGTAATTCATGTGGAAAAGTTCAGAACAAATCAACATCAGCTTCCTGGCTCTCCTGCACAAACAAAAATTCATACTGCTTCACTAATTTTAAAAAATATAAATTTGTATACATAAGTTTAAAGCTCAGTCCAAAATTTACTCATATTTATTCTCATTATTAAGCTGTTATCACGATCAACTAATTTTCCTAACAAGTATATTCTTATAAAAGTCCACAGGGAAGTAGGTCTATGTTTAATCATTCAGAAAAAAAAATTATGTAACATATTATATATAATGATGATGATAACATATGCTATTCTGGACTTCTGCTGAGAGCTGTGGTACAAAGGGAAATTGTGAAAAATGAAGTAAAAATTGCCCAAAATGTTTAATTCTGCCCAAAACGAAGTTCTCATAAAAAAAGCAAAACGCAATATTTTATTATAAGTTCAAACAGGGTTCAAATAGCTCAGAAATTCTGTATACTTAAGTTTTCAGAAGCTGAATCCCAGAACTACTATCAACATAAACTGAATAACTTGCCCAAGAGTCCTTATTACTCAATCTTGGATCCCTCAGAGAATACTTTTTACAATAATCTCAAATGTACTCCAGTAGATTAGTGTAACCTGGGCTACGCTGTTTACAAGTGTCTATGCCTCCTTCCCCCAGAGAGAGGAGACAGACTAAAACCAGAATGAAACTATATACACACCAAATAACAGCTTGTAATCTTGTAAAACTGTTTCTTTTACACTTGAGCTATTCTTTTCATTAACGTATAACACATTTTAAAGAATAACATATTCACGGAGTGATACAATTTCTATCCTCACCGGTCTCTAGCTGGCTGACACGCGTTATCTCCTCAAATAAATACATGCCTGTTGACTGATGTCCTGTTGTTGCAAACAAGAAATAACTGTTCTGTAAGACAAAAACCTCTCTCTAAGGCTCCAGGCGTAACCATACGTTGGAATTAAAAGCACATTGGAACAACAAAAATCTTCCAGCACATGTGCCATTTAAAGCACGATAATGAAAAGCTGTCTGCGACCCAATTTGAGGTCACAAGCTTTTTTCTTTTTTTCTCCTCCCCCTAGAATGCGATAAACTTCAAAGATAACCGGGAATCGTGCCCCACTACCACCACACACACACACACAAACACACACACACACAAAAAGACTGGAAAAAATTGGCCAACTTGGACGCTGGCCGGGCTCACGCGGAACCGGCGCCCGCGGGCCAGCGAAGACTGGGCAGACCCCGGGGAGAAAAAGCGGTCCTCCGGACTCCCCAGGCTTCCCCCGCCGCTCGTTTAAAATACCGAGCAGGTGGGATTCCGGGAAGCCACCTCCGACTTACGTAACCAGCTTGTCAAAAATCCCAGCTCCAGGACCTCCCCCCTCCCCGCCCCCACCTCCAAACAACAACAGCCCCAGGCCCGCCCGGAATAGAAAATCTGGAATGAAAACACAGGAGCCCCCCACGCGCCCGACGCAGAGGCGCGGGTGCTACTCTCAGCACCGCCGCTCCATCCCGGGGCGGACCGAGCCCCACGGAGGTCGGCCCAGCTCTAAGAAGCCCGCAGGCGGAGGTCGTGGCCATCCGTGCCGCCTCCCCGAGCCCGGCCGCCCCACTCCCGCGCCCCCGGCTGTCACCTCTCCGGGTGACAGCTCCACCTGCCACTACTGTCTGCGTCGCTGCCCCCGCACTCACCTCCCCGCTGGCTCCGGCGCGAGCAGCGGGTCTAGCTTGAAGAACGGCGCCGGATCCCCTCACGCGCGGCAGCGGGACACGAGGGGCTGGATGCCGCGGCGCTCTGAGCCCGCTTAGCTCATCCCCCAACCCTGCGCTCCGCCCTGCGCTGCACCCCCGCCCGCCCAGGCCTGCCGTCTCAGTCAGACGGGACTCCCCCTCCCCTCGCGACCGCGGCTGCCTCCGCCTCTTTCTCCGGCTCCAGCGGCCGCGGCAGCCGCGACGGGCGCCATCTTGGCAGTGACGGAAGGAGCGGGGGCGGGAACGGCGCCCATGATCGCCAATCGCGGGCTGGGTCTGGCCCGGAGGGGCGGGGAGAGGGCCGGGTCGAGGGTCGTGGGGTCCTAGCGCCAGACTCGACAAGAGGCGGAGAAGGTGGGCGGGGCTAAGCCGCCCTAGCTCGTGACGCGCCTTGTAGTTGGGGAAACGCACAGTGGTTCCGCCTCTGGTGGGGAGATCCCGAACCCCAGGCGGGCGTGGGCGAGGCATAGAGTCCCTTCCCCTCTCACCACCCTGAGGCTCAGGGACCTAGTCCTTCCTCCCCCGCACTCCTGGGAGTCCTGAGACCGCCCAGCTCGGCGCGTGGTTGGAGCAGCTACTCCTCCTCCACCGAGGGCGCTCAGATTCTCCGGGAAACCCCCTGAAGTGTTAGCAACCGCCTATAGTAGGTTTCGGTCCCAAGATAGGTAAACAGGGAATTTAGGGGGTTTCTCCGAAAAGTATGTTAATAAAATACCTATTGTTGACTGAAGAGGTGTCGATTACTGTGGATTAATTGGATATGGCATATTTGAACCTAACTATGGCTCCACCATTAATGGCTGTTGGCAAATGAGGATAATAAAGGTTGATTACTTCTACAGAGCTGGTCAGCGGATGAAATTCTATAGTACATGTGTAGTGCTTAGCATAGTCCCTGAAAGTACTCAATAATTTTTTTTTTTCTTGAGAGGGTCTTGCTCTGGTGCCGGGCTAGAGTACAGCGGCATTATCATAGCTCACTGCAACCTCAGACTCCTGGGTTCAAGTGATCCTGTGATCCCCCCACTTCAGCCTCCTCAGTAGCTGCGACTACAAGGGAATGTTACCACGCCACACCTGGCTAATTTTTTTTTTTGTTGTACAGATGAAGGTCTCCCTATTGCCCAGCGTGGTCTTGAACTCCTGGCCTCAAATGATCCTCTTGCCTAGGCCTCACAAAGTGCTAGGATCACAGGCGTTAGCCACCACTCCAGGCCATAAATTTCAGATATTACTCCATGGACAAATGAGGGAATAAATAGGACCCTAAAAATCCCTCAGGTTTCAAGTCAGCTTTCCTAACTTGCACAGAATAAGCATTCATCCCTTTTACTAACCAATTTTACAGCTTTATTTCCTACCTCCAATTCTTCCATTGTATTCAGTCAGTCAGTCAACAAACATTCATTGAAACTCAAGCGGAGGGAGTACAGTGGTAAGGAAAACAAAGAGTCTGCCTTCAGGGAGCTGCAGTCTAATGGGAGAAGAGGTGCAATAAGCGAACATTTCATCAGATTTTGAGGGGAAACATGCTATACAGGTTATGAAAAGAATTCTGGGATAGCAAATATCAGGATGGTTTTAAAAACCAGAGTGGGGGCCGGGTGCGGTGGCTCATGCCTGTAATCCTAGCATTCTGGGAGGCCGAGGCGGGCAGATCGTTTGAGCTCAGGAGTTCGAGACCAGCCTGAGCAAGAGCGAGACCCCCGTCTCTCCTAAAAAAAGAAAACATAGGAAGAACTTAGCTGGACAACTAAAAAAAAAAAAAAAAAAATATATATATATATATATATATATATATAAATAAAATTAGCCAGGCATGGTGGCGCATACCTGTAGTGTCAGCTACTTGGGAGGCTGAGGCAGGAGGATCGCTTGAGCCCAGGAGTTTGAGGTTGCTGTGAGCTAGGCTGACGCCATGGCACTCACTCTAGCCCAGGCAACAGAGCAGACTCTGTCTCAAAAACAAAAAACAAAAAACCCAGAGTGGGCCGGGCAAGATGGTGCAGGCCTGTAATCATAGCACTTTCCCCTCAGGAGGCCTAGGCAGGAGGATCACTTGAGGCCAGGAGTTCGAGACCAGCCTAGGCCAAATAAGGAGACTCCCATCTCTTAAAAAAAATTAAAAATTATCCTGGCCTGGTGTTGAGGGCAGAAGGATTGCCTGAGCCCAGCAGTTTGAGGCTACATTGAGCTACGATGATGCCAATGCACTCTAGCGCTGGTGACAGAGCAAGACCCTGTCTCCAAAAAAAAAAAAAAAAAAAGAAAAGAAAAAAAATCAGAGAACCAGAGTGGTCAGGGAAGGCCCATTTGAAGGGTAAGAAGGAGCCAGTAATGTGAGAAAGACTTGGGTGGTGAATTGTTTAAGGCAGAGGGAAAGGCTATGCAAAGGAAGCTTTTCAGAAGGAAGGAAGCTTGTCTACTGGAACTGAGTAGAATCCATGGTGCTGGGGGAAATCTATTGTGCATGGAGGAGCCTAGCATGGAACTGGAAAGGGAGTGAGGGCCCAGTCTTCAGGGCCTAGGAAGACATAGAAACAAGATTGGTTTTTGTTCTAATTGCAAGTAGAAGCCATTGAAGAGTTTTAAGTAAGGAATGATTTTGTGAGAGCAATGGAGTTGGGAACAGTGATGTTTGCAGTATGACCATATTTATATTTCAGGCAATATATGGATGAAAGAACTGAATTTAAAGTAAAAACACAAATCTGGGGTTGAGCCTCTTCAACACTAAGTTGGCCAAATTATATATTCTTTAAGAATAATTTCCTTATTGTAAAAATATGTGATGCTTACATAAAAATATGTAAGCATCACAAAACAAGTCTAGAAAACACAATTTTCACTGAAAATTGTTAATGTAATTTGTTTCTAAGTATTTTATATGTCAAGTTAGTATCATGTATAGTTGCCTAATCAATGCTATTTGAAGAGTATGTTTATTCTTTTCTTATTGATTGCAGTCATTGTTAGTCAATTTTGCCCAATGTACTACTAGGAAAAGGATTATAGACTACTGTAAGTGTGTAATTTTTCATGCTATAATTCCAAATTTAAAGTGCTCAGCTTTGTATTTTCTAATAAAAGTTGCTGAGTATCAAGACTTTTATTTTGGTAAAATATACATAACACAAAATTCGTCATTTTAATCATTTTTAAGCATATAGTTCAACGGCATTAAGTACATTCACATTGTTTTACAACCATCACCACTGCCCATCTCCAGAACTTTTTCATCATCCCAAACTGAAACTCTGTACCCATTAAATAATAACTCCCCATTCTCCCCTATTTCTAGCCCCTGACAACTACTATTCTGCTTTCTAAGACATAAATTTGTAAAGGTATCTGGTGTTTTTCCTCTCCCCCCCAAAAACCAGTACATGGACTTGATGATCAGTAGGGTTGTTTGCCCCAATTGAAGAGTTCAATGGACCATACTATATAAGTTTAGAGGATAGGCATGGTGGCTCATGTATAAGCTCATGCCTGTAATCCCAACACTTTGGGAGGCTGAGGCAGGAGAAACACTTGAGGCCAGGAGTTCGAGACCAGCCTGAGCAACAAAGCAAGACCCCATCTCTATAATACAAACAAACAAACAACAACAACAAAAAACTAGCCATGCATGGTTACACTTGCATGTAGTCAGGGCTACTTGGGAGGCTAAGACAGGAGGATTGCTTGAGCCCAGGATTTTGAGGCTGCAGTGAGATATAATTGTGCCAATTCACTCTAGCCTGAGTGACACAGCAAGACCCTATCTCTAAAACATAAAAAATTTAAAAAGTTCATAAACTGCCATCCAAGAAGTAAGGGTTAGTGTAAGTTTTTAGCCCAGATGGCTACACATAATACCAATGAAGAGTACTAATATAGGACCAATTAATTTGTAGTACCAAAAAACTGTGTTTTATAACCATAAAATGTCTGGTCTTATAAATGTATGCTTTAAAATAGCCCATACAACAATCTGTCCCTCCTTTTATGTACAACTACTCTAAATGCCTATCTCATTAATGCTATTACTTTTCATTAAAAAATAAACTATTCCAACTCTGGGTAAATTTAATTTCAAAAACCACTCTTGGCTGGTGGGGTGGCTCATGCCTGTAATCCCAGCACTTTGGAAGTCCGAGGCAGGAGGATTGCTTGAGGATTGAACTCCTCAAGACCAGACTGGGCAACATAGCCAGATCCTGTGTCTAAAACAAATTTTTTTTTAATTAGCTAGCATAATCCTAGCTACTCGAGAGGCTGAGGCAGGAGGATCCCTTCAGCCCAGGAATTTGAGGCTGCAGTGAGCTCTGATGACTCCACTGCACTCTGGTCTGGAAAAAAAAAATCACTCTTCAGTAAAGAATGGATTGGAAAAGGGCAAGAGAGAAGAAAGCAAGTTTTTGCCACATTTCTGTCTTTCTTTCTTTTTCTTTTTTTTTTTGAGACAGTCTCACTCTGTTGCCTGGGCTAGAGTGCCGTGGCCTTATAGCCTAACTCACAGCAACCTCAAACTCCTGAGCTCAAGTGATCCTCCTGCCTCAGCCTTCCGAGTAGCCAAGTAGCTAGGACTACAGGTGTGCACCACCACACCCAGCTGATTTTTGTTTCTATTTTTAGTTGCCTGGCTAATTTTTCCTATTTTTTAGTAGAGATGGGGGGGGGGGTCTCATTCTTGCTCTGGCTGGTCTCGAACTCCTGACC
Source organism: Varecia variegata (assembly GCA_028533085.1). Lineage (NCBI taxonomy): Eukaryota > Metazoa > Chordata > Mammalia > Primates > Lemuridae > Varecia > Varecia variegata. Next base: position 101,233,892 of record CM052442.1, on the reverse strand, counting down.
TAAAGCAATGCTCTCGCCTTGGCCTCCCAGAGTGCTAGGATTACAGGCGTGAGGCACCATGCCCGGCCTGCCACATTTCAAATAACCAAGCATTCCATGAAGTGATGTCATTCAAAAGATCAAGATTTTGACCCCAAAACACTTTGATTCAGTAACTTTTTTTTCAAGGACATCCTAGATGCAGCACTTTAACTCTGTTAAACAAAAAGCTAAATCTCTTTACCAGGCTGGACCCTTCCTTCCCACTGACAATGTCATCCACAGTGCTTTTTGTTTAGTGATGGAGGTCTTGCTCTTTTGCCCCGGCTGGAGTGCAGTGGCATTATCATAGCTGAGACTACAAGCACATGCTCCTATGCCCAGCTAACTTTTTAGAGATGGGACCTCACTATGTTGCCCAGGCTGATCTTGAACTCTTGGTCTCAAGCAATCCTCCCACCTCAGCTTCCCAAATAGATGGGATTACAGGTGCAAGTCACCACACCTGGCTCATCCACAGTGTTTTCATCCCCAAGGTGAAGGCTTGGCTATAGGCCAGTCAGTGATCGCAAGAGAGGAATTATAGTATGAAGAAGAAGCACAAGGAAATTTTTGGGAGTGTTGGATATGTTCATTATCTTGGTTGTGGTGATGGGTTTACAGGTGTAATACATATATCAAACTTATCAGGTGGCACACTTTAAATATGTGTAATCCACTGTATGTCAATGATACCTCTATAAAGCTGTAAAAGCTTTTTTTAAAGTCCATTTGGGAACCTCCTATTCTTTCACCACTGAACACAGACTTAGCCTTCCATTGGTTTCAATTGTTGCTAGACCTATCAGGTCAACTTCTCCTTGAGAAGTAGCTTGGTGTATCAAAATATTTAACTAGCAGCAAAAAAAAACACTCTTTTAGTTAGCAAAAAAAGAAAAAGAAAAAAACCGCACAAATATTTTCATCTACATTAGAGTACCAATTAAAATATTATAGATATGTAGTTGCAAGCATAGCTTACAGAATGGGATTCTAAAAAGTTTCAAAAGTTGAAAAGGTTTCTTTTAATCAGAGAAAATAGCTTCTGAAAGAATGATATTAAAAAGCAGTAGAGGCCGGGCGCAGTGGCTCACGCCTGTAATCCTAGCATTCTGGGATGCTAGGCGGGTGGATCCCTCAAGGTCAGGGGTTCGAGACCAGCCCGAGCAAGAGCGAAACCCCGTCTCTACTAAAAAATAGAAACAAATTATCTGGCCAACTAAAAATATATATAGAAAAAAATTATCCGGGCATGGTGGCGCATGCCTGTAGTCCCAGCTACTTGGGAGGCTGAGGCAGAAGGATCCCTTGAGCCCAGGAATGTGAGGTTGCTGTGAGCTAGGCTGACGCCACGGCACTCACTCTAGCCCAGGCAACAGAGTGAGACTCTGTCTCAAAAAAAAAAAAAAAAAGCAGTAGAAAACTAACAGGCAGTACTTGTGTAATCAGGAAGTATCTTGAAGTATCTCAGAGCCCCTAACAGTCATATCAGGAATCCTTTCAACATCCCAGGCATATGTCACTATAGTCAAAGTTAAACAAACTTAAACCCTAAATGTGATTTGAGCAAGGGATTCTAACAGTGTAAACATGAAACGGAAATCTTTGGATTATAAATTCTGGCCCTGTGCCATTTTTGAAATTATGTCATCTTTTACATGTAGAGTTCTAGCTTGCTATTTCTTAGACATTTTAAAACATTGTGGTTCGAATGATGAATGAAGGAAACCTATGAAACCGTAACCGTCTAAAGCACTGTAAGCTCAAGCTGTTGTACAGCCTAATCCTCTCCACCTGTTAAATTTATGTACCTTAATTGCTATACCAGAAGTTTCCCATCATCTTCAAATTAAAATCTGGAGGCTGTATAAAGCAGTCCTTAATATCTATGCTACAGGGCGTCCTTATGGATGAGAAAACCTTCTACTGGGGATTATGGTCTAATAGAAACTATTGGATGTGCCCCAAAGCAGAACGCATATTGACAAATTGTATTCTTTGTGAAACAGTGTTTGAGTGAAATTCCAATGTATTTAATCTACAAACTGAAATTTATTAGCAATATGGTCAAATTAGCAATTTATTTTGTAAAAACACAAATCTGATGAAATTCTTTTTGAAAGACAAATTATCTGAACAACTTTCAAGAATAAGAGTAAGAAATGTCATGTTAGAAATGACATTTTCTAAACCTGGTGCTTGAGAGGAGTAGACAGGGACAGGAGGGCTCCAGCAGTCTAAGCCACTGTTGTCTCTGCCCTTTTCATGGCCATCTGAGGAGTCATATCTTTGACTCTGCACTTTCTCCTAGCTTGGAAAATTATCACTTTTCAACATTTTCCTCAAATTGATAATTTTACCTCTATCAACAGTTCCTTATAAATTCGATGTTTACTTTTAAAATCATTTACAAAGGAAAGTTATTTTTATTTATTTATTTATTTAGAGACAGAGTCTCACTCCGTTGCCCTGACTAGAGTGCTGTGGCGTCAGCCTAGCTCACAGCAACCTCAAACTCCTGGGCTCAAGCGATCCTCCTGCCTCAGCCTCCCAAGTAGCTGGGACTACAGGCGCTCACCACTATGCCCGGCTAATTTTTTAGTTGCCCAGCTAATTTCTTTCTATTTTTAGTAGAGACAGGGTCTCGCTCTTGCTCAGGCTGGTCTTCAACTCCTGACCTCAAGCGATCTTCCCACCTCGGCCTCCCAGAGTGCTAGGATTACAGGCATGAGCCACCTCGCCCGGCCAAAAAGTTAATTTTAAATAGGATGTCTTTTTAATTGGCATTGTCCACCAAGTATGCCCCTGACTTTCTTTAGAAGACAATATTTCACAACTTTTAACAGATTCACTTTAGTCAGCATTTACACAAAAACACTGTGCTGAGTACAGAAGGAAAACAACAGCAGATAAGTGCACATTAAAGGCAAAGGCATGTTCCCAGGCATATAATTTTAATAAAAGTCAATCTATGACAAGTTCTACACTAGACGGATAAACTGGTTGCTGTGAGAGCCCAGGGGAGGTGAGTGATTAATACGCATTGTGAGGATCGAAGGTGACAAAATAGACAAAACATATGGCATTTGAACCAATCCTTAGAGAACCTAGACTTCCTGTGAAAGGTGAGGACATCATTGTTTGGGGCATGGCCTTGAGGGCTGAGAGTGGCACAAGGCAGGAAAAGCTTTAACTTTGCATCTTTATAACAGATGTAACAAATGAAAGAGATGCTCATAAATTGTGCCAACACTTTGACTCTCTCCTTGGGAGTGGCCAAAGGTTCAAATAATTTGGAAGGATGGATATCTGTGCTGACTTGCAGGAAATATGAGTCAGCTTTTCTCATGCACTCAACACTGTTGTTACAGCTAGGATATTTGTGAAACATGAAGCTGAACAAATTAAACACTTTTTATTGATTGGCCCAGACATGCATCCTGCAAGGGTAGACAACAGGAACACCCTTTTTATTGTCAGGGCTTAAGGAACCCTGCCAGCAAGGGGAAACGCCTGCCATTGAAAAGAATAAACGTTAAAGAACAAAACCCTCCTGTTTTCTATATAATCATCAGAATAAGAGACCTACACATCTTTAGTCCATACTGCCCTCCTACGCTTCAGGATTGTATATTCAACCACCTCCAAGATAGCTCAGCCCCAGGTATACCTGAAACAACATTTTCAAAGGTGATCTTTATCCCAAACCTGTTACTCCTATATTCTCTAATTACTTGAATAGTACTCACCATGCACGTAGTCACAGAAGTCAAAACCTGTGAGTCATCAACTCCACCTTTTCCTTTATTCCTCGACACTTAATCAATCATGAAAACCAATTGATATCACCTCCTTAACATCAATAGTATCCTTCCTCACCTTTCCATCCCTATTCCCACTGACCTAGTTCAAACACACAGCTTTTTTTTTTTTTTTGCTTGAAATTTTGCAGCGGTCATCTAATTGGATTTCTTATCTCCTGTCTTCCATCCACCCATCCCTGTGTTGTCAGGCAGATTCTTTCTAAAGAAATATGATTAGTCTAGGACATCATTTGAGGTCATCAGCTTCCTCCTTTCCTTTCTTTTATATTTTTGGTGGAAAGTTCATCAATGTCTGGTCCTGATACTACCTAAGATGTCAGAGTACTAAGGCCTATGCCTTTCTCTTCCCATCCCCTCTCCAGTGTGGCAAAGAAAGTCTGCCATTTGGAACACTTTCAGGCTATCAACACAAGGCTCTTAATTGAGAGAAAGCGTTTAAGTCTCTGCTGCCCATAAAAGCACCTTGTTCTCCTTTCCCACATATGTGCATACAAAGAAATGGATCAGTTAGTTACATCGAGCTAATTAGATCAGAGGCAAAGTTAATCCAGAAGGGAGAAACTCTAACAATTGGCTTATTCAAGATTTGGAGAATGATAGATTTTTAATAATAAAGATTCAAATTTAAAACAAAAAAGATCTCCAAAGACTCTTGCAAGGTGGTTATCCTGTTAACTAAATAATCCCTGAGAGCTATTTTAGGCTCTCTAGTGTCAGCATCACTTCATTATCTCCTAGAAATGGATATCCTTCCTCTGCATTTTCCATTTATAACCCTGCACGGTTTTGTATTTGGTTGTAATTATTTCAACAGCATCTTTAATAAGCATCACCCTATTGATTTAATAGAATTTAGATGTTGTAATAATAACTTACAGAGTTTAAAATTATGTTAAAAGAGAAACAGGAGTTAAATTGAGATGGGGATATCTTTTATTTGAATATATTAGAACTGAAATAGAAGAAAGGCTTTTCGAGATGACAGGATAGGGCAGTGCAAACTGCTGCCCCCGTGCAATGCTGTCTGGAAGGTAATGGATGGTACAATTGAAGAAAGGAGATCCACGGAATCCTTCATGTCAGGCTGCACAGTGTATATAATGATACAGGTCATTTTTAACTAACTATAGACTAAAAGGGAATGGGAACTTGATATTATAAAAAAATACAAAAACCATATTCTTCCACTTTAAATTCTTCTGATCATCACATAAAGTAAGGCTCTGTTTACTACAAGGCCAGGGCCAAAAGTTGAAATACTAGAGGTAATAAAAATGGTCATTGGTTGCAAAGGAAAATCTCAAGGGTGGAGTTCAGGTAACTTGTAGGGCAATTGGACAAGGGTAGGGCTAAATGGATTGGGTTATAGAACAATTGAGGTGAGGCAGGCAATTAGAAAAATTGATGTAAAATTTATCATCTGACCCACAACATAATGGCTTTATGAGAATGACACTTTCACAAGTTGATTTCATGTTTCTCTGATGCAGAACATAGGATTTTTGAGCAGGTTTGAACCTCAGAGATCATCTAGTGACCATTTCATTTTCAGGCCTGGTACACCTGTAATCATAGCATTTTGGGAGGCCAAGGTGGGAGAATTGTTTGAGCCCAGGAGTTTGAGGCTGCAGTGAGCTGTGATCATGCTACTGCATTCCAGCCTGGGCAACGGAACAAGACCACATCGAGAAAGAATAGGAAGGAAGGAAGGAAAGAAGAAAGGAAGGGAGGGAGGGAGGGAGGGAGGGGGAAAGAAAAGAAAAGAAAAGAAAAGAAAAAATAAAGGTGGAATGAATTTTCCCAAATCATATGGCTAGACTGGACCAGAGCCCTGGCCTCACAATTCCTGGGCCAATAGGTTTCCACCAAACCACACTGCCTTGTGGATTTCAAAAAAGTTAAACTTTAAATGCCATGTGCCTAGGCATAGAATTCACTCCTTCAATCTACTAGTATTTTACTTTGTAATGTTATACACAATGCACTCTGCTAGGTGCTATAGAAAAGATTTCAGGCCGGGCATGGTA
>CM052442.1:101215657-101227923 GCA_028533085.1 Varecia variegata | reverse complement strand
GGAGTGAGACTCTGTCTCAAAAAAAAAAAAAGAAAAGATTTCAACACTAAAAGATTTATTTTGCAAGACTAGATTTCTATTTTGCAAGACTAAAAATTGAATGCTACCTAATTATCAGGGAAATGCACATGCCTTTTTGGTGGCTGATAAGCTAGCAAGAAGTAAGTCTTGGTGTACTACAATATTAGAAATATTTAAAAACTTTCACCAAAGGATGGGCGTCATTTAGATTCTCTATTGTATCACCTGATCCATCAGATGGGCAAACATTAAGTAGTCTGACAATACCGAGGGTTGGTGAGGATGTGGAAAAAGTGGAACTCTCCAGCTCTACTGGTGGGATGTGAAACAGTCTTCTGAACTCTTTTGGAAACCAGTTTGGAAATATTTTAGTAACATTAAAAATGCATATGTGTATGTGTGTGTGGCTATATATTAGATGTTGTGGTGTGTCACCTGGATTCTCCCGCTCCAGGACTGAAGCATTGATTCTTCTGGATGCTAGGAGTGTAGACAGCCATTATCTTTTAGCTGAGTCCCTCTCCAGGACTCTCCAAAAAGAGAGCTACTTGTGCAGGGTCACACCCTCTTTTGGAGTGCAGTTGTATCCAGCAACTTGTCAATGCAGGTATACACAGGCCTGATTCCCTTGCTCCAACCAATTTGAACTAACTCTCAAGGAGTTAGCTAGATTGGCTGGATCCCCAGCCAGTGTGGGCCTTTGTTGCCACTTCATTGTAGCCCAACTTCTCCCTCTGCCCAATCCTGCTTCCTTCACTTCCCTAGAGATGCTGATCCTGGGACATTCCCCAATAAACATCCTGAACACAAATCTATGTCTGAAAGTCTACTTCCCAGGCAATCCAACCTGTGATAATACATGCATGATTATATAAAGGATCTGAATGTAAAATTATTTCTCATTGTGAGTATTGGCCATAAAAGCTTGAAAACCCTGAACCTAAAGAAACTCTTGCACATATGTACCAGGAGACACTACTGGGATATTCACTGATTAATCGTTCATTGTAATGATGAACAGACAAAAACTAAATGCCTGGCAATAGCAGAACCATTCTATAGTGGTGCAATGGAGTACTATACAATAATGAAAATTAGTGAAATCTGCCATCTACCAACACAGATAAATCTTTAAAATATAAGGCTACCTACTAACTTCAGGATAGTGGCTACTATCCTGGAGAAAGAGAAAGAGAAAAAGGATGAAGTTGGAGCTTCAGCTATATAGCATTGTATTGTTTTTTTTTTTTAAATCTAAGCAAATATGGCAAAATTGTAAGACTTGTCAAATTTGTATAGGTAGATGGGTTTCTTTTTTTAAACTTTTCTGTACGTTTAAAATATTTTAAAATTAAATTTTGTTCAGTGAATTATGATTGCAGAAAATCTACAAACAAAAGCAAAGTATTTTTTATCTTTCTTTCAGGAAGCAGTGAAATGGCAGTTAACAAGGCCACTTCCCCTTTTACAAGAAATTTGGTCAAAATTTAATGGTTCATGTAATATAGACATTCCATTTGTAACTATTTGGCTGATTTATTGCACATTTTTTTCCTTCCACTGTTTTCATTACTACTAAGTCCATGTAATGAGAATAATACTGGAATATTTTAGGAGTTCATCAAATGTTCTGCAGACATTCTCTAGTTATGTAGTAATTAAGTATGAGGGAATACAGGTCCCTAAGTGCAAGGGGAAAGCACAATCTTCATCATTTTCTATCAGTTTCAATAAAGATTTTTGTGTAATGTTTTTAAAGTCAGGTTTATTGAGGTAAACTTTACATACAGTAAAATTCACTCCTTTAAAATAAAGAGTTTGATGGATTTTGGCAAATGTAGAATAAAGATAGAGAACATTTCCATCAATCCAAAAATTTCCCTCATGCCTTTTTGTAGCCAATCCCCCGTCCTAGCCCTTGACAACCACTGATTGGATTTTTATTCCCATAATAGTACTTTGTACAGGATAACAAGTAAATATACAACAATTATAGAATATGTAGAATTTTGAGGGTGTTTTTTTCCCACTTAGTGTGGGCTTTTTATTTATTTTGTTTTTTACTTTTTTTTTTTTTTTTTGAGACAGAGTCTCACTCTGTTGCCCGGGCTAGAGTGAGTGCCGTGGCGTCAGCCTAGCTCACAGCAACCTCGAACTCCTGGGCTTAAGCGTTCCTACTGCCTCAGCCTCCTGAGTAGCTGGGACTACAGGCATGTGCCACCATGTCCGGCTCACTTTTTCTATATATATTTTTAGTTGGCCAGATCATTTCTTTCTATTTTTAGTAGAGACGGGGTCTCATTCTTGCTCAGGCTGGTCTCGAACTCCTGAGCTCAAACAATCCGCCTGCCTCGGCCTCTTAGAGAGCTAGGATTACAGGTGTGAGCCACCGCGCCCGGCCTTTACTTATTTTTTTAGGGGTGGGTCTTGCACTGTCACACGGGCTAGAGTGCAGTGATGCAATCATAGCTCACTGCAGCCTTGAACTCCTGGGCTAAAGCGGTCTTCCTGCCTCAGCCTCCTGAGTTGCCGGGATTACAGGCCTGAGCCACGGCTACTGGCGTAGCATGGGCTTTCAAGATTCGCCCACGTTGCATGGTGTGTGTATCAGTAGTCTGTTCCTTTTCATTGTTGAGTAATATCTTATTGTATGAATGCACCACAGTTTGTTTACTTATTCTGCATTTAGGAGGGTTTCGAGTTTTTGGTGATTATGAATAAAGCCTCCATGAACATTTGCACACAGGTTTTTGTGTGGACGGATGCTACCTTCATTTTCCTTGTAAATACCTAGGAAAAGGGCTTTCTGGGTCTTATGGTAAGAGTTTATTTAACTTTATAAAAACTGTCAAACTGTTTCTTAAAGTGGTTGTACCATTTTGTATTCCCACAGTATGTAGTGTAAGAGTTCCAGTTACTCTACTTGGTATTGCTGGGTTTTGGTTTATCTGGTTGCTTGGATTATTGTGTGTTTAAAAAAATTTCTTTTACCATTCTAATTGTCATATAATGATATATCATTGTAGTTTTAATTTATGTTTCCCTGATGACTAATGATGTTGAGTAAGCTTTCATAAAGTTTTAAACAAGAAAATCTATCAAAGATTGAATTAGTACTAAATCATCTTTCCTACCGTGAAAATTATAGAGGAAGGATTCTCTAAACTTCCTAGCTCTAAAACTGTTGTACTCTTCAAAGCCAAAAAAGAAGTATTAAGAAAAAAACGTAAGGCCAGTGTGGTGGCTCACACTTGTAATCCTAGCACTTTGGGAGGCTGAGGCAAGAAGATCACTTGAGGTCGGGAGTTTGAAACCAGACTGGGCAACATAGTGAGACCCCATCTCTACAAAAAATACAAAAATTAGCTGGATGTGGTGGCACACAGCCATGGTGCCAGCTACTTGGGAGGCTGAGGCAGGAGGATCACTTGAGCCCAGGCATTCGAGGTTGCAGGAAGCTTTGAGGATGCCACTGTACTCTACTCTGGGCAACAGAGTGAGACCCTGTGTCAAAAAAAAAAAAAAAAAAAAGAAAGAAAAGAAAAAGCAGAAAACAATAGGGGTATTTAGTTGACTATGTATGTCATTTTGATTTAATAGTGGCTTCACATTAGAGATGATGGGTTAAAAGGATAGGGAATGAGTAAAGGCAATACGAAAATCATTATCATTACATTCCTATGCCTATTACTTTTTGTATCATATGGGACACCTAGAGTCCAAATGAAACTGACCAAGTTGCATTAGAAGGAGAAAATCAGTAGAGGTTAGTATTATAATCCAAAAACATATGTATGGAATAGATCTAAGGAAGAAACTAAAAAAAGTAAGCAGAATAAAAGTACGGCCAGTAGTGTAACTATAAATTAGGGTAAGAAGTGATTGCAGCTTTGGGAATGTTTCCCTCTGGATTGTTTACTTGGCCCTTTATTTTACTTAGGTTTGGTTTTATTGTTCTACAGAACATGTGCAGAGTTTAACATGTTTCCTATGTAAATTTAATATGACTTACAAAATCTAATGCAAAAGCTTTATTAATACTTCAACTAATGCACATATTTAAGGAAAAGCAGAATTTTAGAATGTTAGTAAGTCCTATGGCTAAAAACAATCAATATAAAACAAATCTTCATACCTCAAGAACACAGTCTATGATGTGTAGGGGTTTCCAAAGCAACAGGGGAGTTGAAACAAGCACATTTGGGGGTTAGAGTCTATTAGAAATAACTGCAGATGAACATTTTGGGAAGAATTGATAATGCCCACCTCAGTCCTTGAAACTAAGAAATTAACAGAATTTGAATAACTGGACCAGAAGCTAATGTAAGTAAAAAAGAATCCCATCTAAACGGCACATAGCCATGCTGCTAGCTAGAGTGGGTCAAAAGATATCTCCCAAAAGATTTTGCTCTTGTGCTGGGCACAGTGGCATGAGCCTGCAGTCCCAGCTACTCAGGAGACTGAGGCGGGAGGATTGCTTAAGCCCAGGAGTTCAAATCCAGCCTGGACAACATAGTGAGACCCTCTAAAAAAAAAAAAAAGACTTTTTGCTCTTGTCACTACTACCACTTTGAATTGAGAGAAAAAGATGTATGTGATTGAGTGCACTATGAAACAAGGTTTTTTCCCCAGATGTTAAGCAGCCGCAGAGTAAGATCTATCATTTTCCAGAACGGAATACAGAAGATACTGTTGATACATGTTGTGTTTGTGAAGAAAATGTGCCTTCCTTCTAAAATTTCAGGGGGAAAAAAAAGTGTGCCTTTGCATAATGATTATTAGCTTATAGTTCCTGGGAAATATCATATCTGGGGCCTAAGAAACCTCATTCAATATTTTTCTTTTTGGCCTAAATTCCTTGAAACAGGAAGGTATGAAGCTAATTTTTTTCAAGAACTGTGCAAATGCTTCTGAGAAACTTTTGTAAGGTCCTTTAAAAGAAAAAAAATCTGTAACTTCAGAGGGAATAGGAAAGGGAATTTCTGCCTAGGGTGAGTGGGAGGCCTGGACATGAGGTAGCTCATGGAAGGACTGTTCTTTGTTTTGTTTCATTTTGGGTTTTTGTCTTTCTCACAACTGAGAAGCTCTTGAGATATTAACAAATCCTAGTCCGGATTCAGGGATGCTGGGGGAATAACCCTGACCCTTTTTTTTTTTTTAATTAACCACCTCCCTTCCACTCCAAGCACAACTCCAACTACCTCTTAACCATTCCCCCATTTTATAATCATGGCTATAATTGTTTAAAGGACTTCTCAGATCTTACATTACCTATCATTCATTACTGTACATTACATTACCTATCATTCATTTTGTGAATAGTCGTCCCTCTTCTTAATTACACAGCTTATAACAATCTCTGTATTTGAATGGGATGATTGTGAATTCTTACCATTATCAAAAACATTCAGGTGTCTATACATACACAAGTAGGCATTTACAAAGGAAATTCCACAGACATATTCCCTTTCCTCAATCAGCCAATAATAACCTCACCCAAAATAATTAGTGTGTACGATAGATTTTGTCTCCCATTTTTATCCCTAAACCCCATCGCAAACCCTGAAACCTCAAAAGGAAGTGCACAGGACTACATACCTTATTGGTACTTGAAAAATGATGATCAACTGTTGTTGTTTCATTAGTCTTCATAATTCTCGTATTATTAAGATGACGATCATTTATTTAGATGATTACTTGTCCTTAATACAGTTATCTCTGCAGGAGCCAACCACCTTAATCCTTAGTAAAAACAGGGCTCATTCAGGGTAGAAGCTCAGAGAACTTAATGTTTTTTGTTTTAAAAATCAGTTATCTACTAAAGGACCTTCAAGTGAAAGTTACAAGGAGTACTCTTTCTCCTAATCTCTCTTTCTCTCTCTCTCTCTCTCTTTTTTTTTTTTTTTACTTTCTTCTCCGGTTTACAACAGACACAGCTATGTTACAACCACACAACAAGGTTTTGCAACAGAATGGCCTTGAAATAGAATACTGCCCCGGTGAAAACTTAGGCAATCAAAATGGAATAAGTGAAACCATGCCTGCTAGACTTCATGTGTTGCTTCTTATAAGGAAAACGATGGCTTTTTCAGGAGAATGTTACACTTTAAGTGACCATATGCCTTCTTTATGTCAAAGAGTTCTCAATTGCTGTAACATTCAGTCATAGCAATGCAAATGAGGCATAACCCTGTTATCTAAAGTGTTGTGTTAGTCATTAAAATGCAGCTTCAGAAAATATGTGTGTGCTATTACTTGGTAACTACCATAGTGTTTCTCATTTCTCTTAAAAATGGTGAAATCATTGGGAGCACATTAAACCCTTTAAAAATTTACTGTATATGTCTACATACTTGATCGACATCAGCAAATGAATTAAACAGCTGTAATAGTGCTCTGAAACCAAAGCCTGTTTCTCAAAAATGTGTTACTCTGTTTTTTTTGTGTTGTGTGCGCGTGTGTGTGTGTGTGTGTGTGTGTGGTTTCTTTTTCTTTGTTTTTTTTTTTTTTTTTTTTTGCAAGAGGTCTCATTACTCAGGCTACAGATGACTTGCTTGGGTTTCAAAGTGTTTTTTTTTTTTCCCCTCAATTTTGATTCTGATATGAAGTTGAAATGATAAATAGCAACATGTGGGCTACCCTGATACACTGCAAGTTCTCCTTAGGCTACACATGGCTCATGATAACTGTGTCAAATGCTGTCATTGGAACTGCTTATCTGACCATCTCAAAATATTTCGTAAACCCAGTATATCCACTCAAAGCCAGCCTAATGAGAGTAATTTTTTCACATTTTCTCCATTCCTACACACATAAGATCATTTTTAATGTGGAAAGTTGAAGAAGAATTTTTTTTAAGTTTTTTTTTTTCTTTTTGCAGTAGTTGTGGGTAGATTGCCAGGGTTCTTATAAATGTCACAAGGCAGTGGCCAACAGTTCAGTAACAGGGATTTCCTAACCACACAGAAGCATGTTCAGCCAATTGTCGGTCTCATAGTCTATTAAACAGTTTTAATTGTGTGGCTCGGGGTACTATTTTAAGACAGTTAGGTAAAACCAAAGCCTCAGAATAGGCACAATTCCAGAGCGGTATATGATGCCGGTTTCCATTGGTCTTTTCATTTTTCTATACAAGTTTCTTGGGTCCTTGGCTGGTTTACTGTAGGTGACCTTGGCATTGGTTGAATTTTTCTATAAATTAAGAGTTTTATTAAATAGTTTAATGGAAACTCATGCACTGAAGAAGCTGTGATCAACACACTTAAATGCTTCCTCATACAGCACATGGTGCTATGGCACATGAAGGGGTTATATGAAATTGTCTTCACTTAATCTATTTTGTTTCATAGTGAAAAGTAATTGTTCACCTATGTAACAGGACCAAAGGATGGCATAAGTTGGCCCTGAAAAGTGAAGAATCTCTTGCGTTTGTGGCAGTGTCTACATGACACAAAGAAAAATGGAGATTTGGTATGTGATCAGTTTCAGTTATTTTGAGAAATGGGAAAAATTAGTCTGGCCTTTGTGGTCTAAATTATTTGGTTTGGGTTAGACTGTTTGGGTTTGACTCTTTACATTTTTTAAAAATACCACTGCTCAAAAAAAATGTGGCAATATGTCCCATGTTGCTGATTCTCGTCAGAAAAAGAAAGCAAGGGAAAGCAGCTATTGCAGGCTTCAGCAAGAATAAGTAATCAAGCATATTCCTTTTAAATGCATTACAAAGCAAATGTAGTCATTCAATTTGCAAGAGAGAATAATCCATCACACACTATGATTTCCATTCTGTTTTTCACAGATTGAGGAAAAACTTTATTTGGAACTTTATCTTCATTTTAAAGCCTATTCATAAAAAGGAGCTGGAATTCAACTCTTGCAAAAGCTCACTATGATTCTTTGGCTAAAAGTTTCTCAGTTTAGCCTTAGACTTATGATTCAGATTATTCTCGGTCTGCTGGCTTGGTTGGGAAAACCAAGCACCCTGTACAACTCTGAATTAGAAGTCTCAAAAAAAAAACCCACTCCTTTTCTTAACTACATGTATTTTATAAAGAGATTACACCATCTAAAATTAGCTCTATGATGGCAAAACATCTGGATGAAAAGCGAAAAATTCAGAGACTCAGTTTGCTGTTTCAGACATACAAATTTGATCACCTTTTTGATTCTCAGTCTCCATATGTTTTGCAGTTGTATAAGATACACAAAACTAAAGTACATTAAAATGTATTTGAATGTGATATGTATGAGTTTTTTATTTGCTCCTACATGTTAGCAATCTAAAAATAGAAATGCTGTTCATTTTTAAATAATGAGGTTTTATGCATAATCTTATAAGAATCAGAACTGAACTTACTTTTTCTTGAGCAAAGTTTGCCCTTGGCCAACAGAGACTGTCAGAGGAGAACCTATTATATTAATACTTTTACCCAGTCTGACAATCTTTGTCTTTTTCTTTAAAAAATATTTTGAGCTGGGCATGGTGACTGGCACCTGTAATCCCAGCTACTCGGGAGGCTGAGATGGGAGAATTGCTTGAGCCCAGGAGTCCAAGGCTGCCATGAGCTATGATCCTGACACTGCACTCCAGGCTGGGTGACAGAGCAAGACCCTGTCTCTAATATAATTAATTAATTAATTAATTAAATGAAAAAAGAAAAAGAAAAAAATTTGACACAGTAAAAATAATTTTTGGCATATGCAGGGAGTCAAAGCACTGCTACAATCAAGATATGGACGGAACACGTTCCCCCCAAATTCCCTTGTGCTACCTACCCCTTTGTGATCAAACCATCACCCCACCCTTAACCCCAGGCAACCACTGATCTATTTCTGTTCCTAAGTTTTACCTTTTCTAGATTGCCATAAAAATGGAATTATACAATATATAGACTTTATATATTATACAACATATAAAGTCTGGCTTCTTTAACTTAGTAAAATGTTTTTGACATTCATTCATATTCTCATGTGTATCAAGAATTCATTCCTTTTTTGTTTGTTTTTAGAGACAGGGTCTTGCTCTGTCACCCAGGCTGGAGTGCGGTGGCACCATTAGCTCACTGCAACCTCAAACATCTGGGCTCAGGTGATCCTCTCAAGTAGCTGGGACTACAGGTGCATGCCACCACGCTTCGCTAATTTTTTAACATTTCTTAGAGAGAGGGTCTCACTATGGTTGCCAGGCTGGTCTCGAACTTCCAGCCTCAAGCAATCCTTCCACCTTTGCCTCCCAAAGTGCTGAGATTACAGGGGTGAGCCACCACACCCGGCAGGAATTCCTTCCTTTTGTATTGCTGGGTAGCATTTCATTGTATGGGTGGATGTAGTATAATTTATCCATACTCCAATTGATGGACATTTGGGCTGATTCTAGTTTTTGCTTATGACAAAGCTACGACATACATTTGTGTTCAGGTTTTTAGGTGAACAGTTTTAATTTCACTCTGGTAAATACCTAGGAGTGAGATTGCTGGGTCTGTGGTAATTCTATGTTTAATTTTGTTTTTTAAAACTGCCAAACTGATTTCTAGAGTGTACGTATCATTGTGCATTGCCACCAGCAGGGTATGAGAGTGTGTGAGAGAATTCAATTGCTCTCTGTTTTCACCAGCGCTTGGAATTGTCAGATGGTTTTATTTTAGTTATTCTAACAGATGTGTAGTAGTATCTTTTGTGGTTTTAATTTGCATTTCTTTTTCTTTTTTTGAGACAGAGTAGTCTGGCTCTGTCCCCAGGTTAGAATGCAGTGGAATCATCATAGCTCATCACTGCAACCTCAAACTCCTCGGCTCAAGTGATCCTCCTGCCTCAGCCTCCCGAGTAGCTGGGACTACAGGCATGAGCCACCACACCTGGCTAATTTTTTCTATTTTTAGTGGAGATGGGGGGGTGGTAAATGTAGGGGGAGTCTTGCTCTTGCTCAGGCTGCTCTCAAACTCCTGAGCTCAAGAGATCCTCCCACCTCAGCCTCCCGGAGTGCTAGGATTACAGGCCTGTGCCACCACCCCCGGCCATTAATTTGCATATCTTTAATGACTAATGATGTTATGCAACTTTTCTGTACCTGTTTTTCATCGTTTTCTTTGGTGGAGTGTCTATTGAAATGTTTTGCCATTATTTGGGGGGCTGCTTGTTTTCTCATTGTTCAGTTTTGAGAGTTCTTTAGGTATTCCGGACACAAGTCATTTGTCAGATATGTAATTTGCATATCTGCAAAATAGAGAAGTGTTTTTTCCCTCTTTATAAGTTGTCTTTTCATTCTCTTAACAGTGTCTTACACAGAACAAAATTTGTATTTTGATGAAGTCCAAATTATCAGTTTTTCTTTGGAATAAAACATGTTTTTGATACATTAATATCTAATAACTTTTTGCCTAACCCAAGATCACATATATTTTTCTCTATATTTTCTTCAATTTTTTTTTTTTTTTACAATGACAGGGTCTCTCTCTCTGTCACCCAGGCTGCAGTACAATGGCATGATCATAGCTCACTGAAGCCTTGAACTCCTGGGCTCAACTGATTCTCCTGCCTCAGGAGAATTATTATTATTATTATTATTATTATTATTATCTGTAACAACAGCCTCTGGCTATGTTGCCCAAGCTGGTCTCAAACTCCTGGCCTCAAGTGATCCTCCTGCCTTGGCCTCCCAAAGTGCTGGGATTACAGGCATGAGCCATCCACTTGGCCCTAAAAGTTTATTTAGGTCTATGATCCATTTTTAGTTCATTTTTTTGTATCAATTTTTGTCATTTAATTAGAACATTCAATTCTTTTATATTTAATGTAATTACTAATATATTTGAATTTGTAACTACCATCCTATTTTGTGCTTTCTGCTTGTTCCTCCTGTTCTAGTTTTCTTTCCTTTTTTACCTTCTTTTGAATTATTTTTTCTCATTTCAATTTCTCCCCCTCTACTAGTTTAGAATTTATACTCAGTTTTTACTTTTGTTTTCTCATGGCTATTTAAAGTGTGGTCTCAGGAGCTTGAGGTTACAGTGAGTTCTGATCATGCCACTGCACTCTAGCCTAGGTGACAGATTGAGACCCTGTCTTAGGAAAAAAAAATGTGTTCTTTAATGTCACTATCAATCTAGGAGCTTGTTAGAAATGTAAATTCTTGGGCCCCACCCCAGACCTTTTGAATCAAGTTTGTGTTTTAATAAGCCCTTCAGGTGATTCCAATGCATGTTAAAGTTTAAGATGTACCGAAATTAGAACATGCATACTTAACTTGTCACAGTTTCACCCTCTTCCCAGGCAATGCAAGTACCTTAGACACACTAATTCCATTTATTCCCTTCCAAACTCTATGTAACTATTGTCTTGTATTTTAAGTCCTTTTTTTTTTTTAACTCCATGAGACATTATTTTGTTGTTTTATACAGTCAAGGTTTGTTTAGCCTTACTCATATTTACCACTTTCTTTGCTCTTCATTCTTGCTTTTTAAACTTATCATCGTCTGTCTGGGATTACTTTCTTTCTTTCTTTTTTTTTTTTTTTTGTAGTTCAGACCACATTCTGCTGGAGACTTTCTTTCTTAAGTATTCTTTAGAATTTCCTTTTATGAATATCATGGAAGCAAATTCCTTCACTCAGCTTGTGTAAAATATCTTTTTTTCACCTTCCTTTGCTTTTTTTTTTTTTGAGACAGAGTCTCGCTCTGTTGCCCAGGGTAGGGTGCCGTGGTGCTGGTATCGAACTCCTGAGCTCAAATGATCCTCCCGCCTCGGCCTCCCAGAGTGCTAGGATTACAGGCGTGAGCCACCGCTCCCGGCCTTCGAAAGCTATTTTTTCTGAGGATAAAATTGTAAGTTGTCAGTGCTGGTTTTTTTCCTCCTGAGGAGAAGTCAACAGTCAGTTTGCTTCTGAGATTTTCTCTTAGTCTTTGGTATTCTGCTGTTTCACTACTTTATGTTTAAGTGAAGAGGTTCCCTGCCCCCCATCTTGCTTGGAATGCAATGAGCTTTCTAAACCTGTGTTTTCATAACAAAAAGATATATTATAGGTCCTGGAATGGATAGATCAATGGAATTCAACTTTAAAATGACTCCAGAAAATAGGTTTATTGTATTGTTGGAGAGTTGAGGGGGGGGGATCACACACACACACACACAAACACACACAATATGTGCAATAAAGGGTAGAGCTATATGTTCTTTATTGTTGTAGATAGTACCACCCTCCCTCTGCCAATATCTCTCCTCAACAACAGGAACTCAATCCTGGAAAGCAC
>CM052442.1:101127402-101215157 GCA_028533085.1 Varecia variegata | reverse complement strand
GCATGCCTGTAGTCCCAGCTACTTGGGAGGCTGAGGCAAGAGGATCGCTTGAGCCCAGGAGTTTGAGGTTGCTGTGAGCTAGGCTGATGCCACGGCACTCTAGCCCGGGCAACAGTGTGAGACTCTGTCTCAAAAAGCAAACAAACAAACAAAATGTAGTTGTTTGGAATTGAGATGCACTGTAATTAAGTGCAAAATACACACTGAGTATGAAAAAAAGTAAAATATGTCATTAATAATTGTTATACTTATTACATGTTGATAATATTTTGGATCTATATTGGGTTAAATGAATTATATTATTAATCTCATGCGTTTCTTTTTACTTATATAAAAATGTGGCCTCAGTAAAATTTAAAATTACTTGTGTGGCTTTCCTTGTATTTCTATTGGTCAGCACTGCTATAGAGAGTCCTATTTTTCTACCATTCTTTTCCTGTACTTCCATTCACTGTTTTTTTACAATGTCATGATTTTTGGTATGGGTTAATGCTGTATTGCTGCAAGCCAGGCAAACAGAAGGGGATTGTATCTCACCTGGGTGAAGTTCAAAGGTCAGCATGTAAGATGAAAATTGGATATAATAAAATTAACCCTTGGGGGGGTGGCGGGGCAAGGGCAATATACGTAACCTAAACTTTTGTACCCCCACAATATGCTGAAATAAGAATTAAAAAAATTAAAAAAAGATAAGAAGGGGAAAAAAAATAAAAGGGATTGATTTATGTGCCTGGAAGAAAATAAAAATAGATTCCCATAAAAAATAAATAAATAAAAATAAAATTAACCCTTGGGAATCCTCTAGGATGGCTTCAAGCTGCCCCCATCTTTTACAAACTCCCACTCAGTTTCTCCTTTGGTATTAGGGCAGATCACTGTTTCTTCAAGTAGTAGTTGAAGGATTTAGTTTGTTTGGTGTGATATCATAGCAAAATACAAATCTTAAATTCAGAATCATCCCCAGCCTGGAGAAACGCCTGCCTGTGAGAAACAGAAGGTTCCTGCGGGTGCCTCAGGTTCACACTTCTTGCTCACTTGGCACCGACACTCACCAAGTGCCACAGCTGCTCCTCTCTCACCTCCCCTCAATCTTTCTCTGTTTCTCTGTGTTTGCTGAGTTCTGATGGTTAAATACACATACTTCAGCATGTAAAGATCTCTGTTCTCCAGCTCTAATGTCCTGTGGATCTGATTTTAAAAGCGTCATTAAAAGCCATAAATGAAATTGCACAGCAATGTGAATGTATTTAATGCCACTAAACTGTACACTTAAACATGGTTAAAATGGTGAAGTTTATATTATAGATATTTTATCATAATTTTTAAAAGCCATAATGATGCACAATTACATTTTGTGGAGAAAGACTGTGGGACTTTGGAGTCAGACAGAATTGGTGAGTGGAAATGTCGTAGACTGGGTTCTCCAGGAAGCAGACCTAGATTGAGTTTAGCATCCAGGGTGTTTATTTTTCTTCTTCTTTTGTAATACAGTACTTTGAGTTGCTGTTTTACCAGGGTGTTTATTTTTAAAAAATTTCTGCCCAGACACAGTGGCTCATGACTATAATCCCAACACTTTGGAAGGCTGAGGTGGGAGGATCACTTAAGCCCAGCAGTTTGGGATCAGCCTGGACAACAATGTGAGACCCCATCTCTAAAATGAATAAATAATTGAATTAGCCAGGCGTGGTGGTACACACGTGTAGTCCTAGCTACTCTGGAGGCTGAGGCAGGAGGATTGCTTGAGCACAGGAGTTTGAGGTTACAGTGAGCTATGATCTCACCACTGCACTCTAGCAACAGACTGAGACCCTGTCTCTTAAAATTTTTTTTTTTTTTCCTTAGGACCAACACCCCTGGAAGGGAAAGATGGGAAGTAGAAGAGGATATAGGAAAAAATTGAAGTATGATGTATCAGGTAGCTTCTTCCATGAAATTGTACATCACCTATCCTGCCCTTCTTTGAAATTAAAGACCAGTGGGATCTCTTTCCACAAACTTTGAATCTTGAGCAATATGACAAAATGATTTTTTAAAAAAGATTGATGTTTATTCTTTCTAAAGGATGAGGTCACTCTGCAACCCTGGTTCTAGGACATCTCTTCTAGTTTCCCATTCATTCTGTGAGCTGTTCAACATCCCTCTAATTGAGGCTCCCTTTTGGGGCTGAATTTATCCAATTTCTATTGTTTGCAACCAAAATACCCTCAACTGATGCACTAGGGTTCAGATCCTGGCTCCACCACAGTTAAGTGTTTGGTCTTAAATAAGTCTGTCTGAGTCTTGGTTTTTCTCATCTGCAGATTTAGTATAATAAAATCTTCCTTGCTGGGTAGACCAGGGTAGGAGATAGTATATGTGCCCAGAATTGTAACTAATAGTTTAATGGGGTTACAAAACTAATTAGGACAGTCTCTGGCCCCACCGTTTACAGTGGTGAGTTATTCTACTATAATATCCAATGCCACATATGGTAAATGTGGGAATAATGAGGATTTCCTGTTTGCCAAATTTCTATTTGGGGCTAGGCTTCAATGTTGCTTCCTCTATACTGATCTTCCCTAAAGGGCTGAGGGGTGACACCATTCATGACACTGCAACATGCAATAATGGCATGAAGGAAGGAGGCAACGTTCTATCTCCCTGGAAATGTTTGGCCAATGGATAATCAGATGGAAAGTTTAAAATATAAAATATATCCAAGGGGATTTATAGTGAAATCTGTTAACATTGCTGACATTGGAGAAGATGACTAGTAACTGCCTTAGGATTTTGTTCTATTAAATAGAATTTGTTTTGGTGGTTATTTTTCATGTGTAGAAACACTGTGATTCAATGTTATGTTGGTGTGTATATGATAACATATGGAAGTTTAATTGGGTCCTACTGAACTTTACCACAAAAGGCAGGAGGGGGGTAAAAAATGAAAAGATTCAGTAATAAAGCTCTTCAGACGCCGGAGCTCTTATCCACTCCTCCCTTGACCCCAAATCAATCCTCACTCCCAACATCAGAAGACTTAAAATTTTTTTAGTTGAATTATTTATGTCTTTGTCTTCCTTAGACTACAAGTGAGAAAAAGCTGAATGAAAAATTGGTTACTACTGAAATATTTACTGATGGAAGAATATGATGTCTGGGATTTGTTTCAAAGAGCGTGTGTGAGTGAGGTAAGTAGCTGGTGATGTGGATGGGACATGATTAATCACAGTTTAATATTTTGAGGGGCTAGGTAATGGTAGATGGGGTTCCTTACTTTATTTTGTCTACTTTGTTGTGGAGGCTAAAGTAACTCCATCTTGGATGCTAATCAGCCATGTTGACTTCTGATTAACCCTGGGTTGCCTCTAAGATTTCCGCTTTATCTACTGTTAGGCATACTTTCCACAGACCCTGCCCTTAGGCAAATTCCTTCTGAAGCATATATACCTTTTCTCTATGGTATGTAAGCCCTGGGTCTGGAGGGTAATGATATGGCCTCCTGAGACATGGCTTCTTTTCATAAGTCCCTATTAAATGTTTCTTTCTGAGAAACTGGATTTGTCAGCCTCTTTCTTCAGCCTCTCAGCTCCCTCAGCCTTTTAGGGTAGGTTTGCATAGAACTGCTCACTGAGGAATATTCATATATGTTAAGGTTTGGCACAATAAAATATTTTTTAAAACTAGAAGATTTTGTTACTCATGCAAACTGTGCTCACCTGGCACAGTAAAGCCAGACACCGAGGCTGAGAGTTGCAGAGGGAGAAAAAGGCTTCATTACAGGGCGCCAGGCAATGAGTATGGGGCAGCTAACACTTAAGACCCAAAATTCTCTGATGGCTTACAAGCCAGGGGGTTAAAAGACAGGGGTACATTTTAGGCAGTCAAAATTGTAAGCCGATACGTGGAGGTTATTCATTGGCCCGACTCAAAAGGCAGGTTATCCTGAAGTAGGGGGAGACATAGGTGGAGTCAGAGATCCTTGGATTAGTGGAAAGGAACGTTAAGATGGATATGACAGGCCCCTCGGGGGGAAATTTAGCACAAAAAATGGCAGTTAAGAGTTCAGTTCTTCAGTTCTCCCTTATCTGCATTTTCTATTTATGGGAGTTTGTGAACAACAACTCAAGAATGAATGTTAAGATGCCATCTTTTAGTTTCCATGGGGAACCAAAACACTTCCTGACTCTGGCTTGCTTGGAGGACCATTGTTTTCATTAGGTTGTCCAGTTACTTTTTAAGGCCAGTCAGGTGCCTGGAACTTTCCCCAAAGGGATTCAAGATTTTTCTTTATTTCCATGCTTGGGGGGTTCCTGCTCTGTTTCAACTACTTAAAATATGTACGTGTGAATCAAAGACTAGGAGGGAACACAGAAAAACAAATGTTAGATGGTAGTTAATTATGGGTGAATCACTTTTTAAAATTTCACTTATTATTCTAATTTTATCTTCAAATAAATAAAAATCCAAAGGTGGAAAAACACACTGCATCCTCTTTGAATGTAAGGATCAATGGTGTGTGGGAGCTGGCTTGTATTAGCTTGAGAGGACTGATTGTTAAATTTTCATGAATTTTGCATCCTGGTTAATGTCATGTGGTAGGAGTATTTATACCTTGGAAATCAGTAAACACTACAAATCAGTATTCCCAAGAGTCAGTTGTTAAACATTTACCAGCACACTACCGGTAAGGACCGTGTTGTATACTTTTCTGCCCCAGATTATCTAAAGGTCCTAGAATCAATGGGCAGGTGCTTATTAATGTATTTACACATATTTAATAAGGTTCTACCATGGGCAAGAAGCTGTGCTGGCACTTTGGGGGATACAAAGAATTATTCAACAAAGAGGAGGATATCCTAAACTTTGTGAGATAAGAGATACACAAAAAATTACAACACAAATATGGCAGCTACGGAGGTGCAATGCTCAGACCTACCTTTAAAAAACCACTTGCCGCCGGGCTTGGTGGCTCACACCTGTAATCCTAGCACTCTGGGAGGCTGAGGCGGGCGGATTGTTTGAGCTCAGGAGTTCGAGATCAGCCTGAGCAAGAGCGAGACCCCGTCTCTACTAAAAATAGAAAGAAATTATATGGACAGCTAAAAATATATATAGAAAAAAATTAGCCAGGCATGATGGTGCATGCCTGTAGTCCCAGCTGCTCGGGAGGCTGAGGCAGAAGGATTGCTTGAGCCCAGGAGTCTGAGGTTGCTGTGAGCTAGGCTGACGCCATGGCACTCTAGCCTGGGCAACAGAGTGAGACTCTGTCTCAAAAAAAAAGGAAAAAAAAAAACAAAAAACCACTTGCCATTTAGCTACAAGGAATGTACTTAGTTCACAGCCTCCAGCTGTTAATGCCTTTAAGATCCACCTCAGCTTTCTAAAAACACTGAATTGTACACTTTAAAAGGGTGAATTTTATGATAAGTGAATTGTATCTCAATAAAGCTTTTGTTAAAAAAAAAAAAAGGACAAGACCACTTGCTCAAGGCTTCTTGGGTGTCACTCTCCGGGCAAAATTAAAAAAATAAAAATTAAAAAAAAAGAAGGAAACAAGGATGCCAGCTGGTAGTTCTATTTTTACATGTTTTCTGGAAGGTAGCTAATGCAATAGGACAAGAAAAATAGCTTTTGAAAGAGATTTTTAAAAATCATTATTTGGAGACTTTTATTATCTGTTGCCTGGGCTAGTACAGTGGCATCATGATAGCTCACTGCAACCTCAAACTCCTGACCTCAAGGAATCCTCAGCCTCCCAGAGTGTTAGGATTACAGGCATGAGCTACTTTGCCTGCCCTTGTCAAATTGTTTCTAAAGTTCATCTGGAAAACACAAATGTGAGAATTGTGAAAGAAAGAAAAAAATTATGAGAAGCACTGACACATGGGTAGAAAAAAATTAATAACAAAACAGAAAGTCCAAAAGCAGATCCAGGTACACTGGAAGGGTGGGAATTTAAGACATAAGGAGGATAGGCCGGTTGCTGTGGCTCACGCCTGTAATCCTAGCACTCTGGGAGACCAAGGCAGGCAGATCGTTTTAGCTCAGGAGTTCGAGACCAGCCTGACCAAGAGCGAGACCCCGTCTCTACTAAAAATAGAAAGAAATTATATGCACAACTAAAAACATATAGAAAAAATTAGCCGGGCATGGTGGCGCATGCCTGTAGTCCCAGCTACTCGGGAGGCTGAGGCAGGAGGATTGCTTGAGCCCAGGAGTTTGAGGTTGCTGTGAGCTAGGCTGATGACACGGCACTCTAGCCTGGGCAACAGAGTGAGACTCTGTCTCAAAAAAAAAAAAAAAAAAAGACATAAGGATGGAATTTCAAAGTAATGGGGAAAGATGTATTATTCAATACATGATGTTGAGACAATTAGATATTCATATAAGAAAAACTAATGCTAAAAAAATAAGACTTTTGTATGGAAAATATTCCATTAAAAAGTTAAAATACAAATAATGTACTGGTGAATATATTTGTAACATATATGATTGACAAGGATTTAATATCCTTAATTCTATAAAGAGCTCTTATGAATCATTAGGCAAACAATAAATATCCTGGTAGACAAATAGACAAAGGATTTGAACAGACAATTAAAAAAAATAGAAATGGCCAATAAATATTTAAAAAATTCTCAACATCACTTGTGGAAGAAAACTAATTACAATAAAAGTTAGATATAATTTTTATATACTAGCAAAGATAGTAAATGATGAACAATATTTAATATTTAATATTTTTAAGAATACAGAGAATCAGGAACTCCAAACCATTATTAGGAAGAAAAATTGGACTCTCCTCCCCTCCCCTTAAGTGAATGTAAACTTAAAAATAGTTTAGGTGGTACATTTTGTGTGTTTTTTATCACAATTTTTAAAACATTACATTACCAAAAAAGGTAGAAGCCTCATCCTAAGGCTGGCTCCCCCTGGTGGTGGGAGGGTTGTGGGAGCACGGTGGGCTCTTGGAGGCTTCACTGAGGCCCGCTGTGCTGTGTGTCTCCCTCCACACAGCCACCCGGGCTTCCCTCTGATTGGACCGTAATAGTTGCGTCACGTGCCTGTTCCTGAATCCTGCGCTATGCTGGCATCATATTTTAGGGGCCTCTCTGGAAATTTGGGGAGAAATTTTGGTTGTCACAATGACTGGTCATTTAGAGCTGTGGTCCCCAATCCCAGAGCCTCAGACCAGTTGAAAGCTTCATCTGTATTTACAGCCGCTCCCCACCGGTGTCAAAAAGGTTGGGGGCCACTGATTTAGAGAATGTGGGCCAGGGGCATTAGATTTCTGATGAATGTATGGGACGGTCAAATACATTACAGAATTTTCCTACACCTTGCACAACTTTTAATACCCCACTCAACATTAATGTAGATTTAAAAAATCTGTGTAAAATAATTTGAACCTAGACTCTAACTCCATTTTATTCATAAATATGAACATTTTTGCATGGTTTTAATATAAACCGAATATCCAGGTATAAGACTAATGGGTAAATTGAGAGAAAATATTACTTTGCTGCATTTGGCACTTTACCAAGTGTTGTTCACTATTTCAGAAAATCATGTCTTCAACAACCAACACTTGTGGTATTTGAGTCACTGCAAATTGCAATCCACACTGCATAATGCAATTCACACTGCATATTTTAACATCTCTGAAATCAGGATGTATCCTACAATCAATGACATCTGAGATTGATGAAATACGATACTGAATCTTAGTCTGCATTTGAAGTTGTGGCATTCATTTTTCACCTGGATTCTGACAACAACCTCCCAACCGGTCTTTCTGCTTCCACCCTTACTCCCCTACAATCTATTCTCAACAGAGCAGCCAGATTTTTCCTTTTAAAATGTAGGTCAGATGTCACTCCTCTGCTCAAAACCTTCTAATGTGTCACCATTTTACTCAGAGTGCAAGCCTTACGATGGCCTGTGAGGCATTTGGAAATCTAACTCTTACTTCTCTGACCCATCTCTGACTCTGCTTTTGTGTATAATACTCCCTCCTATCCACCTCCCTGGTCAGTTTACAGACCATACACTTGCTAGCCAGCTTCTACCTCAGGGTCTTTTATTTTTATTTATTTATTTATTTTTTTGAGACAGTGTCTCACTCTGTTGCCCAGGCTAGAGTGCCATGGCGTCAGCCTAGCTCACAGCAACCTCAAACTCCTGAGCTCAAGCAATCCTTCTGCCTCAGCCTCCCAAGTAACTGGGTCTACAGGCATGTGCCACCATGCCCGGCTAATTTTTTTCTATATATATTTTTAGTTGCCCAGATAATTTCTTTCTATTTTTAGTAAAGACAGGGGTCTCATTCTTGCTCAGGCTGGTCTCGAACTCCCGACCTTGAGCGATCCTCCCGCCTCGGCCTCCCAGAGTGCTAGAATTATGGGCATGAGCCACCTCGTCCGGCCCACCTTAGAGTCTTTGCACTGGCTATTCTCCGTGCCTGGATACTTTTCCCCTAGATAATTTTTGTGATTCATTCCCTTACCTCCTTCAAATCTTTGCTCAAATGTATCTTCTAGTGAGGCCTGCCTTGATCACTCTATTTTAAATTGCAACCCACTCCCCACCTCCCTTCTGCTCTAAACTTTATTTCCCCTTACCCTGTTTTACTTTGTTTCCCATTACACTTGTCAGCTTCCAATGTACTATATAATATATAACTTACTTATGTATTATGTTGATTGTCTACCTCCCACCACCCTGCTAGAATGTTTGCTCTATGAAGCAAGGATTTCTGTCTATATCCCCAATAAATAGTGCCCAACACAGAGTAGGTGCTCAATAAATATCTTTGAATATATCATGATTCTACTAATAGGTACAAGTATCTATTATAATTACTTCATTATGTCTTCTATTATATTTGTGCTCAAGCATTTACATATTGAAATACATGTTACTTTATAATGAGTTACTTTCTTATTATTTCTCCTTTATATTACATTATAGCATTGTATTGATTTTTTTTTTTAAGAGATGTGAGTCTCATGATGTTTCCCTGGCTGTTCTCAAACTCCTGGCCTCAAGCAACCCTCCTGCCTCGGCCTTCTGAATTGCTGGGATTACAGGAGTGAGCCATGGTGTCCAGCTGCATTATGTTGCTTTCAAAAAGTACGCATGCACTCACCTATTTGGCACTCAGAAGCCTCTTTAAAATAGTTGCTGAGGCCAGGCACAGTAGCTCACCCTTGTAATCTTAGCACTGAGGCAGAAGGGTTCCTTTAGCTCAGGAGTTTGAGACCAGACGGAGCAACATAGTGAGACCCTTGTCTCTACAAAAAATAAAAAAATTAGCTGAGTGTAGTGGCTTGTGCCTGTAGTCACAGCTAATTGGGAGGCTAAGGGAGGAGGATTGAGGCCAGGAATTCAAGGCTGCCGTGAAGTATAATGAGATACTGCACTCTAGCCTGGGCAACAGAGGGAGACTCTATTTCAATAAAGGAAGGAAGGAAGGGATGGAGGGAGGGAAGAAAATAAAGTGGTGGCTGACATCTTTCTTCATTCAGCTCTGGCGTTTTCCTATCTAACTTTTTCTAAGCGTAATACGTATTCAACAGCTAAAACAGGATATATATTATACACATGCTTGCATGTGTATACACACACACACAGACACACACACACATTTATAAAGCAAAATACTGAAATAAATACCAGTGAGCTCAACTCCCAAATTAAAAATATGTATGCAGGAAAGTATATCATAATATAGGATCTATTGATTTTATAAGTCAGGATGGTAAAGGCAGTATTATAAAAACGTTTGTTACAGTGTCAGAGTTTAGATGTTAGGATTGAGAACTTTTGGTTTAGATAATTCCAGAAGCCACTTCTGTAGCTGTGGGTAGGGATAATCCCACACAAACTGCCTGGCTGCTTCCTGGATGGAAAGGGTGGGGTGGATGTTGGAATGGCAACCACAATGCTGGCCACCAGGAGGAAACAAACTTCGCTTTCCAAGTTTACTGTTCTTCCATATTGTTTGTAGTGTTTGAATATTTTACAATGAGTCTCCATTCCTTTTGTAACAAGCAAAACCTAAGAATATTTTTATTTTAATACTCCTACAGGCTGGGTGTGGTCTCAGTCCTGTAATCATAGCACTCTGGGAGGCAGAAGAAAAGGGAGGATCGCTGGAGGTCAGGAGTTTGAGATCAGCCTGAGCAAGAGTGAGAACCCTGTCTCTACTAAAAATAGAAAAAATTAGCTAGGCGTGGTGGCAGGCACCTGTAGTGCCAGCTACTGGGGAGGCTGAGGCAGGAGGATTGCTTGAGCCCAGGAATTTGAGTTTGCCGTGAGCTAGGCTGATGCCACAGCAATCTAGCCCCAGGCAACAAAGCAAGACTCTGTCTCAAAAAAGAAAAAACAACAACAACAACAACAACAACAACAACAAAAACCTGAGACTCTGTTCTGCTAATGTTTTCTTCTCCTTTGAGTGAGCATGGCTCTTATCCATGTGGGAGAGTGCAGGGATTTGATTGATTCCCAAAGTGCTAAGGCCAATTCACTCCTCTGAGAGGCAGTAGTAAACACAGCCACACACAGATGCACAGTGTGGGCGTGTAAGGGAAGAGGAGGGGGCTGGCAATTGGTACACATCTAAAGAAATGATTCTCTAATGTTAGAATTTCAGAGGCCAATGGGGGTGTCATTTCTGGGCTGAGTGTGGGCAAGGGTGAGGTGAACAAGCTGACTTCGGTCTTGAAAGCCAGCCAGTCCACTGGAATTCTGGGAGGCTGCCAGGAAAGAGGCAAACAGCACTAGAGAGACAGGGAACCTGTGAAGACTGAGGACCTCACAGTAGCCTGTTCCAGTCTTGCACCACTATCTGCCTCTTTATGCTAACCTTCTGTTTTCTATTTTGATCCATTTTTTGAAAAAAACTGAGATCCAGCTTCTTTTTAGATTTTTTTTCCTTGTGGTAATATATATATATATATATATATATATATAACATAAAACTTACCATTTTAGCCATTTAAGTGAATCACTCAGTGACATTAAGTGCATTCACAATGTTGTAAAACCATCACCACTATTTATTTCTAGAACTTTTTCATCATTCCAGCAGAAGCTCTGTACCCATTAAACAGTAATTCCCTACTCCCCCCTCCCCAGCCCCTGGCAACCACCATTCTACTTTCTGTCTTTGTGAATTTACCTACTCTAGGTACCTCAGATAAGTGGAATCATACAGTATTTGTGTTTCTTTTGTGCCTGACATTTCACTTAGCATAATATTTTCAAGATTCATCCATGTCTTAGCATGCAGCAGAATTTCATTCTCTTTTATGGTGGAGTAAAATTCCATTGTGTAAGTGTACCACATTTTGTTTATCCATTCACCTGGTGATATGAAGACACTTGTGTTGTTTCCACCTTTTGGCTATTGTGAATAACACTGCTATAAATGTTGATGTACAAGTATCTGAGTTCCTGGCCGGGCGCGGTGGCTCACGCCTGTAATCCTAGCACTCTGGGAGGCCGAGGCAGGAGGATCGCTTGAGGTCAGGAGTTAGAGACCAGCCTGAGCAAGAGCGAGACCCTGTCTCTACTAAAAATAGAAAGAAATGATCTGGACAGCTAAAAATATATATAGAAAAAATTAGCCGGGCATGGTGGCACATGCCTGTAGTCCCAGCTACTCGGGAGGCTGAGGCAGGAGGATTGCTTGAGCCCAGGAGTTTGAAGTTGCTGTGAGCTAGGGTGACGCCACGGCACTCTAGCCTGGGCAACAGAGTGAGACTCTGTCTCAAAAAAAAAAAAAAAAAAAAAGTATCTGAGTTCCTGCTTTCAATTATTTTGGGTACATACCTAGGAGTGGAAGAGCTGGATCATATGATAATTGAATGTTTATCTTTTTAAGGAACCACCAAACTATTTAACACAGCAATTGCACCATTTTACATTCTTACCAGCAACGGATGAGGTTTCCAATTTCTTCACATCCTCAAAACTTATTTTCTTTTTCTGTATTTTTTTTTAAACAATGGCAGCTATCCTACTGGGTGTGAAGTGGTATCTCACGACGTTTTTTTGTTTTGATTTTTTTTGTCTCACTCTGTTGCCTGGGCCATGGCATCAGCCTAGCTCACAGCAACCTCAGTTAAACCTATAGTTTAACATATAGTTATAAAGAGAATAACCCTGTAAAAATCCTTTGGATCAAGAAATAGAACACTGAGGTCTGTTTACTTAACAAACAGAAACCACATGTGGAAGTATTTTGTGTCAGGCTGGCGGACCGCTGGGCTCTGCTTTATGGGATGCTGAAGGGAGGCATGTCTGTCCCTGGGAATTCTTCCTGAGACCTGGGGAGTGTGCTCAGCCTTCTGAAACTGAGCTAGGACAGAGAAGTGATGCTCATGGCAACCTGCCTCTTTGCCCTCATAGGCCCCGGCCTGGCCTCTGGCTAATCCTTACTATTAACTCATGGTTCTTAATCTTGGCATTGTTGACATTTTGGGCCTGATAATTCTTTTTGTTGGGGAGCTGTCCTGTGCATTCAATATGTTTAGCAGCATCCCTGGTCTCTCTACTCACTAGATGCCAGTAGCGCCCCCAAGTTGTGACACTAAAAATGTCTCCAGATATTACCAAATGTCTCTGGGAGCAAAACTGATTTCCGTTGAGAGTCAATGCCTTCATCAATATTATCATGTTCCAGTAATGATGTAAGAGCTATTCTTATATAATTTCATTCCTTCTTCATGTTTGTCACCATTTTGTAGATAAGGAACTGAGGTTCAGCAGGATTAAGTAAGTTATTAAAGTTGGCACAGCAAGTGAATGGCTGAGCTGAGGTTTAAACGCAGACCTATCACTTCCCACTTTGTTTTTAACAACCATGTAAAGTTTCCTCCCAGGATATAGAGGGTGAGATATATTCCAAGTCTTGATTCTCCCACATATTCTAAGGCTACGTCATTTCTATATCTATATTTCCAGGCTTTTTACTGGATATTTCCTTTTGATATTCTTAACATTTATATTGGACATGCTGAAACTAAAATCAACATTTTTTTGCTCTTTCTCTGTTTTTTACCCTCACTTCCCTTTTTCTATTGATTATTCTTCCAAATAGATATTAAACCTCAGGTCTCTCTTTTTGCACGTCCATAGGCAGAATCTCATATTTTTGTACATTCTGGCCAATTTCTATATCTCATTTTTGAAAAAAGTGTTTTAATGATTAGTAATGAAACCCTAATCAAAACCCCAATATGAATCTTCATGGAACTTAACAAGTTTACTGTAAGGTTCATTTGAAGGAGAAAGCCCTTAAAAATAGTCAAAGTTAAAAAAAAATCTTTACGATGTGGAAATCTTAGCAGGTAAAGTAACAACAACAACAACAAAAAATCTTGGCCTGGGCATAGTGGCTCTCCCACTTATAATTCCAGCACTTTGGGAGGCTGAGGTGGGAGGATCACTTGAGCCTAGGAGTTGGAGACCAGCCTGGGCAACATAGTGAAACGTGTCTCTATTATTAAAAAAAAAAAAAAAAAAAAGTCAAAGTTAAGAAAGAAAAAACAGTGAGGGTGAATTGTCATAGTTATTTTTATTTACCAAATACATACAGTTCCCATTATGTGTCAGGCACTATTCTAAACACCATACAAATATTTACTCATTTAGTACCACATATGAGAAATCAAAGTAGACTACAAAGCTATAGTAATTAAAGCAGTGTAATATTGGTATAAGAATAGAACACTCGATCCATGAGATGGTATAGATACCAGATGAATTAGAAGTGCATGAGATTCATTTGAGGAAAATGTCTGTGAAGGACAAAGAGGGGAGAGAGAAGGCCTTCAAACCACTGTGCAGATCCAATACCTATGCAAGGAGAGGAGAAAGAAAGGAAGTTTGGATGGAAAAAGCCTTAGACTGTTATGCAATTCTGATAAAACCTCATCCAGGCCGACAGAGAGCTCCAGGGAAACAATTGTCCATTAGAAGAGCCCTGCTCTGAGCAGAACCAGCAGAACCAGCCCAGCTCTAGTACCCCCATGGTGCTCAGTCACTGTCTGCGAACCGTCCAGAGGGAGCTTGGCTTTAGTGTGAACCAGCTTGGCGGTGTGGCAGCTGGAGGGTGTCAGCCAGAAGGCACATCTGAGTAGTGTGCCTCTGTGGCTGCCAGTGGTAGAGCATAAAGATTTAAGAACAGACTCATTTATATATGTGAGATTCATTTATAATAAATTAGACATTTCAAATTGGTGGGAAAAAAATGGAGTACTCAAATAAATGATATTGAAATAACTGGCTATCCATTTGGAAAGAATTAATTTAGATCCCTACTCCATATCATCCTGAATATACGTAAAATCCAGGTAGAGAAAAAAATCATAAAAATATTTGAAGAAAAAAAAATTTGAATAATGTAGTATAGAGAAGCCTTTTTAGGCAAAATACAACACCCAGAAGCCATCAAAGAAATGATTGAGAGAGATTTGATTAAATAATAATTTAAAACTTCTGTATGGAAAATGTTATCATAAATAAAATTAGGCAAGGTGTGGTGGTGACTCATGCCTATAATCCCAGCACTTGGGGAGGCCAAGGTGGGAGGATCACTTGAGGGCAGAATTTTGAGTTTGCAGTGAGCTATGATCATGCTAGTGCACTCCAATCTGGGTGACAGAGTGAGACCCTGTATCTTAAAAAAAAAAAAAAGAAAAAAAGCTAGAATATATGTAAGATACACAATCCAACTCTCAAAATGGACAAAGGATATTGACAGGCAATTCACAGAAGAAATATAAATGGCTAATAAACATAGGAGAAAATGTTTACATTCACTAGTTATCAGAAAAGTGGCAATTATTGGGTAAACCATTAGATGGGCATAAATTTAAAATATTACTAGTATTTAGTGTTGGTGACTGGTGAGTAGTTACTGGCATTGTTAGCAATTCAATGATGGCAATGATGTTTGACCTAGTCCTCCTGGCAGAAGGGAGCTGCCACATCTGTAGACACCATCCCTTTATAGCTGAAGAAGGGGTGAAGGAGCAGCCCCTGTCTCTCTTATTAAAAAAACCTTTCAGGCTGGGTGCGATGGCTCACGCCTGTAATCCTAGCACTCTGGGAGGCCGAGGCGGGAGGATTGCTCGAGGTCAGGAGTTCGAGACCAGCCTAAGCAAGATCGAGACCCCGTCTCTACTAAAAATACAAAGAAATTATCTGGACAACTAAAAATACATAGAAAAAATTAGCCGGGCATGGTGGCACATGCCTGTAGTCCCACCTACTTGGGAGGCTGAGGCAGAAGGATTGCTTAAGCCCAGGAGTTTGAGGTTGCTGTGAGCTAGGTTGATGCCACGGAACTCTAGCCCAGGCAACAGAGCGAAACTCTGTCTCCAAAAAAAAAAAAAAGAAAAACTTTCATAGATGACTTAGACTTAGGTTTGTGTGTTATTGGCCAGAACATTCCCACATGGCTGCTCTTACCTGCAGGGTAGCTGGGAAAATGAATATTTGGCTTCTCCAGCCTCTGTTGGGGAAATGGGCAAGGAAGAAATGAGTTGGGAATAGGTTTTAATTTAGTGAACCCTCAGTATCTGCCATATCCACAGGTAAGGGATGGGAATATTTGTACAAACTATGGCACATTCTTGCTAAAGAAAACTATGCAGCAAATTAGTTAAATCTGTATGAACTGATGTGGAAAGATTTCCAAGATGAGGAACAGTACATATAACCTTATTTTTTATGTATATATATAAAATATATATATGTTTAAAAATGTAGCAGTTATCTCTAGGATTCAGAGAGAAAATGAAGTGGCAGAGGACTTGAAGGATTTACTCTATATTTCTGTATTATTTAAGCCATTTACATTCTGTATTTCTAGGGTGATTAAAAAAAAGATACAACAAACAATTACTACCCTTTCTCCCCCCAAACAAGAAAATAAAACCCTAATTCTCTTTTTTTTGTCCATGAAATCTACTCACTAGTTCATTTCCACAATAGACTTTGAGTTTTTCTTTCTTCTCTATGCTCATGGCTACACCTCATTTCTATTAGTTTGTGCCCAGCTGACTGAAATAGATTTCTACTGATACTCACAGCTCCAGTCTTTCTTTATCCCAGTCCCATAGTCCAAAGCCAGCTTACTTTTCCGAAGACCAAGTTGACTTCAATCACCCCTCTGTCCACAAATCTTTTTTTTTACTCCCATGAAATGTTCGGCAGGATGTGAACAATGAATGTTCCATGGAAAAAGAATTTTGTAGTCAGGTGAATCTGGGAAATGCTGTGTGCAACACGAGTTGAAAAGATTTCTTCAGAGCAGAGTATCTACAGACTTAAAAATGCCAGTGTGCTAAGGGAACACTTAATAGTGTGTAATTCTTAATTTATTTGACTGTGTAACCCTTACTTTTGAGGAACACTATTGTCCTTTTCAGACCACACATTGAGAAACAAGGACTTAAGGGGCAAAATAATTCTTTTGGCATTAATGGCCTTGCTCAACATGCTCTTACCAGCTAATTTCCCCCACTTCCCAAAATGAGTTTCCTTCCTTGCTTCTTCCTTCAGGAGTGCTAGTTCCTCCTCCTCCAGGGAGTTCTTCCTAACTGTCTCAGTCTCGGAATTGTGGCACTTACCACCAGAACTCTCATTAGTTCTTCTGAACTGTCATTATTGACAGTTTCTTGGGCCCATCTTCTCTACACAACCCAAGTAAGCACTAGGACTGTCTGATAAATAATCTGTAGTAGCACATAACAGATGTCCTGCAGATATTTGGCTGCTTTAATAATATCACACATCTCTCCCAGTTCGGATGTTCACCACCTGCACAGGCCAGTATGTAAGACCTTAGATAAATCTCTTATCACTTTATACTGCCAGAGAAAGCACTGAAAATGGCACTGTATTAGTTTTCTATTGCAGCCATAACATTTCCACAAACTTGGTGACTTAAAAAAACACAAATTTATTATTTATAGTTCTGTAGGTTGGAAGTCTGACAAGGGTCTCACTAGGCTCAAATGAAGGTGCCAGCAGGGGCCGGGCGCGGTGGCTCACGCCTGTAATCCTAGCACTCTGGGAGGCCGAGGTGGGTGGATCGCTCGAGGTCAGGAGTTCGAGACCAGCCTGAGCAAGATCGAGACCCCCCCCCCCACCGTCTCTACTAAAAATAGAAAGAAATTATCTAGCCAACTAATATTATAGCCAACTAATAATATATATAGAAAAAAAATTAGCCGGGCATGGTGGCGCATGCCTGTAGTCCCAGATACTTAGGAGGCTGAGGCAGGAGGATCGCTTAAGCCCAGGAGCTTGAGGTTGCTGTGAGCTAGGCTGACGCCACGGCACTCACTCTAGCCTGGGCAACAGAGCGAGACTCTGTCTCAAAAAAAAAAAAAAAAAAGGTGTCAGCAGGGTTATGTTCCTTCTGGGGGCCTTATGGAAGAACCCATTTCCATGCCTTTCCCAGCTTCTAGAAGCCTCTGGATTCCTAGCTCCTGGCCCCCTTCCGCCATCTTCAAAGCTAGCAAGTGCTGGCTGAGGTCTTTTCACATCACCTCATTCTGACATTTTCTGCCTCCCTTCCCCCCACACCTTTTTTTTTTTTTTTTTTTTTTGAGACAGAGTCTCGCTCTGTGGCGTCAGCCTAGCTCACAGCAACCTCAAACTCCTGGGCTCAAGCGATCCTACTGCCTCAGCCTCCCGAGTAGCTGGGACTACAGGCATGCGCCACCATGCCTGGCTAATTTTTTCTATATATATTTTTAGTTGCCCAGATAATTTCTTTCTATTTTTAGTAGAGACAGGGGTCTCGCTCTTGCTCAGGCTGGTCTCTAACTCCTGAGCTCAAGCGATCCACCCGCCTCGGCCTCCCAGAGTGCTAGGATTACGGGTGTGAGCCACCGCGCCCGGCCCCCCCCTTCCTTTTTTGAGTCTCTGTCTGTCGCCCTGGGTAGACTACAGTGGCATCATTGTAGCTCATAGCAACCTCAAAATCCTGGGCTCAGGGGATCCTCCTACCTGAGCCTACTGAGCAGCTGGGACTACAGGTGTGCATGACTACCACACACCTGGATAATTTTTCTATTTTTTAGTAGAGAATGAGGGGGGGGGGCGTGTCTCGATGTTGCTCAGGCTGGTCTCCAACTCTTGAACTCAAGCAATCCTCCCATCTCGGTCTCTCAGGGTGCTAGGATTACAGGCGTGAGCCACTGCTCCTGGCCCCTTTTCCATTTTTAAGGACACTTATGACAACTGTGGAGACTAAAGCAACTCCATCTTCGATGCTAATCTACCATGTTGACTTCTAATTAACCCCAGTTCAGGAACTGCCTCTAATGTTACTTACCACAAATCCTACCCTTAGGCAAATTCCTTCTGAAGTCCATATACCCTTTCTCCATGGTAAATAAGCCCCAGGACTGGGGAGTAACGACATGGCCACCCAAGACATGTTTCTGTTCATAAGTCCCTATTAAATGTTTCTTTCTGAGAAACTGGATTTGTCAACTTCTTCAGCTTCTCAGCTCCCCAGGCCTTTGGGGGTAGGTTTGCATAGACCTATATACTGCAAAACAACAACACTGGGCCCACCCAGATAATCCAGGATAATATCCCTATTTTAACGTCAGTTGATTAGCAACCTCAATTCCCCTTTGCCATGTAAGCTAACATACTCAGTTTCCTGGGATTGGGAAGTGGACATCTTTGGGTGCTAGTATTCTGCCTACTACGGGCACTCCTGCCCAAAAGTCTAAATTGAGAGTTTGCACATATGTGGTATGGGGTGTGACAATAAGCAGGTAAAAGCTTTCTGGAATTTGTATCTCTTCAAGTACAGAGAGACCCTGTGGCATGCTACTCAGCAAAGCACTTGAATCTTAGTATCCACGTTTCCCTTAAAATAGAAATTGCCATCCTTTGCTCTGCGTGTTAAATGAAATAATTATGTAAACAGGCTTAGCTTAGAGGCCTACAAATAGGACTCAAGTTCTTGATGAATCTTGATGAGGAAGGTGGGCGAAGTTCTTTGAATGTCAATTGGAGTTAGTTTGAGAGATTTCCAGATAGGAGGCAAGAGTGAGAAGTGCTTGCCCTTGAATAAAGCTGGAGGTACAAAATTCCAGCAAAAGGAATGGTTTCTCTGAAGCCTCTCAATTAAGGTTTGTGTCGGAGGGCCCAGGCTAAAAAAGGCAAAGTGAAGAGACTTATTTTGAGACCCCCACGTTGGCAGATAGTCCCAAACTGCAGGGGAAAATTTGTGAGGTCTTCATCGCCAAGGATTATGTTTTACGAAATTTCCAGCCTACTTAATTCAAGGCCAGATAAACTATGGCTACTTAATTAGCGAATAAATTAATGATTAAAGATATGGTCAAGAAAAAAAAAAGACGTTACAGGTTCCACCGAGATTTGAACTCGGATCGCTGGATTCAGAGTCCAGAGTGCTAACCATTACACCATGGAACCGCCACGCAAGGGCATCCGCCTTCCACTCTCTAATCCTTAGAGAACCCCGCCCCCATCCACAAACCCACTACCTGGAGGCGGGTCTCACGCGCTCCCAGCACCCCAGTGCCGGGAATAGTAGCGCAAGAAATGAGCGCGAGGCCACTAAGACTGTGGCCAGTTCGAAATCCAAGACTCAGTTTCCCCTTTGAACTTCCTTTAGGGGTGAAAATTTGAAGGCTGACACGACGCTACTCTGGCCCACACCACCCTTCTTGAGCTCAGGGG
Organism: Varecia variegata; assembly: GCA_028533085.1. Taxonomy (NCBI): domain Eukaryota; kingdom Metazoa; phylum Chordata; class Mammalia; order Primates; family Lemuridae; genus Varecia; species Varecia variegata. The sequence goes on along the minus strand of CM052442.1, from coordinate 101,195,426 downwards.
CGGGGTGGGGCCCCTCTCCCCGGAAGTACTTCCCCTCAGGGGCTGGGGCCCGCCGGAAGTGGCGCAGCGGCAGGGAGGGGCTCTTCACCCGGTCCGGCAGCTGAAGCTGGGCGCTCGGGTTACCCCTGCAGCGACGCCCCCTGGTCCCACAGACACCACTGCTGCTCCCGCCCCTTCGCTCCTCGGCCGCGCAATGGGCACCCGCGACGACGAGTATGACTACCTCTTTAAAGGTGAGGTCTTGGGCTTTCGCAGTCTCCACAGAGTCCCCGGTCACTCCCGGGGGACCCGCGTGCGGGCACCCCTGCACTGAAAGGGGCCTGCCTTAGCCTTTCCTGTCTGTGCGGTTCGCCCTGCCGTCTCCCACCCAGCTCAGCCAGCCTGGGGTCCCCACCACACACTGGTCTCTTAGCGACCTCTTTTAGGCCTCCGCTAGCCGTGGAGCCCCTCCCTGTGTCTCCTTCTCCCGGCGGACTGCCTTTTCCCAAAGCGTCTAAGTCCTTTCCCTGGGTTCTGTGGACCCGCCGCCCCTCCTACCTTTTATCTTTTAGGGTCTAGCGCCCCCTCCCTCCTCAGTATACACCCTTCCCGGCTCGCATACCCTCCCTGAGCCCTACTGACGGGCTCTTCGCTTCTCTTTCGGCCTTTCCTTCGGCGCAGACGCCCACTACAGGTCTTTTCCTTGTCTGCCCCCTTTGCCTCTTCGAGTGAATCTCTCCTCTGCGTCTCCTCACAGCCCCTCCACTCGGGCGGCCGCCTCTCTTAGTCAGCTTCTTCCATTCTGGGTTCAGGACCTCTTAAATCTGAGCGGGCCAGGGGCTCCCCACCCCCACCTGCCCGGCAGTTCTCGCGGTCATTAACCTTCTCGGACCGCCCCCCCCACCGGCAAACTCGTTCTCTACCTTCCCTCCCCAAATTGTGTTTAGAGGTCCCTTGTCTGTGTTGCGACCGGGTTGGTGGGAGGGAGGGCAAGAGGGATTGTCCGTCACCCACGCGCGCACTTGTCGCAGTGACCCGGCAAGCTGATTTTGACTTCCCACCTAGCCTTTTTTCTCCTGCCCTACTCAGTGGCAGCCAACCCAGGATAACTCTTTACTCCGCTCGCGAGAAGGGGTTGTGGATGGGTGGTGGCTGTTATCCTTGCCAGACCTGAAGGCCCAGTTCCTGAGCAGGAAAGGTTGTGCGCTGCACAAATACTAGCTTGCTTTATCTCTACGGACTGGTTGCTTCCTGCTGCAACACTGGGAGGATCCAACAGGAAGGGAAGAGCCCTAGTTGGCCACATACCTTTCCCAAAAGGTGGGGGATGGGGGGGATTTGTGTGCTGTTTTGGTCATATTAAATATTTATTATAAGATAGGGAAACATGTAGTGCCCTTGGACAAAACATTGGAGGATGGGGAGTGGATAGAAAGAATTGCTTATTTATTGAGTCCGGAAAGAATCCAAATAGTTTTTTTTTTTTAAATCAACAAAGATAAAGGGTACAATTTTCAGTGAGAAAAGAGTACAGTAAATGCTTTTTTGTTCACTCTCACTCTGATGCTCTTTCTCTGCTCCTGAATTGGAAGGGTAGCCATCAGTAGTGTGGTGAACAAAGATCATTACCACTGAGGAAGAAGCCATTGCTATTAAAGCTTTACTGTGGAGGGTGGAGTTTAAAATAAGAGTGTCAAGCACGGTGACTGTTCCCTGACTTTGCCATTGGGTACTAAGAACCATTGACTTAAAGGAGCAGAAAACATTTCTTTGCTTTACCAATACTTTTCAAACCTTGGTGTACTAGCTGATGATATCCAGGGGTGGGGAACTTGTGGCCTCTAGGCCACATGTGGCCCTCCAGATCCCGAAGTGTGGCCCCTCCACCCAATCCAAACTTCACAGAACAAATCCCTTCATTAAAAGGGTTATACCCTTATCCTCACTTACTCCTCTGAGCCAGAATATTCTATTATACAGTGTGAGTGCCTTCAATATCCACCTTCACCCCCATACTAGAAAGTCATTTGCAGAGAAAATAGTACTTAATTCATTTTACAGATACAAAAAAGAGACCTGGGTTAGTTTGCATACTGTTTGCTGAAGACATCTGAGGTGACGTGAAATTACTTGAGTCCCTTGAGACTTTGGGGTTTAGTCATTAAAGGGAGGTTTGTTTTTTTAAATACAGTATAATGACAGTGTGCCACTAGCTCCCTTTGAAGTAATCAATTTAGAACAAGATAGACCATCAGGGTATTTGGTTTGGAACTTGATTGTTGAATATAGAAAGCCTTTTTTTTTTTTTTAAACTAAGAATATTATTCTGGATTGGCTTAAGGAATTTTGCCTTTGAGATTAGACCATCCTTCTAGCAATGATTGAGAGCACAGGGCTTTGGAATCACATACACCTGGGTTCAGATCCTGACTCAGGTCTTACATTTGCTTTGTGACCTTGAGAAAGTTAACTTTTTTGAACCTCAGTTCCCTCATCTGTAGGAAATAATACCTGCCTCTCAGGAGTGTTGTGAGAATTAAATGAGAATGTAAAAATTTTAATTTCTGTGAGGACTCAAATAGTAATAATATGAAAGAAGTTATTGTGGTTTTTTGGTCAGTTTTTTGAACTTTAAAACTTTAAAGATATAAGAGCATTTAAATATTAGTAAAGAAACATAAAACCAAGAACTTCTGAAATATTTTATGCTTCAGTGGGTTACGGTTTCATTTTGTTGTACATTTTAATATTTAAGATAGGATGTTAAAGATTCTCTGAGGAGGATTTCTGCATTTTTAAAGCTCTTACAGGATATGAGTCACTTTTTGTTTTTACTTCAATGCTGATTATTTAGCCAATTACTTATTTAAACAATTACATTTTAAAGTGAAGCAAGAATAATTTTATTTTAAAATGGTTTCATTGTACAGAGATTTATTCACTGAGATGGACTGCAGCTATCTCTGCTTCAAGGAAGAAGGCTTACCTAGCAAACTTAATAGTTGAGGGAATCGGAGTTAGTTTGTAACTCTAACCAGTTAAAAATGATGAGATATTTTGATTAGTAGGGGATAGAGTGGTCCAAATAGGAATGTATGTGGGGAGAGCCGGACAATTTTTCTAAATTATGTATTTGTTTTTGGATATTAATCTTTAGTTAAGCTCAACAGTAAGACTTTTCTTGGGGGGATTAGTTTTATTTTTTAAAATTTGACTTTTTATTTTAAAACATTAATTCTATAAGCATTTACACAGAATATGGCTAAAAGGCCCTGTGGGACATAAGTAAGCATCAGTCTTAGTTCTTGTTTACAGATACTGTGTAATAGATAATAATCCCATCAAAGTCACATTTTCTGAAAATATCTGGATACATAGTCTATTGCATAAGGCATTTTCTTTTCAATCTCATTGAAGGTCGGCAGTAATTAACCATCAGCTGATTGTCAGTAGAAATGATCATAGGAACTTTGCTGTCTTGCATCTTGGTAGTTTTTCTTTCACAACTTTTGGTTGAGCAACTCACATTCTGCTGAATCTGAAAGAACTTGTCTAAACTTGAGCCTTATTGATACATTTTATATTAAAGACTTTTGGTGAGGTTGGACTGTGAGTCTAGTTGTAAGAGTAGAAACATCTCCAAGTTTATGAAAACCAGTATCAAAATTATGAGTTATTTTTTCAGGTGATAATTTTAGGGCTGATGTACTGTTTGATGTAATGTATTAAATTTTAGTCCAGTAAATTAGTTTGTAGGAGAAGGTATAAAACTAAATGTGGTTGAAGAGGTAGAAATTTTAATTAAATGGTGGATAATTAATATGTGTATTTTGCTATTATGGCATTTAGCAGCCTAATATTTGAGATACACACATTTGAGATACACACATGCACAAAATCAAATTTAGTAGTAGGTGTTCAAGATGATACTTAAAATTCAGTAGAGAGGTTAACCAAGTGGAGATGAAGGTTATCAGATAATTTTAGGAATGCTATAGATGTTTAATGTGTAGATGCTGTTATTTAACTTATGTTTACTACTTAGTGTATATATATAAAATAGAGATGGCTGTAGTTAAACGGAAGTACTGTACTTTTAACCTAAGATCCTAGTTATAGAAAGCATAGGAAAGTAACTGCAGATTCCTTTCTTGAACTTTAGGATGTGATCATATAGTTTCTTAATTTTAAAAAAGCAATTAAATATTGTCATCTTAATGAAATAAACGATTTTGATTAGAAATTATTTAAATTCGAGTCTATGAAGAAAGGTTCATGAAGTTTTTTTTGTTTTTTTCATTGGTTTGTTTTTAAATAATAGCCAGTAAATTCTCTTATGTTGCTTAGGTAATTTATTCCATTCTAGTCTATTTATTTATTTATTTCAGTGAGCCTAGATGTAACCCGATTTGTTTTGGTTTCTCATTTGGTAACTGAATAGAAAGCAGCAGCTTTCCTTATTTCGTAATTTCTCAGCATCTTTTTGGCAGCACTATTCTTATAGAACAAATATCTTCTGTTGTTATTTAAGATATAATCCTTCGGCAAGTTGTAAGTCTTAATTTTGGCAACCTTGTCCATGTCTAGTTGAGATAACTATTTTATACTGTATAAAACATTCATGAGTTTTGAGTTATTTTCATATTAGAGTGCTATTTTTTATAGTGTTAAAATTAATTGGTTACATTAAGAAAAAAGTTCCCTCACTGTCTATCTTTATGATGACATAGAAAGTTGAGGTTGGTGAGGTAATGAACATAATCATTAGTTAAAAGTGGAGGTCAAGGTGGGGTGAGGGGTGGGTGGGGTTAAAAAAAAAGTGGAGGTCAAAGGGAAAATCAAAACTTGAAAGTGGTGGAGTTTTTGTGGGAGGTGGAGGGTGTTCTTTGAGTTGTTTTGTTTTGTTTTGTTAATTTTCCAGAGGCGTTGTCATCTAGATGTCTTGCTCACATGTACTCTTTGGCTTTAAACTGTGTGACTGGCTTCTGAATTAGTGATTGATATGGGAGTGCCTATGAAGCAGAAATGTTCTACTAATCTTTTTGTTTTTCCTTTCTTTCTTCTTCCTTCCTCAAGTTAGGCTTTTATACCTCAGTGCTAGTGTGGGGCCATAAAAGATTCAAAGGTGATTTCCTCAGCAGAACATCCAACCTCTTGTACTAAGAAGCAACAGTGAATGTATTCTGTTAATAGGTAGACTCTGTTACTGAAACTGGGATTTGACTTCACATCCAGAATGGTGGACCTTGGAAACTAACATATCCACTATCAACTAACCATCCTATAAAATTGAAAGTGTGTTATACATTACTTTCATCACCTTGACATTTTCTTCCCTGATATCCAAATAAAAGTGTTTAATATAACATCATGCAGCACCTCTGACACTCTCTAGTTGACTATAGATAGATAGATAGATAGATAGAAATAACTAGTCTTTGTGCTGCATGGAGTCACTGCTGCCTTGATGATTTCTTGCTGAATCAGCTGATTGAGGAAGCCTGGAAAATATGCATTTGATACTGTAACTCTGTCCCAAGACTGCCCAGAGGCCAGCTTATGTCCGTTCCTGTTGCAAGGAAAGAATGTATTTTGGACTCTCTTTGCCCTCTGACTAGAGTGCAGTGTGCTTTCTCAGTTTTTATTTCTTTCTGTACCCATACCACCAAATCCCAGTCTCTTTAGTAAGGCATGATCTTATTCCTTGGCCTTATTCGTATACATTTGATTTTCTAGTCCTGGTGTCTAAAAAAATTAGCTAATTTAGATAGGTAAGAAGAAGCATTAGTAGTCAACAGTAGGAATATAACATTTCCTGAAATCTCGATAAAAATTTTTACAAAGGAAAAAAGTTGCCTACCTCAGATTCTGTAAACCTGTGAACTCATTTTGATCTTTAAATTCAGATAGAAAATGCCTTAAAACAACTCACCTTCACTGCCTATTTCCCTATTGTTTTTGAAATCCCTAAGTGTAATATCACCTTGGGTGAAAAAGTCTCCATGTATTTAGTTAGTAAATAAACTGCCACCCATAGAAATCACAGAAAGTAAATTTATCTAATCAAAACCTGTTCTAAAGAAATTCATGAAGTCATAAGTGAAAGAAAATGTATGCTCTCCTTGCTTTGGCTTTGACTAACAGTATGTCAGAATTATTAATTAGCTTCCTAGGGCCCCTGTTTATCCTTAATAGGGTGGGTTTTTTTTCGGGGGGGTGGGGGGGGGCAGAGGGTCGGTGGTCTCTACCTTTGTACCAATCTGTTAAATACAACTATTAAAGGTCATTCTTGTTTCTGTGATCTGAGGGCAAAGTTTGTATACCTGATGCCTCTTATGTTAAATGTGTTTCATTTTGCCTAGGTGTCAGTCCTGAGGTCACACCCAGTCTTTGATGAAATTAAGTGGAGCATATTCATTCTCTCCCTGCCCACCCACTAACATTCTTTGTTGTTTTCATATCTGATACATTTTAGTATCATAAACTGTTCTTTAGTTTAGAATTTATCTCTTAAGTTACTGCCTTCTAAGGTAGTAAGGCATTGATGGTAATTAATGCCTGTCATGAGTGCTTAGTGCACCTGTGATTAAAACTGCATGTTTAAGGCAGGGTACTGTATCTATGCTAAGCAGATGATGTATGGAAGTCATCATGCAGGTAGAAACAGGTTAAAGAATAAATTGGTTTCATCAATTGGTAAAGGTCAAGAACATGGGTTACTCAGCTCCCTCCCCCCATTTTAAAAATCAGATACCCTATCTTTTTTGCTTTATTTACCTGGAAGTCAAACTTCATTCTCTTGAAAACATGGTGGTATTCTGAATACGTTTGCCTCATTCATCTGACATTAAGTTCTTTGTCTTTTTAGTTGTTCTTATTGGAGATTCTGGTGTTGGAAAGAGTAATCTCCTATCTCGATTTACTCGAAATGAGTTTAATTTGGAAAGCAAGAGCACCATTGGAGTAGAGTTTGCAACAAGAAGCATCCAGGTTGATGGAAAAACAATAAAGGCACAGATATGGGACACAGCAGGCCAAGAGCGATACCGAGCTATAACATCAGCGTAAGTCTCATAGTTTTTAAATTCTGTGAAATGGGTTGCCATCAAGTGAATTAGCTGACTTTTGGTATTGGAAAAGGAAATTTTTTTTCTTTTAAGAATTCCAGTATTAGGAATTCTTAGAAATTTATTTATAAGCATGTCTTTAAAAATACATAAACCCATATTTTGAGTTCTTCCTGGTATTTGCTTCCATCTTGTGGTTGTTTTCTGATACTAAATATATGTTTCTGTTTTCAGATACTATCGTGGAGCTGTAGGTGCCTTATTGGTTTATGACATTGCTAAACATCTCACATATGAAAATGTAGAGCGATGGCTGAAAGAACTGAGAGATCATGCTGATAGTAACATTGTTATCATGCTTGTGGGCAATAAGAGTGATTTACGTCATCTCAGGGCAGTTCCAACAGATGAAGCAAGAGCTTTTGCAGGTTAGTGATAATGAATTTCATGATATTACAGTGATTTTATGTTTCTTACTGTTAAGTATTGCAGTTTTGATACCCTTCCAATGAGGATAATAGGTTATAATATTTTCAGAAAGGTAAACATGAATACTCTGTAAGAATTGTTGTTTTGAAAGTTTGGTCATGACTGTATGGGTTGTTGCTTAACTTTGAGTCATTAAAATGCTAGTATTTTGAGTTTTTCTGCCAAAAATTGAATTATAAACATTGTGCTTCCTATCTCTTTTTCCATTATTTCTCTGTGATTTACCAAGACTGCTCTATGTGTGTCTGAAAAGTATCAGCCCAGGGAGTATCAGGGACCAACAGGGATGCCCCTGCTTAGTTGCTGTAAATTTTTGGCTTTATAGAGGATCTGCCTATCTCTTGCCCCTGTTCTGGTAGGGCCTGTGTATCAGAAGGCAATATCATACATTCCTGGCCAGTGAAAGTCTTGGCCTTGCTCTAGTGATTATTCTGTGAATGGTTTTCTGTAATAGTTTTTTAGTTTCCCAGGCAAGAATAAACTTTATTTCAAGTAATATAGTTGCAGAATTACTTACTTATTTAGAGACAGGTTCTTGCTTTGTTGCCTGGGCTAGAATGCAGTGGCATGATCACAGCTCACTGTAACCTCTAACTTGTGGGCTCAAGTGATCCTCCTACCTCAGCCTCCCAAGTAGCCAGGACTACAGGCATACCACTACACCCAGCTAATTTTTTCAGTTACAGAATTCTAATTTAATACTATAGCTTTGTAGTTGATAGGGATGACAGTAAGGGATGGAAATAGTTGGGTATTTCGTAAATGTAGTGTTTTGAGTAATATCATTCATTACTAGTGTTAGTATTTAGATGTAACAAGTATTTAATAAGCCAATGAAAATTTGTCACTGTTATTTTTAATCTATTAAAGTGTAAATAGAGTGGTGCCCTTAGTGTCTCAGAAGTTGGGGAGCTCTTAGGTTTTAAAAAGTTCTGTTATTTTCCTTTTTGAGGGCTTGAGTATATCACAACCCTTGTTTTAAAATTTGACAATACTGAAGTTTGTGTGTCTTCCCACAGAAAAGAATGGTTTGTCATTCATTGAGACGTCTGCTCTAGACTCTACAAATGTAGAAGCTGCTTTTCAGACAATTCTAACAGGTAAGACTTTGTATTTTCAGATTGTACCAGTGGGAATTGGAAGTTTTAGAAAGGTAATTTAAACAAGTTAATCAGTAACTAAACTATATATCACAGCATCTGAGAATGGCTATCACTTGAGAGCTATTACAGCAAGAGATGTTTAGAGTACAAAATTAGTTACAACTCTTGCTTATTGAGCTTCAATCATCCTAGTTCTTCTGGTTTACAATGGGAAAAATACTTTGAAAATAACTCGTTTACTTCTGTTACTTAGTCCATGTATTCTATACTTCATGGTCACAAACACAAAGTAGTGTTTAAATGTACTTTTATAAGGTAAATATTGAGATCTCAGCTATAGAAATACATAATGCCCTTTTGAAATTCAGTAAAGGAAAGAAAAAGCTAGGGAAAATTTTTTTTTAAGTGAAAAAACAAAAAGTAAAATTCTCCCATGATTTATTATAGAAGCAGCAAGATGTCACTTGTAGATAAAGTCAGCCAGTGATTTCATTTAGAAAAGTTCAGAATAGTGGGAAAGGGGACAAAGTTCATACTGTTTTGGAATGTGGATGACCAGATCAACCTCTGGGATAAGAAAATGTTTTATGTGTGTTAACTCATATTTATTCTGACTTTATTAGAATAGGCAGATGAGCAGTAAATGTAATCTTAATCCTCAATTAGTACTTTGAGGTGTTTTTAAGTAGTTTTTAAATTGTTAAGAATTCATTTGCAGTTTGAGTTCGTTCTTGTAGGGAAAAAAAAAAATGAATTCATGGCCGGGCACAGGGGCTCATTCCTGTAATCTGAGCACTTAAGGGAGCCTGAGGCAGGAGCATTGCTTGAGGATAGGAGTTTGAGACAAAGCCTGAGCAAGAGTGAGACCCCGTCTCTACAAAAAAGAGAAAAATTGGCCTGGGGTGGTGGTACATGTCAGTAGTTTCAGCTACTTGGGAGGCTGAGGCAAGAGGACCACCATAGCCCAGGAGTTTGAGGTTGTAGTGAGCTACGATGATGCCACTGCACTATAGCCTGGGCAGCAGAGCAAGACCCTGTTTCAAAACAAAATAAAATATATATTTAGAAATAGTCTTTATATATATTAATAAAGTCTTAAGCGGGGTTGTTGTAAAAAATCCATATGGAGAAATGGTTGAATAAATGAGTTTCCAATTACAATGTAACAAATTTTAATTTATTTTTTGTATGCAGCATTTACATTAGAGGTGAACAGATTTTGAGTTTAAGCTGTTGTCTTATTTTGCTGTAAAAATGTAGGGAATAAAGCCTAGGAATTAAGAGCATGGATTTGGAAGCCAAACTTGGGTTCTAGTCTGGCTCTTCCACTTATTATTAGCCAATTTCTTTGTCTGTAAAATTCAAATATATTTTGGGGAGTTTTATTTCCTTTTTTTTTTTTTTTTTTTTTTTTTTTTTAAGAGACTAGGTCTTGCCCTGTTGCCTAGGCTGGAGTACAATGGTGTGATCATAGCTCACTTCAGCCTCAAAATCCCAGGCTCAAGCGATTCTCTTACTTCAGCCTCCTAAGTATCTTGGGGCTACAGGCACACCCCACCACACTCGGCTAATTTTTTTATTTTATTTTATTTTTTGTGGAGGTGGGTCTTGCTATGTTAACCAAGATGGTGTTAAACTCCTGGTCTCAAGTGGACCTCCTTCCCGCCTTAGCCTTCTGTAGTGCTGAGTTCTATAGGCGGGAGCCACTGTGCTTTCCTTTTTAAGAGAGGGCTTGTATTTATAAAACCTGTGATGGTGATTGTACTTAAGTGTTTTGACTTAAAGGTTTTTTTGTCTCTGTAACCCGTAGAAAAAAATGGTCTGTCACTGAGACATCTATCTGCTTTAGACTCCAAAAATGAGTATGAGTTAGTGCCTACAAAGTACTTCACTATCTCTGGTACATAGTGAACATTTGATAAATTAGTAGCTAAATGGCAATTAAGGCATGGAAAAAAACTTGTTAAAAATAAAATAGATATTGGTGATTTACATACCTATTAGAATTGTTTTCTGTTATCAGGAGAATAGTAACTAAAAGAACTAGTGCTGGGGTTGGATAAACAGTCTTTGGAACATAGTAGCTTTCCTTTGGAATCTTCTCCGTCAAGTCTCCTTGCATATTGTTTTAAGCAAGCAAGATTTGATTAAATATGTAGTATGTCTGCAAGGCCTACTTTTTTTTCTTTATAACCACTTGGGTGGATTCTATTGAGTCATAGAGTACTAGACTGAGACTCCGGAGTTCTAGGGTTTTACAGTTTACCACTTTGTTCCCACTTCCTTTGTAACTAAAGTCACTCAACCTCCCTGGTCCTCAGATTCACAGTGTCTCAAATTGTGTGAATTAAATCACCTTGAAAGTCTGAGTCTCTTAAGGCCTCTGAAAATCTCATTTGAAAAAACTTTTTAGTCCTAATTCTTGGAATATTTTTTATGTCCCACCACCTTTCCTCTGCTATAATTCTAGCCTATTTATTCTAATCTCATTTATCTAGCCCATTTATTCTGATACTAAGTGAAGATGGGAGACCAGTCATTTTGTAGCATTGAACTTTTGATCCACCCAAACATGAAAATCAATGAGTAATGGTATATACTTAAAATTGAGGCATTTTGTCCTTAAAGAACATCTGGCCATTTTTCTTAAAATTCACTCTAGATTGAACTTTTGTTACTGCTTAATTGTTGCTTGAAAGCAAAGACAACCTTAGTTTCACTTGTTGCCACTTTTCCTGTCTGTATTCATTCACTATTTCCTCAACTTCCTGCCTAAATCTCAGTGTTGATCTGTGGGAGCAGAGATCACTGAACATGGCTGCAGACATCTGTATTGTTTTGCAGATGTTAGGACGTTTGTTCTAAACTTTCTTCCTCCTGTATACCAGTGGGAATATTAATGCATAGAAAAAACAGGAAAGAGAACAGTATTCTCATTAGGTTTAATTCTACCTTAAATATTAAGAGTATTAAGGGAGCATTTACATTGTATTTTGGTATTGCTGAGAAGAAAAAAATAGCTTTTTAATTTTTAAGTTGTAAAATTATATAGTGGGAAATTAATCTACATTATTACTTCAGTTAAATGTATTGGTTTTAGTTAAACTAGACCCATGGCATTCTTGATGTCCATGAATTTGACAGTGACTCCATGAGATGATTCTGCTCATGCTTTTTTTTAGAGGTAGCTAGCTAGTACATGAGTGAGCCTGTTAGATTGCTTAGCCTCTCTGCATTTTAGCGCAGCTTTGTTTTCTTTTCTCCTCAGGTTTACTAAGGGATGTTTTTAATCCATGCTTGCCATACCCTCTTATTTTTTTCTTTTACCTTTGTATTTTGATAATTTCAGACTTAAAAGAAAAGTTCCAATAATAGTACAAAGAATTTGCAAATACCCTTTACCCATATTCCTCAAATGTTAATATTTTACTACATCTGCTTTATCCTTTTTTCTCCCTCTCTAAATATATACATATTCTTTTCTGCACCATGTGAGAGTAAGTGGCAGGCATTATGCCACTCTTCCCTATTTACTTTTCAGTGTGTATTTCCTGAAAAACAAATACATTCTCTTTCATAGCAGTAGTATAATTATCAAAATCAGAGAGTTAGATAATAGGGCCACATCAGTGTGTAACTATGGACCTTATTCACATTTTGCCAATTGTTCCCATAATGGCCTTATTAGCAAAAGAAGGTCTGGGATCAAAACATGCATTTCATTCAGCTGTCATCTCTCTTTTAGTTTCCATTAATATGGAAGAGGTCTTTAATCTTTCTTTTGTTTATTGACCTTCACATTTTTTAAGGGTAAAGGCCTATTATTTTGCTGTGTCCCTCAAGTTGAGTTTGTCTGTTTCATGCACTTTTGGCAGGAACACCAAAGAAGTGTTTTCAGTACATCGTATCAAGAGACTTATGATAATTGGTTTGTCTTACTTGTTACTGGTGACGTTAAATTTGATCACTTGGTTAAGGTGATACTTGTGATGTGATGTCTGCTAGGTTTCTCCATGTAATTAATAAGTCCAAGATATCTTTTTAGTATGAAGACTAAATTCTTAATTCTATGGTTGAAAGAATTTTAATTGACTTAACATATTGACTCTTTAAAGTAGGGCTAAAGTTTTCAGGTATTAATTTTATTACAGTAGTGAGACTTTTAATTAGGTGTAGTAATACCTTTGTTCTTGGCATGTGGCAACCTTTAAACACATGTCAATATTTCAAATTGGAGTATTTTTTGACCTTCAAGAAACTTAAGTGGTAAGCACTGGGTTTGAAGAGATCTAACAAAGTAAAAGTAGTAGTAGTGGACTGACTTAGGCCTCTGCTCTTTTCACAATTTTTGGAGGAACTTAAGAATTTTAACTCTCCTTGTTCCCCAATTTGGAAAAGTTGCATTTAACTTCCATAGAATTACTTTGCAACTTGATCCATACTTCCATTAGGGTAGAAATAGGCATATGTCCGTTTTATTTAGCTTTACTTTATTATAGTTAAAGCTATCTTATATTAATATTTTATTTATACTTAGATTTCCTATAAGAGAGATCTGAATGAATAAAGCAGTATTCCTTTTCTTCCTAACCTATACCTATCCTTTGGACATCTTGAAAAGGGACTGCATAGGAATTGGGTGTGTCACATTCTTTTGGTTCTAAAGGAGAACATGCCCTTGAAGGAGGGAAATATATGTTGTTTAGCAAGTTACTAATCCCACCTCTCCTCCCCCCGCTGAAATAACCTTCTCTAATCAGAAAGATGGAACCTGATTCCTATTTTCTTATCAGTTTTTTAAGTGACACACCCAGCCACAAGGACTTAAGTACAGGCACACAAATTGCTTGTGGAGCCTCTTAAATCCACTTGAAAGAAAAACTTTCTCCTAATTTTCTGACCAATACTTTTCCTTTTTCTTTATCGCCTTGTTAGCATTATTATTTGGAGACATCTTTCTGGTGAGTAAATACAGCAGTAATCCATCTTTAAAAAACAGTAGGCAGTACTTGCAGACAGTTATACAACCCTGCTCAAATTTCTTGCTTTGTAATGAGATCTCTTTAATTATTTACTTCTCTGCCTTTGCCTCTCTTCCAGAATTACATTTATTTGCTTTTTATGTAAGAACTTGCTCTGTTTTGTTTTGTTTTGTTTTGGTTCCCCTAACTTAATCTTCAAAACAACTTAAAAAGAGGTTAAAGCTTATTAGAGGGGGGGGGTCACATATTTAATCATTTACACTTGAAAAAGAAGAGCCAGCTTGGGATTATAGGGAAGGCATAAAGAATGAAATTAATAATTACCTTTATTCCTTAGCCACTCCTCTGATGATTGATTGAAGGGTAAAGCCTTTTCTTTACCCTTGGCACATTCCCATCCCATGCCTTTTCAATGAAAATAATCTAAAAACTCCATACCCTTTGGGTTTCCTTTTCTTAATTTTAGTCAGTAGCCTGTCTTTATTGTAAACTAGTTTTTTTCTTGATGCTTCTACACATTTGAACCACTGCCAACCATCTCAGACTAAATTTTAGCCATCCTCCTCCCCCAAAAAAGTTATAACAAAAGGTATGCTTGCTGTCAGTGTTTTTGTTAGTTTACATACTTAGTTGACTACAGCTTGCTGTTTTTTAACTTTAGAGAAATTCTTTTTTTTTTTTTTTTTTTTTTGAGACAAGAGTCTTACTCTGTTGCCCAGGCTAGAGTGCCGTGGCGTCAGCCTAGCTCACAGCAACCTCAAACTCCTAGGCTCAAGCAATCCTACTGCCTCAGTCTCCCAAGTAGCTGGGATTATAGGCATGCGCCACCATGCCCAGCTAATTCTTTCTATGTATTTTTAGTTGTCCAGCTAATTTCTTTCTATTTTTTTAGTAGCGACGAGGTCTCACTCTTGCTCAGGCTGGTCTCAACTCCTGAGCTCAAACGATCAGCCTGCCTCCCAGAGTGCTAGGATTACAGGCGTGAGCCACCACGCCCGGCCAAGAAATTCTTAATTTAGAGAAAATATAGTAATTCAGTTAATACATTTCTTTAACTTTTTATTATGGAAAGTTTTGACATACCAAAAGTAGAATAGTATTATGAACTTCCATGTAGTCATCAACAACTATCAGCTCATGACCAATCTTTCCTTCACCTACTCCCTGCCCCATTACTTTGAAGCAAATCCCAGATATGACATCATTTCATTTGTAAACATTTTGGGATATGTATCTAAAAGATTAGGATTTAAACTCATAACAACAAAACCACATAAAAATTGGCAATAATTCCTTCTGATCTGTTATCTAAACAACATTAGAATTTCCTATCTCAGTTTTTTTTACAGTCCCAATTAGGATCCAAGTGTTCATACATTGCAGCTGATTGATGGTTTCTGAGCATTTTGAAAATATGTTTCTACTATCTCTTTTTAACTCTGTAACTTTATATTTTAAATATTTTCAAATATTACAGAAATAATCCAATGAACACCCATAAACCTTTCTTCTAGAGTCATCAGTTATTAACATTTTGCCCCATTTGGTGTGTGTATATTTATGTATACTGCCCCCCAACCCTTTTCCAGTCTTTGGAAGTAAATTATAGACATTGTGGCACTTTGCTACTAAAGATTTGAGCATTTTATCTCTTAAGAACAAGACATTCTCCTACGTAATTATAATACCATATGTCACATCCAAGAAATTTAACATTTATACAGTAATGTGCAATAAATTTTTATTTTAAATTATTTTAAACTGTATTTAATGTGCATATTTAGATTTCTCCAGTGTACTAATAATGTCCTTGATAGATTTGTTATTTGATTTTTAGATCCAGGATCACATATTGCATTGATGAATTGTTTTATATCTGGGGTGTCAAATAGAGTACCCATAGGTTGCTTTGAAATATGGCTAATAGATGAGGAATTGGTTTTTAAATTTTATTTATATAATTAAAATTGGTAGCTACTGTATTGACCAGCACACAGATTTAAAACATTTGTCACCATCTCAATCTGGGTTTATCTGATTGTTTCCTTGTAATTAAGTTTGTTTTAAACATTTTTGGCAGGAATATGTTGTGTCCTTCCTAATATATCGTATATCATATTAGGAGGCTTATCATGTCAATTTGTCCCATTTTTAGAGTTCCTTTTTTTGTTTTTCTTTTTTACAGAATTCTCTTTTGAGAGTGTTTTTTGCGGGGAATACTGGGAGAGTAAAGATAAGTAAGATACATAGGTACATTTTCTGTTCTTAGGGAGTTTATAATCTAGTTGGAAGGAACTACTTTTAGGCAGTGCAATATAATGCCAAATACAATGTGTTAAATACAGACATAGAGGAATTTAATGACATTTATTCCTGGAATTAGTTATTTATCATACATTTACTATGCTGTATGCTGGAGTATAGCAGTGAATAAGGCAGACAGTTTTAATCCTTACAGAGTTTAACATTTAGTGAAAGAGGTAGACACTAAATTAGTTTTGATAAGTGTCATGAAAGAAAATAGACTGTGCATATAACAGCTTAAGTTGTCTATTTTGAATAATTATTTAATTATAATTTAACTTTAGTGCAGGAAGTCACTAGTAAACACATTATCTTTTCCTCCTTCCCTTCTGAGAATCCTTTGGGATTTTAGAATGTTTATGAAGTTGTACTCTTCTCTGCACAGCCTGGAAAGATACCTAATGTGTCTGATAGTGCAGATTTATTTATTTATTTTTGTGTGTAGTACATTGTCAATGTATGTAGGCTTTTTTTTTGTTTTTTTTTGTAAAGGTAGACTGAAAATACTATTATGGTTTAATTTACATGTAAGGCCATAAACTATGTAATGTTCTTTAAACAAAGATTTATTTGATTGGTGAACTTTCCTCTCAGAAATGGAAAAACCTTTTGTTTCTTTTCTTACCTGAAGGGAAATTGTTAAAATAATGGGTTGATTCTAATGAGTGGCTGTTTGAAAATAAAACTTTAAATTTATGTATTCTCTGTTTGTTTCTGGTCTTTCATACCAATGTATCTTCTACTTCTATGTGTCTTCTATACTAACTATTGAAGGGTTATTCATGCTAAGTGTTGCTGTTTCTTCTTTTCATTCAGAGATATACCGCATTGTTTCTCAGAAGCAAATGTCAGACAGACGTGAAAATGACATGTCTCCAAGCAACAATGTGGTTCCTATTCATGTTCCACCAACCACTGAAAACAAGCCAAAGGTGCAGTGCTGTCAGAACATCTAAGGCATTTCTCTTCTCCCCTAGAAGGCTGTGTATAGTCCATTTCCCAGGTCTGAGATTTAAATATATTTGTAATTCTTGTGTCACTTTTGTGTTTTATTACTTCCTCATACTTATGAATTTTTCCATGTCTTAAGTCTTTTGATTTTAGCTTTATAAAATCATCCACTTGTCCCGAATGACTGCAGCTTTTATTTCATGCTATGGCTTCACTAGCCTTAGTTTAATAAACTGAATGTTTGGATTCCTCAATTATTGTTTACTTTTCATCATGGAAGCCTGTCACTGTAGGACATAATAAAACTTGATCACTTGAAGCTCAGACCTATGGGTCTTGATCAAAGCAAACTAAGAAGACCTTAGAAATAAGCTATCATTTTGCCACAGAGCAGCTTAGTAAGTAATACACTCTTCTCTCAGTACAGTGTATATTTCCACAAATCTGAGAATTGCCCTATAAACATAGCAGGATTTTGAGAGCTTGAAGATTTTTCATTATTCTGAAAGTCAGTTTCTAAAATGCCTTAATAGGTTTATGTAGTTTAGTAAATTTTTTTTTAAATTTTTGTAAGCATCAAAGTTGACTAGAGAGGAGGGTACTTTTTTCTGGAAAAGAATTATCTTAATAAACATTGTTAGGGTTTTATTAGTGGTATGGTTATGGGGCCATGAGTTAAACAATCCTGCCTGGCAGGCTGGGAACTGGAGAGACTGGTAGAATTCCATTTGAGGTGCCTCTGTTGCAGTGATCAGGCAGCTCAAATCATTTAAGTGATCTAATTTCCCAGCAGTAGACTATGTGGCATTTTATTGCTTAGGCAATAACTGGTTTAATGCTGGTAGTGTCAAATTCTGAAGTGTTAATTTTGTCTTAAAACCTTCCAGTAAGTGAAATGCAACCTAGGTTTATGATCATATCCACCAGCAGGCATGGATAATTATTTTTAACAATGCTGATATTTGAGTTTTGCAGTATAGTATGGAATGTAGTCCAGTTAAATCTTTGGTTTCAGTATGTCTAAAGAATACAGTGAGAGGTTAATTTCTGCTCAAGTGGTACCACTTAAAGGCATGTATTCTTTTAGTATGTAAAATGAAATAGTACCTTGAGTTTAAGTAGAATGCATTTAGGCATTGTAGAGACCTGAAATAGTTTTCTTCCACTATATTATTGAAATCAATGGAGCAACTAGTTTCTCATACAGAAATGTGCACACTAATACTTAGTTTTACTTTCTTGTGGATAATATTAAGCACTTACTCTGCAGTTTTCTGGAAGTTGTGTCAACTGCAGTGATACTATTCAGGATGGTGGGATATCCCCAAAAATATATATGTGTGGGCTTGCTTTAGATTACTATGTTTCATAGTTAATCTCTGTCTTTTGCGGTGCTCATGATGTGTGGGGCACACGGAAGGCATTGCTGTAGTCAGTCATTTTGGTTTTCTTCTGTAGCCATTTTATTATTTTAGTGTATTGGTTATGAAGATACTATTATCTATTTGTAAATTGCTACTTTGTATTTTATGCATGCTCTGTAACTTGATTTTTTTTTTTTTAGTTATTGATTTGGAATATATTCACATGCTAATAAACAGTTATAGGGGGATTATTCCTTATGTTGTGAGATTACATTTTTCCTTTGAGTGCTTTGGATGCAGCCATGGAATACTTGATCCTGAGGAGTAAGAGCATAGGTCCTTGCATTACTAAGTAAACATTGAATTGGGGACATGAGTGTGTGAATTCAGCTTTGATTTTAGACCCGCAGTTCAATTATGCTTTTCTTAGAAAAAGTGTTGCCAAAAATATTAGGGAAGTAGTCTCTGTACTTTCATACATAACAGTGTCAGCAGCTATATACTTTTTTATAAAACAGAGTCACCAGACTCAGGAAGGACTCCATCTCTTTTTTTTTCAAAATTGGCAGTAAATTATTTACAGATTAAGAAAAAAGAGAGAAGCTAGGTAGTGAATTGAAAATGAATAAAGTAACTTTGAATTTTTACCAAGTGGAGACTTAAATGTTGCCTTGTGTATGGTTGGATCTTGGGAGATTTCCAAGGCACAGTAGGTATTGGAAAATGACTGTGATTGCATTTCAACAAGTGTCTTCATTTTGAGTAGCATCTCAGGAGACAAATTGTCTCAAGGAAGAAATAATAAGTTTTTAGATATTATGAAAATTCAGGGCTCAAGGCAGTTTAGAAGTATTTTGCTGCTTGATCCTGATTTTTAGTTATTTTAACTTTGGATGTTTTTTGTTTTTTTTTTTTTTTTGAGACAGAGTCTCACTCTGTTGCCCGGGCTAGAGTGAGTGCCGTGGCGTCAGCCTAGCTCACAGCAACCTCAAACTCCTGGGCTCAAGCAATCCTTCTGCCTCAGCCTCCCGAGTAGCTGGGACTACAGGCATGCGCCACCATGCCTGGCTAATTTTTTCTATATATATTTTTAGTTGGCCAGATAATTTGTTTCTATTTTTTAGTAGAGACGGGGGTCTCGCTCTTGCTCAGGCTGGTCTCGAACTCCTGACCTTGAGCGATCCACCTGCCTCGGCCTCCTAGAGTGCTAGGATTACAAGCGTGAGCCACTGTGCCCGGCCAACTTTGGATGTTTTTTAACCTCTTATATTCTCTTGAAAAGTCAGTTAGCCATGGTGCCTTGATAAATTTGTATAGCATTGTTCTCAAGTGCCATGTATGATTTCTCTCTAATTGTAGTTGTTACTATGTAAGGGTATCATTAGCCATTGCATTGAGATTATAAGAAGAGGTACCAGCTGTTGACTTCATGCCAGACATCTTTTAAATTTTGAAGAGTTAGACTTCTTAAGAGTTTGGATTGTCCATGAGAGCTAGTCACATTTATTTCAACATTGGGAACATGAACATCTTAATTTTTGTTTTTGCTGACTTATATTTACAAAATACAGATGCTTTCAGTGGTTTGAGTTATTATAATCTCTGCTTCTACCTTAAAGAGAAAAGGCTGTACTGTTTAGACAGTTTTGACCAAAACCAGAAGCAAAAGAATTCAAAGGCTGGGTGGATAATTAAGAACTTATTCTAACCTGTTAGATTTCAATTTATGGAGCTTTTTTTGTTTAACGGGAGAAAAGTGGAATTTGATTTTCTGATGTCTCACAAATATAAGCCTGAAAAAAAGTCACACCAAAATATGAATTTTGTATAGGATTGTATGTGACTTCCACTTGCTGTGTAAAAAAAAAAAGAACAAAAAGATGTGAAAGGATCCTCTTCCACCACCTCATTTTATGGGTTAATGAAACAGTCAGATACGGAGCTGTGACACTAGTGCTAAAGAAGAGAGCTGATTTTTCTTGTGGTGGGGCAGTCTGGTGCCATGCCTCTGTCTTGGATTTGACAGGTCAACTTTCCCATTCACCTGAACGATATGCCAAATAAACTGGAGTTGTCATTTTTATGTTTTAAAGAATGATTATGTTCCACCAAACTGTAGGAGGCTGATGGTAACAATAAAGTGACACAAAATGCTGATGTCATTACAGCTTATACATGGGAGACCATTAGGCTGAGAGTCAATTTTTTTTTTTTTTTGAGACAGAGTCTCACTCTTGCCCAGGCTAGAGTGCCGTGGCGTCAGCCTAGCTACAGCAACCTTAAACTCCTGGGCTCAAGCAATCCTCCTGCCTCAGCCTCCCGAGTAGCTGGGACTACAGGCATGCACCACCATGCCTGGCTAATTTTTCTATGTATATTTTTTTTAGCTGTCCATATAATTTCTATTTTTAGTAGAGACGGGGTCTCGCTCTTGCTCAGGCTGGTCTCGAACTCCTGAGCTCAAACAATCCACCTGCCTCGGACTCCCGGAGTGCTAGGATTACAGGCTTGAGCCACTGCACCTGGCTGAGAGTCGATTTTAATTGAGAGTTTCCATTTTCTTGAGAATTGAATTGGAGAATAGAGAAAGAATATTTGAAAGGATGTTGAAGGCATGCATTAGAAAATATGCTAAACTATTAATAGATGAGTTAAAAGATTGAAAGTAGCCAGTATAATAAAGCCCCAGACTAGGTAACAAAGACAGGTTATAGTCACAGCTCTTGTGGTCATTTCATTTCTGACCCTCACATTCTTCCAATTAATGAGGGTATTGGATTATATAATTTCTGGGGTCCATCCCAAATCTGAGTCTCTGAACTCTCTTCAGGTACTGAAGCCAAATGATTATACATTATAACTCAAATTTCAATTTCATAGATCAGTAAAAATCAGGTATACACTGCAAAATGTTTTGGGTCTTACCACAATAACTTGATTAAGATGCTACCTTTGTGTCCATGTTAACTCCATTAAATAAGATAAAAGCTTTCAGAACATTTGCAAAATGACTGTCAATTTCAACAATATGCATCAAAGTACCATATGTGCTAAGGGGGAGCAGCACTTGATGGGCTGCTATGTCAGCTGTAAATTGAGAACTGCTTGTTCTATGGCTTTTACTGTTAAAAAAATCTTCTGGCTTTTAATGTGTACTTTAAAATATATTCATGTCTGGGAGAGAACTTTTAAAAACATTTTGTGTTTAATTTTTTAAAAATTATTTCTTTAATAGGAATCTACAAGAATGTAGATCAATCTACTGAGTTAGCTATCCAGTAGAACCAGTGATTAAATCCAAGTGTTTAGGTTTATATGTGCATGCACATGATATAAATGCCATTTCTGGGCTTTTGGTGTAGTGATCTAATAATTACAATAGTCTAAACATTATTTGAATTCAATTGTTTAACATTTGTTTAGCATAGGATTGATAGTTCCTAATACAGATGTGAGCACAAAATGTCATGTTAATGACTCTGTTACCAATACCAGTGATAGTTGTGAGAATTAGAAGCCAATAGGATTCCTTTCCTATGTTTGAGTCAGTGGAACTTAACCTTGCCCCAAACCACAAAATCTTATATCTTGTTACACTTATCCCAATGAGTAAATGTACTGCTTTTAGCACCCATTCCCCTATTGACAACCTCTAGTCTCTCAGCCTACCGTTTTTTCAGATATCTCCAGGGAAGTGGTATGGTCCTTTGTTGCATGTTTAAGGAGTTGCTGACTGTTGTACTAGCCTCTATGCCACAGCCTGTCATCATAAGTGCCCAAGAATACTATAGAAGGAGGTCATGCCTGAAATGGGACAGTCTGGAAAGGTGCAGGAAACAACACTATTTTTATATCTTTGATGTGAAACCAATTCTGGAGGAGGCAGTTAGTGTCTGCAGTTACTAGTTTTGATTTATATTAAAGTGGATGCCTAAATAACAGTACTGTACTTTATAAGATCTCAGGTCCCCATGGCTTTCTCTTACCCAAGACTCTGGAGGGCGATCTGCTGGGCTAGACAATGGCTTGGGAGCAGAAGCTGGAATAAGGAGGGAATCTGACAGCTGAAGCTAAAGGCCAGAGCTTCTGCCTTCTGTGTGTTTGGATTGGACTACTGCTCAGAGTGGTGCGATCTAGCTCTGCAAGTTAGGGAAGAAAACACATAACCAGCACTCCACCAATCACTAGGGCTCTCCATTGATGCCTGTCCTTTTGTAGTTACTACATTGTAAGATCCACAGGACAGAAAGGGAATATGCTTTGTTAATACAGGTTGAGGCATCTTTAATCCAAAAATCCAAAATGCTCCACAATCTGAAACTTGAGCACCAGCATAATACCACAAGTGGAAAATTGCACACCTGACCTCATGTTACAGGTTGCAGTCAAAATGCAGGCACATAACACACAGTTCATTCAGCGTCCCCAAGGAGGTTACTATACAGAGTACCTTTTGATCAAAACACACCATCATTGATGGAGACTGAAAGCCTGCTGTTATTTGTTGTTCTTGTTAACAGTGGATACAGGTATTCTGGTGATGCTACTGTACTGCTTAGGTACCCTGAATGCACTATTTTTCACGTATTAATGATATGTCACTTTTTTTTACTGTTATGTGTGAAGAAGTATAAGAAAATGATTGCTTATCCGTAGCATATAAATTCAGAGTCAAGGATGATGGTGATGCCAAACAACCACAGATTGTCCACATGGGTGGCTGAGATAGTGACACTTTTGCTTTCTGACGGTTAAATGTACACTAACTTTGTTTCATGCACAACATTATTAAAAATATTTTATAAAATTACCTTCAGGCTATGTGTATAAGGCATATACAAAACAAATGAATTTTCATGTTTAGACTTGGGTCTCATTCCCAACATATCTCATTATGTGTATGTAAATATTTCAAAATCTGAAGAAATCCAAAATTGAAACACTTCTGGTCTGAAGCATATCAGATAAGGGATACTCAACCTGTATTTATATTCCTAATATCTATTCTCTCTGCCCCCCAACAACTCTATGTCCGAACAATTAGGGAGGGCCATCTAAAAGGGTGAGGGGGCTAATCTTAGGTTCATTTGGGGGAGCTATAGTCTGAGAATTACCATTCAAGCTTTTAAATTTTTTGTTAAAAATTATACAGAATTATAATTGTGTATTTGTAATTCTATATATATATTTATAAAATATACTATTATACAAAAATAGTAGTAGTATAATGAGCCCCTATGTGTTCATCCATCCATCCCTTAAAAAGATTTTCCATCTCCTGTTGCCACCAGTTGATTAAATGGTCCCCTTCTTCCCTCTGGTCAGAAGAATGGGTAATAGAATGTATCATTCTTTTTATTTTTTTCTAACTCTAGCCAACCTCAGAATGTATAATTCTTTAATCTTCTGTATTGAGGGCACAACCTGCAGCGATTGGCCTTTGGTTATCATTTATGGTATTGGATAATATTCTGAGACTCATGCAGCACGATCTTCCACTATTCTCAGTAAATATCTTTTTAGCCTTGATTACGTTTTTTCCTTCCCTGAGATGTCAACCCCCAGCCCTTAAGAATTATCTATTAGCAATCTGTTCTGAATGGGTCTTTTCTCTACCTAGCAAAAATATATTATTCTTGGTTAAACATCCTACTAAACTGGAATAACTTTTGAGTATCACCTAAGCCTTGTGAGCTGACAAGTTGGAATGTTTTGGTTTGACTTAAATATGAGGATTATATACCAACCTTTGAAAGTATGAAGGAGAAATTTTAAACTTATTGCATGTACTCAGTAAGCTATTTTTTTAGCTTATCTGTATTTTATTACTAATACAAGATTAATCCTGCTGCTGCGTTACCAGTTAGGTCACAAGGTTATGCTTTTAACGTTCCTAAAACAGATGTACCAGAGTAACTGTACTGGATGATAACTTCACTAGTGGAAAGTTATTCACAGCATTTATAGAAATTAGATGGCTCTTACAGTTGCCCTTACTCCATTCCAAAGGTAACAAAGAGGTACCTTTGTGCCTCTGAAGCAAGCAGATAAACCCTCTAACTTTTGTATACTGAAGTATATGAGGTTTTAAAATATTTTTTGGACATGAATCCGTTGCTCCCATTCATTAACTCTAAACCTGTGGTCCCCTATCCCTGGGCTGTGCATCACCACCTGAGCTCTGCCTCCCTCCCCCTCACCACCATCCGTGGAAAAATTGTCTTCTGTGAAACTTAGGAACCGGGCTGCACAGCAGGAAATGAGTGGTAGGCAGCAAGTGACACTTCATCTGTATTTACAGCTGTTCCCCATTGCTGGCATCACTGCCTGAACTCTGCCTCTCCCCCCAATTCCCTTCCACCATCTGTGGAAAAATTGTCTTCCATGAAACCGGACCCTGGTGCCAAAAAGGTTAGGGACCACTGCTCTAAAGGAAGAGATTCCTTTGTTAAAAATTTGATACATTTTTTTCACTTTATTTTCAAGCATCTTGGGAATAATTTTCACTCTTCTGCTTAAAGTGCCCATACAAGATGTAGGTTAGCTCTACCCTTAAACCTAAGGTATAGATCATAGACACGTTTTCCATTTGTAATACAACAGTAGGCATTCTTGTTAAACTAGTTTGAGAAATTTGTTTTATTTTGTACAAGGTATAATCCCTCTGCACAGTGAACAAATATATTACAAATCTGTGGTTTAAAAAAGTATTGCCATTTCATAGTCTCATTTATGTTATTGTACAATAGTTGTGTTTCTTTTATTCATTTGAATTGTATGCACGTCAATTTATTTGGTTGAAAATTTAGTTTTTGAAAAATAATTGAACACATCTTTCTAACTCATCAATGAAATACACAGTACACATGTTTAGGCTGACCATGAACCTATTTGTGACAGTGTTAGGCAGAAGTTTCTAACAGTTGCTTTGTAAGATTGAAATGTCTTTTACTGGTAACTCTTAGATATGTGAAGGCAGCTATTGTCACTGTAGATTAATCACACTCTCTGCCTTTCCCTTCTCCTCTATATTGCCTGATTTGAGTTGTATTACGTTTCTTTTAAAAGTCCTTAGGATGCTAGAGCTGAAGGGTTGTTTGAGCTCCCATCCCACTCTGCTTCTCTTCTCTTCTTTTTAATGCATGGGGAGAAAAACGGAGCCCAGAGAGGGCAAATAACTTGACCAGAGTAACACTGTAATCTCTTGACTCAGTGCTCTAGCTGTTCTACCTCTTGCTGAATACCTTTGCCCAGAGGGACAGCTGTCAAAAGAGAGGTGAAACTTGAAACTTGAGTGATGCTGCTTGTTTGCAGTTTGCCTGGTAGCAGTTATTGTACATGCAGGATAAGGGAAGAAGATAAAAACCTGGGATTGAGATGAAGTTTCTCCTTGCTGATCTGACTTCATCATGCTTCTTCATCCTTGCTTCACAAAGATAATTGGGCACTTGCTGCCCTGAAATACCGAGGTAAGTCTCTTACCTATATTTCTTTCTACATATGTATGAGAAATATTTACTTGGGTCTACAAAGTAATTTTCTAGTATTTATATTTTAATAAGGCTTTTTGGGAAAGTAAATTTATTGTTGCTGGTCACTCGCTCCCATGCACACATGCAGCATTCATGTAATGTATTATATATTTTTCTCTAACAATAAAATTTGCTTATGCCTTGAGTGAAACGGTGGAGGGAGAATTTACTCATTTATTTATTTTCTTGCTTTTTCTGGTTATTGCCCAAACTAATGGGTTCCATGGCAGACTTCCAATTCGTATTAAGGATTTCAGAATTCCCACACTTCCTATAGCAGTATTCCAGCTTTGCAGTCATTTAGTTCCTCTTCTGTAGACCTTTTTGGAAGTGTTTTTTGCTGGCTGGACTGTACTAGAGAATGGAGTGGTACAGGGGTGGCCATTAGCTTCCTTGGTTTGCCCTTTTTGTTTTTAATTCTTGTGAGGAGATCGTCTTTAGGGATTGGGAGTTGGGTCCATTTTGACTTGTCTGAGCCTCAGTTTACGTATGTTCATCAGTAGTGGAATCTGGAGCATTAGCTCGTTGTAATACATATTTGGTAGTCTCAGTAAGTGGTGGTTTTAAGGTAGAAGGTAGAAGCACTTCATATCCTCATGCTGTTTACTATAAAGTTTTTATATCCTGTTATAGCAGCTGGTTACAGTCCATTCTTTCTTTGATCATTTCATTTAAAAAGCATTCCATCAAAAAGCATAATGTACTTTAAGCAGCGTAAACTTGCTGTATCCACATTTGTCTAATTTCTTCTACACTTTTAGGTTCCATACTACATCAAGCTCAAGATTTATGAAGAATTGCTTGAATGCAAGTACTCTTCTGAGTCAAGGGATGCCAACCAAATAAATTGGGGAGGCCAAATAGCCATTTTTAGGGACACTTAATTCTTACCACTCTATGGCTGCTTACTTAAAGCATCATCTTAGAGCTCTGTTTCACATGGAAAAACTCAGGTGTTAGATAGACTAAGGAGATGTGACAAGGCCAAGACTGACTTGCAATATTCTTGAACTTTGAATGGGCAAAATTTTCTAAAGCTACCCTAGAAATCACTGTGGTAGACTGAAAGAGACTGCTGTGCTTTGGAAATGTTTTTTTTTTTTTTTTTTCCCCAATCTACTGTCACTTATGGGGCAGAAGAGAGAAAGTTAATCTGTATATATTAAAATCTTGTTTTTAAAAATGTAAGTTGTCAGCATCAAACTCTATACTAAACTCTGTAAACTTGGCTGTTGTAATTTGATGGACCAGACATATTGTACAGGTACTTTTGACATTAGAACAGTTCATGTCTATGTACTAGTTATCTTCAGTAATAAAAACAGATGGTGGTAACAGCAACCAAAAGTACATATACATTTCAGGTGCTTTAAAGTAATCCTTTCCCCTCCCAGGTTTGTAAAACCTACATGCTTTTTAAGCATTGTGTTTCAGATTTAAAAAAAGATAGATAGATAGATAGATATTTTAACTATATTTAGCTGACATTGATGAGTAGCTTTATTTTAAAATGTTTTAAAAATCATATAATCCAGGGCATTTGGGAATGGGGATGGGTGATAGGATTTGACTTTGTGAACAGAATTCTTTGAACAATTACCCCAGTCCCACTTGGAAACTCTTCATTAGTTCCAGGTGAACGTAATAACTAACATGCAGCTGGAGATAATCTGTACCATTATTTCAAGTCAAGGGATTGTCTTCTTTCAGAGAGTCAGAGAATATTCAGTAGAGCACGCTGCAAGAGAGAAGCTTATCCCTTTTAAGACTGCTTGTCCTGGGAGGGCCCATTGGCAGGGCTCTGTCTTACTGGGAGGAGGTCATAATGACTAGGAATATGGCTGTTCCTAGGTAGGTCGTATGGATTCTGGATATAGCTGGAGTTATGACCGCGGCCTTCTTGGACCACGCTGACTGTGGGCTCTAAGGAATATAGTGAAAAATGAGTTCAGAGAACAGATTAGCTTTGGTTGCCTTGTTGAAGGGGAAGAGAGTTCTATTTAACTTGGGGAGAAGAGCTAGCTGGGCATTTATAAATCTATGACAAATGTATGTGGGTTAGGACTGAGGCTTGCTCAGGAGATGGAATAAGTGAATGTGCTGTCAACCTCCCAACCTCTGGTCGACACCAAGAGATTCAGAATATCCTAGAGGCTCTTATCAATGATGGACATGGGTTAAACTGGGAGAAGGTAGAAGAAGGGTGATTTAGAAACGTGTAAGTGTCAGTTCTGATTGCTTTGTTTTTAAAACTGAGATTTGTATCAACAATCAGTTGAAGTGTGTGTGTGTGTGTGTGTGTGTGTACACCCATCCATTCCCCACCCCCAGTATTTGTTTCATATTAGTCCTAGTGTTTTTAAAGCAGAGTTGGCACAGGAATTTGACTTCCTGCACTAGAGAAGGGGGCAGTCCTAGGAAAGGCAGTTCACCTTGGATTCCTTAAAAAGCAGCAAGTGTGTGTTGTCGAGACAGGGTGAGTGGAGAGGGCTTGTTTTTCCTTCAGATGCTGTACTATTGTCCTGATTTCACTGAGTTATTTATTTGAGACACCTACCAACTTCATATATATTTTTATTAGATGTCGACAAGGATGGCACATCTGTGTACGGAGACCCCCTGTGCACAGGCGACTTCATTTCTACATAGCTGCTCTCTGGAAGCTTGCAGGTGAGGATGGGTGGATCCTTAATTGTGGCGTAAGGGTTTTCACTGCTATTCAAGGAACAAGTACTAGAACTGCACACGGATTCTTTCATGTAATCTGCAAGGCAAGAGAGATTTCTTAGGACAAGCAAGGACATAAGTCTTCATGTAAATACCAGAAGCAGACTGCAGTTGAGTTTATGTACCTTCAGGATCCTGGGGCTAGAAAAGCCTATGATATTCCAAGATTTATTTACTTATTTAATTTGTTGAAGGAGTGCTTTCCAGGTAGGCAGAGTTCTTTTTCCAAAGAAACTTGTTTTTTGGAGGATAGGAACATTCTTGTTTTTAGTAGTCAGGTATTAATTCAAGATATCATAATATGCTTTCACATCTGTTATTTTATTTACAAAATCCAGCAAGGATAGTTGATAGTTTGCATTTTATGGGATGAAGGCCCAGAGAAATGAAGTGACTTAGGTAAGGTCACACAGCTAGTAAATAACAGTGCCAAGACTTGAATCCATGCCTTGGTACTCCTTGGCTTGTGCGTTTTTTTGTGAAATTATTCTTCTGGATTCGTTTTGATGACGGAGAAGCTTAAGCTGAGAAGTAGGCATGTGTGTTTTAGTGCAGGTGTCAGCAATTTGGCAACCTTTAAAACTCATAGCAGTATCCCTGCCCTCCAGGAGCTCATGATCCGAGTAGGGCAGACTGAAGTGTAATAGAGGTGTAAAAAGCACCCCAGTCTCAAGCCAGCCTTTGGAAAGTTCCTGTTTTCTAGCAAGTCTGCAGTGTATCCTCTGGGGTTGCTTACCCCATTTCTCGTGAGTGTTAAACCTATTTCAGCAGTATCTTTCTCTGATACTAGAACTCATGCTTCCTCTCCTGCTACCTCTCAGTTGCATCATCCCCAAGACTTCAGGGTACAAAGGGATGTAAACTGGTTACCAAATAAGAAATGAGGTAACTGTAGCTCCACTGGAGGAAGAAAGGTCCCTTAGTGACTGGGAGTCACAGAAGGAAAGGGGACTCCCTTTTTCAACCTCTGCACCATTCACCTTTTGGGGAATATCACTGCCTCCTGCAGATGGTTCCAAGTGAGGCAGGACTAACTGGTTTTAAAAAGCAGTAAACTCTGTAATCTGGCAGCTCCACCCTTATCTGTGACGCACTGCCAGATAGGGAGTCTAGAAACAAGCACTGAGTTGCAGGGGCTTAATAGTCGAGCATGATCTCAGAGACCCCTCAGCTCTAAGTTTCTATGAAAGGTAGCAGATGGTGAAATTCTTGGATGATCTGTCACTAGAAACACCACAGTTTGTATTTTGGGCTGCTATTTGTCTATGCTTTCTGCCTCCAACTTGTGAGATTAATGAAAAATTTAAAAAGTGAAGGTGATAATTGTAACTCAAGGGGTGACTTAGATGTACCCTGGGCAACTGAGAGCAGAACACTCTGAAGTGGCTGAGATGTGTTCCGCCACAAGTAGTCTTTCCTCCCATAACAGGTAACTGGTTGGGAGGTGATTTACTTTTCTGTTAATGTAGATGTCTGTTCTGTTGATGTTGTTTCAGCAGGTGATACAGTTCCTCAATCTTGTACAAAAGTATATTCACCCATTACTTCAACTGTTCACAACCCTCTGTGATGTAGGTAGAGCAAGAGTTTTCCCCGCCCCCCTTTGTGCCTATGAGGAAATCAAGACTTAGAGTGGGGAATTTACTTCCCCTCGGGGTCACACTGCTTAGCAGCAGCAGAGCAAGCTCTAGAACACAGCTCAGAGCACTTTCCATCACAACTTAGCCCACAAGTAGAGAGGGATGTTGGCTTTGGTCTGGTCTTAGATTATGGTCACTTTATAACGTATGACCCTAGAAACGAGGAGGAAACATTCCTGCTGTGCAATGAAGAGCCTCAGCCAGTTCCAGCAGGGGCTGAAGGGAGGCTAGATTGGCCCAGCGGCTGGTTGGCGCTCACATGGGGGAAAGTGGTTGTGGGTTTAGACTGAGACCTGCCCAAGCCATGTGAATTTCCCTCTCAGTGAGTACTTTGTTTCTTAGTACAAGGGAATGGTGCTGAATCCAAGAACCCCAACATGGCCCATCTGTACCAGTTTGGGTTCTCTGAACTCACCAGCCAAGGCGTAAGGCAGTATGACTTAGAGCTTCTTGTTTGGAAGCCGAGGATGAGTTTTACTTAAAAAAAGGGCTATCACAGCTGTCTCAGTTGCATATTCTCTAAAACTTGAGGAATAGTGATAGTTTACTTTGTGTAGCACTTACAGTCCTCATTCCAATTAGGTCATTTGAAACTTGTTACATAGGTGTAGGGGGCTGGGCAGAAAGGACCATTATTACTATTTTAGAAATGACGAAACTGAAGCCCAGAAAGTTTGCTAGTATATAATGCCTCATGTTAGCAAGTAGTTTAGTTAGGACTCAGCCCCTGGCTTCTCATGACACCCAATCAAGCTGTTTTTCCCTCACTACATCTTACCCAGTGTTCCTGTTCTTAATCTCTAAGTGCAAACTATATCTTCACTTTACCCTTAACGAGGAATACCTTTTATCTGTGGGGCCAAGCCCTACTTGAGAGCAAAAGGCTGTGCCCTAAGCTTTTTGTGAATATCCATGAATGATTCAGTTATGGCAGTGGGAGAGCCTTGAAGCTCCAGCTCAATGCCTCAAAGAGCCTCAGCTAGTCAATAGTGCCCCTCTTCTCATTTTCACCAGAAAGGTCAGGGCTGCTTTCAAGTTTTCTGGAGTAAATTGTTTGCTTTGGAGCAAGTGATGTGCCTAAATGGATAAAAGAAAAATTGGGGTCTGGAGGGAAGGGATAAGGCTCAGGGAGAAGTATCTTCCATACAGGGGCCAGACATAAAGACAGAGAATGAAAAAATGGCTCCTAGAGTGTTGGTGTGGTTAGTGGCAGGGGCTGGGGCATTGGCCAGGGGAAGGGCCTCCCCCAGACTGCTTCTGTCCACGTGTTTGGCACCAGTTGAGTCTCTAGTTTTAATTTTGTCCGGCACTCTTGTGGGAAATATTTGGATTGGAGTTACGGTGAGGCAGAGGGTCCCAGCCCCCTCTTTTGTTGTCTGAGCCCTGGACTTGAAAAAAAAGATCTTTTTTTTTTTTTCTGGGGGTTTTCCATTATCAGTGGGGGGTGTGTGTGTGTATGTAGATGTATGTTGGGTGGTGAGGGGGAGGGTGTTGAGTTATGGACTAATGTAGGTCCCATCTCTACTGGGAACTGGAGGGGTCCGGAAGGGCAAGGCAAGCTGGAAAACTACTTCAGGAAGCCACTCTCTTCTCCAGCTGAGTCATCTACCTGAAGGACAGGGTAAGGGGAAGAAAAACCTGCTGCTCTTAGATACTTCCTCATCCTTTTACAGCCCCACCCCACCCCACCCCACAGGGCATTTTGCAAAGAAAAAGGAAGCATCAACCTGGCTACCCAAGCTCTGGGAGTCACTCCTCCAAGGCCTGTAATTAGCATTAGAATTGAAGGCCTCATAGTAATGCCCTGACATTTGCTCTTAGCTAGTTCCTACCTTCCCAAAGTCATAGGAGGTCATATACTATCAGAGACAGAAGTGGCTTCTGAAATGACTAAACATCTTCATTTTCTAAAGGAGGCAGCAAATCCAGATAGGAAATACCTTCCAAGGCCACCTTGTGAGTGGATCTGAACCTACCCTGACCTCTAGGTTAATGCTAACATCCAGTTAAGGCCCAGTTTACTTAACTGTTCAAGAAACGCCAGACACTAAACATCCATCTCTTGTTTCTTGGCCTACCACTATTTTTTTTAAGTTATTTTATTTTTTTATTGAGGCGGAGTCTTGCTATGTTGCCCAGGCTGGACTGGAACTCCTGGGCTCAAGTGATCCTCCTGCCACAGCCACCTGAGTAGCTGGGACTACAGGGCACGTGCCACTGTGGCCTGGGCTCTTTTGCCACTGTTAATAGAAGGCCACACTACCTTTTCTTTTCCTGGGCTGTAATTTAGCATCCTTCTCTTGATTGAGAGACAAGGATATATGGGGAAGAGGGAGAAGGACGTCTCAGGGTCAGGAGAACACTGGCTGAAAAAAGGAATTTTCGGAATGTCAGTGGACTCCTAACTACCTAAGAACCCAAGTTTACTGCAAGGAGAGACTTGGAGGTTGGATATCAAGGAGCACACCAGTGGGGAAAGGGGCAGCAACAGTGGGATCAAGGGTTCCAGGATCATAAAAGCAATGAGAGTAAGTAGTGGGGAGGATTTCTTCCATAGCATTTTGAGATGCCTGACTGACAAGGAATTACACAAGAGGCAATTTGTTGCAGAATAATTGTCCTGAATGGGAGAAGGGGAGACAGAAAGGTGTTGAGCAGCCTCAGTAGTCTCAACCTCCAGGATGACAGCGAGTAGAGTTCTTCAGTAAGTAACAGGGAAAAGACCAGGCACTGACTGCATTAAGACTTTTAGAATGTCAGAGCTGGAAAGGGCCTTAGAGATGGTGCTAGTGCAACCCTGTCCTCTTATAGAGGAAGTCAAGACCCAAGAAACAATGCTGTGATCTAATTGGCACCACAAAGCAAGAACTGGGACTAGAACCCAAATCTCAACTCCTAGGCCAGGGCTTTTTCCCATTTAGTTCAGAGAACACTTAGACTCTTAATTCTTAGTGGGTTTGTTTTGGCCCAGTAGTTTTAGGAAGTCATTTCATTTGTGGTACAGACTAGTTTATTAAATGTTTATTTGGGAGTTTAGCCAATTAGTGGGATTTATTCCATGTCTTTGGTATTTCTGTACAGTTCTGAACTGTGACATTACATTCTCCTCTTTTTGAAGTCTTTTGTTCTGATGTGTTGGTCCCTAACACCTGCTGGTACATTTGTCTACACAGCTCTCTTCTCTCTAATTTAAAGGATGAGTATAGCCAGAGTGGTGAAATAAAATCTGGCTGCCTGCCTGCTAAGGCCTTCCCTGCACTCAGAGGTCAGATACATGATTGCATACAACAGGAATGAAATGACGCGGAGGCAGAGACACTGCTGCTTCCCTTAGCTTTGTTTTACATTTATGGTTGTGAATATGAAAGTAACCACCCTTGTCACAGTGCACAGGACAACACAGTGCATAGGAAAGTTCTGTGCTCATATACTAAGGTTCTGGGCCTGGCTGAGCTGATTCACGCTTGAGTCATGAGTAGTCTCAGAGCTGGAAAGGCCCTTAGAGATCTTTCTGCCCAATCCTCATGCCTCTGAGAAAGAAACTGAGGTCCTAGGTAACAGTCATGAAATGGTAGAGTGGTCCTTTCTGTTTGCAGCCTCACCTCCTATAATGTTGCTTGCCTCCACGTGGGTGATTTAAGTAAAAACTCACAGAAAATTGCCAGAATAATGCTCCCAAGAGGGTCATTCGTGTCTATTGGGAAGCTGAGGATGACCTTCTGTCCTCAGACAGTTCTCTTGGGCTTTGTATATCCTAACAAATGCTGATGGTGACTCACTGTTATTGCTTGCTGGCTCAGAACACAATACTCGCCACTATCCCCTGCCCTTAGCCCAACCCACTTTTTTTTTTTTTTTTTTTTTAATTTTAAGAGACAGGGTCTTGGCTGGGCGCGGTGGCTCACGCCTGTAATCCTAGCACTCTGGGAGGCTGAGGCGGGAGGATCACTTGAGGTCAGGAGTTTGAAACCAGCCTGAGCAAGAGCGAGACCCTGTTTCTACTAAAAATAGAAAGAAATAATCTGGACAGCTAAAAATATATAGAAAAAATTAGCTGGTGCATGCCTGTAGTCCCAGCTACTCAGGAGGCTGAGGCGGGAGGATTGCTTGAGCCCAGGAGTTTGAGGTTGCTGTGAGCTAGGCTGACGCCACGGCACTCTAGCCCAGGCAACACAGTGAAACTGGGAAAAAAAAAAAAAAAAAAAGAGAGACAGGGTCTTAACTCTGTTGCCTAGGCTGGAGTACAGTGGCTCAATCATAGCTCACTATAGCCTCGAATTCCTGGCTAAATTGATCCTCCTACATTGGCCTCCCAGGTGTCTGAGACCACAGGCATGTGCTGCCACGACCAGCTAATTTTTTTAAAAAAAATTTTTGTAGAGATGGTGGAGGGGGGTCTCACTATGTTGCCCAGGTTGGACTCGAACTCCTGGCCTCAAGCAATCTCCCACCTTGGGCCTCCCAAAATGCTAGGATTATAGGAGTGAGCCACCATGTCTGGCCTCACCTCACTTCTAATGACCATCTCTCTGAGGGCTGTAGACAACCAGCTGTCCTCGGTTAGGAAATGGTTGTGTCTTGGGTGTATCTAAGCCTAATTCTGAAAGACCAGAACAACAGTCTGGGAAATCTGGGTCAGTCTAAGTGGTTTCCAAATGATAGTTGGGTAATAAGCTACATAAGGATACGCTGAGGTACTCATCACAAAGCAGATTCCAGGGCCCCACTCTGGATATACTGCATCAGAATCTTGAGGAGACTGGGTGTGAACATCTGTATTTTTAACAAGCTTTCCAGGTGATCCTGGTACACAGCTAGATTTAAGACATCCATTGAGACCTTTGCCATCAGTTGCCTTTCAGTTGTCTTAAACTCTTTTTAATAGACCTTAGAGATGAAAGGATAGCCCCGTTACATTAGTACAACCTTTACAATATGCAAAAATAACTTCCCATCTGTGATTTTACTGGATATTCATGATAACCTTATTAGACAATAGGACAGGCATATCCCAACTTTGCAGATGAGGAAACTGAGCTCTGGAGAGCTCAATCTAGGGTCATAGTTAATAAGTGACAGAGTTCCAAAGCTCCTTATTTCACACATTCTGGAATTGAAACCTAGAGCCTAAGCCCAGAGGTAGGACCTGAACTTTCCTCTTGGGCTTTACCTGTAGATTTGCTAGAGGGATGATCCGACTTGCAGATCCTATGTGTTAGGGATTCGTCCTGGCTTCTCTGCTCTTGGAGGCAGAGATCTCTTGAAGGTAGAGTGCCATACAATGTAGCACTGTGGGTATCATTTTCATTCCTTGTGCCCAGAAAGCCAGCAGGTGCAGGGTGGCATTCCTCGCCAGCGCAACGACAGGAGGCCTCTGGGGCAGGTAGATTGCCTTTATTTCAGAGTTTATAATCAATTTAACTTGCACTAATTGGCTGGATAATGACGTTCTACATTTCCGAAGACATTTAGTTGGCATCTATAAAAAACCCACAAGTGTTTGCTAAGCAGGTGCAACTGAAATCAAGATGAATTCATTAATATTATGATTGCTCCTCCTGGGCACAGCTGCCCAGCAGCCTCAGGCTCTGTGGTCTTTTAACTTTTTGTGGGGGGAGGGTATGCAGTTTCTTTTCGGTAGAATACCTGGACATTTCAGATCTGCACTCGTTATGCTAAGCCCTTTGTAATAAGACATCAGGATTGGATACTCTACCTTTGAAGCCTTTGTCCATAATGTATGTGTTCTGACGTCTACCCATTCCACAAGCACCTGTGTAAAAATAACATGAAGAAAATATGGGGAGAAATTTACTTGGATTGCTCATGTTCTTGCTTTTTTTCCCCCTTTCTCCACTACCCAGGAAATAGTTGTTTATTGCTAGAAAATTATTCTCTGCTTAATCTACGCTAGATTGTTTTGAGCATACAAGACTTCTTAAAAGGCTCATAAGCATGAAGATGAGCTACAGCGCCCCCTGGCATGTTTGGTACCCTATCCCTTTAACCTTTACCCTAGGGGAATGTCTTTCAGGAAGTAATAAAAGGCAGTTTTGACCTGCAGTGGCTATAAGTGAAGTTCTAGGTTCCAAAGGTATAGGATAAGCAATGAAGCAAAATCAGTTCTTAGGTTGAGGGGAGGCCATATGGTAACCCAAATCCCAGTTCTGTTCAATTTTGGAATGGATTTGGAGACAGTATTTTCCATTTCTCTCAGCTCTGGTCCTGCCTCTCCTCTCCTGGATCCTAGGCTCATCTGAGGGGAGCCGGAGAGATAGACAGATAGCCGAGGTTCTTAGTCATCTTTATAGGATGTACAGACATTCCCATCCACAGCCAGCTTTCTCAGTTACCCATTCTTTTGGGTGGACTATTTGCACATAAGTGAGAGTTCTCTTTGAAAAGTATTACCAGTGTTTTTCAGCCCCAAGGATTTCTTCTCCCTTTTGGCTGTCGGTTTTTTTCCTAGGCTCCTATAATGTATGGTCCTGAGCCCCCAGCCAGAAGCAGGACATAAAGCCTTAGGGACCACGCTCAGGTTCTTTGCTGGTGATCCCAGAAAAGAAATTGCCTGCCATTTCCAGGTTGGGACGATAATGACTCTGGCTCAAAGTCAAGGCCATTTTTTTTCAGCTTTTAAGTGAGAATACAATACCAGGCAAGGCTTGCATACAGTGCTTACTAAAATACGGGTTTGACTCCACTTGACTCTCCCCAGTTTCTGACACTCAAGACCAACCCGTTGCTGTTTAGATACTTCCCCATACCTCCTCTACAGAGCGTTCCCAAGTTGAATTTGAAGGCGTCTAACTCCTATCTGCCTGCCCTCTACACATTATCGAGTGATATGGCAGAACAAGGCCCAAGTTGTTTTTCAAGTTTACTATTCGTCTAAAAGGCCTTGTAGGTACCTGTGCCCTTCAGAAACATGACTGCAACAGTTGATATGCTGGCATCAGTTCCGCAGTTTATAGACAAGGGCTTCCTCTGCCCTCCTTGAGGGAGACAAGGCTGTTAACTTTTCTTCCTTTTTACAGAAGAGGAAACAGGCCCAAAGAGCTGCAGTGACTTGTCTAATATCATAACAAGTAAGAAGTTGGATTGCAACTAGAGCTCAGATCTCCCCATGTATTCTCTCCCATTGGACACCAGCCTGCCTAGGTATAAGCAAAAAAAAATGACAGCGCGTGGTGCTCTGGCTATACTGGTTGAAGAGTGAGATCTCTAAAGCAGGGAGAAATCTGGCCTGAGCCCAGAGGACGTTCCCACGTGGAAAGAGATACAGGGTAGGGTATGGGGAGGCTGTGTGTGTGTTGCAGGCTAAGAGAGGTTGTGGTTGGTGGGGTTATTAAATGCCTTGGATACTGTCCAGGAGTGTGTTGCAGGCTAAGAGAGGTTGTGGTTGGTGGGGTTATTAAATGCCTTGGATACTGTCCAGGAGACCCAGAGCCAAGAACACAGCCGCCTGGGTACAGGCCCAGGGTCCATGCAGCCCGTGCCTGCTTAATGGCCAGATAAATTCAGAAACTTCAGTTTCCCTAGTGCTACTGGACCTGGGGACCTGTAGGGGTTGGTAGAACTGTTCAGTTTCCCTTGAGCTCTAGAAGCCAGCTAGAGCCTGAGCTCAGGCCCAGGGTTGTCCAGCATGCTAAGGCCCTGCCCCAGGGTGCCTTTGTAGGGATGCCACATTCTCCATTCATTGCACTTATTCCTATGACCCCTACTTCTGTCACTCCTACCCCCTGCTTCCATTTCAGGATTGACTTTCCAAGTTTCCTTTTTGCATCTCTCCCAAGCCATCAGGTGTGAGCTCAATGCATGAGTACAGAGGATATTGGTTGATACATTCTGCCCCAGCCTCTCCAGATCCCTCCTTATAACCCTACCCAGTGATCTGGGAGAGCTTGGCTTGGGCCACTGGTGGGCCTGGGGTCTGTCTCCGGAGGACACTGGGATTTTTAGCTAGAGAGCCAGCTCCCTATTATCCATACCAACAGGGCCTAGAGAACCCCAAAAGTGCCACCATCCCCAAGTCATTTCTCAGTGGTTTTGGGTTGTATTTTGTGGCCTGGAAGGAGTGCAGTTATATTGTTTCTCCTCCACTTTGAGCAGCCCCAGTTTGTCCACATCCACTGACCACTATGGGGACAGAAAGGATGATGAGGATCCAGAAAGGTTTCCTTCTTTAGACTGGGCTGGTAGACTATGTGGGGAGGGAGGAGAGCTCACCAGGGAGAGTTCTGGGACCACGGTGGGGGGTAGGGGGGCGGGTCCAGGCACAGGAATGGGGAGTAGGGCAGGTGCTAGGTTTGGTCTTGGTATGAGGGGCTAGGGGTAGGGCTGAGGGTCTGACCTGGTGAGTGTGGCTCAGCGGGGTGGCTGAGGTGTCTAAGTTCAATGTAGAAGTCCTCGGGCGGGTACCTGGCCTCCAGGGCACTGATCTGGAAATGGGAGTCTAGTGAGAGGAATGACAGGGAGGAGCCATTATTCCCAGGGCCCTGGGATGACAGGGGAAGGGGTTGGGAAGTACATGAGCGGGCAAGGGTTAGGATGGGCAGGCTGAAGACTCAAGGCCTCTATTGTAGCATCCAAAGGGGCCAGGGGGATTTGCTAGAGCTGCCTTGTTTTCCCTTACCCTCCACTCCCACCCTCCACAGGAGTTGGTACTCACCAGGGAGGGGACAGAGGGAAGCAGCCCTTGAAAGGGGCACCTTGGTAGGACGTGGATCAGGCAGAGGTCCCTTTCCCAGACGGTGAGTACGCCTTTTGCTTCCCTCAGATCCCTACATCCTGGCTCTAGCTGTCTCCCTTGTGGTCCCTGGGTCATAGCCCCCCTCTCCCTATCCCCTAATATAGAAATGAAGGAGGTCTGGGGCTTCATTTTCTTATGAGAGCCAAAACAGGGGCTTGAGTTTCCTCCCCACATCCCTTCTCCCTGTGGGGGAACCATGCCCAGGACTCAAAACCTTCTCCCTTCGAGCTGGGACAGGGTCCCTCTCAATATGGGAGAAGGACAATAGGGTGGGACATGATGGTGGAGACCAGACTCAAACCACTACTGACCTAACACGTTCACATAGCTGTAGGGGGTCCAGCCTGCTGTGTCTCTGTCAAGGGACTTGTTACTGAGCTGTTTGAAGAGCAGGAGAGCCAGTTAATACACGGTGTCCCTCCCCCGCCTCTGCACCCACCCCTGTCATGATCCTGATCCACCTGGGTACTGGACCATTGAGGGAAAAGGTGAGCTAGATGTTCATGACAGGCCACTATGGTGTGGCTGAGGCCAGTGGGAATAGAACACACCCCAGTCAAGCTGTCAGGCTGAAGGTGTAGGGTTCCCAGGCCCCCAATAGCGGGCAGGAACAGGACCTCCCAAGAACCGGCTTAACCAAGCTGACCCTGACAAGTGAAGCTGGTCAGCTGGGTGGGGCTGAGCTTCAGGAGCGGGGAGCTCTGGGAGTGTCTCAGCTGCAACATGAGGCCACCTCCAACACAGAGGGAGGTGCTGAGGCTGCCTGCAATATCACTGTCACCTCTGTCACCTGACTGCCTGTGACCCAGGGAAAGCCTCGGGGCAGGGTGTCTGGAGGCTTATGGTACAGCCCTCCTTCTCCCTGCATTCTCAAAGCTGTCTTTCATATGAGCCAAGGGTGTTTATTTCACAGAGGGGACGTGAGTCCTGGCTTGTGGGCCTTGCTCATGGACACACAGGAGTCAGTGGTAGGGCTGGGTGTAGAACTCAGGTCTTAACTCCCAGTTCCGTGTCCTCATAGCTGCTTGCCTCTGCTACACATGCCCTACCTGCCAGCATGAGGGGTCCTTGACCACGCAGAGCCACTCTGGGCCTGGGGTGAGGTGACTCAGAGGGTCACCAAGTGGGCTACGCTGCAGTAACTGGCCTCTCCCTGAAAGAGGGTGGAGGCTAAGAGTGGCCTTTGGGGTGTTGGCTTGACAGTGGTTGCCCTCGTAGTATCCATGTTACTGTGAGGTTCAGGCTGCAGTGCCACCAACCAGATCTCTGGGCTGATGGTCATTCTCCATGGGGCAGGCAAGGACAAAAGGATTCCCAGAGCTCTAGGGCAGAAGCCTGGAGTATGAAAGCTGTGTTATGGCCCAGGATGGATATTACAGGAAGCCAGGAGTCCTGGGATTCCTCCCCCGACCCCCAGTGGCCCTGCTGTTTTGCGTCTGTGGGCATGTGCACAGGTGGGTGTCGGGAATTGTGCAGCTTGAGCTCTTCATATCTCGTCCTTGGGGCTGGAATCTCCCGCTCTGCCTGGTATGCATCCTGGCACGTTAAGGGGGCTCACTACACATTATCTACACGTGTGCTGAGACATCCCTGCCCAAGGGCCTGTGACTGTACGAGGACATCTTGCCATCAGCCAGGGTTATGCTGGAAGCTGTCAGGGAAGGCCCTGTCCAGGAGTGTGCATAACTGCCCTTGAAGACCTGTAAAACTGTCTACAGCTGAAGTTTGGGTTTCACATCCCTTGTGTTAGTTCAGATCACAAAAAATGGTTATGGGTAGGTACTGTGGTCTATCGTATACATGTCCAGATACAAGAGACATTGGGTGGTTACCTGAGCAATAGTTACTTACCTTGTAATGTGCTGGTTGTATACGTTGTGTTGGTAACACACTGCAGCGATTTGTGGTAGGTGGCACAGTGTTTTGATTATATGTTGACATGTGGCACAGTTAACTATATTGTTATATGTGACAAGGCTACACATGATTATATGACTTAGTACCAGTTGGTTACACACAGGGTGCAGGGGTTATATTGAGTGATGCTGTGGTTCGGTTACAAGTGATGCCTATGAGTTATATGACACTTGGCTTCACGTAATGTTCTGGTTCCATTACATGCTTTACAAAGTGTTTACATATACCATGGATCGTAGGACTGTTCTTAATGTATTAGTGATTGATTCCACATGGCCCCTCCATGGGGGGTGCAGTTCCTTCCTAGGCAGAGGTGAGGGCTAAGGAAAGGATGCTGGATGGGGGCTGGGGAGTCAGGGGCCCGGTACCTTGGTGGGGCTGTTCCTGTCCAGAGTGCTGGCCTGGCTGGTGGCAGGCCCCCCGCACGCCAGTGCGTGGTAGCTGGAATTGGAAAAGCACTGGGCATGGCTGCTACCTTGAGACAAATCTAGGAAGAGAACAAGGTGCCACATACCATCATATCCCTGCCCCTGGCATGAGATACCCCCAAAACTAATGCTGGGCAGCCTTGAGAGAGATGGGCAAGTACCCCATCCCTGCAAGCTTTCTGGCGTCCACTAGCCCTACAGAAATCTGGAGAGCCTGACTTGCTCCTTCCCTTATGCTGGCCCTCCCTGCAGCATGCAGGGTGCAGGTTAGGCTTGCCAGCATAGAGGGTGGCACCAGCAGCTGCAGCCTGGATGAGGCGTGTTTGCTTTGGTAGCC
Organism: Varecia variegata; assembly: GCA_028533085.1. Lineage (NCBI taxonomy): Eukaryota > Metazoa > Chordata > Mammalia > Primates > Lemuridae > Varecia > Varecia variegata. Next base: position 101,153,854 of record CM052442.1, on the reverse strand, counting down.
TCACCTGTCCCAAGTTGCTATTTAGGGCTGGCCCCCTCCTGCTTCCCCCTAGGGTCAGATCCCGGTAATGAGTTCATAAAGAGAACACCACTCTTAGCCCAGCCCTTCCCCTCCTGAGGATTCCAGGACCTCTCCACAGGGCTGGGGAATACCAGAGGAATGGCATAGGGAAACCAAGGCAGTGTTCTCAGTGTAGTCATAGAAGAAAATCCCCAAATCTCCTCTGTGGGCTTGGGATTCCATCAGAGGATGTCTGCTTTGGCTGAAGCCGAGGGGGCACGCAGGCCAGGAGCTCTTTGAAGGCAGGGTCTGCCCCTGGGCTGCCTCTGTCCATCCTGTAGCACCTAGCATGGAGCTGGGCATACAGTAGGCAATATTTAGCAGAAATGGGCTGAAGTGATCTGGGTTTTCTAAGCACAAAGTACAGGAGGCTGCAGATCAGCCATGGAGCCGGCTGGAGAAAGCCATCATCCTGTGCTCACGGAAACAGGCCCAGCCTCCCATGGCCCAGGCCTATGGGCAATTTCAGAGCATTTGGCCTCTATTTTATAGCTAAATATGAAGCAAAAAAACCTTTCTTATTTCCAAGGCAGCAGTTGAGGGGAGAGGAAGGATCTGGCCCAGCAGCCCCACCCCACTAACTCCCAGGTAGAACGCCCATTGGAGTTGTTACCACATTTGTGGACAGACTGGCTTCTGGCACACCTGCCACAGTGACACTGTCCAAACTTTCATGCCTCCTCAAGTTAGGTACCACTCCCCTCCACTGTACTAATAGGGCCTTCCTAACTCTGGGAACTGGGAAGCAGAAATGGACAGGCCTGAGCAACATGGTACAGCCATCAGCATGGGGAGACATTTCCCTGGAGAGCTTAGCAAAGTTACTGCTTAGTATGGGTGCTCCTGTGGCCGAAGCCTGGTGAGGATGGTGTAGCTCTGGGGAAATAGAAGGAGACTCCCAGAGCTGGGGGCCCAGGAAATGACATCCTAGGTACCTTTCCCAGGTAGGTTCCTGCTTCCCACCCCACTGGCACTCTAGGGGAGACTAAGCATCCATATCCAACCCATGCAGGCATGATCACTCACCGTCAGCAATAAACCCAGGTGTGCCCAGGGATACAGTGTGGCTCTTCCTGGGGGAGGGGGGGTATGCGTGGAGGGGGAAGAGGAGGGATGCTGGGAGCATGGCCCTTACCGGACAGGGAGTAGTCTGTGCTGGTCATCCTCATGGCAGGTGTGTAGGAGACGCGGGGAGCCAGGTCGCGGCCCTTCTCTTTCTGCCTCCGCCGTCGCCAGGCAAACAGGCCCAGCAGTACCACAATGAGGAACAGCAGGAGGATGATGCCCGTGACAGCACCCACCGAGTGCCGCTCTGCACCCAGTGCTGGGCTGATCTTGGTGTAGGGATTCAGCTCCTCCATCATGAGGGCGGCTGCGGGCAGAGGGAAGGCCTGAGCCTGGGGCTGGCCTGCTTGCTCTTCAGCTCTCCTGGCCTGGCCAGATGCCTGTAACCCCTCTAACGTTAGGAGGCTGGTTCTGGTCTTGGCCCTGTTCCTCAATCTCTGTGTGACATCCGCCCCCACCCCCCATCCCCTGTGCCTCACTTTCTTCAAATGCCTAAAAGGGGGTGGAGTCACAGGGTCACGACAAGAAGCAAATGTGAATTGTGGATGTGAAACAAAATAACATTCATTCATTAAGTATTTTACTCTTTCAAAAAGGAGTTAGAGGCCGGGCGCAGTGGCTCACGCCTGTAATCCTAGCACTCTGGGAGGCTGAGGCGGGCGGATCGCTCGAGGTCAGGAGTTCAAGACCAGCCTGAGCGAGACCCCGTCTCTACTAAAAATAGAAAGAAATTATCTGGCCAACAAAAAATATATATAGAAAAAATTAGCCGGGCATGGTGGTGCATGCCTGTAGTCCCAGCTACTTGGGAGGCTGAGGCAGGAGGATCGCTTAAGCCCAGGAGTTTGAGGTTGCTGTGAGCTAGGCTGATGCCACGGCACTCACTCTAGCCCGGGCAACAGAGTGAGACTCTGTCTCAAAAAAAAAAAATTAAAAAAAAAAAAAAAAGAGTTAGAGATATTAACTCATTTAATCTTCTCAGCAGCCCTATGGAATAGGGACTATTTAATGATGTCCCTTTCATGGATGGAAAAACCAAGTCACCAAAAGGTGAGGTAACTTGCCCAGGATCACACAACCAGTAAGTGGCAGAGTCTGGCTCCTCAGGAGTCAGGAAAAATTGCACACAGCCGCTCTCCCTGCTTATGAGTTGTGTGGCTCAGTGTCCCCAGTTTGTTCACTTGTGACATAGGGACAATAATCCCACCCTCCCTGGGGGGTTGTGAGCACCTAATGATCGACTGGCAATAAAAGTGCTGTGCCGCTGTGTCCAGGATCACTGCGTGGGCTGACCCCCATGCCGATGCTGGGTCAGGGGCTGTCTCGCCACCCAGCAGCGTCTAGCCCCCCGCCTTGGCTGTCAGCTGCTGGCTGAACTGAGCTGGCCAACATCGGGCAGGTAAATGGGCTGCTGATGCTCAATGATTCATCCTCAGAAAGCGATGGCTGCTTTTCTGTAATGTGGGTAATTGAGAGCCCATTTTCATTCCCCATCTCCTAGAACCAACCATAACATCATCTGTTTCATGGTTGCAGCACTTTATAAAGGGTTTTTTTATGTACACAAAGCCACCATTTATGGTGTGCTCAATTATGTGCCAGGTACTGTGCTGAATCCTTTAACTCATATGTCTCAACTTGATCCTCACAACTGTCCTGTGAGGTGTCATCTGACTGTAGTTGAGCCCCTTTGGGCTCCTTGGCCCTCAAGGGAAACTTGTGTCACGGGGCAAGACAGCAATTCAATTAATCTATTCTTCCCATGTTGCACATGGAGTAAGAGCCCCAGCAATAGAAAATGACCAGCCCAAGACACCTAGCAGGTAATGGTAGAACTAGAACTTGGCAGATAATCCAACTTGGTCTGGTGGCCTTTCCACAGCACTAGCTTCTGTTACCCTTGCTTGGCTCACAGGAAACTTGCCAAGGGTGGGCATGGGGAAGCTGTGAGTGAGCGGCTGCTACTCCATCTGCCTCTCCCGCGCTGGGAGCCTCTGCTGTCCCTCTGCGGCCACCTATTCCTGCTGTCCTCACACATGGAAATAAAGGGAAGTGTCCTCATCCAACCCAGCTGTTCCAGCTGGAATCTCCCCAGAGCCTCCCATGGGTCCCTTTCCACAGAGCCCAGGGACTCTGCCACCCGTGTATTACCTTGGTCACACCTGATTCCTTTGAATCCAGTACTGCAGTAACAGGTGCCAGTGACATGGTCACAGGTAGAGTTGTTCATGCACTCACACAGCTGCTGACACCCATAGCCAAAGGTTCCTGGGGCACATCCTGTATGGCACAAAGAGTTAGGGTAGACAGTGAGATGCACCCACTGGCCACCTGTCCCATTCCATGTTTGGACAGCTATGGTGAGAAGCCAGTTCTGCCTCACACGGAATGAGGCCTGTTTCCCTGTAGCTCCCGTTGTGCTTTGGTTAGATACTTGGGGGTGGACAGAGCACTTACAGCCCAGAGAGGGGGGACACAGAGGAGGAGAGGGCAGGGCCCAACTCACCCCTGTGTCATCTTCATGCAACACATTTAAGCAGCAACCTCCATGTGCCAGGGCCTGAGCTCAGTGCCACAGGGGCTTCAAAGAATCAGAAAAGATCCTGCATTTCTTTCTACTCCCTCATTACCCCCTCAGGCCTCTGCTCTCAATACCCTCCCATCTCCTCCATCTGGAGGGGGAAATTCTTCAAGCACCAATGTAGACATGACCTCCTTCAGTCTTTTGCCCTGGAAGTTTCCCCCAAAGTCTAGGGAGCAAGGGGTAGAGCCCAGATGAGTGAACCTTGAAAGGGGAGGCTCCCCCTGCAGGAGGCTGAGGCCCGGCACCGACACCCAGTGTTAAGGAGTCAGGGCAACTTACTCTGTTCACAGTGTTGCCCAGTGAAGCCTATGCGGCAGGTGCACTTGCCACTGATGTGGTCACAGCTGGCGCCATTCTGACACTGGCACACGCGTCCACAGTCCTTCCCAAAAAACGCTGCTGGGCAGCCTAGAGAAACAGGGTCTCTAGTTACGACAGTTGCTGCTGGGCGAGGACAACTGCGGAGGTGCAGCTGGGACCAGACCTGTCTTCTGCCTCCTCTTGCTGAGCGTGGGGCGAAGACTAGTGAGACCCTGCACCAGAGCTGTCTCTGTGCTCTGGACCCTCACACGCTAAAGGGGTGGGGGCCAGGGAGTCCTTTGGACAAAGGGTCCTTGGAACCAGAGGCCAGGCTAGAGTTTCCTTTCTGTGTGGCCACAGGCTGCTTCTCCCCACCGTGGACCCCACTTGTCCAAGGAGGGTCTGGCCTTGGTGATCACTGAAGTACCTTACAGCCCTGACCTTCCAGGCCTTTCGGCCTCTCAAACCCTTGAATGCAGTCAGGCCCTGGGGCTGCCCCTGCAGAGCTCCCCAGTTCTCGTGGGGCAGGGGTGGGGGGGGGTCCCAGCCCTGGGGCCAACTCCCTTCTTCTTCCCTCCCTACGATGCCCGAGGTGGCCAGTAGGCCGCAGCATGGGATTCCAAGTGGCTGGGCGGCCAGGAGGCGAGGCTTACGCTGTGTGCAGAAGAGTCCAGTCCAGCCAGGGGTGCAGTGGCAGGCCCCGTCCTCGGCGCTGCAGCTCGCCCCGTTGTGGCAGCTGCATGTGTGGAAGCAGGCGGGGCCCCAGAACCCGGGGGGGCAAGCTGGGATGGGGGTGGGATGCAGAGGGTAAGGGGAAGATGGAGAAGGAGAGGGAGAGGAAGGGGGAGTACACATCAGAGCCAAGATGCCAGGATGGACCCAGCTGACACTTCCTGGCTTTCAGGGGCGTGACACACTGTTCCTAGACTTCTTACCCTTCACCTCTTGCCTTAGTCACCCAGGATCCCCATTAGACCCCGACTCCCTGCCCACTGTCTAAGTCAGCATGGCTCTGAGGGCTCCTGAGTTTCCCCTCTCAGGGGGTCCCCCGACTCTGATCTGGAGGGTGTGGGTAAACGTAGTGGTTTACAGCGGGTATCAGTGCTGACTTCCCCACAATGCTGGGGACTTTCCTAGGGCGGGGACTCTCTCCACTTTCAGCTGGTGAGCTCACTGAGGATGGAGGCTGTGTCTCGCTATCTAACAGGACCTCCCTAAGGGTACTGGCTAGTTCTCTGCCCTTAGATTGGAGGCTCCCTGGAAGGAGCTGTTACCTCTGCATCAAACGGGATGCACTTTACATGGACAGCCCCTACAATGCCCTGTTCACACTTATGATGCCCACATGGGCCACCCAGAGGGCACCCACACCCCTCCCAAGGTGACTGCCCTGGCCACACCTCACTTTGCCATTCCCAAACTCAACCATGCTGGGTCCTTGCCCCTCCTCCTTCCCATCCATGCTCAGGCTGCTCCTTGCTCAGGTGCTAATGGAGTATTAATTCTCAGAATTAATGGCTTTAATGATACTATCAACAATATCAATATCTTTAATATCAGCAATAATACCAGTGATCAATCCTAATAATTCATCATGGTAGCTCTAAGAGCTAAATGGGACACAGGTGGACATTCCTATTTGCAGAAGGAGATTTCAGCCTTGGAAAGTGGAATTGCCAGGGCAAAGAGTCTCCAAACCTAACCCTGGGTGAGGGGCATTCCCAGGGGGCAACAGCCTACCTTGTGAGCAGTCCTTGCTGATCCATCCGGGGAGGCACTGGCAGGAGCCATCGATGGGGCTGCAGGTCCCGTTGTTGGCACAGGAGCAGAGCTGGGCACAGTCCTGCCCAAAGTGTCCTCCAGCACACACTGTGGGCACAGGGCAGCCTGGCACCTGTCCTCCCACCTGTGCTCCTCAGTGCACCACCCACAGCTGTACCCCCAGAAGTTCCCAGGCCACAGCTATGACCACCCTGGAATCACGGATCTGAATGGGAACTGCCCACCTCGGCACCCCTATCACCCTCCCATTTGCACGTAAATGAGCTGCCCCTGTCATGCCCACAGCTGCGTTCTTTGGGAGGCTCTGTTACCATCCCCTTTGCCAGAGGAACAGGCTGAGGCCCACAGTGGTAGAATGACTTGACTTAGGTCTCACAGATGGGAAGTGGTGAGGCTGGGCATCACACGTCTGGACTGTCAGTCCAGTGCTCCCTGTACTGCTCCGTGGCCCTCTGCTTTCCATTACCACACTTCTGCCAGCACTGCTAATCCCACAGCCATGGGGGTGGAGGATGTTTACAGCCGGAAGGAGAGGGACAAATGCAGTGTGGCAGGTCTGCTTGCAGTTTGACTGTGGGAGGGCTGGCCCTGAATGTCTGTCCCTGTCCACCTGTTTCCTCTGATGTTCCTCGAGCCTCAGCTCAGTGTCCCCACTTAGGAAAGCCCTCTTGGGTTCACAAGGCCCTCTCCACCACCAATATTTCTACTTCGAGTCCCTTAGAGGATTTTGGTCACACACCCTCCTGGAGGAGTCACTCCTTGCTCCCTAGAGAAAGGGCTGGTTTTCTCAACCAGGCTGCAAAGCTCTTTCAGGGCTAGGCCTGAGTATTCATTGAGCACTCACCTCTTGTTTCCCCTGCAATTCATCCCCACCTGTTTCCTACAGCTTGAGCACTCTAAAGCACTGCTCCTCTTCGTTGCTCCTGTGTCCTGCTCAAATAGTCTCAAGGCCCCCCACTGCCCCAGAAGAAAGTCTAGATCCTGGAGAACAGCGCAGAGGATCCTGCGAAGGTGCTGATTCTTGAAGAGGAGTGACTTCCCCGGGGCCCCTCTCTCAAACTTTGGGCTGGCACCCTCTCCTTTACACCACACTGCCTCTTACTGGTAGTCCTTCCCCACCCAGACTGTGGGCACCGGTGGCTGGGATCTACGTCTACTCTGTGCCTCTCCTGGACATGATTAGCGGTTGGGACAAATAGTAAAAGCAGCGTGGTGGACCAGACTCTCCAGTCCAAAGCCTTGGATTTGGGTCCTAAGTTTGATTTATGTATTCAACAAACATGTATACGGCACTTCTATGTACCAGATGCTTCAGTGTGTTTCACAGATGCAGGCATACCTCAGACATGCTGTGGCTTTCGTTCCAGACCACCACAGGAGAATATTGCAATAGAACAAATCACATGAATTTTTTGGTTTCTTAGTGCATATAAAATTTGTGTTTATACTATACTATGGTCTATTAAGTGTGTAATATCATTATGTCTAAAAAAACCATACCTACTTACCTTAATTAAAAAATACCTTATTACTAAAAATGCTGACACAGCAACAGAAACTGAGCACATGCTCTTGGAAAAATGGCACCCGTAGACTTGCTTGAGGCAGGGTTGCCACAAACCTTTAGCTGGTAAAAAATGCAGTCTCTGCGAAGCACGATAAAGTGAAGTACAATAAAATGAGTCATGCCTATATTCATTCACTTAATCTCATAACTGTCATTATTATATAAATATTCTCATCTCATTACTCCTTATCATTAACTCTCCTTTATAGATGAGGAAACTGAGGCACTGAGAGGTTAAGTAACTTGCCCAAAGTCACACAGCTAGGATGTTCTACCATGTACCAGGCTAAATGTCTTTGCGCAAACCCCATCACCCCCTGGGTCCCTGTTTCCTCATCTTTGAAATGGGGATGGGAACCGTGACCCACTAGCCGAGGGCCATGGTTAACAGCTGCGGGCAGGTTGGCTGGCTGGTTTGAGGGCCCTGTGCTTCCCCTAATAAAAACCTTAGCTGCTTCCCAGGCAGGTCCACTGCCAAGAGGATGACGTGCATCTCACCTGTTTGCAGTGCAGGCGCCAGCTTCCTGAAAAGCAGGCTGCTCAACCTCTTCCTCCTTCCCTGCCTCTGGGAGGTGCTCGATTTGGGGAACCCATCCTCAGTCCTGGCCTTCTGTGAGGAGTGTGGTACTGGAGTCGCTCCCCCAACCCCCATCCCTAAAACAAACCATGAGCTTCTCTAACAAGACAGTCTGGTCTTTGAAGTGTTTCTCACGCACACAAGGCCAGCAAATTTGCCCACAGAGCTGCTAATGCGATCAAGTCTACTACATTAATTGGTCGAGTTCTTAGCTGAATCCAGAGTGAGCAAAGAAAGGGGCAGTGGAGAGAAGGGGGGCTGGTGAAAAGAAAACATCTGGTTATATTTAATCTATGTTTAATGATTCTACATAAGCAGTGTCTGTAATTTGTAACTCGCTGGAAAGCTAGTCATTAGAAAGTATCAGTTCAATTTTTCGCAAGGTTTGAGACTTAACCAGGGCAGTTGCCATTAATAGCAAACTCCATTAGATCTATATGTGGGAAATACTCATTAGGCCACTGGGTGATAAATCAGACGACACAGGCTCGAAGAGTTACTCTTCGGGCTGCTTAGGTCCTAATTTAGACCCAGCCTATCTGTTTTGACGGCTGGGTCTCCTATGTTTAATAAGTAACCTCCATGTGTCAGGGTATGATTAAACTGTCCTAGGAGGGCTGCAAGTAAATGAAACTGTCACACATGTTTCCCTGGGGCCCAAACTTCTCATGACCTCAAAGCATCATGTAGTAAACTTTCCACTCATGCATATTAACAGCCCACACACTTGCAAAAACAGCCCTGCTCAGCAGTGATTATTCATCAGAAGAATGGCTTCCCCTGAGAGGTAGTGAGCTCTCAGTCGATAGAAGTATTTAAGCAGAGTCCAGATGAGATTCTTGCCTAGGTGACCTTGAAGTTGCTTTTAGCTCTCAGTTTAATTTATCCTAAGATCCCTTCATTCCTTACGGACTAAGGTGCAAATTCAGTAGCCTTGTGTTCAAATCTGTTCTGAAGGCCCCAGTGTACCTTTCTCAGCCCTCTTTCCTACCCTCCTGCCACTGTGTCCTTCAGCCGTCCCCTCTTGCTAGATGGCAGCACGCCCATGTCTCTGTGCTTTGCCCTAGCTGTTTCCTCTACCAGAGTGCTTTCCTTGCTTCTCTGCCTTTCAAGCTAAGGCCCAGCTGAAGTCCTGCGCAGCCCCTGGAGCCTCTGCCCAACTCCACCCCATCTTGGCCTAAGCAAGCCAGGGATGGCAATAAACAATGACATGTGCCAGAGCCAGCTGCTACCTTCTCACTTGCTGTTCAGTATTTGGGAATTTGGGGAATGGTGTTAAACCATTGGTACCTTGAATTCAGCCATGGTAGGAATATTCATATCATAGATATCTACAGATGTCACCAATCAGGGCTCTCCACCCCCCCCAGTGCTGGCTTAGCAGCACACCAATGCAAGTAAACCTCAGCCCTCTTTCCCACTCCCAGTGACCGGCAGCAGTTGCCTAGAGGTGGTGGCATGAAGGATCCTGAGGGTGAGGCAGGAAAGCGTGTGGTGGGGAATGGGTTAGTGGTGTTGGCCTGAGCACGAGGGGGAGAGGGGCCCGGAAGCTGCCACCTCCAGCCGAAGCCAGAACCGTCTCCTCTGCACCCCGTTCTCTGTGCCTTTACCTTCAGCACTCAGCACAAACCGTTTGGTGCCACTTCTGACCTGGTTCTTTTCTGTGCTTATTTAATTTTTCATCCCTTTGGTATGGGCATTGGAGTCAAAATTTGTTTTTGCCACTTCCTAGCTGTGAGATCATAAACAAGTCATTTAACCTCCCTGAGCCTGTTCCTTTAACCGCATAACGGTCAAGCCACCTGGTGCTCAATTCTCATAAAGGCAGCCAAGCCCTGGAGAGGGAGGGACCTACCTCTAGAGCATGATGCAAGTCCCCAAGCCCTTCCTTCCCTGCACTTCCCTCCCAGAACCTCTCACCTCCCTGCCCACTGGAGACAGTACCTTGGTTGCAGAGGGTGCCAGAGAATCCGGGGAGGCACTCACAGACGCCGCTGACGTGGTGGCAGGGCCCGCTGCTGTGCACGCAGAGGGGGCATGGCTGGGTGCAGCCATGGCCATAGAGCCCAGGGGGGCAGACTGAGGGTGAAGGGAAGATGACAGTCAGCAGCCTAAGGGACCCCAGCCAGCCTGGCCACCCCTCCTGACCCACGGAACAATAAAGATGTGGGGAGAGCTGCATTCTTCCCACACCTGGGGAGCTGTGGTCCGGTCCTGTTTCCATTGAGAGGCTGGGCCCTGAACTTGGGGACAGAACAGCCAGTGCAGGGGAAGAGGGGACTAGAGGGAGGGAAGAGATGGGGGCTGACTCTGAGAGCCCAGCCTCTCTCAGGCCAGGACTGGTTCCAACTGGGGAGGGTCAGGGAGGATAAGCTATCTGAGGTCTTTGGGGTGAGGGGCAGCCTTACTCCTCTGGCATAAGGGTCCTCGGAAGCCAGGAGCACACTCGCAGCTCCCATCCTCTGGGGAGCAAGAGCCGCCATTCTCACAGCTGCAGGAGACGGAGCAGTTGGGACCCCAGCGACCAGGTGGACAGGTGCTATCGCAGCGGATGCCTGTGGGCCAGAGGCAGACAGGGTCAGTGGTGAGAGAGGTGAGGGTGGGGGGAAGGACAGAGGGAGGGGTACAATGCCGTGTGAAGAGGTGGAGGCCCGCACAGCGCATCTGGGCATGTGGAGGAGCAACCTGCTGAGGCCGAGGCTGGACAGAACAGGGATGGTGGAAAAGGTGATGTTCACATGGCATCCTAAAAGACAAGGAAGATTGACCGGAAGGAAACCGTATGTGCAAAGAGTAGGAGTCCAGAGAGAGAATCATGTCTTGAAAGATACGAAAACTAGCAGAGTGTGGCAGAACCACAAAGAGCAAAATGGGATCTAACAAGAGATGAGACCATGGGAATAAGAAGGGACCAGATCACGAAGGGTCACCTTTGTTGCATCTTAGCTGGCATCCAAGAACAAGCCTGGGAGAAACCAACTATGGGCAAGTGAGTGCCAGCGAGGGGTGAGCTACATGCCCACCCACGTCAGCCCAGGAGCCACTGGTCCTGCTGGGTCCCAGCCAACCAACCTGGGGCAGGGGCTCAGAGAGTAGGTGGGGTCTTTTTAGATTCTTTTGACCAGAGTCCCCAATGCAACACGCATTTTACGTCATATGTGCGCACCAACGTATGATGGAAACCAATCCTTTGCAGCATTACACTCCATTGTCACTGTGAGGTACTCTGATTTTTCTCTGCATTATAACGTATTCTATTTCATAAAAATGTTGTAACCCAACAAATTGATTTAATGACCCTCAGTTTGACAGTGGCCTATGGGGGAATGGATGGAATTTCTCAATAAGAAAGAAGAGCAAGATCTATACAGGTTGTTTGAGCCGAAGTAGAGGAAATAAATGTGTTTGGGGTGATTACAGCCTGAAGGCTAAGAAGGAATTTTAAAAGGCCTGAGGCTGGATGCCCCAGCTCTGGGGTGGGGTTCCCCCAGGCAAAACGGCTTCCAGTCTGACACGCATTAGGGGCACAGAACGTATGGGCCCGGGAGATGGGCTTGGCTTTGGAAGGTGAATATCAGAGGCTCAGAGAGAGGCAGAATTAGGTGAAAAATCAAGTCTGCCTTGTTATAAAGACAGGGATTGTGAGAAAGAGAAAGACACTCAGGCCCAGTGAACAGAGCCGGCCTTCGCAGCAGCAGGAGAGCAGTGGGACCAATTTAGAGGCAGGCTGGAATGATACAAGGCTGGCAGGGAAGGGAAAGGAGGGTGGAACAGCTGGAAGGAGGCAGAGGGAGAGGATGCGACAGGCTTCACTCCTCCTTCCTGTCCCTCAGTCCAGCCGGCACTTGTGCTCCCTCCCTGGAACATGGCAATTTTGCAGCAGGGTAGTGGCTTCAGACACCACTTCCTGTGATATGGTGGTGGGGGGTTCTCTCCAGGGAATGGAATCTCTCCCTAGGGATGATCTGGCAGCCACATTTGCCATATTTGACCCATTGATGAGGGTCTGTCCCAGTGGAGTTTCAGGTGCCCAAGGGGCGAACCCTAGACAGGCATCAAGGATTGACTGAAGGGAACAGAAACCATGAAGCTGTGCAAAGTTTTAGACACATCTCCAAGTTTCCCCTTTCCTAGGCACACCAAAAGCTGTGATCTAGCTAAGGAATTCTTTTGCCTGTTCCTCGGAGGCACACTGGACTGAAGCGGAGCTTCGCTGCTGCCAGGGCCTCCAGTCCCACGTGCGCACCAAGCTCTGTGCAGGCTGAGCGAGGCACACGCAGCACGCGTGGATGCTGCTCTTTCCTAAAGCTATGCATAGATATGACTGCGATTCATCAAACACTGTGCAAAAGCACCACTGAATTCCTGGCAGCTGGTTGCTATTGTGTTCTCCCCAATCAATGGCCATTAAAGGTGTAGCTACTTGCATGGAATCCTCAAAGTGTTTTCATGTCAAAAAGGCGTCCTCTTTCTGGGAGGCTGAGAGCCACGAGTGCACGATGTTCATGCTCACATTGCAGGTGGCTGCAAAGTCCCACTGGGCTCTAGGATTTGGCAGTTATTAACACATTCTGGACCTGGTTCTGTGGGAGCAGGGCTTCTGTTTGAGGTTCTTACATGTCCTAGAGCTTTCCGGAGGCTAAGACATGGGATCTAAGTGGAAAGAAGGGTTAAGGGTTTCCCACGTGGAGTGCCCAGTTCCAGAAAGGACTTATTAGTATGACCAAAGGGGCTGGCCTTGACCTTGTGGGAGACCCCCAGCGATAGCTTCAGAAGCAGCAGCTTCAGTTACCTTCTCTGAGCCCCAGTTTGCCTCACAGATGAATAGGGATAATAACCTCCTCAGAGGTCCCTTCCCGTCTAACCTTAGGGAATCCCCTTGATTTTTCAAGACCTCCCTTCCCCCCACCCCACATCTATATTGGTGGGTGAAGCTAGGCTAAGAACACACACAGTGTGATCTCTAGTTCATCAGTGAGGCCAGCAGCCATGCAGCAGCCCCCATCCTCAGGGTCTGCTTAGGGGCCACCTCCTCCAGGAAGCCTTCCCAGATGTCTGCCCAGGGATTCAAGCATATATTTGATGCTTCATACACATGAATCCTATTTCCCCTGCCACCAATTTGAAGACAGGGACTGTGGCTTACTGCCACTTCTGACACTGCTTACCTAGGTGTTCCTCATGGGGATACCATCTCAGTCATCTCTGGTACTCAGTGCAATGTTTGGCACATAGTAAGAGCTCAGGGACTATTGCTGTGGAATTTTGCCATTCACTGCTGAGTCTAGCACAGTGCCGGGCACAAGGTAGCTGCCAAATAAAAACTTGGTAATTGCATGAGTCAATAAATGCTAGTTCAATGAATAAATGGCTCCTCCTTAAAATACAATCCTGAGTCTCCCATCCCTTTATGCGCTAATGTCCTAAGACTTTGAGCAACTCTCTCACTTCATCTGTGGCATGAGAAGGTTGAAGTAGATAATCTTTAAGGTCTCCTCTACTTCAAGGGGAAAAACCACGAATGGTTATAGGCCAACTTCTTCTGATTTCAGTAAACATTTCATGAGCACCTACTATGTGCAGGGCAAGGTGAATAAGACATAATACACGACGCCATTTGTCAATAAGCCTGTGGCTTATGGGGACACAGGGAGACATGCATACAGCTTAGGGCAGACCAACACCCGTGTTGAGCCAAGTCACAAGCAGTGTGCCAGGGGCTGGGAAGTCAGGCACAGATTCTTCTTGCAGAAGGGGTGGCTGGGGAGGGCTCACTGAGTGGGAGAGCCCCAGGCCTGTCCCCTGTCCCCATCCCTCTCCCTCGGCTCCCTTCTGCGTGACAAGCCTCAGGACATCAATCATTTCTTTGATAAGACTATAAAGACCATACTTGGGGAAATTAGCTTCAGAACAGCAGAGGTCTTGCTGGAAGGTTGTCCAAAGACAGAATAATGTAAGCACCAGATGTCATTAAAATCTTATCGGCTCACTTGAAATTAAGGCAATGAAAACTTACAGTGTATTTCCACTTGGTTCCATCTGAGGGTCCAGGGTGCCGGTGCCTAGGGCAGAGCCTCACTCTGAATGGAGGGATAGGAGCCGGCAGGGCAGGGGGAGCCAGGCCAGAGACGCTGCAGAGGAAGCAATGTCCCTGGCCTTTGGCTGCTTAGAAACTTCTTAGTTGTGGAGAACAGAGGCCATGCAGCAGCCTGGTGTGAATTATTTATCTGAGAACCTAGACTGCCAGAAACGATTGTATTTCTTTTGCTTTGCTGCCCACCACCTTGGGACTGGCTAGTAGGTTCATTCATGCAACCTATTGTTATTAAGCAGTTCCTGTATTCATGGCTTACATTTACTGAGCACTTACTATGTGCCAGGCACTGTTAGCACTTTATAGGTATTAACTCATTTATGCTTCAAAACAGCCCTGTGGTTGTAAGGAGGACTATCTGCATTTCATGGATGGAGCATTCAGGCCCTGAGAGACTAAAGGACTTGTCCAAGGTCACAAACCCAGGCGGTGTGGCTCCAGTTCTGTGTTCTTAGCTACCAAGTTACCCATATCTCAGTGTGTGGCAGGTGGCAGATACAGTGGAACCGATGGCCAAGTTGGGGAGGCAGATAAACAGTTACTGAAATCCAAGTTCAGCGACAACTGTGGTAAGTACTACCAAAGGAACAGTGCAGGGCATCCGAATGAATAAAAAGGGGCTCTTCAGTCTTAGCCGGGTGGAGGATGGCTGCTGTAGCAGGACGGCCTTCCCAGAGCAAGCAGCCTTCAAGGTGAAGCCTGGTGCAAGAGGAGTTGCCAGGTGAAGGGAAGGGGAGAGTGACCCGGGCAGCGGGAACGGCACACACTAAGGCCCGCAGTCAGAAAGGTGGCTGGCTCCCTGAAGTGAACTTGGGCCCCCGTGGCCGGAGTGTAGTACGTGGCAGAGGGGGCAGAGAGAGGTGGAGGAGGTGGGCAGAGCTGGATCGCATGGGCCCTGGGCAATGGCAAGGACTTTAAATTTTATGTAAGAGTTATGGGAAGCCATTGAGGCGTTCTGAACAGGGATTGGCCTGACGGATCTGGGGTTTGAGAAGCCTGCTCTGGCCACCATGTGCAGAAGAATTGCAGCGGGCAAGAAGAGAGGCCCGAGACCCACTAGGAGGCTGAGGTAGTGCCAGGTGAGAGTGCTCAGTGGACCAGGTGATGACAGTGGGGTGGAGACAAGTAGACAGATTCACCTTGAACTTAGGAGGTAGGTTGACAAGCTAGTGTAGGGATCAGGACTCTGAGACAAGACTAAGGAGAAAGGTCCTTGTCCCCTTCTCCAGTGCATTCTTTGCAAAGAGATTAAGCAGCTACACCCACCATATGTCAGCCTTTGTTTTTTTTACTGGTGTGTCTCTAGCCCCTAGAACAGAGCCTGTATTAAGTAGGTGTTCAATAAACACATGGTTGCTTGAATTCAATGGAATGGAGAACTGGCGCCCAGGGTAGATAAAGGGAAAGATATTTAGGGAAGAAGAAAGGTATCAAAGGAGAAGGAACAGTCAAGAGAAGCAGAATACCAAGAATCCGGTTTCACAGGACCTGGGTGGTGGCAAGGCGGAGCGAGTTACCTGTCCATCCGGCCAGGCAGCAGCAGTGGCCTGTGACAGGATCGCAGCCATCTGCGTGGCTGCAGTCACAGCGTTCGCTGCAGTTCAGCCCAAATGTGCCATCCTGTGGAAAGAGCGGGAGAGAGAAGGGGGGAAAAAAAAAATCAGACCTAGACTCCCAGAGGTTCACACATTTCTCTTGGATCTTGATGACAAACCCACCACAACCACACAGGGATGCAGAGACTGGAGCTGGGGCACAGTGGGGACACTTTTTGTAAATGGGAAATCAGTGCAGCCATGAAGCCACGCCAAATAATTATTTGGCTGCATTAACAGGAGCAAGAGGTTTGGACAGAGGGAGGAGATGGTCCTGCCCTACTTTTCAAGGCTCAAGCTCAGAGGCCTGTAATGATCAGTAATTAAGATGGTAAATGAAAATGTACTTTGCTAATCATAACACATTGATCACACGTGGGGAATAACTGATTTATTGTTACCGGGGAAGGAGGCAGTAACCAGCTACCTCCTTGTGTGTCATTAGGCATCAAGAGCCTCATATCTCATTTCTCTCCATACTCACAACTATCCACTGAGATAGTTCCATTATATTCCCACTTTGAAGATGAGAAACAGGGTTAGAGAGGTAACATGCTCAAGGTAACATAGTCCTTTGAACCCAGGACTGCAGGACTCCAAAGCCCCTGCTCATTTAACAATATCAGATCAGTTCCTTTCACTTATTTTTATCTTAGACCTAACAAGACCCTATGATTAGGTCTGGGTGGCTGTTGCTGAATAGCGCTGGCTTTAGTCCCCCCCGCACTCTGATCGTAAGAGCACAGGCTGTTGGAACTGGAAGGAAGCTCAGATGACATCTATCAGGCAGCGGCCACTCTGATGTGTCAGCTAGGGCTGTCCTGCAGCACTGTGCTGTGACGGATTCTGAAGCTGCTCCTGAGCTCAGGTGAGAGTACCAGAGGCAATGATGTTGACCAAGAGCAGCAAGGGGAAAGTGGAGCCGCATCACACACCTGTTGAGTATCTGCCATGCTATGGATGAGGGATGCGGCTTAAAGTAGAAAAATGGCCACAGAAACGTTAGGACTAGGACTGATCTGAATCTGGGCATCCCACTGCCTAGCCTGGTGCTCTTCTCTGTGCACCCCCGTGGACAAAGTAGCCCCAGGGGAGGGGCACGAGGGGATGCTGGGCCCACCCTGCCCCTCCACTTCTGTTACTGCCTGCTCCCTCCCTACCCTGGCACTCACCGGGCAGGGCAGTTCGCAGGTGTCTCCCAGCCAGCCCGGGGTGCAGGAGCAGGAGCCGTCTGCGGGGCTGCAGGCCGCCCCGTTGGCACAGGTGCAGCTCTCGTTGCAGTTCAGGCCCCACGTCCCGCTGGGGCAGGGCAGAGTGCAGTCCAGGCCCTGCCACCCTGAGGGTTGAGAAAGGGGCTGTCACCTCTCCATCCAGGCCCAGCACAGCTTTCTTCCCCACTCCCCCTAGCTCTGGGCACAGCATCCCAGCCAAACCACGGCTTCCCTGATGGCTGGGTTAGAACACACATTCCACACGCAGTTGGCTCAGAAATGCAGCAGGAGAGCTGGGGCTGGAACCCAGGCCTGCTGCCTCCTAGTTCTTACTTTTTTCTTTACTGCAGGCAGATGATCTCACCTGGGACAGGCAACCAGCTCAGGTGGGGAGTGCTGTCTCTGCCCACTCCCAGCGTGGAGTCAGGCAGCTTATCTTAGGGCCCTTTGTTTGGGGACAGGCTGGTTCTCCAGTCATAGGCTGGTTACTGGCCTCTGCCCACGGATCCATTTCTCCCCTTGCCCTGCTTGGTTCTGTCCCGGGGCGGGGGTGACCTCTGCAGGCTGCACACACCCCAGGCTCCCCCTCAGCCGGGCTCCAGGTGGGCTGCCAATGGGAGACCTGGCCCACAGGCTGCGGGGAGGGAGCAGGAGGGAGGCCAGGTGTGTCCCCTACACCTTGGGCCTCTATGGTGGTACAACACTGCTCCTTAATGTCCCAGCTCCCACCAGGGGGCCTGCAATTCCATGTTCTGGGAACTCCATCTCCTCTTTTTGCCCCTTCAACCCGAGTAGTGGTAGCAGCTTCTCCCACAGGTGCCAGTGTCTGGGTTGCTCACCGTCCCCGTGTGCTCTTCAAACACCATTGGCACGAATCCCCTTAGCATGTGCTTGCTGTCGAAGTTCATGGCATGGGTTCCCTTGCCTGGAACCTGACCACTAGAGGCTCCCTGACCCTGCCTGTGGGTGGGTGGGGCAGAGACCCCTCAGCTGGCAGCCCACCCATGTGGGCAGTTTGCACACGTATGGGGGATGGGCGGGGGAGAGAGGGCACGTTACCTTCCTTGCAGGTGCAGGACCCATCCACTGGGGAGCAAGAGCCACCGTTGTTACAGCTGCAGACGGACGAGCAGTTGGGGCCGTAGGTTCCTGCCGCACAGGGAACCGCACACACCTCTCCCTGGAGCAGGAGGGGAGAATTTGGGGTCAGAGGTTGCCTGGTGCTGGCTGGCTGTGGTAGGCAGGGTAACAGTCCCTGCCACAAGGCTGTCCGTGTGCTAATCCCTGCAACCTGTGAATATGTTCCCTTACATGGCAAAAGGGACTTTGCAGATGTGATTAAGGACCTTGAGATGGGGAGACTATCAGGGATTATCCAGACAGGACTGATAATAGCCACATGAGTCCTCAAAAGTAGAAGACGACCAAAGAAAGAAGGCAGGTCGGAGAGAGTCGCCGTGAGAAGTCCTCCTCCTGCCTGTGTTGCCCTGGAGATGGGGAAGGGGCCAGGGGCCATGGAAGGCAGGGGTCTCGAGAAGCCGGGATCGACCCCGTTACAGCCATCAGGAAAACGGGACCTTGGTCCTGCAACCACAGGAACTGAATTCTGCCAGCAACAAGAATGAGCAGGAAACAGATTCTTCCCTGAAGCTTCCAGAAGAGAACACAGCCCCCGACATCTCGATTTCAGTCTCAGGAAACCCACACCAGACTTCTGACCCACAGAGCTGTAAAATAGTAAGTTTGTGTTGCTTTAAGCCACTAAGCTGGTGGCAGTTTTTTACAGCAGCAATAGAAAACTAATACAGTCGCCTTACCGGCTGGTTGGAGAGGTCCGGCCTCCAGACCACAGCGCTAGGAAACTCGACCCCAGAGTCTGTATTAGATCCAGGCAGCACTGAACTTAACCCTTTCCCTCCCAATCTTATTTCATTCTCACCACCTCTGTGACACGAATAGTAACACCCTGTCCCGGTTTGCCTGAACCTCAGAGTCGTTACGTGGGATGCTTGTCGAGTGCATTCTCAGCACCACGCGCACAGCATCTCATCTAATTCTCACTACACTCTCAGGAGATGCAAACTACTGTCTCAGCACTGCTCCCACTTAACATATAAGAGAAGGTAGGTAACTCTGCCAAGGCCACAGAGCTAAAAGTGGTGGCTCTCCGTTGGAACCCAGGCTGGCTGCCTGTTAAGTTACCTGGTTAAGTTACGCCGGCTTCCCTAGAGAGCGTTCTCTGAGACGGAGATGAGTGAGCTCTCGAGAGCAACCCCGTTAGGGGGAAGGGGAGAGGACGGGGCAGGGAAGGTAAACTGAGGTGCAGTTGCAGCAGCCTGCCAGGAAGCCCCAGAGCCAGGACCACCCTCAGCATTGTCCCGGTGGGGGAAAGGGAGGGAGCGCTTTTATACCCCACCAATCACAGGTGGTCCGGTGTCTCGGGGGAAGGGGGCGTGACTCCCCAGGTGAGCCGGCTTTGTTTAACTGAGAGCGATTTCTGTAGAGGGGCTCAGCTGGGAGCCACTAACTTTCTGGCAGCTGGGGAGGAACAAGCACGCAGTGCTGCAGGGCGAATCTGGGTGACACACTACAGTGTCCACTGTGCCAGGAGGCAGGTGTGCTATTAGTACCAGGAAGGAGGGCAGAGCGGGGGCAAGTCAGGGTCGGGGGACCAGGAATGGGGGCTCCAGAGGCCTTGAGCGGTGGGCGCATTCAGTTAATCAGAGAACAGTGGGGTAAACGCCATCCAGGTGGGAAGGGGTGTGGACAAGACTGCAGAGGAGTGTGAGAGCGGGGAATGTTCCAGCAGCAACTGAAGGCAGGAGCTTGTGTAGGGAGGCAGGTAGGTATTTAAAAGAGGCTGGGAGCCTAGAATGCCAGGTAAGGGAGTTGGGGGCTTTCTTCCTGGGTTCCCAGGGCATGCTCAGAACCGAGCACGGGGCTGTCTGCCCTGGAGTACGTGGTCACTGGATGTGGAATTCCCACTGTTGCCCCTAGGGGGTGTCTGCAGACAGCTTCTCAGGCCTCGTGGCTACACTTAAGTGGGAATCCGACACAGGGAGGAGCTTGGGCCAGAAGACCAGAGCTTGTCTGGGCCCCACTGGCTGGGTGGCTCTGGGTAGGCACTGCCCCTCTGGGCCGCAGTTCCAGCACCTGCAAAATGCCAGCTCGGAGTAAAGGAGCTCACCTCCCAACTCTAAGCGTCCAGGCCTCTGGCTTCACCCCCATGCAGGCCACAGAGAGACTCGAGGGTGTGGGCCTTTGGCCAAGGAGAGGCCCCTCTCCAGCCCTCTCTGTTTCTGTCCCGCCTGCACAGGTCAGGTAGGAGCCCCTCGGGCGTGCAGAGTCCCTTCCCAGAAGGCCTGTGGTTCCTCTCTCTCCCCTGCCAGGCCCCAGCAGGCCTGACCGGCTGGAGTCTCTCAGCTTTCCATTACCCAGAAAACTCTCATTTCTGCAAGCCTGGAAATAGCCCATAGGCAGGTATTTGAGCTCTGGGGGTTTTGGCCTGGGCGCAAACCCCAGGCACAGTGTATGTCTTTCTCTGCGTACGTTTGCTTTCAAAGAGAAGGGGTTTTCTCCCAGCGTCCTCGTGAGCGTCCCCAGGCAGGAGGCCTCCAGTGGCCCGTGGGCCCGGCTGTGGGCCTGTCGAGAGGACTCCTCACCCTGGCCCCCCTCCCGGGGTGCTGCGTCAGGACACCGTGCTCTCCCACAGAAGCCCTGCTCTGCCGGGAAGCTCTCGAGCTGGGATTGGCCCGGGTCTTCACAACAGCCCTGGGGAGCCACCAGGCTGAGAGGGGTTTCTGCTTCCCAGAGAAGAAAAGGGAGAACCAGAGAGGGGCAATGACTTATCCCGGGCCCCACGGTGAGGGAGAAAGAACCAGATCTTCCTTCCTGAGAGCAGCAGAGCGGAGGGAGCAGAGGGTGGACTCTAGCACCACCCTGCTGCCACCGCTCATTCACTATGTCACCTTGAACAGCTTACCAAACCCCTCTGAGCCTCAGTTCCTGCATCTGTAAAATGGGAATAATAATGTTCCCACCTCATAGGATTGTTAAAAGGATCAAAGCAGTAGGAACAGCGCCCAGGGGGTAGAAGGCTCTACAACAGCTGTTACCAGTGCAACGACGCGGCATCTCTCACGAGGAGTTTAAGCAGAAGGGAGCTCTGGAGGAGACAGCTGTTCCTCACTCAATGAATGCTGGCCCGCTGGAGAGGAGGCGGGTGCTCACGGCGGGTGGGGATCCTGACCCCCTCAGTTACCTTCCTGTCACCTCCCCACAGCTGACACAGGCTGGGACTTTCACCACCACACACCAAGGGCATGGTCTTGGGGACAGGATGACCACTCCCTGAGGGCCACCATGTGCCAGGCGCTGTTCCAAACACATTCCTTTCATTAGTTCCTAATAGGAAAAAGTCCAAATGGGGAAGTGGACAGAGTCTAAAGTACACAACTCTGCCCTGAAGGAATGTCACCTGGGTACAGCTAACTTTGAGCACTTTCCTCATCTGCCTCACTGTCCTGACCCCCAGGGTGCAGTCTGAATGTATACTTGTTTTTTTGTTTTTTACAGAGGGGGTCTTGCTCTGTTGTCCAGGCTGGAGTGCAGTGGCATGATCATAGCTCACTGCAGCCTCGAACTCCTCAACTCCTGGGCGCAAGTGATCCTCCTGTATCAGTCTCCTGAGTAGCAGGGACTACAGGTGCATGCCACCACACCAGGCTAATTTTTTCCCATTTTTTTAGAGATAGGATCTCACTATGTTTCCCAGGCTGATCCCAAATTCCTGGCCCCAGGTGATCTTCCTGCCTCAGCCTCCCAAGTCACTGGGACTAGAGGCATGAGCCATCATGCCCGGCTTTGAATACTTACTTGGTTCTAACACCTCAACAAGCACAAGTACTAACAGTTAGACTTTTTGTTCAAATTCCCTACCTTCTAGCCTCTGATCTGAGGGTTAGGAGTAGTCTGTAGTTGACAGGCAGGTCTCCGGTGATTGACATTCACAGAAGCCAATAATTGGCCTATCTCAGGTTGGACTATTAGCACTGCCCACCTCAGGGCATCCCCTGGTTCAAGGTCTGGTGATGTCTCCTCGATTTGGGGAGCCACTAAGAGGCCTTAATTGTGATGGTCTGTGTGTACGGTGTCTGAGTCTATGTGGATATTTATGTCCACACAAGCTTAGGCAGTCACAGCACATACCTGCGTGTTTCTGTGTGCATTTGTCTCTGGCATATCTGTTTATCATCTGTGTAGATTTGGGTACAAATTTGTGACTTCTTCTTCATCTTTCCTCCTAGGTGTCTTCTCCGACACCCCTGCCCTGCCCTGGGGGGAATTAGTGCACACAGCAACAACCACCCTAGCTCATGGGGGGTCATGCTTGGCTCACATGCCTACCTCTGCCCTGGGGCCGTGAGCTCGGGGGGCTGGATCTGCTTTCGTTCGTGTCTAGATGCTCAGGGCCAGGGACCCTGCTGGTACATAATGGGCCCTGAACAAATGTTTAACAGAAATGAGACGTTTGTGTGTGCGTGCTGGCTTCCACTGTGGACAGAACCGGAAGGACTGGGCACTCTCCGTATGCTTTCTCCCATGACAGGCGATTTGACACGTTTGTTGAGGGGCCAGCTCTGAGCCAGCCGTGCTGTAGGGTCCAGGGGCGCAGAGGAGCCTGGGCCCAGTCTCTGTTCCAGGGCAACCCCCAGGCAGTGGCCACACAGGCATGTTCACACCTGTATCCAGATGTGCTTATTTGTCCACGTATTTACTGTCTGCCTCCCCCAGTGAGACTAGAAGCTTCACGAGAACAAGGACCTTATCAGTCTGGGTTGCCCCAGGGTCCCTAGCTCGGTATCCAGAACGGAGCATAGGCATTCTGTAAATAGTGTTGAAGAAATGAGTGAGGGGCCTTTGTAGGCTGGGTTCAGGGGCTCTCATCATACTCAGGAAGCGGAATATTCTATGATTTAAGGACGAGGCCCCTCCTAACCACACTGCCTCTGAGCCCCTGGGGGTGCCTGTGGAAGGGAGAGGCAGGGCTGTGGTCCCTTGCCTCGCCCCCACCACCCCCTTCCTACTCTGCCTGCCAGGCTGAGGGGGAGAAGCATGGCCAGAAAACCACCCTGTTGGCTCTAGAATATCCTCTCAGGGACTCAGGACCCTCCAGGCTGAAGAGGACCTTAGAGATGATCCAACCCACTGGGAGGCAAAGTGGGCCACAAGGCAGAGCTGGGACTTGCAGGGGTCCCAGGGGACTGGCTGCAGGGTCCATGTCTCATCCACCGCCTGCCCCCAGCCCAGTGCCTGGCCCAGACCCACCCAGAATTCACATCTGCTGATCTTTTCACACCCTGGGGAAAAGGACAGGAGGAGACCAGGGTCGTGAGCTCAGACCAGAGGTGATGTTGATGCAAACATTTGGCA
This sequence comes from Varecia variegata, assembly GCA_028533085.1. NCBI lineage: Eukaryota > Metazoa > Chordata > Mammalia > Primates > Lemuridae > Varecia > Varecia variegata. Next base: position 101,130,587 of record CM052442.1, on the reverse strand, counting down.
TCTCAGGTGGTTTGTGTAGCCTAGCACCTCCGCCCACTCCCCCAGCCAGGCCTGTCCCCGAGGGTCCTTTACTGAGGCTGTTCCCCAAGATTGGTATCCAGAATTCCTGCATATCTTACTGCTGGAAGGCAGTCTTCTCTTCTGATAGACTCATGCTAACAGTGGGTAATATACAGGACTTGAGTTTCTTTCTTTCTTTCTTTATTTTTTTTTATTAGAGACAGAGTCTCTCTCTGTTGCCTGGGCTGGAGTGCAGTGGTGTTATTATAGCTCACAGCAAACTCTAACTCCTGGGCTCAAGCGATCCTCCTACCTCAGCCTCCTGAGTAGCTGGGACTACAGGTGTGCACCACCACAGCCAGCTAATTTTTTTATTTTTTGTAGAGACAGGGTCTTGCTTTGTTGCTCAGGCTGGTCTCAAACTCCTGGCCTCAAGTGATGCTCCTGCCTCGGCCTCCCAAAGTGCTGGCATTACAGGTGTGAGCTACCACGTCCAGCCCTCGGGCTTGGTTTCTTTATCAATCATCTGTAGCTATTGAAATCAATCACTCTCCCCAACTTTTCACCACTAAGAACCCTTTTTAATAACTCTCCCCTACAAAGCCCTCTCAGTTGGAAGGACATTGCTCTCACTCTGCACTGGTGTCCAAGGCCAGCCGTGTATTGAACAGGTACAATTTGGCCAGTGACCACATGCCATGTGACTCTGGTGGCCACATCTTCTCCACCAACCATGACCTAGAAATTCCTATGATGTCACCTATGACCAATCAGAGCTTCCGATCAGCACACACTAACCTGCAATATCACATAGAGTTAATTTAATTTAATTCTAATTAAAAGCAAAAAAAAAAAAACCACCTTAGTGTTTTAGTTAGCTTCATCACAGGTAATATGTAGGTTTTGTGAAATGTTCAAAACAGCTCTTGGCAAGCTGCTGCAGCCTTTGCAGGTGTCTAGCGGGGAACCACTGGCTGTGCCATCTCTAAGTACCCTTTAGCTCTGACTCTCTGAGTATCTTCTTGCCTGGAGTGGGAGTCTTAACCCAAAGGAGCAAGGAATAGTGGGAATGCAGGGACAGGGACTGGGAGCCCTCCTGGGCCTCTAAGAATCATACCAGCTGGGTAGCCACCTACTCTGCTAATGCATGACCTGGGCCTGGTCACACACCCACCCTAACAGTGGGTAGACAGCCCATGATACCTGAGCTGGAAGGGACATGGGGAATCACCTGTTCCTGCTACCTTGTTTTAGAGGGGAGGAAACTGAGGCTGAGAGAGGGAAAGTGACTTGTCCAAGATCACACAGCCAATGCGAGGCAGACACAGGTTTGGAACTTGAATCTCCCAGCTCCCATTTCGATCACAGGACGCGAACAGCCCAAGCGTGGTGAAATCTGGGGTTAGCCTGTGCCGTCCCTGTTCGTACAGACAGTGCACTCGTCACCTAAGCACAGAGCAGGAAGTCGGAGAATATGGCCTGGATCTTGAGCGAGCACCACCTACCAAGCCCAGACGCTCTAACCCTTTCTCAGCGCCTGGAAGTTGATGCCTGGGTATTTTTCAATCCTTGTCCATTCCTGATCTCATCTTCTCCACCCACACCACCCACAGGGGCAGATCCCCGAGCTTCTGCTGAGAGACGCCTGCCAGTCCTGCTTAGCGTCCTCACCCTGTGACTGCAGGATGGATGAGAACCCTTCCTCCCATCCAAAGGCCCGTTAATTATAGATGCAGCCTTGGCTATTAACATCTTGAACTTGATTTGAAAGAGCTACTGACGAAGAACCCTCGGAGCTGGTGCCGCTAAAGAGATGCCAGTCTCTCCTCCACCTCCCACCTGCCTCCCTGCGCAACGTGGTGGCAGTGCAGGCGCAGACCTCGCTGGGTAATGAGTTATATGTTCTATTAAATTTGTTTCAAATGTTGTTTATTGAATTTTCTCCCCTGCAATGTGCTGCTTTGTAGTTTGGCCCTGTTTGGGAAAATTAATCAACAGCTGGGCTTCTCAGGTTGATCATCCGCCTTCCTTGCAGTGGGCAGGAGGTTAATGAGTATTTTGGGGAGTAGGAGGAGGAGGATGGAAAGTGGTTGACCCTTCCTCGCACAAAAGGGGGAGGCAGTTGTGCAAGTGCATCTCTGGGTCCCCTTAAATACGCTCTGTGGGTAGGAGGCCGTGTAAACGGGGTGGAACCGGGTTCTCCAGATCCAGGCCAGGGTGGCATGTGCCTGCCAGCAGCCAGTGGGAGCTCAGCAGAGAGGACCCCGGGACCAGCAATCAGGGAAGTCGCTCTGGGCCACCTGTGCTTTGCTGGAGGAGCAGTGATGGTTCAAGGCGAGCAAGGGCCCTCGAACCATCACCTGGGCTCAGAGAACTTGGGTTTACATGAGGCAAGAGCACTAGCCCAAGGCGACTTGGCCTCAGCCATTCATCCGTTCAGTCTGTGAGTGTTTATCGAGCATCTGTGATAGGCCAGATACCGTGATCGGCCCTCGGTCTCACTTCCACTACGCTAGACTAGATGTGGCCTAAGGTCTCTTTCAGCGCCCGTACTCTTTAACTCTCCTCCACCCCTCCCGCTTCCAGAGCAGGCTTCCCTGTTAACCCCTCCTTTGTGGCACTCACCACAATTGTAATAAAATAATCATTAAGAAAACAATGAGGCCGGGCGCGGTGGCTCACGCCTGTAATCCTAGCACTCTGGGAGGCCGAGGCGGGAGGATTGCTTGAAGTCAGGAGTTCGAGACCAGCCTGAGCAAGAGCAAGATCCCATCTCTACTGAAAAATAGAAAAAAATGATTTGGAAAGCTAAAAAAATATATAGAAAAAATTTGCCGGGCATGGTGGCGCATGCCTGTAGTCCCAGCTACTCGGGAGGCTGAGGCAGAAGGATTGCTTGAGCCCAGGAGTTTGAGGTTGCTGTGAGCTGGGCTGACGCCACGGCACTCACTCTAGCCCGGGCAACAGAGCGAGACTCTGTCTCAAAAAAATAAATAAATAAATAAAATAATAAAAATAAAGAAAACAATGAGGCCGGGCGCGGTGGCTCACGCCTGTAATCCTAGCACTCTGGGAGGCCGAGGCGGGCGGATTGTTTGAGCTCAGGAGTTCGAGACCAGCCTGAGCAAGAGCGAGACCCCGTCTCTACTAAAAAATAGAAAGAAATTATATGGAAAGCTAAAAAT
>CM052442.1:101109344-101127302 GCA_028533085.1 Varecia variegata | reverse complement strand
GCTCGTGGTCCACGCTCAGTGCGTGCATGCTGAATTAACCCAGACATTCGGGAAATGTTTCTTGAGTGCTAGTGTGTGTCAGACACGTGCTAGGCCAGGGGAGACATGGTGAGCCCGTCTCTACTGTCCAGTGGCTGGAGGGGTGAGGCACAGATGAGGCTGTGGCACAGGCTAGTCGCCTCCCTACTTCAGATGTTCTGCAGGCAGCCTGTGGTGGCCTTCAGGACCCTCTGGTTGCTTCTGTTCCCTTCTCTCCTACTATTCCTGGAATTCCAGGACCACCACTGGGGGCTGCTTTGTGTGTGCAATGTCACATCGATGCTAGCAGTACACATGTGTCCTGTGCTTTCCTGTTTACAAAACCCCTTGCCGGGCAAGTGCCTGCTCCTTGCCAAGAAGAATGCCAGCCCTGAGCTGCTGCACTCCCTCACCCACCTGTCACCCCCCCACTCCCAGCTCTGAGCACTGGGACAGAGGGACTCCCAGGTGGGGAGCCTCATCTGTGATTTTCCGGGGAGAAAGAGTGATACGTGGCCCACAAGGCAAAAAGAGAATAGCCTGACCAAATGCCAGCCACAGCGGCCTCTCCAATGCCGAGCAAACCTCGCTGGACCTAATTAGTGCGTGACTGATAAAGCAGCAGCTGACAGCAGACGCATGCAGGGAAAAGAAACTCTGCATAAGGCAGGAGGAGCAGAGAGCCGGAGGGATGAGAGGGAGAAAGGGATGGAGGCCACTTGTCATATCCATCCCCCACCCCTGCCACCCTGTGCTGAGGAGGGGATATCCCAGGCCTGTGGGGCTGAGTCATTCTGTCTGGTTCCCATGCAGGGGGAAGAAGGATAAAGGTTAGGACTGGAAGCCCCTGGAACATTCACTCTCACCTATGTCTGTCCAAAATGAATAGGCGGCCAGTGACCTGAGGCTACTCTGTACAGTTGTGTAAGGTGTGCACTGCACAACCCCAGAGGTGCCCTTCAAATGACAATCATAGATTTATGTATATATTACTTCAGTTTTCTGGCAGATGTCAGCAAAGTGTCTTGAGGAAGGGTACTTTTTCTCATTTGCATAGATATGCTATCTGGCTCCGGTCCCTCAAGAAGCCGCTCTGAAGGTGCACAGATACCTTCTGACGGTTCCAGACAGACACTGAGACAGTTCGGGGAGACCTGAGGAGACGGTAGTTGTGGCCAAGGAAGGACATCTGGGATCAAGTTCAGGCTATGCCACTTACTGGCTCTGTGACCTGGGGTGTTCCTGGGGACTCGGCTGCAGTTCTGTTAAAACGAAGTTTTTTTCCTCCTCTGCTTCATCAATGCCCTTGTCCCACCTGTAGCCCCTTCCCTTTCTCTAACTATTCTCTTTCCTGAGAGTCCCTCCCGGGTTCAGAGAAGGCATTCCTGGCTCATAAGTGCTTACTGAGCAAACGCTTGAGAGGTGTTTATATATTAGGAGATGGCTGTGTGGGGTGTGTGCATGATGGACAAGCCCCTGGAGGAAGCGGGCAGCAGGCTGGGGCAGGACTCCGGGCCTCACCACTGACCACATCCCGTCACCCCTCCAGACAGGCTGACCCACCCCTAGTGCTGGCGATGCACAGACAGGAGGAACAGAACTCAGATTTCTCACCACGCCCTTGGCGCCAGGCCTGAGCCAGGCACTTTCTTTCTCTTATCTCCTTTTGCTGCGTAAGAGCCCCGCAGGGAAGAAATCACCTTCCTAGAGACAGAACCACCCTAGAGAAAGGCTGAACCAGGCTGGAGCTATCAGTTTGCCCCAAGTCACACCACGGGGAAGAGGCCAAGTGATTCCAAAGCCCGAGCTCTGTCCCCTAGGCCGGGCTGCCCTGACTGCAGAGGGGCCGGGAGTGACGGGAACCCAAGTGTCCTGAGCACCTGCGATGTGCCGGGCCCTGTACCGGGTGCCTGTAACGTGTAATTTCACTGTCTTCTCTCCTGCGTGTTTGCTGTTAAATGCATGCTGGTGACGGAGGCAGAAAGGGCTAAGCGAGCCTCGTGGTGGGAACTCTCAGGGCGCATGGGGATGGAGGCTCCCAAAGCACAGAAGGTTTCGAAAGTCTAAGGGATAAAGCTGAGATGGTGGAATAACAGGCGGTGGGAGCGAGTTAGCAATAACCTTATTACAGCTGGTTACAGCAACGACGATGGACAATGACGGTGCTGGTGACGGCAGGATGCTGTCAGCACCCCACATGCAGGCAGGCCCCTGCCCCCTTTAAAAGGAAGGAGCTTTCTATGACAGCTTCAGCTCCCCACTCTGGCCTCATCTCCCTCCCCTGCGTCCCCGGGGCTCAGCCCTCTCTGAGGGGCCAGGGCTGCTTCCAGACACACGGGATCAGGGTGTCTCTCACGCCTTCCGGGCCCTCCTCCCTCTGGGAACAGAATGAAGCTTCTCTGCGAAGCCTGGGCCTGAATCTTCGGGGGTTTCTGGGCAAACATTGACAACATATGGCCCTAATCACTCTGCCTCGGGTTTCATGGTTTCCTTGGTGGTTTAAAAAAAAAAAAATCTTGGCATTTTTAAGTGCCAAAAAAACATTGCCTCTAACCTTCTGGGAAAGCCTGTGTTGGGCATCAGGGGAGGTCTTTCTGAGCATGTAGAGGAGCATGTGCTGGGACCACGGGCAGGGCAGGGCACAAGATGGGACCACAGCAGGGAGGGCACACGTGCTGCAGGCCAGGCTGTCTTTGGTGAGCGTGCGCGTGTGCTCATGCACATGCAAGCAGTGGCGTATATTCCCGATGCACGTCATGTGACTAATGCGTGTGGGCCCTACATGTGCTGTATGGACTATTAACAGACGTACATATGTATGGAGAGCAAGTCAGGGACAGGCTTTAGGCCTGCCGCCCCAGCGTCTTGGTGTGGATGGTAGCTTGTAGGGCCACCCCATGTGTGGTTCATGCAGGGTGCGAGTGTTCTGGGTCAGTGGTGTGACAGCTTTGGGGTAAGCTCAGCAGATGCACATCAGACATCTGGGCTGATCCTAGCCATAAAGCCCCAAAGGTGACAGAATCACATCGGCTTGAGTGTGGCATGCGTGGTATGACTACGCTGGGCTCACACTGTGGGGGTTGGCGCTGTAGGGTGTGTGTGTGTGTGTGTGTGTGTGTGTGTACTGTTGTACCAGGGCCCAGCTCCCCTGGGATGAGGGCTGTGTAGTGTGGACTCAGGGCAGTGGCCTGCAGAGGCAGAGTCTGACAACAGTGACAATGTCCCAGAGGGAACCAGACTGTGGCGGACAGAGGGTCCTGCAGAGGCCGATAAGGGGTCTTAACTAGGGTCCAAGTAAAACGTAGCACATTCACAATCTAGGGGATGCTTCTGAACTACCCGTGCATTTATTCAATGAACATCTCCTGCCACACTCTGCAGGGCACTGTGCCGGCCCAGATGGGCTGTGGGTGGGGAGGGCGGCAGAGCGGGAGAAGGGTAGGGAATTTCTGTTTAGTAGAGGGGACAGAAACATCCACAATGTGCCACCAGCGTGGGCACGTCAGTGTACTACGGACAGGCTCTGTCCCGTGGGAAGAAAGCAAGGAGGCGGCGACTGAGGGGAGGCTGGAGGGTACTCGGGCAGGATCTGGCCCAGGGAGGCTCGGGCAATTCCAGGGGTAGGGACAGAGGGAACAAAGGTGTGGGGGTGGGGCCACACGTGGGCGGGGGCTCCAGGGCAAGGCAGTTTGGGTTTGCTGGAGTGTAGGGGTGGGGTGGGGCTGTGATGAGGGGCAGGAGCCCGGATGGCCTTGAGTGTCAGGCCTCAAACTCTGCCCTGAAGATAAAAGTGGGTTCCCAGGAACAGGTAGTGACTCAGTGCTCCAGCCTGTTTTGGGAGCCCCCTCCCCTAAAGGTAGCACCTGGCCCCTCCTCTCTGCCTTAGAGTCCAGACTGGCAAATCCAATCGCTTATCAATTGCAGAATCATTAAAAAAACAATGATAAACTGAGTGCAAAGAAAGCCCAGAAGTTAAACCTGAGAGGCGTTCCCTTGGAAGGAGTAAGGAGTGGGGGTGGGGAAGGTGCCTCTCCTGTCCGCCGTCCTTCCTCCCACGCCCACACTCTGGGTCTTTATAAGCTGGTTTCCTCCGGACTGTTCTGGCTCCGGAGGGTCCGCAGCCAAGTTCTCAAGGAGTGTGCCTCGGCATGGGAGCAGGGCCTGGAGTGTGCTCCCCACTTAAGGCACCCAGGCTCGAGCGTGGCGCTGGGCAGGGTCGGCTTGATGGGAGCTCAGATCAGACCTCCCTGCAGGAAGGGACAGAGATGGCTTTGGGCCTGGGGAGACCTGGCTTGGGGCTGTGGGCCCAGGAAAGAGAGGGGAACAGGCCCCTGAGGGGGTGTCCTGGGAGCAATGAGAGGGAGGGGCTCGCCTCGGGCTGGGGCGTGCTGAGATGCTCCAGACACTTGTGTGACCTTGCCGGGCTGTGTCCCTATTTGTAAAATGTCAGCAGTGCCATCACAGCCCTCAGAGAGTGGTGAGAGCACATGAGATGGTGGCTACAGAGCGTCTGTATTAGCAGAACTGTGGTGCACATGGGCAGCATGGTGATGACAGGGTGCTCCTTCCATGCCACCATCTGGGGAATGGACACCTCTCCTGAGCTACCTGACAGGTGCCCGATTCCCCTGTCTGTTTGTGGCCACTTCCAAATACAGCTCTCGTGGCTGCAGAACCCCTGTGGCCACAGTTAAGATTTCATCCTGTTGAGGGGCAGCAAGGGTCACTCTGTGGGTCACTCACCCACAGAAGAGGCTGTTCACAGAGAGGTGCTAGGACCCTGGAACCCATGGAGCCCATGGGCCCTGGAACCTGACTGTTGGGTTCGAGTCCTGGCTTCGGTGCTTGTTGGACCTTGGGCAAGTTATTAACCTCTCTGTGTCTCAGTTTCCCTATTTGCAAAATGGGGATTAAAATAGACCTTTCGCTAAGGGTAGAGGTGAAGATGAAATGAGTTAATACACCTAATGCTCTTAGAACGGTGCCTGGCCCACAGGAAGTGCTATAGATGCTTTTAGCATTTTTATTATTACACATGATCCCGTAAGAGTCTAGGCCCACTGCAGGTGTAAGAAAAGAGGCTACGATTTACCTGCTCTGTGCCAAACCCTCGCCCTGTTTCACAACCATCCTGCAAGAAACGTCCACGTGAGAGATGAGCAAAGGGTGAGCCTGCCCTAAGTCACCCGGCGGTGAGCAGCAGGGCTGGGATGCAAACTCAGGTTTCCCTGACCCAAAATCCACTGGGCATCCACTGCAATGCTGGGTTCTCGTACCATGAGGGCACCGTCTCCCTGCTGGGGAAGGAAGGTGGGTCGAGCACAGCTCCGTCCTGTCAGCTCCTGCTCCAGACCGCGGGCGCCCTCCTGCTGCCGAAGCGAGGCAAGCCCGGACTCTGGCAGGCAGGGCCACCTGCTCCTCTCCCACCTTTTCCGTCCCCCTCCCTGCGCCCTGCTCTTCTGCGTCTGCGCCTGATGGCCAGGAAGCCACTGCCCCGGTGCCCTGGGCCTGTCTCAAGGAATTAGATCCCCTCCTCAGAACTTCTAGGAGATAAGAGCAAAATTATTTTTTAGTGTTTTTGGGGAGAGAAGTTTTAAGTAGAATTTTTGTTTTGTTTTTTTGCTTTTACCCCCATTGTTAGTTTTCTTACTAACGCCACTTTGGAATAATTTATTCATGGCCTTTTTCTGCAGTATCTTTCATTTTCCAGACATAATCACATCTCTGGCAGGAATCCCTTCCCCTCCTGGGGTTGATAATTACTCTTGCAGATGGGATTATTGGTGCTAATGACTAAGGGGAGAGGTGGCCGGGGAGGGGCCGGCTGTGTGGGGTGGGCAGCCATGGAAGCTTAGGGGCAGGGCTGGCGGGGGCAGAGCTGGTTCTTCCTTGTTCCAGACCTGCTGACTGGGTGGGGGGCTGAAGCCTGCAGGCCCTGGGCCCCTGGGTGCCCACATCCGGGCGCTTCTATCAGTCCTTCCCAACCACCTGTTCCGTCGGAGCAGACGGGCAGAGAGGTGAGGTCAGTGCCGAGAACCAGCAGGGGAGATGGGGGCCAGGGTTTGCAACACCAGTTTGCAGGAGATGAGGTTCAGGCACAGAGTGGAGAGGTGACTTGGGCCAAGTCAAACAGCTGGTCGGTGGCAGAGCCAGGCTTGCAGCCCTGGCCCGACTCCCCTGCTGGTTCTCAGCACTGACCTTACCTCTCTGCCCGTCCGTCCTGCGGGAGCCTGCCCTGCAGCCCGAAGCCCTAGGTTCCAGGCCTAGCTTGCCGTCCTCACAAGTCATGTCACCTTGGATAAGACTCTTCGTAACTGCTCTGAACTCCAGTTTCCTGACCCGTGAAAGACACCACCACCACCGCCTTGCCTTCCTCCTGGGGGAGCCGTGAGGACCAAGGAGCTCAGGTGGGAGAGGGCTAGGTAAGTCGTGAAGTGGCCCCTGAGGCTGAGGGTCCAGCTACCTCCCAGAAAACACGAAGGGCGGGAGGCCACTTAGACTCCAGCTGAGAAATGAGCTGCCGGGGCTGTCCCCTTTCCTAAGAAAAGGGCTGACAGGGTCTCAGGCTGGTTATTTAGCTTATGTCCACGGCCCTCTCCTCTCCAGGCGGTTTCGGTTTGCGGCTGAGAGTGCCAGCTCGGCTCGGGGTTCAAGCGGCTCTAGGCTCAGCTCCTGGTGGCCACCTACCAACTGTGGAAGGTTCCTCCACCTCCTGAGCCTCGGTCTCTTCAGCTGCAGAGTGGGGGTCCCAACAGCCCCTTCCTACCGGGTTGCTGTGAGGATTAAACAGCATTTGCGTGCAGGATGCCTGGTCTAGGGCCCACTGCAGTTACTTGGTGCTCCAAATGTGAGCTGTCATCACCCGGGCTCGTGCACCTACTTCCTACAGCTGTTTCAGGGGGGCTCCCCTGACGGGGCCCCACCCTCTGGAGCCAGTGGGTCCTGGTCAGGACTGGCCCCGTCTATGCTGGAGACTCAGACACAAAGGAAACCGGGGATATTTAAGGCATGGACGCCTCAGACCTGCCCCAGCAGCTTCCTTCCCTGCTGGAGAGAGCTGCAGGCACTAGGTCTGAGACCCCAGCCCCAGCCCGGACCCCGCTAATGAAGGCACAGATCAGGACATCGGCAGCACGACAGAAAGAGGGTGGTCTGAGACAGCGAACATTTATTTTTTTAGAGCAGGAGAGTCAGCAGTTTTCCCTAATGAAGCGCAAACCATGGGGTCCCAGAGGGGGAAGGCTGGACTCAGCTTAGTGACATAAAACCAATTTTCCCTACTTTGCTCTATAGATTAATTGCTGACATGATTTAACCCACTGGCAACTCCTCTGGCCCCACCATGCCCCCCTTCCCAGGATAAAAATCAGTAGGTATCTGCTCTGGGGACAGCAAACTCAATGTAGAAACAAAATTGGACTGGGAGTTATGTCACCTATATTCCATCGCAGCTCTGCCACGATTTGCTGTGTGACCTGAGATAAGTTACTTTCCCTCTCTGAACTGGTTTCTTCCACTGTACGCTATGGAAGCACTAAGCATTCTTCCAACTGTACCATTATGAAGAGTAAATTCTGTTTCTATAGTGTCACACAAGGCATCTCATTCAGTGTACCCACCGACCCTGAAGGACGGGCATTATTAACCCATTTTACAGATGGGAAACTGGGGCTCAAAGAGACTGAGTTTGTTGCCTAAGGTCACACAGCTACTGAGTGACTGACTTGGGATACCAACCCAGGCCTGTCTGACCCCAAAGTCTGTGCCCTTCTGCCTGTAGCGTGTCCTCTCTGCACACCCCATAATGAACTGTGACATTTACCTGCCACGTGCCAGGCTTTGTTCTAAGCACCGTACATATTTTACCTAATTTATGCTAAGAAGATACTATAGCATGGTACTATTATTTACCCTGTTTCATAGATGGAAAAATAAGTCTTGAGAAGCTTAAGTAACTCCACCAAGACCACATAGCTGGCGACAGCAGAGCTGGGATCTGAGTACTGGGGTGTGTATGGGTATGTCTGTATTTTGGGGTCATTTCTGCCATTCTGCACTGTCTGTGCTCCTCTCCTGACACATGCATGGCAGCTACAGGGTAAATTCCTCATGCCCAGCCAGCATCCAGGAAAATCTTTTACTGCAATAATTAGGAAATTAGTCAACGGCGGGGGGCAGGGGAAGAGAAGCTGGTTTTCTGCTCTTAGGGCTATTAGTCTGTAGACCTCAGTGTGATGAAGAATGAAACAATTAGAACAGGAAACGCACGTGCATTACATACACGTCACCTGGCTGTGATTTTCCGTCTGCAGTCCCTCCTGGCTGCGCCTGTCCTCACCCCCGGTTCCAGCTTAGGAGCCACCCAAGAGGCAGATCTGCCCAGCTGGAGGAGGCCAGGGGAGGGTGACGTCTTTAAAGGACATCAGAAACCTTGGAGGAAAATTCAATCACTGCTCCACTGATCCGGATTATCATAACTCTCACCCGCTTCCTGCCTCCCCTGGTCAGAGCGGCTGAGGTTTTTGTGTGACCTACCAACGGCGCGGAGAAAGGGGAGAAAAATGTGGAAACGAGTTTGTTCATTTGGGTGATGGAGTGCCCGCTCCCCTCGGCACCGTGCAGGGTTCAATAATGGCAGACAGGGCTTCAAAAAATTGCGGCATAAATAGATGAGCCCTTTAAGGTAATAGAAATGCTGTCATCCTGGGGAGAAATATGGGCCCCGAATCCCACGTGAGGGGACTCTGGGGCCCCTCTCCCCCGCCTCCTGCGCTCCCGTCCCCATCACTGTGGAGCTGAAAGGGAACATCCGGGCTGAGGAATGGCCACAGGGCCCCTTATCTCCCAGCCACACGGGAGGAGGCGACTGGACGGAGGGGGGTCTGGGAAATCAAGCCTTTGCAGCCCTGGCAGTGACCTCGCAGGCGCTTCACTGCAGGCACCAAGGTGACAGCAATTAGTCCTACAGCAGCAGAGGCGGCCCCATCAGCCTGGCCGCCTAGGTGAGGCCTTAATTAAGGAAAGGAAAGCCGCTCAGCTGAGGAGCGTGGGGGGCTGAGGAATTGGCCTTCTCCCCTCTGTGTTGAGAAAGTCTATTCTTAGTTCTGCGGCTGCTCTTGGGAACCCAGGAGTTCCTGGTGACCCTGCAGCCCTCAGCCAGGAGGAAGCTTTGACTAACTCTGCTCCATTTCTCACACCCCCATTTCCACCTATACCCCTAAACAGGGCACTCAGGCGGGGACGAGTCAGCCTCTTCAACTGGGAGCCCCTTGGGGTAAATAACAACAGCAGCAGCAGTGGCAGCATCAACAACAACAGTAGTAATAGCTAACACTTGCCGGAAGATCACTAATATGCTGGGCATTCTAAACACTTCATATGTACTAACTAACTTAATTAGCTCAATAATCCTATAGGCTTTACTGTTATTCCCTTTTCACATATAAGAAAACAGGGGCACAGAGAGGTACTGTATCTTGCCCAAGGTCACACAGCTAACAAGCAGAAAACTGGTATTTGAAGGCAGGGAATCTGGCTCCCGAGTCTCTGCATAACCACGACACCGTATTTCACAGAGTAGAAGCTCATGCAGTTGCCCAAAGAACCCAGAGAGCGTTTTGAGAGACGGCTGCCCCAGGCCTGCTGCAGCTGCCTGGTTATCTGAATTTCAGAGAAGCCAATGGGTAGATTCAGGCCCCAGCCCTGCTGGCAAGGTCCCTTGGGAAATGCCATGAAGTTCCTTCCTATAAAGGTCAGTTCCGGAAACTTCTGCTTTAAGGGCATTGGTCCTCCCAAGGATCTCACTCATTTCAGAGTTTGTTGAGTAAGATGTTCATACAGTAGGCACGGTGGAGGTAGGGTGGCTAGGAGGTGCACGGTTAGAGGGAGACATGTCCTTATCCCCTGGGAGACAGACTCTGAGTATGAGCCATGTGCTGTGGGAACAGGGGACAGAGCGGCTGATTCTGAAGAGAGGAGCATTCACAGAAGGCTTCATGGAAGAGGCAGCCTTTGATCTCAGCCTGAAAGGCCGGGAAGGATTTTCACAGATGTGATAAGGGCTGTCAGGAGGGCCTTGTAGGAGGAAGGACAAGCTTGAGAAAAGGCACAGAGGCCCTGGAGAAGATACAGTAGTCCCTCCTTATCTGCGGTTTCACTTTCCGGAGTTTCAGCTGTCTGAGGTCAACTGCGCTCCGAAAATAGGTGAGTACAATATAAGAAGATATTTGGAGGGGGAAGGAGGGCCACATTCACATACCTTTTATTACGGTATATTATTATAATGTTCTACTTTTAGTTGTTAATCTCTCATTATGCCTAATTTATATATTAAACTTTATCATAGGTATGCATGTATAGGAAAAAACAGTATATATAGGGTTCAGTACTATCAGCAGTTTCAGGCATCCACTAGGGGTCTTGGAACATATCCCCTGAGGATAAGGGGTGACTACTATACTGGTTTTGGGGAAGAGTGAGTTATGTGTGGCCACCACGCAGTCTGTGCCAGGCCTTGGTGGGAGATGAGATTAGGGAGGGTAGGTTACAAAGGGCTGGGGTTTGAGCTTTATTTGGTGGGCAGTGAGGAGCCACAGGGGTCAGTGATGTGACTCCAGCCTGCAAGTGGATGGACAGCTCCACTTAGTCCCCGCACCCACAGTTCAGCTGCGTCCCTAGCTCGGGTGGGTGGGGAGAACGGTCCTCACTTCCTGATCATCCCGCACAGAGACAGTGCCATCACAGCGTCAGGGCTCACTTCTACGACATCCCTCACAGGGCAGCGCTGCAGGTACCCCAGGACTCTGCTGGTCTGAGCGCCTCTGTCATGTGACCGCTCACTCTGCACTGCCCCACCCTGTTCACCTGGTCTGGGCGAGGACCCTGGGATCTAAGAAGGCACAGAGCAGCCTTGGAGCAGCAACCCATGGGGCTGTCCAAGGTGCTGAAACCATGCAGTTGCCATTTTTAGGCGCTCCCACCAGAATGACCGGCTCCCACACCATTGTTTCTGCTGGGCAGAGAATTTCATGCTCATTTTGTAGATAAGAAATAGATAAAGTTAGCAGAACTAGAGCTGTGAACTCAGTTTCTTGTTTTCTAGCTGAAGGCTCTTTTCCCCCACCAGGCAGCCCCAGTGCAACTCACTAACACATGCCCCAAGTGCTTCCACTGTTGCTGTCAAGCTAACATGTAACAGACCCAGACTCTCCTTCCACCTCCATCCCTATCTCCATTCCCCAAACACTGACAAGCATGTCACTCCACGGTGCCTCCTGAGACCGACCATTCAGGGTGACCCACAGGTGCTTGGGTGGCCCTGCCTGGAACTACAGTTGTGCATGTTCATGGCTCTGATCCATCAAGAATCTCTTGGTACAGCTCATCCTGATACCCTCCTAGGGGGTGCTGGGCTTGGGGAAGTAATGTTCTCTCACTACACTCCTAGTTTACCAATAATTGCTACCATTTTACCAACTGTCTATTGTATTTCAGGCACTGAGCTATGAACTTTCCATATGAGGTTTCTCATTCTCACAGCAAAGTTTCCTTCTAACAGTTGAGGAGATTCAAGTCTAGGCAGGATAAGTGACGTGCCAGCAGGCAGAGTGGGGACTGAAGAGCCAGGATTTGAACTTAGATTTGTCTGGTTCCGTGGCGACCTTCGGTCAAAGCTCATCAACCAACATGGGAGTTCAGTGGTTCCCACCACAACCGGCTTTGTGGTCCCGGGCAAGTCACTTATCCTGTTTTAGCTTCCGCTCCTCATGTGCAAATTGAGGAAAGTGAAAGTGCACCTCCACAGGGCCCTTGTGAGGCATAAGTGACATAATGCGCACAGCAAGGGCTCAGTGAGTGCTCACTGCCAGTGTGAATACCATTATTATCAGAGCACAAGCTCTTAGGTGGCCAGATGAGTGTCTGATTAGCCTTTCCACCCCGTTTCCCCCCAAGTCCTTAGCAGAGTAAACATCCAGTGTCCTGGGAGGAAGGAGGAAGTGTGTGAGGGTCAGCACACCCAGAGCACCAAGAAGGACCTGCTTCTGCCCCATATCCCCGTGCCCTCGGGGTGGGCACCACCTGGCTGGAGAAGGCATGTCACTGAGCTCCCAGCGGTGGTTCTATGCTACCTCGTCAGCACTCATGTGTATGTTGAGTCTCAGACCATTTTCAGCTCTCAGAGAGTCCAATTTCATAAAGCTATCTCAACTTCCTTCCTCCCTTCCTCCCTTCCGTTATTCTTCCTTCCTTCCTTGTTATTCTTCCTTTTATTTTTTTTCTTTGAGACAGAGTCTCACTCTGTTGCCCAGGGTAGAGTGCAGTGGCATCATCATAGATTGCTACAACTTCAAACTTCTGGGCAAAAGCGGTCCTCCTGCCTGAGTCTCCTGAGTGCATGCTACCACATCCAGCTAATTTTTATATTTTTTGTAGAGATGGGGTCTCACTATGTTGCTTAGGCTGATCTTGAACTCCTGGCCTCAAGCGATCCCCCCACCTCGGCCTCCCCAAGTGCTCGGATTATAGGCATGAGCCACCGCGCCTGGCCTCCAACATCCTTCCTAAGGAGCACTTGGCAGGGACAGCTCTGGTGGGAGGGGACAGCTGAGGATGTGGCCTTACATCCATTGCCATGTTGGCTACTCACATCTGACAGTAGGTAAAACTGATTAACTCCTCCCATTTTACAGATGAGGAAACTGAGGCCCAGCAAGGGGAAGTGACATGTGCAAGGTTACTGAGCCTAGGATGAAGTTCTCCCAACACCAAGAAAAAGGCTTTTTAAATTAGTCCTTAACTAATTTCCCATCTTAAAATCTTTCTAGAAAAAAGGCAGGGTACCTAAATTCACAAACCCACCAACAAATAAAAGCACTGCTAATTATTACTGACTGTGGGAGACTTTGGGGAGAGTCTCAGCTGAATCTGCTCTGCTAATTGTCCCCGCTTTGACCATAGCTGGCTAACTGGGACGTCCCATTCGCTCAGATGCTGGGGTGAAGGCAAGAGTAATGGCTTCCCCCTTGGAGTTGGTGCGTGCAGGAATGAGTCATGCTGGTGGAGAACAAGTGACTGTTCTGTAGCCACCGCCAGAAGCCCCTGTCCAACATCCAACAGGGCCCCAGAAGAGCCTTTCCAGGTATAATGAGGCTGGGCAGGAGATGGATGGGAATTCGCTGGGTCTCACCAAGGCAGCTTGGCTCACGATCTGTCTTAGCCCCAGGCCCCAGGCAGGCGGGACTCCACAGTGAGATGATTCTGACAAGCACCAAGTCCCCCAGCATTCAAGGACAGGAAGTCATTTGAATCCCAGGTAGGAGGAAGAGAGGCAGGGACCTGGTACAGGGGCAGGGGGCAAACAGACGCCAGCCTCCCCTGGCCCTGATTATCCCTTTTTCTGAGGAGCAGTGACTAGGCAGGCACTGGGGGGAAGGAGCAGCAGGGGGGAGAGACTCTCAGCCGGCCCACAGACGACCCTCCATGACCCCCTCCCACGCATGCACACACCTTCTTGCTCCTACTGTCCCCTATTTCCCCCAGAAGGGTGTGTTTCCTGACGTGGTCCCTGGAGTTCACACACTAGACCATCTCAGAGACCAGCCGGCTCCTCTCCCCCCATGTGCCCACCACCCACAGATGCCCAAAGTCACAGCACTACCCTAGTAGCCAGGCTGGGACTAGGGTCAGGACGCCCACTAGCTGGTGCAGTCAGCTTCAGTCACCTGATCACTCGGCTATGTGAGATTTTCACTCCCAACTATTGTCTCCTACCCAAACTCAAAACCTAGGGCGTTTCCATTTTTCTGTAGAAGTTATAGACAAAAACTCACATCAACAAAGGTAAATTAGAGAAGAAACCTCTAAGAGGAACAGACTTCCTTCCCTTTCAAAGATGCCAAAGAGTTCATTTTCACCCCGTTTTGTCTGCACTGGGGAGGAGGAAGAAGGAGCTGAACAGTGTTTTGTCCTGAGCCCTGCTCTGCACACTAGGGGCAACCTGCCCTTAAATGACACTGTCACCAGGCAAACCCTCACGCCCATATGACAAGGGCTTCCTTGTAGATCACTGGATCTCCACCTTGGCCTCAGCCAGACCACACCTAGACCAAATACATTAGAATCCCTGGGAGTGGGGCCAGGCACCGCTGTCTGTGAAGCTTTCCAGGCAATTTCAATGTGCCCCCCAAGTTGAGAACCATGGCTGTGTCTCACCTTCCTACTCCAAGTGGGGACCATTGGCCAGCAGCACTGGCATCACCTGGGAGCTTGTTAGCAATGCAGACCCTCAAGCCTGATCCCAGACCTACTGAATCAGAACCTGCAGTTTAACAACGGCCACAGGTGATGGGCAAATTCACTGTCATCTGAGAAGCGCTGCTACAACGTGCTCTATAGATTCCGTTTCTACACCTGACAGCAGCCTCGTAAGGCAGGTGTTCCATTTCACAGGTCAGGAAACAGAACCTAAGAGAGGCTAAGCCACTGGTCCAAGGTCACACATTAGGTGAGGACGACAGTTCAGGATGTGAGCCAGGTCTCGTTCCAAAGGCCACACTCTTTCAACTGCACGAACCGCTTCCTACAGCACAGTGAAAACTATGGCCAGGGGGGACCCCGAAATGTTTGGGTCCTCATCCCCACGGGGCATGCCCCACCTCTGAACAGGATTCCACTTCCAGTGTCAAATTCCCCAGAATCAAACCTCATAAAGACCAGCATAATTCATGAGGAAATATGAATAGTAAACAAACGTGTGGGGCAAATGTTCACTCTCCTCAGTAATCAGAGAAATGCAAATTAGAGCAGCATTCAGGAGCCATTTTCTACCTATATAATTAGCAAAAATTAAAAAAAAAATGTTAGCAAAGTTACTGTGAAATAGGTGCATTCATACCCGACTGGTGGCAGTATAGATTTATATAACCCTTGAGGAGAATAATATGGCAACATCCATCAAAAGCCATAAATATATTATGCCCACTGACCCTGGGAATTCACCCTAAGGAAATAATTCAATAGGAGGGGGAAAGCTATTTTTATGAAGATGCTCATTGCAACATTCGCTGTGAACACTGGAAACAACTTAATATTCAGCATAAGAGAATGGCTGAGTAAACCGGGGTACCTCTGCTCCTGCAGTGTTACGCAGCCATTTAAAACGATAATTAAGAAGCCCAAGCAGCAACATAGAAACCGGGTGAAAGAAAGCAGAATGCCACACTGCATATACGCACTGTGGTTATTATGGTATAAAAATATTGCGTGCATCAGGATAGGGAAGACAGTCAGTGTTTCTGAGCTAAAGGATGATGGAAGGACCCCTCCTGCTATCACCTTTACAATGACAAGCCCCAGCCCTTGAAGAACAGCCTCAGGGCTCTCTGGGCACAGACTCTCCCTCTGAGGGGACACCAGGAGGCACTCCCACTCTTCACCCAGGGTGCTGGCCATACCCCTGTTTGCACTGGGAGCGGGGAGCTGGCCCGCTGGGGATCAGGAAGGCCATGGGAGGCCCCTCCTGTCTTACCATGAAGCCTGGGGCACAAGTGCAGCCCCCGGTGATGCTGTGGCAGTCAGCGCCGTTCTGACAGGAGCAAGGCAGCTGGCAGCCATCGCCGTAGTAGCCAGCAGGGCAGGATTCGTTGCAGTGGTGGCCAGACCAGCCTGGCTGGCAGGTGCAAGCTCCGGTTACCGGGTGGCAGCTGAGCAGACAAGAGAAAGGTGACAAGACAGTCCAGTCTGAGATGCAGCCATGTCCCACCCTTACCCCACCCCAAGTCTCGTCTGCCCAGGGTAGCAGGATCAGAGGGCCTCTGAGGTTAACTTGCGCAATGTCTTGCTTATCAGAAGATGCTAAGGCCACATGGTCTTAATTAGCACCCAGCAACTGAGGCTCATGGTGGTTACGTAACTTGTCTAAAGTCACACAGCAAGGAGGTGGCAAGATCAAGATTACAACACAGGTCTTCTGACTCCCAAGCAAGCATTCTTTATAATACAAACACGGACACCAAAGCAGAGGGAGGCTCTTTAGTCCCTAGCCTTACGGACTATGCGGTCCAAAGTGTGGGGACAGGTACGAGAAGGTAGCAATGACACCCAGTGGCTTTCCATATCATAGGTGCTCAATGAATATGTTGGCTGAGTTAAAACAAGACCTTGGGGCAGATGTGGCCTCCTCTCTCTGATATTGTCTGCCCTGGAGATGATTCCCCCACCCTATCCTTTGCTGGGGCTCATTTTTAAATTTGTTTTTAGAGATGTGGTCTTGCTCTGTCGCCTAGGCTGGCGTGTAGTAGCTTGATCATAGCTCACTGGGCTCAAGCAATCCTCCCACCTCAGCCTCCCGAAGTACTAGGGTTATAGGCCTGAGCCACCGTGCCTGGCTTGCCAGGGCTCGTTAATAGCATGTGAGCTCTTCTCCATCCCCTGTCTACCTGGGCCAGAAAAAGGATGATTTGGCTAGGGGCAGGGGCTCCCTGGCAGGACCTCTAGAGAGTGGGGCCACCTCTGGTGGCAGCTGTCTGATCAACAGCCAGTGTCCATCCATGATCAGGGGATGCTGGGTGTGGTGACCACGTGCTGCTCAGGGCTCCTGGGGGGGGCACAACTGACCGACGGCCAGAGCTGCTGTGTCTGAAATCCAGAAGCCACATTTCCCACGGGTGCTCCCAGCTGGAGCACAACAGGGACACCAAGGTGGGCACACCCCTGGGAGATCTGGGGCTCCGCTGATGGGCTCCTTGGCTTCAAGACTTCCCATCTTGCCAGACTTTCTTGGAACTGTGCTACGTTCGGGCTGAGACTCTTCCACCCAGCTTCCCTTCCTGCCCTCTCCCTTGCACCGGTCAGACCTACACTGTGGTCCGGCAGCTCTCCCCGCCTCCCGAGCTCCCTCCCCATTCCCCGCCTAGAGTGCCCCCTAGTAAACCTCTTGCACTTGGCATCTGCTTCTGGGAGGGCCCAGACGAACACACTGGAGAAGTGCTGGATGGTAGAGACAGACTTCTTAGATTCCCTGTGTCACCTGCCTCCTTCTCTGGAGTCTGGCTCAGGGGACATAGGAGGAGCAGGCACCGGGCTGGCAGGAGGAGCCTGGCACAGCCTTGGTTCTGCTAAGTTCCATAGGGACAGGGCTTTGTCTCTCTGGATCCTTGGTGGGTCCCCGGTGTCTGGCTCACATTCACTGCCCAATTAAATATTTGGGAATGAACATAGCTTTCACTAAGTATAATTATTTTCCGTTGATTATTTATTATTTTCTATCAGTTTGTTTACCAGCTGTCTCCCCGGCTAGGCTGCAGCCCCACGGGGGGAGAGGCCTTTGTCCTGTTCCCCTCGCAGGGCCCAACAGAGTCCCTGGCACACTGGAGGTGCTTAATACATATTTGGCGAATTAATTAATGAGAAAACTAATTGTGTGAAGCCCAGCCAAGCTGTTTCTCTTCTAGGGACCCTGCTTTTCTCACAGACGATGAGGAGGTGGACAAGAGCTGACAATTACTGAATACCAAGTAGCTAATAATCACTTTGGAAAATGTTTAGTACGTTTAGCCTCATTAATCATCACGTCTAAACAATGATCAGATACCACTTCTCTATCAAAACAGGAACGATATATTTAAAATGCTGATAATTTTTAAATATAAACAATTTGGGGTTATGTATCAAGGGACCTAAAAATATTCAGGCTCTTTGGTCTCGTAATTCCATCTCTAAGAATCTATCCTAAGGAAATAATCTTTTTTTTTTTTTTTTTTTTGAGACAGAGTCTCACTCTGTTGCCCGGGCTAGAGTGAGTGCCGTGGCGTCAGCCTAGCTCACAGCAACCTCAAACTCCTGGGCTTAAGCGATCCTACTGCCTCAGCCTCCCAAGTAGCTGGGACTACAGGCATGCGCCACCATGCCCGGCTAATTTTTTTTTTCTATATATATTTTAGT
>CM052442.1:101072443-101109244 GCA_028533085.1 Varecia variegata | reverse complement strand
TTAGTAGAGACGGGGTCTCGCTCATTGCTCAGGCTGGTCTCGAACTCCTGACCTTGAGCGATCCACCCACCTCGGCCTCCCAGAGTGCTAGGATTACAGGCGTGAGCCACCGCGCCCGGCCAGGAAATAATCTTAGTTGTGGAGAAAGATTTATGCACAGAGATGTTCCCTGAAGCATTATTTATAACAGTGGAAAATGGAAGCAATTTAAATAATAATAAATATATGTGACCAGGCTATTGAAGCACCAGGCACTTTACGCATATATTTCTAATCTTCAAATGAGCTTGTGAATTAGGCATGTGAGCCTCTATTTTACAGATGCCACTCGGAGGTTATGTGACTTGCCCGAGGTCACACGGCTAAGTCGGTGAGTGGTAGGTAGAGCTGGGATTCAAAGCCAGGCCTGTCTGGCCATATGTTATCCACTGCCCTGTGCACTGGTGACATGAATTATGACCATCCATATGCAGGAATGTTAGAGATGTACTCAATTGTTTTCCAAAATATTTTACGATATAAGCTTAAGTGAAATAAGCACATTGTATACCAAGTCATGATCTAAAATATGAAGAAAGTGATGTAGATACAGACACAGATGAAGAATGAACAAATTACAACAAAATAGCTTTTGCCTTTACCTCTTGGTTGAGAAATTATGAGTGATTCTGGGTTTTTTTTCTTTAAATGTATTCTCTAACTTCTAAAACTGAGCATCGATTATATTTATAAACAGATAGAAAGCAATAAAAATCGTAAATATGTAACAAAGAAGAATGGGTGTAAGGGATGAGTGTTTGAGGATTTTCTGACCTTCACGGTTCAAGAAAAATTCCTGCCTGAGCCCCGAGCACTGGAAGGGGACACTGTGTGAGTGGCCCTGACTCTCAGCCAGGTGGTTTGGGGCACGACTCTCTCTCCACACTTCTAGCAGAGCCTTTAGGCACAGCCTTTCTAGGTTGCAGCTTTCCAGGGGCCTCTCTGAGGCTGACATTTCTGGTAGAGAGACCAGCTCAGTCACGGTTATGGAGATCGACATGCTTGACCCCAGGAATGACCTGGCAGGTCCTGGCTGTAGCCGTCAGCTCTGCCCAGACCCGGAGATTCTAAAAGGTCTCAGGCACATTTCTGCCCTTCCCATCAATAGATCCTTCTGCTGTCTCTGCCTCGTGAATGGTCACGCTGGAGCTCACCTGTTACCTGCTCTCGCTTTGGCCAGGGCACCACCCTGCGGAAAGCATGCCGGGCACACCACGGGCCAGCAAACACCGGCTTCTAAGAACTCCCTGTGTTTCCCACGTCTGATCTCTGTTGCCATTGAGTAGGCTGCTTAGGGATGTGTCCAGGTGCTAATTTTACCTTTTACTCTGAGAACCAGAAGGCTTAAAACCAAATCTGCAATCATTCCTTTCTTTCTTCTTCTTATGTGCCTACAATTCTATTTCCAAACATGGGATATGTATTTTCTTAATTTGATTACTTATATTATCAAAAGTCCCTTTGAAAAGAGCGTGGGGAGTGACAGCTGACAGTGATTACGACTGAGAACTGTGATCACCGTGCTCGGAACCTCTGTCTCTCAGCAGAGGGACCTGCACGTCCCCCTCTCCCAGGCATCTCTTCCTCCCCGTGGGTGACCCCTTCCCCTCGGGTCACATGGTGGGCCAGGGACTGCCCTTTAGGCTCAGGCAAAAGTCTCGATCGCTGCTGTTTAGGCTGGTCCCGTTCTCTCTGGCCTTTTCTTTTTTCCTATTTCCCCCAGACACAGATTAATCACAAGTTAATAGGACCCGAAAGCTGAAAAATACAGGAATCTTTTCAGAGTGGATTTTTCTGCCTTTCTTTAGGCTGCTATGCGATTTCTATCAATGCCGCATCTGTTGGCTAAATCAAATCTTTCAAAGGTAATACACGATCATGGCTGCTGGAATTAGTCTATGACAATCCAATTGTCGAGGGGACATTTAAGAGGCCTGACACACAGGCGCTCTTTCTCAAGGTTATCGCTTCATGAAGGAGGATGGTGTGCTACACACACAAAGGGACTGGAGTGTTGTAAGGGGAATGCAATGTTGGGGAGTCTCACTGGCCGCTGCTTCCTTCCCAGGGCTTGGATTCAAACCCTGGGGAGCAGCCTCACCAGACGGGCAGGGAACAGAGAGGATGGGGCTAGGCAGGTGGGGCTAGGTGGGTAGGGCTTTTTTTGGTTGGAGGGTGGGAGTACTTTGTCTCCCTGGGGAAAGATGCTCAAGACGTTGCAAGCCGTCGTGGTGGGGACCTTGCTGCAAGCTCTGCAGAAGCCAGGGGAAAGAGAGGCTGGGCTTCTAGGGATCCACACGCCATCCCCCAGGGAGTTGGGTGGAAGTTTCACTTTCAAAGACCATAAGATTGGTATTCAACCCCCCACTGCTAAATTTGACTGGCTTTAAAACAAACAAACAAAAAAACAAAGACCACAAGAGAACTTTTCCCCCCCACTGGGTCGATGAAAGATGATGGGCAGATTGGGAAACTGAGGCATAGAAGAGAGAAGTGCATATATCAGGACATTTGCTTAGACTGAGGTAGGTCTGAGGCCGGGACTCAGGGTCCCAACCCCCACCCCGTACCTACAACTTGGCTGCCTTGAGATTAGACGTCACAGAGTCATTCCTTTGCTTTTCTTGGATCTCAAGAGAAGGATCTACACCAGGAGAAAGGCTCACGGGAAGAGAAGGGCTCACCTGTGTCCACACAGAGGAAGAGAGCTATTTTCTGTGTCCACGAGGACAAAGTCAAGCGTAGCATGAGAGTTCAGTTAGACCAGAGGCTCTCAGCCTCGTGCAACTTGGCCTCCCCCACCACACCATGGGACATCTGGCAACGTCTGGAAACATTTTTGGCTGTCAGAACTTGGGTAGCGGAGAGGGGAGTTCTACTGGCATCTAGTGGGTAGAAGCCAGGGATACTGCTAAAAATTCTACAATGCACAGGACAGCTGTCCCTAACAAAGGATTATGCAGCCCAAATGGTTAATGGTGGCAAGGCTGAGAAACCCTGAGCCAGACCGAACAAGAAACTTTGTGAATGTCAGGTGCTCAGTCACCCGGGCAGTGTGCCAAGAGAAAGGGGTGAAATACTAACAAAGAAAAAAACAGGGCAGACAGCAGCTCATGGGCAGAACCACCTAGAGGGCTGGGCTCTTTACGATGCACTCAGGCACTCTCCTTACTGAAGGTCTGCTCTGCGCCGGGCACCAAGCAACCCTGAGGCTGGAAGCTACAGGGATGGATGAGCCAGGCTGCACGTGCCCTCAAGGAGCCCAGGCCTGTGACAAAGCTCCCCTTTGGAGGTGGTGATGCAGATACTGAGGAGTCCAGCCGGGGGTGGGGGTGCAGCCTGGCAGGCACACTCAGAGCCCCCACTGCTATGAACCCCTACCGCCTCCCAGTCCCTGAAACATGACACACGTTAAAGACAGTAAAGCAAATAATCATCAATATTGGATGGGCTGAGATTAGCGACAGAGGAAAGGGAGTCCTTCCAGATTAATAATGCATCGAGGACTCCTTCAGAGGAAGGATAAATAATGCAGGGCACGGTTGCTCGGGCACGGGAGGCAAACAATAGCTCTTTAATTTGGGGCTTGGTTGGACCTCTGTGGCAGGGATTCTCCCTGCACTGGACCTTAGCAGCAGCCTTGCTTCCTGTCCCTGAGAGGGTCCTCCCTCGGCTTCCCTGCAGGAAGGGGGATCCTGGTGTTGCCTTCCACCCGTGGGACAGTCTGAGCCAGCTGCTCAGTCCCCTGGCCAGCCCTGGAGCTCTCACTCTGCCTCCAGACCCAGCCCAGATGCCGCCTCCTCCAGGGAGCCTTCCCTGACCAATGTAGCAGTCTCTTATGGTGTTTTCTGCACACAGTCCTAGGTCGCAGTTACTTGGGCACATGTTGGGATCCAGCAGGGCCAGCCAAATATATTTCATCAATTCTAATATGCATGTCTCCACATTTTTACCTCTGCGCCACCGAGTGTGTTACACAGTCAATGGTACATCATGGTTCAGTTGACAGGATTTTCCTTTTTAAGTAGTACATAAAATAAAGCCATGCCTCACTACTGGTGTTGCCTTGTCTTTGAAGAAATACGATACAGGGTGCTCAGTGTGTTACCTCCTCACAGGCCAACTCTGCAGGCACTCAGTGTCTGTTGAATGAATGAGGGAACGAATGCATGCCTAGGTCATACACAGGCCAGCTTGGTTGGCTCCAGGACCCTCTGTAGACGGTGTCCTTCCCGACCCCTCTGGCTTTGCCTGGCACCACCCAGCCACTCAGCTCCAGGGACTGAGGACCGTTTTGGACTAACTCCCGACACTTGCTGAGATGTCTCTGCTTGCAATGGCCAGAGGCTCCGGACAGACCCGTGAAAATCAAAAGCTGGAAGTGAAGGGGGGCTGAGGCCATGTGCTCAGACAGCCGGCAAAGCAGCCCTCCCGCAGCTGTGTGCAGGCCCGGGGAGAAGCAATACCGTGCCCGCCCCTCACCGCCCAGGTCAGGGGCAGCCTGGGAGCAGGGCCGGGGAGGCGTTTTTCTGGGGCCGACAGCCTCATGTCTCACCGGAGGGCAATGTGGGCTGCCGTGTGCAGCAGGAAGGCAAGGGAGCTGGGAGCGGCAGCCTGGGACAGCTCTGGCTTCACAGGTTCAGACTGCTTTGGAAGCAGGGGTGGGACCAGCTTCTGCCATGTGTCCCCAAGCCACACAGGACACAGAGTGCAGGGAGAGGCTAGCCCCAAGCCCAGGCCCTGAGGAAGGGCTGCCCTCTGTCCCCCTGCTCCTCTACCCTTGCCAGGGCCTGCTGGACGACCCTCTCTAGGCCTCAAGGCCCCAGGATGGGCCAGATAGATTTATTTTTTTTAATTTGGAGAAAGGGTCTCACTCTGTTGCCCAGGCTGGAGTGCAGTGGCACGATCATAGCTCACTACAGCCTCGAACTCCTAGGTTCAAGCAATCCTCCTGCCTCAGCCTCCTGAGTAGTTGGGGCTACAGGTACGTGCCACCATGCCCGGCTGGGCCATATTAATTTTTAAGGTCCCTTTTAGTACTGATGTTCTGTGGCTCACCCTGCTCCTGCCCTAGTGGCCCTGTCTCTAGTTAGATGCTGTGTGTGTGGAGGGGAAATGTCCTCCAGGACCATGTACCCAGAGCTTGTGGCACCCTGAGCCCTGCCATCCCAGCCCCAGGACCACGCAGCCCCACCCCACCCCTACTCCGATCCCTTGAGCCAGCTCCCTCCTTGCTCCCATGCGTGGGGTCTCAGATTGGCCCATTTTGAAATGCGGGCAGCCGGGTGCAGTGGACAGAGGCAAGTGACCTGGGTTCCGGTCCTGACTCTGGCTATGTGGCCTTAGCATCCCCCCTTTTCGTCAAAGTGGTTATCAGAGCCGATCGCTGAGGTCTCAGCTCTCTCCCCACCCTGCCTGGATGGCCACACCAGAGGTGGGGTCCGTGGCCTGAGGAGGGGTCTTCACCAGAGCCCACACTGTCCCTGTCCCTGGGCTCACCTGTCCCCAGCTCATACCTGATGGTGGTGTCGGCATCGCAGGGGCAGGGCAGGGTGCAGCCCGGGCCGTGCAGACCCTCGGGGCACAGCCGCTCTTGGCAGCGCGGGCCCTTGTAGCCAGGCTCGCACTCGCAGGCGCCCGTGGTGGGTGAGCACTGGCCCCCGTTGTGGCAGTCACAGCGCTGGGAGCACTGGAAGCCGAAGGTCCCGAAGGGGCACTCCTCCTGGCACCTGTGGACAGCAGAGCAGAACAAGGCTGTGGGCTGGGACCCCTCACTGGCCCTCAGGATCCACCAGCCCCAGCCCTTCCTGCACCAGGCCTGGGCCTGCTGTGCCCCACCCCCGTGCCTCCTCGCTCTTCTCTCCTCCTACAGGGGGTGTTCCTGGGTTTAGTTCACCCAGTCGGTGCCCCAGCAATGAGTTTGTACTTTCATATTTCATTGACTCCAAGCCTTATGCTTTCTTTTCACTTATAAAAATTGTGGTAAAATATACGTGTTTGAATGTTGGAGTCCCCTCGAAAACTCATGTGGAAGCTTAATGGCCAATGCAACAGTATTAAGAAGTGTGGTGTGTGGCAGGTGATTAGGTCGTGCGGGCTCTGCGTGAAGGGGTTTGTGCTCTTACAGAAGGGCTGGAGGGAGCTGGCCAGGTCCCCTTTTGTGCCCTTCTGTCCCTTCCACCATGTGAGGATGCAGCATTCAAGGCACTAATTTGGAAGCAGGGACCAGGCCCTCACTAGACACTGAACCTGCCAGCTCCTTGATCTGGGATTTCCCAGCCTCTAGAAGTGTAAGAATGAATTTCTGTTGCTTATAAATGACCCAGTCTCAGGTATTTAGCTACAGCACCATGAGAAGAGTAAGACAATATGTAACATAAAATTTACCATTTTAACCGCGAAGTGTACGGTTCAGCGGTTAACAACATTTATATTGTTGTGCAACTATCACCACCATCTGTCTCAAAAACTTTTTCATCTTCCCCGACTGAAACCGTGTACCCAGGAAACAATAAACCTCATGTTTTCAAAACATATTTTAACATCTCTGAAATTAGGTAAGACTCACAACTCATGGCATATCCTAGTTTAATTACTGGTGTTTTTCATTCTTAGCAGTATGAAATAATGATGCATCTTACAATCAGTGGCACCTTAGATTTGATGAAATGGGGCAATTTCATTTCTACACAATGTCTGTTTTTTCAGTCTTTTCGGCAGATGCACAGTCTCTCTCGTCCCACTGGGAGCTGTGTCTCCTCCCCTGGTATGGCATTTCCCTCGAGTAGAAGAGGCATCTTCTTTCATTGGACAGGGGCTTCCCCCATGACAGGGGCTATTTCCCCTTCCTTGGATTGGGGGTCCCTTTGAGGCAGGGGCTGAGTCTCTCCCATTAGCCTGTGAGCCCCCAAGGAGGGGGGCTGGGCCCCTTTGTGTCCTGCACGTGCTTGGGCTGGTGCTCAGAGCTCCCCACCTAAGGATAATTATTTGACCTCATTTGACTCACATCCACTGGTGAGTCAAATCCTCTGAGAACCCCACTGCTGACCACCCGGCTTCCTGAGCATGCCCCAACACCCTTACCCCAGCCCTGGGCTGTTTCCTGGGGGATGCAAATCTTTGCCACAGTAACTGGATCCTGACAAGTTAAGGGTAAACCTGGGGGCACTGGGGTAAAAGAGGGGGATGACTCCTGTACCCCAAAGACAAATGGCCTTTGGGTTATCTGCGTCCCAGCACGGCTTCAATGGCGCCGAGGACGGGAACTGACCTAAAGCACTGGCATCCGCTTCCTCCTCATAACATGGGATGATCATAACCAAACCTCATCAGTAGTTGGAGGATTAAATGAGATACTGTATGTAAATGTTTAGAAAGGCGCCCAGCCCATGGTTGGGGCTCAGTAAGAAACGTGAGTTATTATTACTATTCCTCGTGTCAATAGGGTTTTCTACAGTTCTTATAACAGAAGGTCTGACGGCTGACCTTAAATTCTGGCATGGAAAAGCTCAAAGGGAAGAATTCTAAAATGTGGAGTGGACTTGAGGAATTATAAGAGTTTTAATTATCATATTTTTCCATTTTCCAGGTTTTCTATATGTCTTCTACAACAATGAGGGAAAGGTAACCAGAACTGTTTTTTAAAGAAATACAATACAGCCCTAACTTGTTTATCATACATCTTGGAGGGACACGGGCTGGAACCAAGCACTCTCCTACAGACAGGGCAGGGAGTGCCACGTCTGGGTGAACCCGTCTGTCTGTCATGAGGCGAGTGGCCAGACTGCAGCGGATGGATGCAGCAGGGCCGGCCAGTGTGTCGGGGACGGAAACAGCCTATGCATCGAGGCTCTAGCTACGGCAACTCAAGATTGGGGCATCCCTGCCTCTCTTCTCTGTTTCTGTTGCTCTGTGCCCACGATGAGAGAGAGAGAGAGAGGACAGTGGCTGGGGACTGGCCTCGGCTCTCCCCTCTGAGAGCCGCTGTGGCAAGCGAGTGACCTGGCAGAATGGAGGGGCAGCAGGGGTGAGGACGGCGGTAGCCCTGGGCCCCATAGAGAGAGGGGCTTCCTGCTGCTCAGGCCCCACAGCCCGTCCCTAGCCCTGCAGCAGCAGATACTGTCATCACCCTCACTTCGGAGTCGAGGAGGCTGACATGAGACAGTGCGGCGACAGTCCCAAGCACACACAGCCTGCAAGTGGCTAAGATGACCCCCAATGGTCTCCCTGCAAATCTTGCTGCATGTTAGCCCACCCGAGGCCTCACAAAGGGACAGAGAGCAGAAAACAGAGGGGGAAAGAGGAAGGAAAGAAGGGGATGTCTGGAGAAGGAATGGAAGGTAGAAGACAGAGGAGGAGGAGAAGTAGGATGGGAGAAGGAAGAAGGGAAACTGAGGCGGGAGGGGAGGACAAAGAGATGGACCATCACTATCTGAACTCCCAGCCTCTGTTCAGTCCGTGAATGAATTTCTCCAGAAGTCACTGAGCTGTGCTTGCCTCGAATGTCTCAAATGTCAGGAGAGAAAACTCAAACCAGGAGACATCCCCTGATGCCTCCTCCCTTTCACGCGAACATTCCTGCTCCCTCCTGCCTAGCAGGACTGGCAGAGAGCCCTGACCCCTGAGCTCCCCTGAAGGGCACCTCCCTATCCTGCTATAGTTTTGGGGTGACTGGACCCACAGCCCCAGAAAAAGAATCTGGAAATGAAATATTGACAACCTAATCCATTTACATAATCAGCCTCTTTTTTTTTCCCCACTCACAGTTTAAACAACTTATTTATTTAGAGATCAAGCATCGACTGCTAATGAATTTTACACAAAGCATGCTAATAACGGGGCCCGTGGAACAGAAGGGTAATCACAGCAGGAATTAGTTTTCTACTTAAACATCCTTCCTTTGCAACATATCAATCTAATGTGTCCGATATTACCATTAACAACCAGATACATTGCTCAATTAAATTACAAAATGAGCTGCAAAGCCCTCGTTACGTTTCGTGTTTAATTTGCACAGGACTCTGCCTATCCGGGGAGGCCTGCATTATTACACCCACTCAACTTTAATATGCTCGTGATGATTTGGGGTGAGTTAATGCGGCTGTCGCCTACAAAATTAATGGAGGCAATTTTACAAAATATTAAACACCAGGCAGCCCGTTTAGGTGAGAAACCCAAATGCTACCCGGCCTCCTACTGAACTCTCCTGCGGTTGGTTGGCGATGCTTGCCGGAGGGCGCTTTGGCTTTGCGGGTTTTTCTCTGCCCTGGATCATGGGCCAGGCTCCAGTAAGAAGAGAGATTTGGGATTATTCCTCCCACTGAACACCTCCCAATGGGGTCGGGTCTACTGGTGCTGAGTCCAGCTGCCCAGAGCCCTGGGCCTGCTGGTCTGAACAACTGATGGGCTGTGTGCACTGTCAGTGCACTGAAACAAAGGAGCCCTGTTCTGGTTTGGGGGTCTTCCTGGTCCCTGCCCTCTATGGCTCATCCTGAGATCCTGAGCACTTGCTTCTTGGGGGCGATGGTGAGCATGGGAGGGTGGGCTCAATGCGTCAGTCCTCCCTCCGGAGTCAGGCAGGGACGGGTCCCCAGATGCCACACCCCACGCTCTATGGCGGGGAAGCTCACGCAGATGAATGCTGGCTCACTAACAGAGCAGATCTGGCTTAAAAGGCTTCAGGCTGGAGGCAAACAAGCCCCAGGCTAACGTCGCTAAGGATGTAGGGCTGATTCCAGCAAGAGCTGGAGAAGCCCCAACTATGAAGGACGCATTGGTTGACTCAGCCTCCATCCCTGTTTTCTGGTGTCACCCGGGCAGAGAATGACGAACAAATGTTCTCACCTCATTTTGTCTGGGAAGAGTAAAAACTCCAGGGGCCAGAAATGAAACATGGATCCCCATGGAACCCAGCAAGGGTTATGAGAGCCTCCTCTTTATTTTTCTATTTTTCTCTTTTATGTCTCTACAAGTCATGCAGAAGAGAGAGCCTCCTCTTGACTGCTCTGCTCTCTGCTCAGAGAGGCCCCTGCGGTCAAGAGTGAGAGGGAGGAGGCCTGGCCTGGGTCCCACTCGCCACCACGCACGCTGGTGGTTGTCTCTCCCTCTGCCACCACGCCTGCCCTGCCATCATCGCATCCTGCTCCTGGCGGTGGCAAATGTGCACGTACGGTAATTCCACAGTTACACGTTTTGTGGATTATCCACTCTGCAAGGCTGGTTTCATTCCAGGACATCGGTGCCTTCGTTCAGTCTGCTCTCGGGCCACAGGCCTTCAGAGGATGCAAACTGATGTCAGTATCCTTTTGGTGGAACTCAAATTAGGAATAAAATTCCACTTCTAGTAGAAATTGTACAAAACGTGTCAACTGATTTTGCACTCTCGGCTTCTGTGGATCTGGGCCATTGCCTCCCTCCAACGGTGCGGAGAGTAGGGAGAGGGGGCAGGTGCTCCCCTTCCTCCCCCAGTTAAGCCTATGCAAGTTCAAGGCTGGAGCACGTGGGCTGGGGGACAGGGTGTGCTCTGCAGGCCAGGGCCGGGAAGGACGAGTTGATGACTCTCCCTGGCAGGGAGACTGAGACGCTTTCTGAGGAAGGAACTGGAAGGCCAGCAGTGAGATTGCTGTGGGCTGTTCTTTGCAAGTCTGCTGTGAACATGAGCAACATGAACAGCAAGGACAAAAGTTCACACCATCCTTACCTGTCCCCCATGTATCCAGCTGTACAGTGGCACTGTCCAGTCACGTGGTCACACTGCCCTCCATGGTGGCAAGGACAGTCCTGGCTGCAGTTCTGGCCAAATGTCCCTGGTGGGCAAGGCTGGGCACACACTGCTCCCTGAAACAGGAATGGGAAGACATGCATGGTGGTGCTCCACAGATGCCAACCGAAGGTCACATTCTCCTAGGAATGGCACAGCTGCTATGGCCCCACAGACCACCCACTTTCCCAGTGGAAGCACCAAGAGCTGGACACCACGGCTCCAAAGCCCTCCTCCTTAGACATGGGGAGACTGAGGCCAGTTTGCTTATCCAAGTATTCAGCACACATTTAATGACTGCCTTTTGTACACCAGGTGCTGTGTTAGATATCAGGGGTACCAAAACATGAGTAAGACTCGATTCCTGTCCTCCCAGTTTACTGTGGACAGAGCCCAGAAGCAGGTGAGTACAGTGCAAGGCACTGAGTACTCTCACACAGGTAGACGACAGGAGGAGACAAGGAGGGAGATGAGATCCTGATTAGATTGCATGTGCTGGTGTAGTGACACGCACGTAACTGCTTTCCCAAATCCAGCTAACGTGAGAGGAAAGGGAGAAAAGGTATAAACCTACAAGGACAAAAGGAATAGAGGACAAGAGATGTCACACATTGGAAGATGGAAAAGCAGATGGAGGAGTGATAACTGCTTTGGTTTCTGCCTCCTCAGCAACGCAAAGTGCCTGCTAAGGGAGCGCGGGAAGCCATCACAAGGCTGGGTGATGGGGTCTTTTGCAACCTCAGAAAAGCCGGGGAATTAGAGACAGTAGGACCCTCTGAAGGTCAAGGTGCAGGTGTGGTGAAGATAGGACTGTTTAAAAGTTTATAAAAGAAGGAGTTAGATCCCCAATCTCTGTCTCCACTTCAAATAGCCAGGTGACTGCTGAGATTTTTGTAGAGGTTGACCAGACAGGCATTGGGCACAGGGACACAAGGACACAGGCACAGCTGGCGGGGGGGGGGGTGGGGTGGGGGGTGGAACTCTCCCTCTGCTCTCTTCCCTGCTTAGCCCCCAGAATGCCGACTGCCAGACTCTACTCTCTGTGAAGGAGGCTGGATAGGATTCCTTTCTGGGGACACTGACAAGCTCCAGAGAAATGACCTACAGATACTGATATTTGAGGAGTCCCATCAGTCAACAAGCCTGGCAGTTCCCTCTACCCCCGGGTGTCCAGTTAGCTTTTCTGAGGCTCACCATAAAACAAGAACAGATGGCCAAGGATCAGCAGATATTTGAGATAGGCTCTCACATGAAAGATGAAGACTGAAATAAACAAACAGACCAAAGGAACACACAGGAAACAGGACCCACGCCTGCAGCCAAGAAAACTTACAAAAAGAGAAGGGAAAAACCTCTGTCATAATTACACTGAACATGCTCAGGTGGTTATAAGAAGATATTACATCCACGAAAGAACAGAGTGCTATAAAAGGGGACATCCAGGGAACAGTAAAGAGGTGTTGGAAATTAACAATAAGCTGTCAGAAATTAAAATATTGTGATAGAAGAGCTGTACGATAAAGTTGAAGAAATCTCCTATAAAGTACACCAAGTTGGGGGGTGGTGAGAGAGGAGAGGGAGAGATTGAAAATAGTAAAGAAAATATAATAAAATTAGAGGACCAATTCAGGTGGTCTGACATCTAACAGGAACAGAGAAAGTGGAGGTAAGTAAATTAAATGGAAAATATAATAAAAAAATTCCCAGAATGAAAGGATGAGAACATGGATTTCTGAACTGAAAGGGCCTACAGAGTATCCAGCAAGAGAAAATGAAACAAGACCCACAGCAAGGCATACCATTGTAAATGTTTATATCTCTATAAAGAAATGATCCTCAAAGTTTTTAGAAAGAGGAAAACAGTTACATCCAAAAATTGGGAACCAAAAGGTATTAGACTTCTCAACTAGAAGCCAGAAGGCAATGGAGCAATGACTTAGAATCCAGAGGAAAAAAATCATGTCTAGCCTAGAATCTTATACCCAGCTAAACTAACACTCAAGCAGGGGATTCAGTACAGACATTTTCAGATTTGAACAGCCTCGAAAAAATAACCTTCCATGAATACTTTCTCAGGAAGCTACTGGAGGATTTTTCCCATCAAAAAGAATTACCCAAGAAAAAGAAAAGGCATGGGTTCCAGGATCTAGGGAATCCAACAGAAGAGAGAAGGAAGTCCCAGATGACAGCTATACAGCACACTGGAACAGAAGCATGTAGACTGCTGAGAATGTTGCCTCAAAAAAAAAACAAAAACAAAAACAAAAAACTTTCAGATGGGTCTGAGCCTATTGAGAGGAGTTTTAGAGTTCTGTCAGAGAGTTTTAGGGTTAAAATAGTAACAATGCATATGTGGACATATTAACACAAACATTAAAAAATGATTTAACCAAGTTGGGTATGGTCGTGTGCACCTATAGTCCCAGCTACTCAAGCAGCTGAGGTGAGAAGATGACTTGAGCCGAGGAGTTCCAGGCTGCAGTGTGCCATGACTGTGCCTGTGAACAGCCACTGCACTCCAGCCTGGGCAACATAGCAAGACCCCATCTCCAAAAAAAAAGTATTTTTTAAAGTGATTTAACCAAAAATTGTAATATAATTCCTTTGGAAAAGTGAGAGAAGGGTTGCTTGAGTTTGCATGTGTGTGTATATAGAGCTGAATCTTATTCTAAGGCAGTAAGTCAATAGATTCAACAATGTCTAAAATGGAAAAGTCAAGAAATGGCAGTAAAGCATGTTATGTAGAAAAGTGGAGGGAAATGCCAGAAGAAAGACCTAAAAGATTCTAAAATGGTTGTCTTTAGGGAGTAGAATTGGTGGATGGAGCAGGAGACTTCCCCCCTCCCCAGTATTGGCCTTGTGGTATTATATGATTTAAAATTATACGTCTGAATCTGAGGTCTTTATCAAACAGAAATCTGAGCCTGCTCTTGCCTCCTGCCGCCTTCCCAGCCTTTCATACACCAGGATACTCATTTCTTTTACAGAGATCAAGCATGATCCCCCAATTAATTAATCAGTTAGTTCAACACACAATTATTTAAAGTACCAATAATCACCAACCCCGAGGAAGCTAGTTTGTTTATTCAGGAAAATTCTGCCAGACCAGAGTCATCTTTCAAGATCATTCAATTTACTGGTAATGAGCCTAACAGGAGGCCTTTTCAGCTCGGATTTCTCCTCCATGCGCAAGGCAGATGGAGGGGTCGATGGGCCAGACGTGGCGAGGACAGAGAGATGAGTGTGCGTGAGAAGAGTGGCAGAGATAAGCCTCTCAGGGCAACGGTCCCTCGTCCTCCTGGAGGTGGTGGGGGACATCCCGGGCAAGGCAGGTGCCTGCCTTTCTCAGTGCACCCCAAAATCTCTAGGGATCCGGGAGGGAGAAGAAGGGTCTTTCTGGCTTGTGTCTGACTCCATCCTCTCCAGTCCTGGTCTGGATAAGGACACTCTAACCCTGGAAAACCTTTTGAGCCAACTTGGGGGGCTGCACCTATGCCTCCCACTCCCCCAACCCTGAGCATATGGGCCCTGCTGCACTCTCTCACACACACACCCCCATCCTGACAGGCTGCAGGTTCCTGTTCTTTTTAGTGCTTCTGAGACACCACCAGGGCCCCCAGAGGCCAGTGGCAAAGTCTGCTGCAGAGAACGCTTCCTTCCGACACTCCCCGGGGAAATCATGCACCCCAGAGGCATTCTGGTCAAGCAGGCGAGCGCCTCTTTCAGCCCCTGCTCAGGACTCCCAACCTGCGGGCACCCGAGACCCCTGGATCTCTAGGCCTCTCCTCTGTCTCGAGCTCCTGGGACCTGCTGCCTGGAGTGGTGGGACTTGGGCCCACATCCCAGCTCTGCCTCCTCCCAGGTAGCTGGGCTAGGATAAGTCGTGACAGTTCTGAGCCTCAGTTCCCTCATCTGTAAAATGGGAGTGGTAACCCCTGGTCTCCCAGGTGGTTATAAAGATGAAGTGAAATCAGAGATGTGAAGGAACCAAGTGCAGGGCCTTAGAGTGGGTAACTGAACCCAGCTGACCCCTGATGAGATGACATGTGCCAGGAGCCCAGTGTGACCTGGGACGGAGGGGCATGGAAGGGCCATACGACTCACCCGCAACGGCTGGTCGGAAGAACAGCCTTTTGCGGGTGAGGGGAGAGCAGGCAGGAAGGGATCAGCTGAAGACAGGGCTGTGGTCTCAGAGTTTCTCTCCCGCTCTTATGAGCTGAATTGTGTCCCCTCAACATTCACATGTTAAAGTTTTAAGCCCTAGCACCTCAGAATGTGGTTGTATTTGGAGACAGAGCATTTACACAGGTAATCAAGCTAACCTGAGGCCACATGGGCGGCCCTAATCCAACATGACTCACGTCCTCACGAGAGGGGAGATGAAGACAGACACACAGAGGGGAGACCACGTGAGGACACAGAGAGAAGGCGGCCATCTACGAGCCAAGGAGAGAGCCGCAGAAGACACCAACCCTGCTGACACCTTGATCTTGGGGTTCCAGCCTCTAGAACTGTGAGAAAATAGATTTCTGTTGTTTAAGCCACGCCGTCTGTGGTACTTAGTTACGGCAGCCCTAGCAGACTAATGCACCTGTCCTGGGTCACCTGAGTGTGTGTCTCCCACTGCAGTGGGATCTTGGGCTGTCGTGGCATCTAGAAAGTTGGACGTGGGGAGAGGTGACAGTCCTGCTCCTCTCAGAACTGGTTAGACCAAATGGTTTTATTAAAACCTGGAAACCAGCTGCACTCTAAGAGGACCGTGGCTAAGTGGCACATAAAAGAAGGGGCCCAGATGGCGAAAGGACTTAAGGCCACACCCGTTCTCCTGAGGAGACAATCCGGCCTCTCCAGGCACCAGAAGGCATTTCTTTTTTTTTTCTTTTTGAGACAGAGTCTCGCTCTGTTGCCTGGGCTAGAGTGAGTGCCGTGGCGTCAGCCTAGCTCACAGCAACCTCAAACTCCTGGGCTTAAGCAATCCTTCTGCCTCAGCCTCCTGAGTAGCTGGGACTACAGGCATGCGCCACCATGCCCAGCTAATTTTTTCTATATATATTTTTAGTTGGCCAGATAATTTCTTTCTATTTTTTAGTAGAGACGGGGGTCTTGCTCTTGCTCAGGCTGGTCTTGAACTCCTGACCTCGAGTGATCCTCCCGCCTCGGCCTCCCAGAGTGCTAGGATTACAGGCGTGAGCCACCGCACCCGGCGAGAAGGCATTTCTGATCATTGCGCTTTCCCAGGGTGGCCCGGGCACCCTCAGCGGACAGGGCACTGAGGTTAGTGTGGGTGTTGTGGAGGTGACCCAGGTCACCGGGGAGCGGGGCCCCATGAGTCAAAACCTGAGCATCTGCAATGCTACGGACTCAGCTCCAAAACCTCCCTCTGGGCCTCCATAACAACTGGTCCTGTCTCCCAGCTCCTTAGCCCCCTTCCCCTCCCGGCCTGTTGTTTCCTCTGTGTGTGTGTGTGTGTGTGTGCACGCGTGTGTCACACACACACTACATCCAGCCTCCACTGTCAGACTGTGAGCTCCTAAGAGAGGTCAGTGATGTCTCCTCTTACGTCCCCATCTGTCCCTACCGCCCACACTCATCACGCTACTCACAGCTGGTTCCTCTGCTTTGCAAGGTCTCGGAGCCCAGAAAAAGAGGGGAAATAACTCCTTCCCTGGCTCTCTGCAAAGGCCCTTCCTGGAACAGCCTCACGAGAGCTGGGCATGCAGAGTGTCCAGTGGGCACTCTCAGGCCCGCTGGCCAGGAATCTCTGAGGAGGGCCGGAGTCCCCGCCAGCTCCTGTCTAGTCCTCTGGGGAGGTGCGCGGTGGGAGTTAGCAATCTTTATCTCTCTGCGTTGGAAAGTGCACAGTTGAAGCCACATGGGGCCAAAGGGAAAGTCAGGCCATGGAAACGCTAGCGGGGAGCCTTCCCCCCAGGATTCTTTCCCTGGCCCCCGCTCTCCCTGGGAGGAGCCTCAGGCCTGAGCTGCAGCTTCATTATGCTGTGACTCCGCATGCACAAGGCATATTAATAATTCATACAAATCTGCAAGTTAAATGCTATGTCAAAAATAGAAATGCAATTGTCTACAATAAAATTAAAAACATAAAGTCCTCAAATCCAAAGGCTTCTATAGACAGAGTTTTCTGTCTCTGGAAGAAGAAATCTCTCACTGCTCTGGGGAGGAAAACAATCCCTCCATGTGTTGGCCTCCCCACTCCCCATCCTCAGCCACCAGCCTCCAGACTCTCTCCAGAAAGGCCTTTGCAGGGATGGCCCTGCCTGTCACCTTGCTCTCCCCACCTGTCCTGATCCAACCTCTCTGCCTGCCGCTGGGCCTCTGAGGACCCAGCCTGCTGGGCGGTGGATTTCTGGAAGCTGGCTGGAGATGAGAGGAACTTTCCAGAGATTGGTTCAGAGTGGGAGAAGTGGGCAGGTATGGGAGAAGAGGCGGCAAATGTTTTTTCCTCTTCAGAATGGATAGAGAGACGGACACCAAGGGCTGGGCTGCAGGAGTCAGGAGACCTGGATTCTAGCTCCATCTCACTCCTGACCAGCAGCGTGGCCTTGGGCAGGTCACTTACCCTCTCTGAGCCCCGGATTCTTCATCCAAGAAAGGAAGGTATTGGCAGACCAGTGGTGTTCAAACCTCCTGAAGCTGGGAGACCCTGTTTCTATGTGAAATCTTACCTAGAACCAGATGCCTCATTATTAGACTCCCCACCCCACCTTCCCTCAAGATGCCCTAGGGTTCTGCGAAACACAGAGGGAAATCCTGTGGTCTCGATCAACAATTTCCAATTGCAAACCTGCAGACAGCGCTGGTCGCTTCAGAACCATCTGGGAAGCATATTAAAAATAAAGACTCTCAGGTCCCAGAAGGTCTTAGGTAGAGTCTGGGAATCTGTATTTAATGCCCCCTGCCATCCACTCTGGTGTGCAGCCGGATTTGGACGCTGCTGGACCAAATGATGCCCAAAGTCCTTTCCTGCCCTAAAAAAGTTTGAGGAGCCTGTGTCTGCATTGATGGGCCCCTCCTGTCTGCCCCCGTGACCTCCACATGCACGGCCTCCCGAAATACCCTGCTTCTGCTCAGCATCCCGGTCCCTTGGCTCTGCAAAGCCTCAGATCCCAGGAGAGGTGGCCAGCCATGTCACTGAGCTTCCCCTAAATGGGGAGAGTCGGGGACAGAGATGCAGTCCGGGAAAGTCAGCCTCAGCCGACTTGCTGTTTCTCAGGGGTTTGGGCCTGCAGGGAAGGCAGGACAGGTAGAACGTGCTGGCTGGAAGGAGCCTTGTGGAGTCTGTGGTGCCCAGGGAGGTAAAACAAGCAATCAGAGAGAGCATCAGAGTTTGCGACGCCTGAGCCAGCCGGCAGCCACTGCAGCCGTGCAGGGCTCGCTGTCATGTCAGCTTTGCAGATGGGCAGCAGAGTAACTGAGGCTTCTTTCAGGGTCAACACTGGATCTGAGACCTGAATTCAGGCCTGTGAGGCTGTCAATCCTATTCCCTCTCCCACAATGGTTGTCCCCAGACATGAGACCTAGACTGGTTGAGGCTGCATCAGAATCACCTGGTGCACTTGTTAAAATACAGATTCTGGGGCCCACAGAATCAGAACGTGCGTGTGAGTGCAGGGGGTGAGATGATATAAATTCAGGTAATCCACACCTACCATCTCTCCTCCCTCTTCAGCCCGTTCAGCCATATCTGGCCCAGAGCCCATGGCAACAATGTGGGTACCTACCCCCAAAGACAGCGCCAATCTTATCAGAAGAATTCAACTCCTTTGGACATGAGGGACCATAGGCTCAGAGAGGTTAACTAACTTGCCTCAGACCACACAGCACTTAGAGATGGCAGACCTGGGATTCAAAGCTGTGTCCACGGCACCACTGGCAGTGTCTAATGATGCCCCTTTGCCATAAATAGGAGGGAGAGAATTCAGGATGGGAGAGGAATTTAGCCGTTCAAGGTGTGTGTGAGTGAGGGATGCTTAGACCTTTTACAGTGCCCCACCCAGATCCTGTGGGCCCACCTACCATCCAGCCTGGCGGGCAGGCACACTCGCCAGTGATGTGGTGGCAGGTACCCCCATTCTGGCAGGGACAGCGCAGCTCACAGTGAGCTCCGTGGCTCCCAGGAGGGCACAGCTCCTCGCAGCTGCATGGAGAAGCAGAGACGTTAGACATAGCAGCATTTCGATCAGGGCCCCAGTGCCACCAGTCCCAATGCTGAGGGGCTCCCTGGGAATTAGTGAGTTCACAGCCAATGTGAACTGTAGCAGGTATAACGCCAGCTAAGACACCAGGAAGGGGAAGCAGGGTTCAGTTTTAATACACTGGCATGTATTGTGCTGGACCAATACTCGTGGGATGACTTGAGAGTTCTCTGTGAAATTAACTTCACCTGCAATGCCCAGGTAAAGTGTCTTCCTCTTAGGGAAGACTTCCTCAGCGCCTCCCCAGAAGAATACTCTTCCTTAGTTCTTAGTTCTTAGTGTAAGGAAGAGTATTCTTCTGGGGAGGGGCTGAGGAAGTCTTCCCTAGACACTTTACCTGGGCCTTGCAGGTGAAGTTAATTTCACCGGGAGAATGGAAGGAAGGCAATGCCAGGCAGAAGGGACTGCATGAGCAAAGGTGCTGAGAAATCTGCCTAGCTTCACGGGGGGGAAGAGTCTGAGCATGTCCCTTCCAGGCTCTGGAAGGCTCTCAGCTACCAAGACAGGCTCATGTGCAGGGACTGGGCACTGTTGAGGTGTGAGGGAGGATCTGCATGGGGTGTTGGCCCCGGGCCTTCCTCCAGCTGCCCTGGCCTCCAGCTCACTAGGTGCTGGGGGCTGGCCAGACAGCAGGGTAGGGAGCACGTTCAATCAAGGGTGTCTCTATGGTCAGAGTCCTTGGCTCCCTCATCAGGATCTAGGGCTGCTGGAGAGGCTACAGAGCCTTCAACAGGGTTGAGAGAACTTCAATCTTGCCTCTGAGGGGGTCTCCACTAAGCAGTCTTGGAGGTCCCCTGTAAATCCGTCTTCAGGGAACCAGAATGAAGGGCTGTTTGGGATCCGTGGAGAGAAAGTAGGGAAAAGGAACTGGCGCAGAAACTCTCCAAATCTGCGCATATCTGTCCTCACCCCTCTCGCTGTCCCAAATGGCCTGGAAGCGGAGGCCCCAGATGGGCAGCAGGATACAGGTTAAGGTCAGAAGAGAATTCTAAGCTAAGGTCCGTCCCTACCAGAAAGGCCTCCTGGGACGGGTTTAGTGAGCTCCTCCGGTCACGGGAGCGCCCACCCGTGCACAGTCTCAGGAAGGACCAGTCACCCCCGGGCCTGGACAGTGGGGCCCCGAGACCAGAGTGGCCAAGGCTGACGCATTTAGACTTTCACTGCTAGGACCATCCCGACCTGCCCTCAAACCCCCAACCTGACCACTCGCAAGGAGCCCCGCGCCTGGCCGCGCAGCTGCGTCAAGGGCAGCCGCCCCTGCCGGCCCCGCCCCTAGCCCCGCCCCTCCCGCCCCGCCCCCTTCCTGGCCCCGCCTCCCGCCCCCGCCGCGTACTCACTAGACGCCGGTGTAGCCGGGCGCGCAGAGGCACTCGCCCGTGCGGGGGTCACAGCTGGCGCCGTGGCGGCACTGGCACTGCAGCTGGCAGCCCTTGCCGTGGGTGCCCGGCGCGCACAGCTCCTCGCAGCGCCACCCACGGAAGCCGGCGGCGCACACGCAGGCGCCGGTGATGGGGTTGCACAGGGCTCCGTTCTGGCACTGGCACCGGTTGCTGCAGTGGGGGCCCCAGTGGTCGCTGTCGCAGCCTGCAAGAGAGGGAACGGTCAGGGCTGAGGGGCCCTGCGAGCTCTCCTTGGGGACCGTCCCGGAACCGATGCCCATGCGGACTCCCCATGTCTGCATCGCTCCTCCCTGGATAGGAGGCCTAAGTGGTGTCTGGGTGGAAGCTTTGGCACCTCGTAATCTCCAAGGGTTTTTCCCCCATGCCACCCACATAGTCACACAGGCTAAGAGTCGCAGCTTCAGAATGCATCTCACAGTCGGGGCCATTCCCTCCAACCAAACGGCTGCCCTGGAGCCTCCACTCCAGTGTTGAAATTCTGGAGCCACAGGCTGCTTACCTCCCTCTGTCTTTGCCAAACTCTTCCTTGTTGGCT
Organism: Varecia variegata; assembly: GCA_028533085.1. Taxonomy (NCBI): domain Eukaryota; kingdom Metazoa; phylum Chordata; class Mammalia; order Primates; family Lemuridae; genus Varecia; species Varecia variegata. The sequence continues at coordinate 101,088,298 of CM052442.1, read as the reverse complement.
CTCTGTTCCTCTCAGCCAGGCCCTTTCTTTTCCTACGGCCACCTCTCTTCTCTGCGACCCTACCCCTCTTCTTGGTCCTCCCCAGCCCAGCACTTCCCTGTCCTTCCTGCCCTCCTCTCTTTCTTCCCCACAATCACTCTTGTTCTCACCTCCTGGGGAGCATTTCCTCCTCTAACTCCCTGCTGCTCACCCTTTTCATCTTTTGCTCCTGCTTCTCCCTTTTAGTAATGCCTTCATCCCTGGTTGCTTCATCTTCAGTTCAATTTCATTACTTTCCAAGCAGCCAGCTTCAGAAGGAGCAGGAAAAAGAAATGCTTCCCTGGGAGGTTACAGACAGCCTTCAAGATCTGTACATGTAATTAAATGTTTCAAAGAGTGATAGCTGAGCCAGCTTTGCAGAAATTCACACTCTACAGCTGTGGAAAGGCTCTGAATGGCAGAGCCCGGAGTAGTCACCCAGCCTGCCGCCACCTCCCACCCTGACCCTCACCTGGTGCATACAGGACACAAAATAACAAGATGTCCTCAAACTATAGCCTCATCCACTCAAATTCTGGGGTGGGAGTGCGGCTTGGACAGGCACAAATAATGTTCTAGGAGAAGTTCAATGGAGAAAAAGATTGCTCCTGGCTAAGAAGATCAAGCAAGGCTTCCTAGAAGAGAAGCTGTCCCAAGTGGGCTGTAAAAGATGTCTCTTTTGTCTGACCAATAAGGTGACCAACCATCTTGCTTTCTGCACTGAAAGTCCCACATTCTGGGAAATCCTCTGTCATAGGCAAACAGGAATGGCCAGTCACTCCACTGCCTGAAGGGGAGGAGATTAGCAGTTGATCTTTGTGCTCCAGGTTTCTAGGCTTTGGACACTCAGAGAAGAAAGGGGGCAGGTGATTGGGATTGGGAGGGTGTCATTGTCATTGGGGTAGCTTCAGTATGAGCAAAGGTACAGTGGTGCTCAAGTGTGGGGCATGTACTGAGTACGAGGTTCTAGTGCGGCAGTGAGTACATGGGATCTTTGGGGGTTAAAGGTTTGGGGGGAGGATCACTCCACCAGCCCCACCAATCCCCCACATGTCCTTCCCACCTGCTGACCAGAGTCAAGTGGCAGTGTCATGGAGCCTGCCCATAATCCTTTAGTAGACAGAACCTCTGAGGCCCAGAATCCCCATCACCCTATCTTAGTTCATCTTTCTTCATCTGTGCCCCAAATATTCACACATACAAACTTAGCTGCCAAATTACGAGTGAGCCTCACCCTGCATTTTCCACCTGGTATTACAGTGAGTAAGGCAGAAATTGAGCCGGTTTATAGTTACAACCTCCACTCACGCTGCAAGAGACGAGACAGGACAGGACAGAGAGCGACTTCGTATCCATCAGTTTAGCGTCTCCCCCTCACCCACTCTCCAGGGCGCACACTCCATGAGCAGAAAGTCTGGCAGAGTCACCTATGGTGCCATTTCTCTCTTTCTGTTGCCAAGCACGTGTAGTTGAATTCACCTAAGTTTAATGTACTTATGATGTGACTCCATTATAAAAATAATGACAACCACATTTTAAATGCTCCTTATATGCCAGGTACCACCCTAGAAACTTTACATACATTACTAAAATTTAATCCTTACAACAACCATGTGAGTTAGGTTTTATTATTTCTTCCATTATCACCGATGGGGAAATATAATAAAGGGTCCCTAATTAAGTGATTGCCCAAAGTTACAGCAAGGGCAGGGCCAGGTCTTGGGGTTCCAGCTCTCTCCACTGCAGGTAAATGGGATGATTCCAAGAAGTGACACTTAGAGGTGGCGTTGGGGACAAGGTGGCAGCTGCAAAGCAAAGGTCAAGGATACCACAGAGACTGGCTACTTCTTCTCTGCTTATCAATGTGAACAACCTCAGGACCCAGAACAAGGAATTCCCTTTACTCATTGGGGCCACAGTTACTGCCCTGGCTCTGTATGAAACTGCTGGAGTCCAAAGGCAGTTTGTCCTTGGTGGGTCCCACCGCATGCAGTTATGCTTTACTTATCAGGTGACCTCCATTCTTCCTGGCACAGCCAAAACCCCAGCAGGAAGCAAAACTATGCCTCTGATAAGGAAGCCAGAAAATTGTCATGAAGTCCACCGGTAAAGAATAGGTGCTTTCATTCTTCTAGTCGATTCAACAAACATTTACCAAGCACCTACTAGTGCCGGAAAGTGTCTTGCCCTCTTGAAGTGTCTAGTCTAGTAGGGGCAGAAACGCAGGAGCAGCATTCATGCTACACTGCAAAAGTGCTATAATACTGCTGCCCCCAACCCCCGGGGCCATGGACCTGCATTGGTGGCCGAGGCCTACCAGGAACTGGGCTGCACAGCAGGAGGCGAGCAGTGGCTGAGTGGAGCCCCACCTGCCCAGTGGCTCCTCATAGCCCGCATCACTGCCCGAGCCCCACCCCCCGTCAGATCAGCATCAGACCCTCGTAGGAGCACGAACCCCACTGCAAACAGCACATTCAAGGCATCCAGGTTGCTCTCCCCATGAGAATCCAATGCCTGATGATCTGAGGTGGAGCCGAGGTAGCGACTCCTCCCACCCTCCCCCATCCGTGGAAAAACTGTCATCCACGAACCCGGTTCCTGGTGTCGAAAAGGTTGGGGACAGCTGCTATAATAAGGGTGGTTTAGGGCACTATAGAAGCACATGTCAACGCAATTCTATTAAGCTGCACTCTGGTTGCTCACACCGTAGACAGCGTGCGCGCACGCGTGTGTGTGTGTGTGTGTGTGTGTGTGTGTGTTTGTGTGTATGTATGCGTATACATTTGTGTCTGCATGTTTTATGGGGCTCCTAAAATATGTGGCAGGAGCTGTGTGTCGGAGTAGCAAACCATGCAAATAGATAGAAAACATTTGTAGACTAAAAAACTGCAACGCAACTTGAAGCCATTAATACAGGGGCAAATAGCCCTTCATATCCAAATTGACAGGAAGAGGTTACATTCAATTTAGAACGTTGTGATTAAGGAGGCAGAGACGTGTGTAATCCATTCCAAAGAAATTTCTCCCGATTAGATGAAAAAAAAAAACATTAGGGTTCACAGGGATAAGCTTCAGTTATCTAGAAAATTCACTTAAAACACCTCATTCCCCAGCAATGACAGAGAAACGAGGCAGAGCTGCAGTGAGTCCATTATCTACTCTGCTGAAGGTGATTAAACGCTATCTTTATTATAATTACAAGAGGACTTGGCATTCTTTTGCAGATAGTCGCAAACTCTTTCCAATTTGGCCTGGAATGTCACCCCCTCCTGCATTTTTTTTTCCTGTCACAGACTCCCTTTCCTAATTATATTTGGCTTTGGCGGACTTTCAAAGTGGACCTATCCTCTCTGGGCAGCCAGAGAAGCCCACTGAGGGGTTCAGGGGCCCCAGAAGTGTGTGGGCTGTTTGTCCCATTCCCTAAGCCGGGCAACTCACCCTCCTTCCCTGCCAGGCTCCTCAGACTCTGGGGTCCAGGCTAGCGTGCTCCTGGGTCTCCATGAGGAAAAGTGGCTTCACCACCACCAGGGCTTTCAATTTGTAACTACAGTGGACTGAGCAGTTACCACGTGTCAGGCCATGAGAGAAGGTGCAAAGTGGGTTTTCTCATTTCATTCTCACGACCACCCACTGACAGCAGGTGCTATCATTATCCCCATTTTGCAGATTAGGAAGCAGAGGCCCAGAGAGGTTAAATAACTTGTCCAAGGTCGCACAGCTAGGAAGTGACCGGGAGTCTGAGCTGCTGTCCTGCTGGGTGTGGCCTGGTATTGATGGAAGGGGACATGGGCCCCCCATGCTAAGACACGAAGAGATGAGAGAGCAGAGGCTCATTTTCCACAGGTGCGTTATTCAGGCATTGGTTTTTGTGTGAATGGTGGCCTAGGTCCTAGGTTTTCCATGACTGGCCCTATTTCTCATAATTTTATGCTCTTCAGTTACATTATTTATTGATTTATTCAGCATTTTTCTATTGTGATATTATGTATGGCCTGGGCCCCCTAGCAATGGAAAGACTCGATGCAGTCAGAGCCTCTCCCAGGAAAGCCCCATGGCCCCCTTGCTCCCACCCCACCCCGGAAGAAGCAGGGGCAGCTGAACAGCCATAGGATTGCCCCTGAGCTTACAAAGCACTAGGCGTGGAGGAGAGATAGAACGGCAGCTGCTGGAAACCATCCCAGCTGATAAATAAAATGACTTCCCAACGAGCGTGGCCATTTGTCAACGACTTGCCCCAGTGAAAACACAGTCAGTTCTCAGAGGCAGAGCCTCTCCACTCTTTCCAGGCCCAAGTTGCAACTCTGAGGGAGCACTGAAGGGAGAGCCCCAGAGCCAATGCTGTGCACTCTTGGGCAGCCTCCTTCCCTCTCTGGGCCTCTGGTTTCACATCAGTAAAATGATAGATTTGGATCAGTGGTTCTTGGCTGGACTAGGTCACCCTCCCCAAGAAGGCATCTGGAAATGGGGGAGGGGGGCTTAGGCTGTCCCAAATAACCAGGGACACTCATGCACAATTTAGAACTGTACCCTTCAAATGCCAGAGGTGTCCCCAGTAAGAAACACTAGGTAAATGCTGGAGTCTCTTCAAGCCCTAATATTGTGTGATTCTATGCCCCGTTGCTAAATGTCCCCACTTGAGAAATAGGCCAAAGGGGACAGGGGTGGGAGGGATGTTTGTGTAAAAAAGAAAAATTCGACGTGGTTACCCAAGCTCTGAGCTGAGCCATCACTCAGTTCCCTATCTTTCCACCACTTAGATTGTTGGAATTAAATATTAATAGACCAAGGTAGATTAAAACCCAAATCTCCTGACACAGTCCCTAAGCCTAGAAGATGCTGACAGCACAGGATTATAATGATGTATCATTAGCTCTTAGTGATCTATTTATTACACTTGTTACTTACTCTGTGTTATTCAACCACACTATCTACATCTCCCTTAAACCTCCGAGGGGAGGCTGGCCTTCTCAGAGGCTGTGTGGAACCTACGCTGCGACTCCGTGTCCCACCACCTCCCGGGGTGGCCGTGATGGAGGCGTGAACACACGCACACGGGAAAGACCCTCACCCTGAGTGCCTACTGGGGGCCAGCTGCATTCTCATGTGGGTTATTCTGTTCATTCTCTTACTAATCCTGAGCCATTTATTCATACGCTGCCTTGTTCTAAAGAGGATCTCAGTTAAACCATGAGAGTGGGATTATTACTCCATTTCCCGACTGACAAGACTGAGGTTCAGAGATATTAAATAACCATGATGGTTTCCCAATCTCAGCACTGTCAACATTTGCGGCCAGAAAATCCTTTGTTGTGGGGACCATGCTGTGCATAGTAGGATGTTCAGTCGCATCCCTGGCCTCCACCCACTAGATGCCAGTAGCATCTCTGCCCCACAACATACAATTGTGACAACTAAAAATGGCTCCAGATATTGACAAATGTCCCCTGGGGTCAAAATCACCTCTGACTGCAAAAGGCAAAGTTGCGAATCATATATTAGCCTTCTAACTCCTAGGCTGTAGAAGTCCTCTCATGCACCCCACATTTTACAGGTCAGGAAGTGGGGCCAGAGAGGACTGAGGACTTGCCGGTGGCCACACTGCTAACAGACTGGAGAATGGATTTGAAACTAGCTGCCCTCATCCATCGGGGGCTCTTTCCATCCCACCACACCAGCTTTGGGGACATGAGAGGCTCACTGTCCAACAGTTATTGAGCACCTACTGTGTTACGGGTGGAGAAACCCAGAGTCAGTTTGAGAAACAGACACGCAAATGGGAAACCATCAGAACACGGGGTGACGGGAAGGGGTCTGGGGCAGCTCTAACTGGGGAGAGGGCCCCGCGGTCGGGTCAGGGCCCAGGACGCCTGGGAACAGGCAGTGTCTGGGGCAGCAGGGCAGGAGGAGGAACAAAGGCAATGGGTACAATTAAGATGCCCAGAGCAAAGGCAGCCGCCCCAGCTCATTACCTTCCTCATCTCCATCACCACTGTGGCGCAGCTGCAGGCAGCCGGGGCCATTTCAACCACGCGTCTCGTCTCGTCTCGCCATCGGGATATCAGGAGGGAGTGGGGAGAGTCAGTCACACGGTTTTATCAGAGCCCAGCATCTCTCCGCAGACGGGTGAATCGAAACCAGCACTGGGCCCCTTGCTTCGGAATATGTCTGCATCTGCTTGGCACTGGCCCGGTAGGACTCCATCCTCAGGCTCTGTAGGAATCTCTACTAAAGTGCAAATAATCCCGTGTTCATGCAGGGGTGTGTGTCGTGCTTCTATGTGTGGGGGGGGTCAGTACATGATGAGGCATTATCAGCCATTGATACCTTAGTTATCTGTTAACATCCAAGCGGCAATTAGCAGATCTGGGAGCCAGATTAGGAAACGGGTGTGCGTGTGTATGTTTATTAACCTGCTTTAGGAGAGAGGAGATGAGAAGGTGTGAAAGTCACATTTATCAACTTCGGGGACTTTATCAGGGACTTTTTTTTCTTTTTAATCAGAGACTGCCGTGGATGTAGAATGCCATGATATTTCATGGAGAGATAACAGGAAAGCAAACTAGGCATTAGATACTTCGCAGGTGTTAGCCTGTTCACTTTAAGCCACGACTCCTCAGGACAACTACAGTTATCCCCATCTCACAGAGGAGGGAACCGCGGGGAGGTGTGGCTCGTGACAGCCAGAGTGCTGTCTGGCCTGCTCCTCAAAAGGGCACTTTTCAACCAGGGCCAGGAAGCACACACAGAGTGTCGGCGCTGGGAGGCATCGCAGAGCTGGAACACTGGGGTTTGTTTATACCTGTGCTCTCCTTGCTCAGGAGAAAGTATCGACACCCACAGAGGGAGGCGGCCTGTCCAGGTCACCCGTTAGAGGCAGGAGAGGAGCAAGACCGCAGAAGCCCTGCCAGGTCTCCAAGCCGTGCTGATCAGAGAAGCCGGTGCGGCCTACACGGGCTCCCTGCAGGAGTCCCCCGCACTGTCCCTCCCTGCCGTTCTAGAGTCCAAGTCACGCAGTCCCCCCTGCCCTGCAGCTGCACCCATCTCTCCGATAAATGCACCTAAATGACCCAGCACGTCACCTAAGTCCCCATCGCATGGGGTCAGTGAGGTCGGGGGTGAGAAGCAAGCTGCTGCTGTCTCAAATGGGCCTGGGGACAGCAGAGCTTTTCGGTCCTTAGTTAGGTCGGGGGTGAGAAGCAAGCTGCCACTGTCTCAAATGGGCCTGGGGACAGCAGAGCTTTTCGGTCCTTAGTTCTCAGCTCAAAACCCTCCCCTCCACCCGCAGGCTTTTAACGAGGCTGTGGGGCCCAGCCCAGCTCCTTCTCATCTGCTTGCACCACCGCCTTTGAAGCTTCCCAGCCCCAAAGACCATTTATCTCCACAATTTGCCTAGAAAGCCTCATAAATCATGTCTGTGCACAAAGGAATTACCTCTTTGGAGGAGCCTTTCAAAGGCAGCTGGCAAAGGCACCGCAGACCCGCCAGGGGCCACCTTGCTGGCCCCACACACACCCAGCTCACCGTCCTGAGCAAGCCCCGGACTGGGGGGGTGGGCAGGGAGAGGGTGGCAGGTGGGGATCAAAGGGAATTTAGTGACATTTCCCGGGTGTGGGAGGGAGAGCCTGCAGATGGGGGCTCTGAGGGAAACGAATTCACAGAGTGGGAAAGGACGTGGGAAGGGAAGGTGGTGTGCCACGCGGTGACGGTGGAGCCCAGGGGAGTCCTGTGTCTGGCTGGGGCTGGGCCATGACAGGGGCTCTGGGCACCCCATGTCCACAGTTCCAGAGCTGCTGGATTCTCACAGGACAAAGAGTTAAGCAGCTAAAAGGGGGGAGGGTGTGTGAAAACTACTCACACTCAGAAAGTTCTTCCATAGGTCTCACTGAGGAATTTCTTGCTGCAATATAATTTCTTCTCCACCATTCACTCATTGAGCAGCTACTTCAGGGCCCAGGACTGCAATACATGGAGGCAGTCAACATGGTGCTCAGGGGCTCTGTCCTTAGGGGACCTCCTGTCTGGCACCGTGGTCCAAGCCCCTACAGAGAGTATGCAGGAGGCAGAGAGAGGGCTGGCTCCCGCGGGGGCCCACGGAGCGTTTTTGAGCTATGGCCCGGCTCACCTGTTGCCCTGTTCATGATGGAGTCAGCCCCTTTCTCACCAGGTGCAGAGGAGGTGAGAGCAAGGTGGGGGTTGTGTTGAGGCTGAAGCTGTTCCAGAGGCTCATTAGTGGGTTCATGGGGACCAGGGAGAGGTAGAGCAAGTTGGGGTAATTTGGACCTGGGCAGCCCGGTCTGAGAGTCAGTCAGAAGAGGACTGTGGGCCAGGGACCGGGGGGACCTGGAGTCTCCCGTCTAGCTGCTTGCTTATCCTGGGGGTTAATGCCACAGTGCAAACACCTGGTGGGAGGCTGGTCTCAGCAGCAGGTGCGCCAGCTCTGCTCACCACCCAGCAGGGTCTACACTGGGACTGTTCCAATGAAAGGGATTCACATCTGAGCCACTTTTTATTTTGGCAAAAGCTGTACCTAGGCAGTACTGGTGCACCTGGTGCTGACATTTATCGAGACCTGATTGGGTGTAGGGTCCAGACTGGATGGGGCTTAAAAAGGGCAGGAGGGCCTGCGGGTGGCCACAGGGGCCCAGATCGACCACAGTCAGGCACACGTGCAGTGGCCGTGGGTCACGTGAGACAGACTGGGGGATGGGCTCCCTGGAGGTGAAAGTGCAATAGGATGCCGGGGTGCACTGGGCTGGGGTCAATCTCCCAGGAGGGCCTTGTGAAAGAAATGGGGTTTGATTTGGGATCTTGAAGACGGGGCAGGATCTTAGTGGTGGGAAGGCAACAGGAAACAGTCCGAGTGGAGGGACCAGCCAGAGCAGAGGGACAGAGGATGCCTGCCGGGAGAGCAGCCAGGGAGGGGCTGCGGAGGGCCTGGGAAGCAGTTGCTTCTCTGAGCAAAGGCTAGACTGCTGCTTCTCAAACTATCTGTGGGCAAGGACCTGTTGTTTTCCTTTGTTTTGTGTGTTTTCCATCTATCCCCCGTCCTCACTAAGCATGCCATGTGCTGTTCACACCACCTGGGGCTCCCCGTGAAAATCCAACAACACCCACATTAGTTTACACCTTGTTCAGTGAGAGGAGGCCTCCAGCCAGGTGTGTGGCAATCACAGCAAAATGGCTATTGAATGCTCTAAACGTTTACTCTCAAATTCTTACTTCTCTCACCGTTGGCCAGCGACAATTCATTCCTAGACCAAAGTGGGTCCAGAGAGCACACTTTGAATAGCATGAGGCCGGATCACAGCTCAGCGAGAGGGAGAGAGCAAATCAGGATAGGTGTGCAGGCTTTACTGGGGACCTCAGGTTGGGCAAGATTCTTGTCCTTTCTGTTTCTTTGGGAAGTCCTGTGGAACCCCAAAGGCTGCTGGGCTATCTAAAGCACCAGGCCCTTGCGGATGACAAATATAACCAAGGATGACATTCACAGTACTTACTGGCAGGGCGGGGCACCCACCAGGCAGAAGGGCTGCATGGCCTGCTGGTCACATCTAGGACGGTAGCAGGAACACATAGTAAATAAAGCCTGCTACGTACAAAGCACTATCTGAGTTCTTTACTAAAAGTAGCGTCTTAGTGAACCCTCCCAACTGCTCCATAATCTCCATTTATAGATGCAAAAGCTGAGACACACAGGAGGGAAGTGACCTGCTAAGGAAAGCATGCAGATGTCGCCAGAGTCGCAGAGAAGCCTCCATCCTCCATCCCTCCCTGCCTCTCGCCCCACATGGGAGTATGGACACCAGGGTCCCAGTGGAGGCCCCTCTGCCGACTTTCTATGTGGTCTTAGCAAGTCACACCCCACTTCGGATTTCTCGTTCCTATGGTAAAGAAAGAAAGAAAGAGCTGGATGATCGCTAAGATGCCTTCCATCTCTCTGAGTTGCCTGGAAGAGTCAGCAGGAGCAGAGACCAGGACCTGGAGAGAGCTCACCCAAGGAGGGAGCGCAGTGTTGAGACTCGGAGTGCATACGTGTGCTCTGAATTTCTGCTCACAGGTGCCCACTGAACTACAGGCATAAATAGAATTTTCAAAGCAAATACAGCAAGTGAAGGTTTGCCTTACTTTACATAACCATTCTTCCAAGTCCTCGTGCAATTAATTTACCCTTTAAATACTGTAGGAAACTTGCTGTCTGGATTAGCCCTGTTCATAGAACACTTTTGACCTTCCAAAGGACCTCTATGCGTATGGATCCCCAAAGCAAAGACTGGCATTCCCACCGCTCAGATGGGTAGACTGAGGCCCAAGGAAGTGAAGCAGCTGGCCTGAGGCCACGGGTCTAGCCAGCAGGAAAGCAGAGACTCTGGGTGTTCAGGCTTCGATCTACCCACCAGTATCCAAGGCGCCACTTTCCCAGGGGCCTTGCTCAATGCAGGCCCCACCTGTCAGTGGGAAGCCACGTCTCTTTGGTATTGGATACCTCTGCTCAACTCTGTCTTGCTATTTGTGTCGTGGTCCATTTGTCCTGGTGCAGGGGAGGGGCTTTGAGAGCAGCTCCCAGCTGGGCCTGCCAGTCAGAGAACACTCTATCCATCACCTCTGGACAACGACCTCGGGTTTCCCTGGAGCGAGGAGGCCTGAGGGTGAGTGATAAATGGCCTTCCGTCTATTTGGAGTTATTATCAAAGAATGGGGCCTGGCTGCTCCTGGGATCTGCTAAGGATGAAGCCAAGGAAAGACACTTCCGCTGCAGCAGGAGCGGGTGGGGTGGGGAACTTGCATCCTTGGAGCCACACATGGCCTTCTGGATCCTTCACTGTGGCCTTTTGACTGAATCCAAATTTTACACAAGAAATCCTTTTATTAAAAGGGGTGTGGCAGAGAAAGATGAAGCTTTTCTTGCCTCCTTTGGTGCTTAAAAAAGAACAATCTTGGAATCAGAAGGCCGTAGGTTCCCCACCCCTGCTGGATTTGTTCAATCACTCAATAAAACTTCATTGAATACCTACTATGTGCCAGGCACCAGGGATGAAGTGGGGAGCAAAAGCACCCAGGGGACCTTCCTGGAGCCAAGAGTCCAGCGGCACAGTGAGACAATAAGCAAATCGAGGCTTGTATTCTGGCTTCTGCTCAAATGTCACCTCCTTAGTGGCTTTACTTATTTTTTATTTTTTTGAGACACAGTCTTGCACTGTCACCCAGGCTAGAGTACAGTGGTGTCCTCACTGCAACCTCAAACTCCTGGGCTCAAGCGATCCTCCTGCCTCAGCCTCCCAAGTAGCTGGGATGACAGCTGTGAGCCACCATGCCCAGCCCTATTTTTTCATTATAATGCTTATTCTACCTGATGTTATGCAATCACTGTATTGTATATTTATTTTCATCCTTGTGTTTGCTGTCTGGGACTCCCACTAAAACGTCAGCTCCATTATGGTGAAGGCTTTGCTTCATTCAAGGCTATATCCCCAGTGCCCAGAACAGTGTCTGGTGTATAGCAGATGCTCAATAAATATTTGCTGGATGAGTGAATAAACTGATAAGTAAATATATATGTCTAAGCTGCAGTAAGCATATGAAGGTGTGCAGAAGAGCGTGATAGAAAACAAGAGAAGATTCTTTTTTTGGGGGGGGGTGGAGAGTCTCGCACTTTTGCCCGGGCTACAGTGCTGTGGCGTCAGCCTAGCTCACAGCAACCTCAAACTCCTGGGCTCAAGCAATCCTTCTGCTTCAGCCTCCCGAGTAGCTGGGACTACAGGCATGCGCCACCATCCCCGGCTAATTTTTTCTATATATATATATTTTTAGCTGTCCAAATCATTTCTTTCTATTTTTAGTAGAGACGGGGGTCTCGCTCTTGCTCAGGCTGGTCTCGAACTCCTGACTTTCAGCGATCCTCCTGCCTCAACCTCCCAGGTAGCTGGGACTACAGGCATGCGCCACCCTGCCTGGCTAATTTTTCTGTATATATTTTAGTTGGCCAGATAATTTCTTTCTATTTTTAGTGGAGACGGGGTCTCGCTCTTGCTCAGGCTGGTCTCGAACTCCTGAGCTCAAACAATCCACCCGCCTCGGCCTCCCAGAGTCTAGGATTACAGGAAGATTCTTTTCTACTGGGAGCCAGGGAGGCCTCTCAGGAGGTGTCGTGGACGCGGAGAGCTGAAGAGTGAGAAGGGGACAGCCGTGGGAGAGTGGGAGGTAAGAGGAGCCTTCCAGGGAGAAGAAAGAGCCTGGGCTTGGCAAGGTCAAGGCAGGGGCGGGGACAGCGCAGCTGGGACACTGTGCGGGAAAGGTGGCTCTAGATGAGATACACAGGGCCAGACCACGTGTGGCCACGGTGGGGAGCTGGGATTTTATTTTAAGAGCAGTGGGAAGCACTTGGAGTGCGCTATCCTGATTTCATGAAGGTGATGAGGCAGGCCTTCCCCGTGGCGCGACTTGCCGCCCCGGCCCAGGAGGGAGACGGTCCCCCTCTGCAGCCCATCATCGCGGGCCCACGTGTGCCCTTCCGCTCCTCAGTTTGCTCAGGGCACTGCCCGGCGTCAGTGAGACGCCCCCTGCCGGGCAGGAGGAAGGGAGACCCTTTAGCAGCCCCGAGCTTGCTGGCATCCAGGGCATTCAGCAAACGTGCTGACAGTTAGACACAAACCGAGACCTCATAAATTACAGCGCCCCTCTGTAGGAGCCGCGGAGACTTGCTAAATATAGCCCCCTTATTGTTATTTACGTTTCTGGTGCCAAGCAAGGACTCCTGAAGTCCGTCTTGCCGATCACTACAGTGGGTGCTGCGTTTGCGGAAGCTTGAGAGGTAGGAAGGCCGGTCCCGTGCGCAGCCGGGAAGTGCGGGGAGGAGGTTCGGAGGGGCGTGGGGAAGGCCCCGGGGAACACGGCCAGCCCTGGAGCCAATGGGGAGAGGTTAACGACCCTTAGGATTTCTGATGGCCACCGGTATGGCTTGCAGCGGCAGGTGGCTTCATTAAGCAGGACATCCACATTTTATGCTTCTAGAACATCCTTGGAGCTTTTAGGGGCTTGGGACTTAAGGGGAATCTAATGAGCTTCTCTTAGTAGAAGTGGCCCAGGCCCAGCACCCCCTCATTCTGTCTGATGGGGCTCACCCTCCTCCAAAGCACCTGACCTTGACCTTCATGTGGGAGTCAGGCCTTAAGGGCCCTGCAGACTCCCCCAGGGGAGGGCCTTCTCCACCTCCTGAAAGCACCCTATCCATGAAAGCTCCTCCTTAGAGAAGGAATCGGGAACCTTCCTGCTTCCCACCTCATTCTAAATTCATGCACCCACTGCTGTCTGCCTTGTGTTAAGGTGGATACTTACCCTCCAGCCCCCAAGCTTTGGAATCACACAGACGTGGGTTCGAATCCCATCTCTGCCTCTCACCACCTGCGTGACCTTGGGCTAGCTACTTCACCCCTTAAATCTCAGCTTCCTCAGCTCACCTATAAAATGGGGCTCTTTTGTGCCTTATAGGTTGTCATCAGGATATGGTACAAAAGTATCTTAACAACTGGCAAGAAGGAGGTATTGAGCACTATTCAACAAACATTCAAGAAAGCATGGAACTGAATGAATAAACAAAGTCATCGATCAATAATCACATTATGTGCGAGGGTACATGCATCGGGTAGCCGAATTATTAACAGAAGTAATAACAGGTCATTATCATCATCACCTGGCTGTACACTCCTTCAGGGGAGGGACTTGGTTTGGGCTTCCCCAGAAGCTTCCTGAGGTGCTGTGAGGAAGCCCAGGAAGGGGAAGGAGAAGAACGGGGAAAGGAAAGGGGTGAACGGAAGAACATTGCCTCAGTGATCCCAGCCACGGCACCGGGAAGCCGGGCTTTGTCCATCAACCTCTTGTCCCGGCCTGCTGGAGGGCTGCTGGCGTCCCGCACTCCCTGCTAGCTCTGTGCATCACATCCCGCCCAGTGCAGCTGTGCAGGTGTTTGTCGGAGGTGGCTTCGGTGTACGGAGGTGGGCACTGAGGGGTGCGGGGGACCTGCAGCATCTGCTGCAGGGACCAAGTCTGTTTTGGTCCCCACTGTATACACAGTCCCTAACATGCTGTCTGGTATCTGTTGATCCATAAATTATTCATCAGCAAACTCTACATAAGAAATCGTTAGAGGAGTGAGGGGTAAAAAGATGATGGGTTTCTGCCCTAGGGTGGGAATGGGGGTGACACGATGACAATGGACAAATTACACTGAAAGTCAAGAAGCTAACGCCCCCAGGGGGCATTAGTTGAGATCTGGAGGAGAGGGGCCCCGAGGGCTGGGCGGCTTTAAGGAGGAAAAAGGATCTGCTGGGGCTGGAGGCAGAGTGGACTTAGACAGAGGAGAGGCAGGGGCTTGGGAGAGCAGCCTACGCAGCCTCTAGCCTCTGGAGGCAGCAGTGTCATCACAGGTGTGTTGGGAAGCAACAGGCAGGAGAGTCTGGTTGGAGGGTCTCTAGGTTCTCTAACCTGTCACGTTTAGATTTGGAGGGTGGGGACAGAAATTTGGCCTCAGAGAGCTCACAGAGAAGAGACTTCAAGGGATGTCTGGGAAGAGTTAGGATTGGGAGCAGCCGCCAGGCAGTGTGTGTCAGTGAGTGTGTATGGGAGATGCTCCTGCTCCTCCGGGACACTGCTGGGAGGGCTGGAGTCCCTCACACCCACCCACGTGCCCTCATAAAAGTTTCTCTGTGTAGTGTACAACCTGAACATCTGTACCTAGCGGTTCAGTCTGGCTGCAATGTATACCAGCCCTATATGGCTGGTATAAGGGAGGAGAGGGGGATAAGAGGTGCTTAGAAATTGAGGAAGAAGGGACATTTCCCCAGGTTGGAAGATCCCTTAGGCCTCTGCACTCCGGAGTCCAGCAGACGATGCTGTCACTGGTTCCCGGGAAGCTGAACAAAGGTGGATCTTTGAGGCTGCAGCTCAGCCTCACTCTGGGAGGATGGGAGACTCAGAAGCAGCCTCCCTGAAGTCTCTCCTCTCTCTACCGTCTCCATTTCCATCTCTGCTGCCCCCTTTCCTCTTCCTCTCTCATCTCCCTCCCCTCGGTGGCTGGGTCCCCAAGGGGCAGGGGAGGGAGGACCTGGTGAGGCTGTCCCAGACTGACATGCTGGGAGACGTGGAGGGGAGGCGGAGGCGGGAGGCCGTCTGAACTGGATGTTTGAACCAAAGGGGGTCCCAGTGGGCCTCCCCAGTGTGTGGGGTTTTCTTTTCTTTTCCTTTTAAAGCATTTCACTTTCAAAGGAAGCCGGGCCCCAGTGAAGGGAGCTGGATAAACTCAGGCTCACGATCAAATTGCCTTTGAACCTGGGCTGAGAGCTCTGCGGTCCTCTCCTGTTCCAGGGCAGGGGCTGGCAGGGGGCTGGGGGACCCTTGATGCCTAATTGGCAGCTAATTGGATACTCAGGGTGGGGGTGGGGAGTGGAATGGGGGCCCAAAGCAAGTGGCTGGGGATTGGGCAAGCGCAGGTCTTTTCAACTCAGTGTAAAAGTGGATCTATTATGGGTTTTCTTGCCTGCATCTTGGCGGTGGGGAGACAGGCTTCTGTTGCTTAATGAGCTCATGGCTCAAGCTGTCTCCAGCTGAGGAGCTCGCAGAGGATTTCAAGGCGAAGTTAACAGTGTAGTTAGTTCTAGCTGGCTACCTGTCATCACTCAGGCTGGGGAGAGAACAATCTTATTAAAACGAGCAAGTAGAAGGCAGGCTCCTCGGCAGAGCTTTCGGGGTGGGGATGGGGTGGGGTCTGGTCACCACAAAGCCCAGGAGAGCCCCAGACAAGCTTTCCCCTCATGCTTTGATGTACAGCAAGGACTTAGAAAGCAC
>CM052442.1:100916376-101071943 GCA_028533085.1 Varecia variegata | reverse complement strand
CCCGTCTCTGGGCCACAAGCCAGGCAGTAACTCAGGACCACCTGGTGAGTTTGGAGATTCAGATCTGGGGCCCCTCCTCAATTCAGATTGAGCAGGTCTTGGGTGGGGGTGGCAAGAATCTGCCTTTTCTTTCAAAACTCCTGATGGTGCTGAAGCGTGGTCAGGGCTGAGAGCCCAGTGCTCTCTTCTCCCCCCGGCCTAATGTCCACTAGAGAGCGCTGAGAATCAGAAACCCCAGGCTCGAGTGCTGGCTCTGCACCTTAAGCTGTGACTAATTGTGAGTTAGTTAAGAGAGTTGGGCCTCAATTTCCTTATCTGCAAAATGGGGACAGCGAAGACAACTGTATTGGAGGAATATTCAGGGTCAAAAAAGATCACGGGTGGAAAAACACTCTGAAAAGATGGACGTAGCACACAAATGCAAGGTGCTCTGACACCCATGCACCCACCAGCATCCTCCCAGAGTCCCTGCCTCCGGCACTTCCCAGGCTCTCTCCTAGCCTGAAGTGCCTCCCCCGACAGTGCTGGCTCCCCCTGCTGGCTGCGCCTCGCCCTTGCAGCTGGATCTCTCCTTCCCGCCCTCCCTCCACCCCAGTCCCCAGTGCACACCCCATGCTTTCCCACCCCATGCCTTGCTAGAGCTGTACTTCGCGTGGGCTGCTCTTCCTCCCTTCTCAGGTTCAAAGCTCATCCATCCTTCCAGAGCCACCTCAATGGCACCTTCTCCAGGAAGATGGTTCTGACTTGCCAGCCTCTTCCTGGCAGCCCCTCTAGCACCTAGCACGGACCTTGGCACGTAATACGGTCCAATAAAGGTCTTTTGTAACACAGAAAACGTTTGCCCTTGCTAGAAAGCCAATAAAGGCAAATTAACGCAACACAGAGGTCCTATTTTACACTTGCTAAATTAGCAATTGACAAAAACAAATGATAACATGCACCACTGACAATGTCGTGTTGCAAATGGTGCACACATTACTGATAATGTTGAAAATCGGTATGATCATTTTGGAAAGCAATATGGCAATATATATCACGGGTTATAAAAATGCTCATTCACTCTGACCCAGCAATCCCACTTGTAATACTGTATCCGAAGGAAATCATTCACAAGAATAACAAGTGTTATATATGCATGAAGATATTCATTTCAACATTATAATAGTCCCAAATGGAAAACAACCTAAATGTTCAACAATAGGGGAATTGTTAAGTAAATTATGGTATATAAACTCAACAAACTATTATGCAGCCATTTAAAATATTTATGAAAACTACATTATATGGAAAAAATGCTTATAGTAAAAAAAGGTGAAGTCAAAAACTCAGAATGTAAAATTATATGTACATTCTAACTGTATAATAAAAATGAAGGCATGCTGACAAGGATCAGAAGGGACAATGCAAAAATGAAATTAATTATTCCATTAGGTGGTAGGACTAGAGGTGATGTATTTTTATTTTTAAACATTTCCTGTAATTTTGTTATAATGCCGTTTTCACAACACAAAAGTTAGGTAGCCAAATAATAAATGTTTGTCAAACAAATACAAGGAGAGAGAGGGGAGGGGAGAAGGCTGATGTTTGGAGGGCTCTGGATCCAGCCCTGACTCTATCCAAGAGCATCTTGGGTGAGATTCCCTGTGGTCCGAAGAAACAGTGGGATTCTGGGTGGAGCTGAGCCTCAGAGAGGTGTGGCCAGACAAACACGATTGCCCTGCCTTTTTGGGTATTCCCAAATGATTCTGGGTACTTTTGTGAGGGTGGATTTTCTCAGAGTCTCCCAGAAGCCCTGCAGGGTACCCATGGGGGGTGAGCCAGGGAGGGCTGCAGAGGAAGTTCAAGTTCAAGGGGCTGATGGCGTTCGAGGTCTTCCCTGCTGGGGCCTTGCCTACGGGAGACAGGCCATGCCCGGATAGGGAATGAGATGTCTTTCTCTCCACACCTACCCATCCTGACCTCTAAGCCATGAGAAACTACATATCTTGAGTACCTGACACAGTCCAAGTTTTCACCTGCTGGCCTGGCACAATTATTAATAGCCCCTTTGTCTCAAAATTGTCCCAGGCGGGACATGGTCGTGTTACTCAAATCTCTTTAGAGCAAGAAAACAGGAGAGGAAAGCTGCTTCTGTGACTGATGAACAGTGGTGGGGGGGGGTCTTTCTCCTGGGGCCCACCCCAGAGATGACAAGAAATGTTCTAGGTGGGCCCTGGGTCACCTGACCCCCACGGCATAGCTCCCATGAGTTGTCTCTGTCCCCAGGGCCGAGTGGGGACATCTGTGCCTTCCTCCTCCCCTCCCAGGCCTTCCTCCTCTCTCATTGCTCTGCTAACATCAACACCCCTCCTGGGGCTCCTGTTTGCACCGACTGTGTGTCTTCCCCTACCTTCTGGGCTGAGCTGTCCCTTTCCCTACCCTGACCCTCTCCCTCCTGGTAACAGAGATTTTCAGTTTTAATCAAGTACTCCTCCCTGTCTCCCCAGCTCATCCTTTGCTGCGCCAGTGGAACTCTTTTCTCCATTCCTGGGAACATTTTTCACCCGTCCTTTCTCCAACCAATGTTATCTCAGCGCTAAGCGGGACCATAATTCTGCCCGATGTCATGGGAATTCTCAGCAATCTATAGCTTCTGACAGTGACAAAGTTCTCCAGGCTCAGACACCTGAGCACACGCTCACAGATAAATTCAAGCACGCCTTCTCACGCACACACACCACACATCTATGATATGTGTGCTACGCACATGCCATGTGCAAAATGGCAGGTATTTACATGACTTGTCCGGAACACGCCACATTCCCACATCACACATACTACATATCTATCAAAAACTTCACATGTAATACCCACCCATCACAGACTCATGCTATGCCAACAACATACATGACATATCCCGTGTATGTTGTATACATGCCTCAAACTACATATCCATTATCCACCTCAGTCGCACATCACACACACACACACACACACACACACGCACACCCTCATACACAGGCTTTGGGGCTCCTGGGGAGTTAAGATCCTGCTTAGGGAAAAATGCTCAATGCTTAACCACAGAGGCCACGTCCCCCACCAAGCTGCACAAGGACTTTAGCAAGGAACATTCATTACTGCTAATGAGCATTACATGCCTAATTAATTCCCAGGCTTGGTCTGAGGATCCAGCCTGGGGCCTAATTTCCATTCAGGGAAAAATAAGTGGAAATGTAAAAGGGCTCACGTACTGGGTTAGTCGGACTTAGGGCTGTCTTGCACTTGCCCATCCTGTCCCCAAACCCAGGCCATTGGACTTACCAGCCTGATATGAGAAAAGCAAATACCTTGTCTAAGTGGAGAAAACCTGAGTTTCCTTTCTGACCACCCTTGTGAAGCATCAGGACCCAATCCTCAAAGGTAGGTTCTTAACAAGCATCTTTGGATGGGTTCTGTGTTCTACCCAAGTAAAGGTCCCTTCACTTTTGCATGAAGAACAGCCTATTCTTGGTACCCACCAGTTAACATCTGATGTACTCCAGTGCATGTCCCTGGATGTGTGGGGGTGATTTGCCTATCTGTGCACAGCTGGGACCTTCTGTGCCCAGGGTGGTTTCCTTCCATCAGACACAGCATAGAATATGCAAGCCTGTTGCCTTGGGAGGGGAGGGTCTGGGTGAAGGGTTAGCAAACTTGAGGTCCTCCTTGTAAATATCACTTTGAGATCACCACATTCGCCCTCATTGAGCCCAGGTTGGGGTTCTACCTCAACCCAGCATGCCACCACCACCAGATCAGAGATGCTGTGCAGGATAACGGTTTGCCATTCCAAGAGAAGTACTGCCACCTCATTCAGGAATTTGCATAGGGGTGGCTGTGAGGGAGGGGGAGTGAAGACCACAGGGGAAACGCAGTGAGGAAGAGCGGCGGAAAGCTGAGCCTGACCTGGACTCAAATCCATACATATTCTGACATCAATTAAGTGTGTGACCTTGGGCAACTACTTATCTTCTCTGGGCCTCAGTTTCCAAATGCGTAAAATGGCATAATAATAGTGCATGCCTGCTATAGTTTGAATGTGCCTCCCAAAAGTTCATGTGTTGGAAACATAATCCCTCTGCCCTCATGAATGGATTAATGTCGCTATCACAGGAGTGGGTTCATCATCATGGGAGTGGCTTTGTTCTAAAAGCAAGCTGTCTCTGGCTTTCTTGCCCTCTAACCACGTGGTGCCTGTCCTTTGCCATGTCATGATGCAGGAACAAGACCCTTCCCGGAAGCCAGTGCCATGCTTTGGACTTCCCAGTCTCCAGAACCATGAGCTAAATACACCCCTATTTTGTAAATAAATTACCCAGTCTGTGGTACTCAGTTACAGCAATAGAAAACAGACTGTGACAGAAAATTGGTACTGAGAAGTGGGGCTGTTGCTATGAAAGATACCTGAAAATGTGGAAGTGGCTTTGGAGCTGGGTAATGGGTAGAGGCTGGGACGGTTTTGAAGTGAATGCTGGGAAAAGTCTGTACTTGAGTGAACAGAGCAGTCGGGCGGTTCTGGTGAGGGCAAACAAAGCGGAGAAGACTGGGGCAGTCTGGGACTTCTTAGAGATGACTTAAGTGGTGGTGATCGGAATGTTGATAGAAGTACGATGCTAAAGGCCATTCTGCTGAAGTCTGAGATGGAACTGAGGAACAAGGTATTAGAAGCCGGAGCAAAGGCCATCCTTGTTACAAAGCAGCAAAGAACCTGGGGGAACTGTGTCTGTGCTGACCTCTTTACGGAAGGCAGAATTTAAGAGTGACAACCTAGGACATCTGCTGGAAGAAATATCTAAGCTGCAAAGCGTGCAGTCTGCTGCACGGCTACTTTTAACTGATTACAGTAAAATAAGAGAGAGAAGAGATGATTTAAAAACAATTTATAATTAAAAGGGAAGCAGAGCAGAAAGATTTGGAAAATTTGTGGCCTAGTCATGCAAAGAGAAGACATGAAGTTTGTGGAATGCTATGGTGTGAATGTGTTCCCCCAAAGTTCACGTGTTGAAGGCTTAATCCCTCTGCCCTCCTGAATGGATTAATATGGCCATCACGGGAGTGGGTTCATTATCATCGGAGTGGCTTTGTTATAAAAATGAGCTCTCCCTGGCTCTCTTGCCCTCTTGCCATGTGACGCCCTCTGCCACGTTATGATGCAGCAGGGAGGTCCTTGCCAGCTGCCAGTGCCATGCTTTGGACTTTCCAGCCTCCAGAAACACAAGCTAAATACAAGTCCTTTCTTTATAAATTACCCTGTCTGTGGTATTCTGTTACAGCAACAGAAAACAGACCGACAATCCCTCAGGAGACTGTTGCGTAGTTTAAGTGAGCTGATGCACACAGGGTATGTAGCAAAATGCCTGGCACACAGTGAAAGCTCCATAAGTAGTAGTACAGTAGTTGTTTTATTGTTAGTATATTATTGTCATTTCTTCTGGTACTACTACTACTGCTGTCCCTCTAATATTCCTGTGGTGTTTAGACTCCTCAGTGTGCTATTTAACACTCTGTGCAATGTGGCCTCACCTGCATATTCAACCTTTATTTGTCCAACACAGCCTTCCTGTAGGCTGATATCCCACACTCATTCCCACGTCCGTGCCTTTGCACGTGAGGTCCCCTGGCCTGGAGGCCCTTCCTCCTTTGTCTCGCCAAATTTTATTTCTCCTTCAAAGCCCAAGCTCTCATCCAACTTCCGCCATGAACCACTGCCTCCAACGGCTCATACTGAGGTCCCTCCATGTGCATTTCTACGGTGTTTATGATGACGAAAAAATGTTTTAAACATAGGAAAAGTCCTGTATCTACCACTTGGATTAAAAGAGAAAAGACAGATCGCAATACAACTGACGTCTCCTGTGCTGGCTTCCTGAACGTGTGTCTCCTTTTCTTCTCGGAGGTAACTAGCAGCCTGAATGCGACGTTTATCCCTGTCATGAGTATCTTTCTGTTTTTACCCCACATATATCCACTATTAGTATATATCATAGTTGTACATGTTTTTAAGCTCGACATATATGTATGGAACCCGTGGCAGATGCTTTGTGTACTCTGTGCCACGTCCCCTCAGCCCACCTGCTTTGCGCACAGCTGTGGGGACCGCTCAGGGCACCCCGCCAGTAGCCCACTTCAGCCCTGTGGCCTCTCTGCTTCCCTGCCTTGGGCTCTCTCCCAAATCCCAGGCGGCTGCTCAGTCTGTGCAGGCACAGCTGGAAGGGCCCGGAGCAAGCCTGCGGCCACCCTCAACCAGTGGGGGCAGGAGCCCGTGATAACTGCCCCTTGTCCCTCCCTTAGAGGCCCTTTCTCAGGTGCATGCAGCGTGGGCCTGAGCCCCAGCTGCCACAGCAGTGACCTGCTCCATCACGCACCTTTTTCTGGCTTTCCGCCTCCCTGTGCTCTCTTCCGCTCCTTTGTTCTCCTTCCCGAGATAAGCCCCAAAGGAGCTCCCTGCAGGCGGGCTCTGCTCTCAGGGAACCCACTCGAAGGCAGTGTTGCTTTTGCTCTCCACGTAGCTTTGGAGAATCACCCACGTTGTTCCACGTAGCTCTATCTCATTCATCTTCACTGCCACGCAGTATTGCACGGAATGAGGAGCCTGAACAGATATCCCCTAACAGTCGATGGACGTCTGTGTTGCCTCCAACGCTTCGCTATTCCACGCGGTGCTGCGGTGCACGTTCCTGCCCGTGTTTTCCAACAGCCTTGGTGTTTTCTACTGGCTCTGTGACACCTGTCACACCCCGCCTGGAGTGCCACTTCATGTTTGGAGTCCATGTCTTCCTAACTAAAGGCAAGCCCTGGGAGGCAGCAGGAGGAAGGGGGTGGAGAGGCAATTAATTTGCCAAATACCCTCAGGGGAGAGCTGGTAAACTTCAGCGCAGGCTGAACTCAGCGTGGGACCCAGCCTGGTACCACCGTCTACTCTCAAATGACGACTCATCACTCATGCGGTGAGTTTCCACGTGCCAGGCACATCAAATAGGACGACAGGCCTCTGTCAACTTCCCCTTCCCCTTCTCTAACTCCTCCCTGCATCTTGTTCTTCTCCCTCTTTCTTTCCTGCTTCTCTGGGGGTCCTCCTAGGCCCCAGGGACCTCTGCAGAGAGGGGAGCATGAGGCAGAGGCTGCCTGGGCCCCCTTACTGGCCCATCTGCTATCCTTGCCAGCAATAACCTGCGCAATTTCTTTTTTTCCCCAATGTAAAAATTTATTTATTATTAGCTTTTGAAACCTTAATATAAATGTTATTTCTGATAGACTTTTACAAATACTGAAAATAGCTTCCAGGTCCCCTTTCTTCTTCTAAGGATCTTTGCAGATGCTTAAGAACTACTAGATTTTCCTGTCCAGAGTCCTGTTGAGATAAAAAATAGAATAAATGAAAGAAAAAAAAAATGAAAAAGAAAAAAAAAAGAACTACTGGATTTGATGATCACAGGTTATCACAGATGAAGAACATTCAGTGACGTCTCAAAAATTATAATTCATATGAAATTATAAGTCTTGATTATTCTTACTTTTTCACAAAATGTTCAATATAGTCTTTGAAAGATGGAAAAAAACTTTTTTTTTGCATTTAGATAAGCATCTTAAAATATAAGGAAAGACTACAAAGCAGTGTGACAGGTTTTTCTCTGTCATTTGTGAACTGGATTAAGGCAATCCCCAGAATTCCAGAACTGTTGTGGAGATGTTATCCTTTTCATTTACAATCAGGATAAACTGCATTCAGCAAGGAGTCAAGGGATCTGGGTTCCAGCTGCCATAGTGCGTGGTATGACCTTGAATAAGTCTCTCGACTCCTGGATGTCAGAGGCCCCATCACAGAATGAAACGGGCTAGATTAGGTCATCTTGAATACCCTTTCCAGCTCTGTTACTGTGCAATGCCATGAAATCAGAGTCACATGTTCCAGGCTGTTTGGGTTCAGGGATTTTAGAGCCTATATAATAATGTACAGTACTTTTCAAATTTCTACTTTTTTGAATCTTATTTAAATATATGCATACTTTTCCATTTTCTTCTGTGCATTTAAATATATTTTCCTATTTAACAGACTCTTTGTCATTAGCAATAAAAAAGCTCCCCAATGATGCATTTCTCGTTTCTTGCTTTTATTTCTTTTTGGCTTCCTTTTTGAACTTCTCCAAGATCTCGTCTGGATTTGTGGAGGCCAAAAGTTTCACCACTTTTTCACAAGATTTACCACCCTTCTTCAAAACCACATCACTCTTCCTGAGCTCTAAGACCTTGGAAAGATACGGACAGAACTCAGCATCAGCCTCTCCCTTGGATGGAGGTGATGCAATGGCTACGTTTAGGGCTTCTGCTGTCAAATCTGTTAGAGCATTTTGTTTGGAGCTGGGTTTGGCATGGATGGCTGTGGTGGCACAACCTTTAGGATCAACTGCCACAGGAGCTAAGGGAGGAAATGGTCTCTCTGGTTCCTTGCTCTGGTTTTACCCTTGTGTGTCACACCAGCCTTCTTAGGCATCTCGGCGCCAGAAGGGTGTTGAGCGGAGTCCCTAGTGCCTGGCACTGCCCCGAGCCGCAGCATCCCGGCCTGGGGAGGCATGGGGCAGGGCGGCTCGTGCCAGAAGGCCCCCCTGCACCTGCCAACCTGAGCTATTTCTTAGAACGACATGCTGGTAATGACATTTCATGGCCTGTTAACCTGCACGCAGGTGGTCTGCAAGCAGCAGCTCCAGCTTCTTGCTGCTGGTCGGGTCTGGGTGCTGCTGGGAGGGCAATGGGGAGACGGTCCTAGCAGCATCCAGCCCTCCAACCACACCCGCCTGGCTCTGGGAAGGCCCCCGACTCCCCCAGGCACCAAATCCTATAGCATTTGGCATTTTTCATACTTGCCATGAGTCAGTGAATGGATGAGCATTTATTGAACACCTACTATAGCCAGGGGATAAATTAACCCACTGTCTGCCAAAGTAAGCTTGTTGGTTTTCATATCTGAGGTCTGCTGCTTTCTTAGTGGATGACTTCAGGCATGTGACTTAACCTCTCTTTGCCTCAGTTTCCCTAGCTGTAGAACAGGGATAAGAACAGCCCCTGCCTCATAGGGTTGCTGGTCAAAAGTAGCAATCACGTGTAAGTACACGTAGAACAGTGCCTGGTGCTCCTTGAGGGTTGGTTAGTATTGTAGCCTGGAAGTTCTGCCACCCCCATCATGGGTGGGGTGGGGGCGAGGGGAGGGGGAAACAGAGAGGCTGTCAAACTCAGGAAGCCGGCAGCTCTCCCCCATCATTCTGGGTGCCCTCTGGAGGCAGGACTTTATTTCCCTTATTAGACTAGATTTTTCCCTGAGGTGGGAACGAAGGAAAACCATCTTCCTTATCAGATGAAGGGTCTCCAGTGGCAGGAACAGTGTCCTCAGCCTGGCTGCTGCCCCAGTGTCTAACCCAGGGCCCCCTCTTGGAGCCAAGGGCAGGTGATGGGGACAAGGACAGGAGGCACCCTCCACCCTGACATCCCCAGGGCCACATGATACCTGCAAGTTTGAATAATTAACAGGAACTGTAAAAACAACTGGTTGCAACATTTAAAAAATTCTTTTTATTATCAGCTAATGGTAGCACTTACCAAAGCAGTTTTATATGTAATAAAACTTTTTTATTGTTTCAGTCTTGGCTTGGAGAGGCAGAAAAGGAGACAAGCCCAGAACCAGGGAGAGCAAAGAGAGGAGTAATTAATAAGATTAATAATGGAAACTTCCTGAGAACGTTAGCAATGATAAACCGAGCACACACCTGGCTTCTCTTCAAAGATGGGTGACAGGGAGAAGTGGAATTTCTGAGCCCAGGTTCGGGGAGATGTTTACACTCTGGTGTGGAGGAAAGAGCAGGGCTGAGGGGAGAGCTGGATGCTTATACTGGTTTTGCTGTTAGACCACGGGCATGTCACTTCTCTGCCTCTGAGCCTCAGTTTTCTCCTCTGTAAAATGGGGAGGGATGTTTAGGGAATGATCCTCCAAGTCCCCTCAGTGGCTAAGGCTTTGCATCTTTGTGTTGTTAAAATCTATTTTTCACTCTTTCCTTTTCTTTAACCCTGGGGACAAGTCAATTATAGTTTGCTCAGCCTTTAGTTTAACCAAGATGTTTCAAGCACATCCCATCAAAACATGGGAGGTATGCCAGGAGAATATATTGTCTCCATTTTACAGATCAGAAAACTGAGGCCAGGATGAGCTCAGTCCCCAATGCTCCAATTAAAACTACTAATAGCCCAAGGTCACACCTATTACGGAACAGATACCAGGCTGAACCCCAGTTCTGCCTCCAAGGCCTGTGTTCTTCCTACCATATGATGCAGTTTCTCAGAGCAGATGATGGGAAATCGAGCCAGGTTCATGAAGCCAATCACCTGGGTCTCGCTGGCACCTATGCTGAGCAGCCCGTGGATCCAAAGCAGGCAGGGGTGGTGGGGTGTGGGGGTGGGAAGAGAAGTGGGAGCACTAAGGAGGGCTTGGTTTAACCCTTCAGCACCTGCTGGCCTTCTCCGCTCACTCAGGGCCAAGCTCCTGCCGGTACAGTTTAGAAAACATTTCCGAAACTGGGGTCCCCAGCCCAGCAGCACTCATGTGAGTATCTCTGCGAGCTTGTTGTGGAAATGTAAAGTCCCAGGCTCCACCTCAGACCTACTGAATCAGAAACGAATGATAAATGGGTGCATTTTACACAAGGTAATGAGGTGGCTGCCTATGTGATAGAATTTTAGGGATGCCATGATGTATTACTCCACTGGAAAACATCTCCCTTTAGCAGACGTAAGGAGAGAGAAGCTTCCATTCCACAGTGAGGAGGCCAAGGAGGATAACTCCCCCCGGAGCAGGCCTACAGTGACCCGCGCCCACCGAGCGGGGCTGGGAGGCTTTGCTCAGAGCAGGTTTCCACGGCCGAGGATGAGATGGTGTTTCTTTTCTTTTTTTTTTTTTTTTTTATTGAGACAGAGTCTCACTCTGTTGCCCAGGCTAGAGTGCCGTGGCGTCCTCCTAGCTCACAGCAACCTCAAACTCCCAGGCTCAAGCAATCCTCCTGCCTCAGCCTCCCGAGTAGCTGGGACTACAGGCATGCGCCACCATGCCTGGCTAATTTTTTCTATATATATTTTTAGCTGTCCAGATCATTTCTTTCTATTTTTAGTAGAGACGGGGGGTCTCACTCTTGCTCAGGCTGGTCTCGAACTCCTGACCTCGAGCGATCCTCCTGCCTCAGCCTCCCAGAGTGCTAGGATTACAGGCGTGAGCCACCGCGCCCGGCCGAGACGGTGTTTCTTGTCTCAGCCTAACTCCAGCCTGCAAGCCAAATCTCCGAAGGGCAGAGGGCAGAGTGGACCTGTGTTTTGGCTTTCTAATGTACTAAGCACTGAGTTAGACATTTTGCTCTCCTCATGTCATTTAGTTCTCACAAATGAAAGGTAGGCGGCGTTATTTTATAGGTGAGGAAACAGGCCCCGTGAGTCGAGCAGGCCACCTGAACTTACTCAAGCTACACTAAGTGGCTGCGCCAGGGTTCGAGTTTAAACCCAGGTCTTGATGACTTCAAACCCCCACCCCTGTTCTCTCCACAGCATCTAAGAAGCCGGCGCTGCCCCAAAGACTGGCACCTTTAGGGTGGGCAGAGCTCAGCCACCTGGCTGAGGGTTTTTTTTTTTTTTTTTTGAGACAGAGTCTCACTCTCTTGCCTGGGCTAGAGTGAGTGCCGTGGCGTCAGCCTAGCTCACAGCAACTTCACACTCCTGGGCTCAAGCGATCCTCCTGCCTCAGCCTCCTGGGTAGCTGGGACTACAGGCATGTGCCACCATGCCAGGCTATTTTTTCTATATATATTTTAGTTGTCCAGATAATTTCTTTCTATTTTTAGTAGAGACGGGGTCTCGCTCTTGCTCAGGCTGGTCTCGAACTCCTGAGCTCAAGCAATCCTCCCACCTCGGCCTCCCAGAGTACTAAGATTACAGGCATGAGCCACCGCGTCCGGCCCTTGGCTGAGGGTTTTGAGCCCGGTCAGGTGGAGATGGGGTGACAGTCACCCTTCTCCGATCTCTACCTTGCAGCAAACCCTCCCAAGTGTCAGTTAAAGTTCTGGAGCTGCTGGTCTTTCGATGTTCACTGGGGTTTAACGAATGATAATGCCAAATGTGGTATCAGAGGGGCTCACAGTCCAACGAGGGAGACAGCTACAACCCAGTTGAAACAGTTACTGATGGCAGACAGTAGGTGGCTACATACCAAAGTGAGTGGTTTAGCAACCCAGAGAGGGTAAAGAGAGCTGAGTGTGACCTGGAGCCACTCGGGAGGGCTTGCAAGGTGAGGTGGCAGGTGACAGGTGGGTCTTTGGCACTCAGATTCAGCACCCGTGTTGGCGGTGGCTGTAGAAAGCGAGGCATTTCAGACTGGCCCTTCATCAGGGCTCTAAAACAATTCCAGATGTTTCACTGATGCGTTCCTGGCCTCTTTCCCGTTTGATAATTATCTTGTAATGACGCACATTAATGCAGATTGGGTACACCAGGAAGTATAATTCACAGAGAATGTGTACTCGGTCCTCCAAGGTAGGGCCCCGAAGCCCGACAAGGTGAGGCAGGCACTCTTCAGTGGGGGTGGGGATGAAGCCAGGCCAAGGGCTGGTTATGTGGGCACCAGAGGTGGCTGCTCCAAACGGGGAGTCTGAAGCTGGTGAATGGGGAGAGGAAGTTGAGCATCTTGTTCATCTCTCTTTTGGAGCCCTCATATCACTACTGTAATCACTCACATCCATGCCTCAAACTAGACTGAAGCTCCAGGGAACAGGAACACCATGTATGGTTGTGTAAGTTGTGTACTGCTCAAGGTGCTTGGCCAAGGGGAAAATGGGGCTGAAATCCAGTCTGCCCTCAACTGCTCTAGCACAGAGTTGAGTCCACTCAGAGGAAGGACAACCTTTTTATGGTTTTCAAGAGGCCATTTAGGCTGTCAGTGCCCCTGCCTGAGACTGTGTCCGTTTGGTCCCAGCTGTATCCTCGTCACTCAGTACATGTCTTTTGCACCAATAAATGAAAAAAAAAACAAGAGAGAATCCACGAACGACAGCATAGGATAAAAGAACAACTCCTTGAGATGGGCAGGTTTGTTATTTCTAATTCACAAATAAAAGCTGACTTGAAAATTGGGGCAAGAATTGTGGCTTATTCTCTTCTTGAATATTTCCACACTTCCCACTTCTCCCTCTGTAAGCCAAACACAGCTCCGAGCACATAACAGACCTTTGGTAAATTGATTGACTGGGAAAGAGAGAAACCCGTGTTTATTAAGGCACAGCATGAGCTGGGTTAATGAACAAGCACATGCCATAGAGCAAAGACGCAAGCTTCCTGCCGCGGGCTCCCTACAGAGCAAGAAGAATAACTTCTCTGGACCTCAGTTTTCCTGTGTGTAAAGTGGGGATACCGAAAACTCCTATTTCATAGGATTTCCATGAGAGCAAATGAAATTATGTATGAGAATAGGTTTTGTAACTTCTGAGGTGCTACACAACAATAGTTCCCATGCACTGAGCATTGCTTTGTGCAACACACTGAACTAAGTGCTTCTGATGCACGAGTCAAAGGTTGGCAAACTATGGCCTGTGGGTCAAACCCCGCCTGCCACTTGTTTTTGTTAAATTGCAGCCATGCCATTCCTTTGTATACTGTGTCTGCTCTTGGTCTACAACGGCAGAGTTGTAGAAACCTTACAGAAACCTTATGTGTGGCTCACAAAGCTTAAAATATTTCCTATCTGGCCAATTCCTGTATTAACTCCTTTAAGCCTATTAACCACCCTATGAGTTAAATGCTAATATTACCACCCCCATTTTACAGATGATAAAACCAAGACACAGAGTAGTTAAGTTACTTGCCCAAGGTCACACAGCAGGAAAGACAGGCAGGGGCCCGATTCCATGCTCTTAAAAACCAAATCATCCTGCCTCTCTTGTCCCTAAAGCAGCTTTTCTGATGATAAGGGTCATTACAAGGTCCTAGGCCCCAAGGACAAAGAGGGCTCCAGGGCAACAGCTTAGGAGGTCCTTGCTCACACAGCAGGGAGGGAAGGCACAGATTCCATTACCCAGGGGATGTGGTCAGGGCTGAAATGTGAAACGAGGCCACGAAAGGTTCAGATAAACTTCTGGGGAACAGACTTTTTTCCAAGGGACCTCAGATCCCTGGGGAACAGATCAGTTTCCTGTGGCTGCTGTAATAAAGTATCACAAACTAGGTGGCCTAAAACAACAGAAATGTATCGTCTCACAGTTCTGGAGGCCAGAAGTTCTGAAATCAAGGTGTTGGCAGGGACACACTCCCTCTGAAATCTCCAGTATTGCGTTTTAATTTCTTGCTTCGTATTTTGTGTGTATCTGTTGTAGGTTTTTTGATTGGAGGTTACCATGAGGCTTGCAAAAAACATTTCATAGCCAATTATTTTAAACATATGACAAATAAACAAGCAAAGAGAAATCTAACAGAAATTCTACCTTCTAACTACATCCTCCTCCCTGATCCCCCGTTTTTAACTTTATGTTGTTTGCATCCATATCTTGTTATACTATCTGTCTTTCAAAAAGTTGTAGTTATTTTTGATAGGTTTGTCTTCTGGTCTTCTACTCAAGATATAAGTGGTTTATGCACTGCAATTACAGCAAAGGAGTATTTTGTATTTGTGTACTTAGTGTTACCAGTTAGTTGTATACCTTCAGATGATTTCTTATCATTCATTAATGTCATTTTATTTCAGATTGAAGAACTCCTTTTAGCATTTTTTGTAGGACAGGTCTGGTGTTGATGAAATCCCTCAGGTTTTATTTGTCTGGGAAGTTTTTATTTCTCCTTCATGTTTGAAGGATATTTTTGCAGGACACAATATTCTAGGGTTAAGGTTTTTTTTCCTTCAGCACTTTGAATATGTCATGCCACTCTCTCCTGGCCTGCAAGTTTTCCACTGAGAAGTCTGCTGCCAGGTGTATTGGAGCTCCTTTATATGTTATTTATTTTCTTTTTCTTGTTTCCCTTAGACCTTTTCTTTATCCATGACCTTTGGAGCTTGGTTATTAAATGCCTTGAGGTTGTCTTGTTTGGGTTAAATATTCTTGTACCTGAATATTGATATCTTTCTCTAGGTTAGGAAAGTTCTCTGTTATTATATCTGTGAATAAATTTTCTATCCCAGTCTCTTTTTCTACCTCTTCTTTAAGGCCAATAACTCATAGATTTTCCCTTTTGAGGGTATTTTCTAGATTTTATATGTATGCTTCATTCTTTTTTATTCTTTTTTCTTTTTTCGCTTCTGACTAGGTATTTGCAAATAGCCTGTCTTCAAGCTCACTCATTCTTTCTTCTGCTCAGTCAATTCTGCTATTGAGAGACTCTGATGCATTTCGTAGTTTGTCAATTGAATTCTTAACTCCAGAATTTCGGCTTGATTTTTCTTTTTATTTATTTGGTCTCTTTGTTAAATTTCTCTGATAGGCTTTTGAATTCCTTTTCTGTGTTGTCTTGAAGTTCACTGGGCTTCCTTAGGACAGCTATTTTGAATTCTTTGTCTGAAAAGTCACATATCTCCATTGCTCCAGGATTGGCCACTGGTACCTTATTTAGTTCATTTGGTGAGGTCGTGTTTTTCTGGGTGTTCTTGATGCTTGTGGATGTTCATCAAGGTCTGGGCATTGAAGAGTTAGGCATTTTATTTTAATCTTTGCAGTCTGGGCTTGTTTGAACCCGTCCTTCTTGAGAAGGCTTTCCCGGTATTCAAAGGGAATTGAGTGTTATGACCTAAGTCTTTGGTCACTGCAGCTGTATCAACACTGGGTGTGTCCCAAGCCCAGTAATGCTGTGACTCTTGCAGAGTCTTGGCGGTACTGCCTTGATGGATCTGGGTAAGATATGGGAAAATTCCCTGGATTACCAGGCAAAGTCTCTCACTCTCTTCCCTCACTCTCTGTGCTGGGCTGCTAGAGTCGGGGGATGAGTGACATGGGCACTCCCTTGTGGCCACCAGCATCAGGTCACACCAGCCCAGTCTCACCCAAAGCCTGTGGCAACTGTTGCCTGGCTACCTCTGATGTTTATTCAAAGCCCAAGGGCTCCTTAGTCAGCAGGTGGTGAGTCCTGCCAGGCCTGGGTCCTTCCCTTCAGGGCAGCGTGTTTCCTTCTGGCCAAGGGGGCTCCAGAAATGCCTTCCAGGAACGAAGGCCTGGACTCGGGGGCTTCCGGAGTCTGCTTGGTGCTTCTTTGTTTTACTGTGGCTGACCTGGTACCCAAGTTGCAAAACAATGTCCTTTGAACTTTTCTCTTTCCTTTCCCCAAGTGGAAGAAAACTCCTGAGCTGCACTGCCTGTAGTGGGGAAGGGGAGGTGACACAGGCACTGGTGTGGCTGCCACCACTGGTGTCTCCCTGGGTTAGGTGCACCCCAAATCCACTCGCTCTGAGCCAGCACAGTCACAGGAATTGCCCAAGGACTGCAGCCTCTGTGACCCGACTGCCTTAACAAATTAAGTCCAGGTCCCGGGCTGCTTTTTGTCAGCTGGTAGTGGGGCTGGCTGGAATTCAGGTTTTGGGGTGGAGGATTTCTCTCTGGCCAGGCCGGTCTAAATGCTCCCTTCGTGGGCACTGGCAGAATTCTGCCCTATGCGGTGTTCCCCTGTGCCAGGGCAGCCCTGACTTCCAGCAAAGTCCCACAATCATTTCACTTCCCCCCGCCCCCAGGCACACAGAGCACTGCTGGGAAATGGGGAGGGGTGGCATAAGCAATGCAAGACTGTCTTTTCCGCCCTCTTCAGTGCCTCTTTCCTTGATATAATGTTAAAACCAGGTAGTATGATCACTCGCCTGATGTTTGGTCCTTCTGAAGGTGCTTGCTTGGGAGAATAGTTGTTGAATTTGGTGTTGGCAAGGAGAGATGATCACTGGAGGTTTCTATTAGGCCATCTTGCTCCTCTGAAATCCATTAGGGAATCCTTCCTTGGCTCTCCCAGCTTCTGGTGGCTGCTGGCAGTCTCTGGCACCCCTTGGCTCATCACTCTCTGCTTTTTTTTTTGAGACAAAGTGTTACTCTGTTGCCTGGGCTAGAGTGCCGTGGCGTCAGCCTGGCTCATAGCAACCTCAAACTCCTGGGCTCAAGCAATCCTACTGCCTCAGCCTCCCGAGTAGCTGGGACTACAGGCATGCGCCACCATGCCCGGCTAATTTTATATATATATTTTTAGCTGTCCATATAATTTCTTTCTATTTTTAGTAGAGACGGGGGTCTCGCTCTTGCTCAGGCTGGTCTTGAACTCCTGAGCTCAAACAATCCGCCCGCCTTGGCCTCCCAGAGTGCTAGGATTACAGGCGAGAGCCACCGCGCCCGGCCCAGTCTCTGCTTTTGTCATCACATGGTGCTCTCCCTGTTTGCGCCTGTCTTTATGTGGCCACCTTCTTAGAAGGACACCAGTCATGTTGGGTTAGGTGCCCAACCTACTCCAGTATGACCTCATCTTGATTTTACTGATTACATCTGCAACGACCCTATTTCCAAATAAGGTCACATTCTCAGGTATTGGGGATGGTTAGGACTTCAGTATATCTTTTTTGAGGGGACACAATTCGGCCTGTAACAGGGAATGCCTCAAAACTCTGAGGGGCTACCTCAACGCTTCCCTGATTCAGGGAGCCAGCCAGAGACAGAGAGAAGAATCACAGGCCTTCAGGTGTGTGGGGTGGGTTCATGGCTGTTTCCATCACAAATATTCTCTTCTAGAGCTTTCCTTGTTTCCACAGACCTAGAGCTCTTTGAGACTGGGTCTGCGTCTTATTTCCTCTGACTCCAACAGGTGCTAGCATACAGTAGGTGCTCAATAGTGGCTGGCAATCCAATGATCATGTCAACCTGCCCCTCAAGGCCACTGTCAGAAAAGTAGCTGGGCCAGAGGGCCATGGGGCCACAGAGCTCACCGGCTCTGTGGGTGGTCCTGGGCTGAAATCAGATGCAAATGAACAGGGCCTTGCAGGCCAGCTGGGATGCCGGGGCGTCCTGGGGGACTGAGCTGGGCCCATCTGCTGTCCTGGCAGGGCTTCTGAGGGACGTCTGGGCAGAGGCCACACTAATGCCAGATGATGCACAGCCCAGCGGCCCTTCCCCTGTGTGTTTGCACAGCTAATGTAATTATGCCCTCGGGATGTTGACACAAGAGAAGCCATATTTGAGAAGGCCTTATCAGCCACCCAAAGAGTCCCAGATTACTGCAACGGGAAGGTTCTCACACAAAGGCAATCTAAGGAGCGTCGCATCTGGAAGAGCTGGCCACAGGGCTGGCCCTGCTGAGAAACCAGACTCTTGAGGAGCTGACTTGGGGCAGAAGCATGCACCAGGAACCTACTAATGGCCCCACACACGACTCAGTCGCTTATTCATTTAATAAGTACACTGTGGGTAGCTTCTAGTCAACCGAGCACTGGGGATTCGAGGATGAAAAAGACCCCGATACCAGCCCCAGAGGAGGAAAGACACACAGAAATAAGTAACCATATGCTGAAATATTTACAGATAAACTAGCATGATGCCCAGCCAAGGAGGAAAGTAAATGGGAATATAGAAAAACCAGAGTGGCCAGGAGTTGATGTTTGTTGAAGCCGGGTGATGATTACATGGGATTCATTATATTAATATTATTCTACTTTTGTATATATTTAATACTCCACAGTAACGGTTTTTAGAAATAAAAACTAAAAAGAAAAGATGTAAGGGGCACTTGGTATAGTGGGAGGTGTGTGTGGAGGAAAGAGTTTGAAGAATGCTTCCCACAGGAGGCCGTGATCTGGGTCTAATCTGAGCAAGGAGAGGAAACTTCTGCCATCAGGCAGCTTACACAAAGCAACAGGCATCTCTGTTGTACAAGATGATGTGGAAGGAAGGTGGTTTCTAGCACCATCTGGACCTGAGTTGAAATCCCACCCACAAATTTAGGAAAATAATATATGCCTTATAGAGTAGTTGCTGGTGTTAAGGAAGGTAGTGGATGAGAAGGGGTGACACAACAGGCACTGAATCAATGATCATTTCATCCACCCTTCCACCCATCGATCAATCCATCCATCCATCCATCATCAGACTGTATTGTCTCTGTGCTCCAGCCTATACTGTGAACTCCTTTAATGCAGAAAGGGTCAGTTACGTCTTTATACCCTGATGCCACGCACAGGGCCAGTGCCCCAGAAAGTGCTCCATGATTCTCTTCTCAAGAGCAAACAGGTGATGGAAAGTCCCCTTACATCTGCATTAGGGGGTCACCTTTTCTGAGAAACTGAACTGGGGGATAAGGAGAATGGAGAGGTGGTGTCTTAACTGGGAGGCTTGTGTCCACAGAATGGAGAGACGGGGCAGAGTCTTAGCGAGGGGTGGGG
The DNA here is from genome assembly GCA_028533085.1 of Varecia variegata. NCBI lineage: Eukaryota > Metazoa > Chordata > Mammalia > Primates > Lemuridae > Varecia > Varecia variegata. Next base: position 101,052,523 of record CM052442.1, on the reverse strand, counting down.
AACCTGAGGTCTTAAAGCCACATGTGGCCTTCTAGGTCCTTAAGTGCAGCCTTTTGACTGAATCCAAATTTTATAGAACAAATCCTTTTATTTTTATTAATACTTTTTTGTCTTTAATATTTTTATTTTATTTTTTAAATGAATGTATTTAAAATACCAAAGAGTAAAATAAATTTCAACAAAATAATCCTCCCAGAGTTACTGGCACAATTAAAACATTAGTAAGCCATAAGGGCTAAATTCATGGCCACTACACTCATGATTTAGTTCCAACTTCCCCCGCCTGACTGGCGTCACTATTGCATGCGGCTGGTTGGCGAGAGTTTATGGGGGTCAAGTACACCAGTCTGTTACCAGCTTTTGACAACGGTGCACTGTGTTTCTGTTTGAAGTGGAGCTTGTGAATAGTTGCAAAGCACCATGGTGTATTTTTTAATTCTGTCTGCTTAACAGCCCATGATGTCAAAGAAGATCAAGAGAATGCTGAAGGAAGAAAACAGATTTTTTAATGAGGATTGGGAATTGCAATATTATCTTGTTTCTGCTAAAAATAAGATAATTTGCTTGCTTTGTGATACTGCAATATCAACATTAAAGAAATTCAATGCTCATCAGCATTATAACACTCATAAGGACCACAAATATTTTAAATTAGAGAGAGAGGCACAAAAAATTGTATTGCAGAAATTAAAAGATGAAAAGCAAAAGCAAAGACACTTCTTTCAAGCAGCAATAAGACCTGGAAATAATGCCACTGAAGCAACTTATAAAGTAGCTTATATACTCAGGGAAAAAAGGGAAGCCATTCAGTGATGTAGAAATTGTGAAAGAATGCATTGCTGGAGTTGTAGGACGCTTAGACCCTCATAACATTTCAAAGTACAAACAACTGCCTCTTTCAAGGAGAACCATAACTGATCAGCAGCATGAATTAGCCTTCAACTAATAGAACAACTTCATGCAATATATATTGCATGAAATATATATTATTCAATCGCTTCAGATGAATCAACTGATACTACTGACTTGGTACAGATTTTATACTTCATTTAGGTCATAACAGAAGGTTTTCTTTGCTACAAAGAGTTACTCATTTTGAGCACTCTTGCAAACAGACCATAGAAATAGATATTGTTAATAACTTTGTGAAGACAAATGTCATGAAGTTAGACTGAATTTGGTAAATTCAGTGAGTGTATGTACAGATGGTGCACCTTCCATGACAGGAAAACATGAAGGGTTTTTGTACAGGAAAATAAAGTATTAACAGATCCAGATGCTCTCATTTCTTTTCATTGTATCTTGCATCAGCCAAATCTCTGTGCTAAAGATACTATTTTAAGTGACACTTTGCAACAAGTTATCAGTATTGTTAACTCTATTCATGCAAATGCAAGGCAGCATTGTCAGTTACATGCTAAAGTTGAAGGATGAGGTATACAGTGTGGATTTGCTGTATCATTCTAAAGTGCGTTGGATATCCCAGGGACAGGTGTTAGCCAAAATTTTATCTCTGCAAGAACAGTTAGTTAAATTTTATGAAAAAAAGAATTAGCAATGTGAATTATTAAAAGAAGATTTCTATAGGAATGCAGCATTTCTGTGATACTGTGTCAAATCAAAACAACCTGAATATTTCTTTGCAAGGTAAAACTAAGTCTATCTATGACATATGGCAAAAAATCCAAGCATTTTGAAAAAAAGCTATCTTTTTTCAAAACACTTCTTCAAAAGGAAATTTTGGATGGACATTTTCCCCAGTTAGCAAAGGACATTGATGAGCAGGATGATATATGTGAATCATTTGAAGAATACGCAGCTGTTACAGACATATTAATTGGAGAATGCAATGAAAGATTCACTGACTTTGAGAATCATGACATCACACTCAAATTAACATTTCAGCCTCACCTAGTTGATATCACCAAGGCACCTAAAGAACTACTGATGGAATTGATTGAGGTCGCTGTAGATGTCATTTTAAAGTCATTGTTTGAGGCTAAGAAAGATCCAATTGAAATATGGAAAAATGTAGCAGAATACCCACACCTTCGGCAACATGCCTGAAAAATGCTTTCTTGCTTTTCAACCACTTATTGCTGTGAATCTCCATTTTCCTACCTAACCTAAATCAAGATGCCCTTAAGGTCACAAATGACTTGATACCCATCTAGAGGATCAACTGAGACTGTGGACCTCCATGCTGCAACCAAATATTCACATGCTTTTCAACAAAAAACAGATACAACAAAGTCATTAAAAGGTCAGTTAACTTTAAAGTTAACAAATAGTTTTCATTTTTTTGAAATTATTAAGCACATGGTAGTTAGATTTTTACGAAATACTGTATATTTTTAAGTATATCTAATTGCAATTTCTTGAATGCAGCCTTATTTGATTACAGCTAAATTAATGCGCTTTCCAACATGAAAAGGTTCCCCACCCGTGGTCTTAGCAGTGCTCTGCAGAGGGGACAGTCTGGATTATAAAGCTCAAATAGTGCAAGATGAAAAAATATATTAAGTCAAGATAGTCTGGGTCATGCTGCTATAACAAACAACCCCTAAATCTCAGAGGCTTAACACAAGAAAAATTTATACATTGCTCATACAAATTCTATTGTGGGTCCAGGCAGCTTTCCAAGGCAGTTGGGGCTTCATGCAGTGACGCAGCACTCCAGGCACTCCCACTTTGTGGCTCTACTGTCTGAACATGAGGCTTCTATGTCTGCCATGGCAGGAGGGAGGCCTTGTCATACCTTCCCCCTCTCCTGTGCATGCCTAGCTGGGGTCCTTCGGCTACAGAACCAGCAGGAAAAAAAAAGAAAGAAAGAAAAGAATCCAGCAGGGCTTTTGTCTAAGGGTCCTGAGCCACAGGCAAGAGAGAGTAGAGGGATAGGGAGCCAGTTGCCACCTCCCTGTCCATGTAAGGTACTTTTCCAGTGCCTTACGTCACCCTCCGATTCCATGACCTGAGCTTCCCTCAGCAGCAGCTGCCTCTGATTCGGGGTTCCTGGCTCGGCATCTCAGCATGACCATCTGAGCAGAGATATCAACGCCCACCCAGCAGTCCATGTGCTCTACCCCATTTCCCAGCCCCCTGTAGCCAGGCCAGGCTGTGAGACCAGTCTTGGCCAGCAGGCTGTGAGCAGAGAGACATGTGTCACCTCCAACTGAAGCACAGCAGAGTGGGACACATACTCTGAGTCCCTTGTTCTCTAACGACAGCAGTGCTTCATGTGGGCATAGTGCTTTACAGTTTGCAAAGCACTTTCCCCACCATTATCTCACTTGAGCCTTTCCACACCCATGGGCAATAAGGATTATTGTATCCTCATTCTGCAGTCATGCCAACTGAGGCTCAGAGAGGTGAAGTGACTTGCTCCAGGTCACACAGCGACTAAGTGGCCGGGAGCTGTCTCTCCACTCTTTCTTGGCTTATTTTGTTCTTTCCCTTCCCGCTAGTTGTCACCTGTCCCCCCACCCCTTAACACACACCCACTATCCCAAATCACCACATATCCAAACTTCCCTAATATTCCACTTAACCTTTGGAAGTTCCTAACCTAACAGAGGAAGTGCCACCCCAGCCTCAGGAAGCCCCCTTCCAAAAGGGTGGGCACTCAGCCTGCAGTGCGGGTGCCTGGCAGGGGCGTGGCAGTGAGGCTCTCTCTAGAGCTCAGCTGAAGCCGAAGGGACAGCAGAGCTGGGAGGGTGTCCGGACTGGGTCGGGCATTACCGAGCATCCTGCAGACCGCAGCTGCGTGAGTAGAGAGGGCCTGGCTTGTGCCGAGGCTTCCTACACAAACTTAGATTGAGCGCCAGGGTCAAGGGGGCTTCCTTGTCTGCATTTATAGCAGACACCATGCCCACTTCTAAAGAAATGCCAAGGGCAGCCCGTCACCCTCCCCACCCACCCCAGTGTGGCTTTGCCAACACGTGCAGTAAGCTTGTGCTCTTGTGCTTGCCATTTTAACCCAGGCTGTTCCCTTATCGCGAATAGCCTTCCCTCATCTCTGCCTGGTCAGCTCTGCCCAAAGCTCAGGCCAGTTAACCTCGCGTCACCTGTGAGGATGGGGACAAGGAGAGCAGGGAGGTCTTCTTCCCCAGGTCCCCTCTGCAGGTGACATATTGCTCTTTGGGAAGTGATGCTGTCAGTGAATGTACTAAATCAATAAACGTGGATTTCTCTGCATCTCCACAAGTTCATCTGACTCGCAGCAGATTCCGAAAGGCTGAGTCAAAAGGGAGCCACGCAGGGTGTTGTGCTGACCCTCTGCCCTTCAAAGGAGGACCCAGGAGGCAAAATCTCTGCCCACAAATGAAGAATTCAGTTAGGTCCTCTCCAGATGCCTGCCGTTTAGAACAGGCATTTAAAAAGCTGTAGAGCAGTCTGTAGCACGGCATAACAAAAAGAGCATTTTTTTTTTCCAACAGACAGACGTGGGTTGAAATCCCTGCTCTGCCCTTTACTAGCTGTGTGACCTTGGGCCAGTTACTGAACATCTCTGAACATCTATTTCTTCCACCATTTGCTAGCTAGGCAAGTTATTTATCTTCTCTGAGCCCTGTTTTCCTCAATTACAAGAAGAAAACTGATTCTATCCTCCTCATGAGCTTGTTTTAAGGATCAAATGCAATACGAACACACACACTGCATTGGGAATAATAAACAGCAGCGCCCCTATCTGTCTTTATTATGACCCATTAGTGGCCTGCTCCATTCCACAAAGAATAGCATCTGGTATCTGCAACAGACACCTCTTCAGCTCCTTTCATGTCCTCTCCATTTCAGATCCTTTCTCCCTGGCCCACAAGCTCTATCCGAGCCACCAGTGACACTGTGTGAAAAGATGAGAACAAAAGGAGGCGACAGCAGGCAGGAGGCCCGGTGAGCCTGGGGGACTTGGGGCAGAGTGGCTCTTGCAAAATGCCAGCAGGGTGCCTGCTCTGCAGGTGTGTCCCCTGGGACAGGGACTGAGAAATGGCTCCTTAGGCTACTGGTAGGGCAGCCATGTGGCCTGAAGAAGATGCCACGTGTGGCCCAACGAAGATGCCACGCTGGACCTGGGGTAGAGGGGATGGCTGAGGGGACATTAATTTACCTCCATGTCCCTGGGGGGAACATTCATTTTTCCACCTACCTATGGAGCAGCCTCACAGAGCAGGGATTAGGGGACCCAAGGAGGAGCTCTATGGCTCTCTCTAAACTTCCAGATCCTGCACAATGTCACCAAGGGGAGACCCGGAAGATGCCCTACTCTGGGGAGCTTCAGAGAAAAGGAAAAACAGCTATCTGCATGGATTTCAACAAGGGGGAGATGGCTTCTCTCTGCAGCCCAGGGGCTCTGCCGGGCTCAGCAGCCATGTGAGCAAGTCGTCTTCTGCACCTGCCTCGCAGGTCAGTCTGATGACCAAGGGAAATGATGCACATGGAGACATTTTGTGGGCTGGTCCACTGATACCCAGTGCCTGGCTATGCTGGCTGACAATCTCCTGCCCTCCCTGCCACCCTGATGGGAGGCACACTGGCCATCTGAGGGCCAGAGGGGCAAGAGACTCCACAGGAGGCTCACTTGCCCCATAAGTGACATCGTAAGTTCTAGGCAGCACCAGAATTCACAGACAAGATCCTAATTGCTATCTTTTGCAGAAACCTCCAGGGCCTTGTGCTGAGCACTCTACAGGTGTTACATCTTTCAGACCTTGAGACAGCCTTGTGAGGGGCACGGGTTCAGCATTCCCATTCTACAGGAGGGGAAATTGAGGTTCAATGATCTTCAGCCCAGCTCTCTCTGAAACAGGAGAGAAGGGCTGAAGATGAGAGCTGGGGGGCCTGGTGGGCATTCTGGAGGAGACAGCCACAGGGCCCAGGTAGCACCTCTCACCCTCCATGGGTCTGGGCCCCCAAAGTCGGAGCAGACACCAGAGCCAGCCCTGCCTTTGGGAAAGGTAAGTGTTGGCCGATTGGCTATTATTTCCTATGCTTACTGCAAACCAGGCCACGATCTACTTGTTGTGAGGAGGGTGGGGATTTGTTCCCTATTGTCCTCCTCATCACAGAACACCCGTATTCTAGGTTCCAACTCTGGGTTTTCAATTGTGTTGTTCTGGGGGCCCCTGGGCCAGGGAAAGGGTCAGGGTGGGGGTAAAGGTGACAAAAGAGAAGGGCTGGTGTGTTCATAGTTCTAATTTACTGATAGCAATTAGCTTCCTAAAACAGCTAACCTTTCAACCTTCTGCCCGCCTTCACTGGGGGAACTATTGACATTTAGAATCTATCTGCAAGCCAAGTGCTGCAGTGAGCGAGCCAATGTTTTTTTAATGGGGACTCGGGCCTGTGGATGTGTTCTCCCCGCCCTGTGCCATTTGCATACTTTACAGGGTGGAGGTCGAGCTGCATTTTAACAGGGTTGCTGGCTTTCTGGAAAAGTGAGTGCCAGTGATTGTGGGAATTCTTACACATATGGCTTCCAGATACAGCTCTTTTTGCATCCTTTTGCCCTCTCTGCGCTGGTCCATGCCAGGGAGAGGAGGCAGAAAGAGTGGCATCTGGGATTGGGCCCCAGTGTCACTCCCTCAGGATCTGAGGGGCTGAGAGAGAAGGTCCTTTTCCATGTCTGCCTTCTGGCCAAGAACCCACGCTTTTCCCGGGGCAGACTGCGCCTTGCAGTAGCTACTGTGTCTAGTTCAGCCAGGGGCCTCTCCGATCGTTTAATCCATCCATCTGTCCATACACTCATTTATTCATTCAACTAATATTTATCAAGGGCTTAGCATGTGCTGGGCACTGTTCTAGGTGCTGGGGATGTAGCAGAGGATAAGACAGACCCAGTCTCTGCCTGTGTTCTGTTGCAGACAGAGGAGAAACAAAATAAGTGCAAACATAAGTGCAACGTAAGTGCAACAAAATAAGATGATAAACAAAACAAGAACTTACTATAAACAAAATAGTAGATTATCAGCTGTGCAATGTGCTTGGGAGAACAGGGCAGGGAGGCAGAAGAGGGAGCGTTGGGGGGAGCCCTGCACTTTTAATACACTGTTCGGGAAAGGCCTCAGCAAGGACACATTTGAGCAAAGACCTGAAGTGGTGAGCAGGGAGCCATGTGGAGAAAGAGGGAACAGCCAGTGCAAAGGCCCTGAGGGTCCCAAGAGAGACCTGCCACGTGCAGGGGACCGGAAGGAGGCCAGTGTGGCTAGAGATGAGTGACTAAGGCAGAGAGAGGGAGGCAAGGATCACGCAGGGCCTTAGACACCTGCAACGGAGCTTCGGCTCTTGCAGTGAGCGCGACGGGAGCCACCGGAGGCCTGGCACGATCTCCCCGGTATTTTCAAAGGCCCTCGCTGGCAGCTGTGTGGAAAGCAGGTTTTAGCGGGTCAGGGAGGAAGGAGGGAGAGCAGTCAGGAGGCTCCGGCAGTGACCCAGGCGGGAGGTTATTACAGCTCCCCAGAGAAGGGGAGTCCGCACTCCCCGGTCAGGGCCACTCTGACCACCGACAGGCCCTCCAACATGTGCCAGGGCTCAGCTGAGTGCTGGCCCCGGGATTCCCAGGCCATTTCAGGGGCTGGCATTGCCATCTGGGGGGGTTAAAGCCTATCCTGGGGCAAGAAGACGCCTGAATTAAAAGATAATTAGCCTTACCCGGCAGCATCTGCCGAGAGCTCTTCCCGAGGGATTCGCTGAGGGCCTCGGGTTCAGATGAGCAGGGCTCAGGCATTTTCCCCTGACAGATACGAGCCCCAAAGGACAACAATTACTACAAACACTATGCCTCATAGCACTTTAACTCTCACAAAGTACTTTCACCCACAATATCTCCTGGGAGTCTCACAATAACCCCTCGAGTTAAGTATTGTTATTTTATTACTGTTACTATTGTTCCCATTCTGCAGATGAAGAAACTGAGCCATCTGCTCCCGGGAGGAAAGGCTGGGAGATGGGTGTGGGCGGGGAGACGCCAGACCCTGGACCCTGGAGACCCCTGAGACTGTCTCCCCCTCCAGGCCAGACAAGCCCCTTCAGCCCAAAGACCCTGGGAAGGGGAGCAGGACAAAAGCCAGTTTTCCTTCTGGCCGTGGACCCCAAGACTTTCAGAAAGTGACTCTGAGACCTGGCCCAAACCAGACAGACCGAGTCCAAGACCCCCCTTTCCTGCATCTGTCCTACTCCATCCGGGGAAAAAAACAGCAAAGAAAGAAGACAAGGGTGGGCTCACCCTAAGGCAGCCCCTCTCACGGGGTTCCTCCTGCCCAGCCCACCAGCGCAGAGACTGGCACGACCTCAGAGTGCCATGCCCGGTGCTGTCCAGCGAAGGTGCTGGTGGCAGCATTCGGTCTGCAGGGGCTACAGCCTCTGGGGCACAGGTCTGTGACTCAGCGTAGCTTGTGCTCTCGTGCAGGGCTTCAAACTCAGAGGGGAGGGAGGGAGTGACCGGGAAGGGGCAGTCAGTCATTTTGGGCCACCTGTGGTCCTCTCTGGCACCTGGCCCCTCAGTCGCTCATTTAGACTCCACCGAGAGCGAGCACTGTGCAGTCGAGCGGAACTTCCTCGGAAACCTGAGCCCACATTTATAATAGATTTATAAGAAGTGTGTGGACATGTTTGCTGTTTTTTCAGCCCCTCCTAAGTGATGCCATTATGGCGGCCATAACTCTTACTTACTCCATCAGCAGGCTGCTGGCAACGGCACAAAAATAGATTTGGAGAATTTATCTCATACATGCATCATGAGAAGGCAACAAAGGCATGCAGGTGAGATTTATGTGGGCGGGGGGCAGCATCCATCATCCCCACTTTCACATTAATGCTGCTCCTCAGAGAGAGGCATCACCCTCCTTAATCAGAGCACGGTAATTGTTTAAACTTCCTCCCTGCAACGGCTCATCGCTCGCCGTTGCTCTCCAGGGGGGGCCGCGCTGGGGGTTCGGGGCACGGTGTTTGCTGTCAGCGAGCAGCAGGGTCGATGGAAAGTTATGACAGTGAGATGATGGCCCAGTGTCCTTGCGACTTCCTCCAAAAGGACTTGGAGAGCCAGAGTCAAGCAGCTCCATGGAAGCAACGCTTGGGCGTTTGGGAAGAGGTTTGTTTGGGAAGAGGTTTGTTTGGGAAGAGGTGTGTGCATTAAAGGAGCCCTCAAAAACACACGAAGGTTCCTGGCTCCAGATACACCGGCTTCATTCCTGATCCACGGCTGTGGCCATGATGTTCCTTCCACTCGAAATGTCTTTTCTCCCTCTGTCTGTTCCAGGCCTACTGGTTCTTTAATGCCCAGCTCAAATCACGCTCTTTCTCAATGCTTTCCCTGACTGCCGGCAGAGAGGGGTCTCCCCTGAGCTACGAGGAAGAGGGTGAGGGGCCTCCTCTCACTGGATGTGAGGCTACGAGAGGGGCTTCCAGGAGTCTTCCCACTCTAAAGTTGGCCTAGTGTCCCCACCCTCAAAGGCCCTCTCATCTTTGAAAAGCTAAACCACGTTAGAGGGTTCTCAGCTCTGGCTACATATGGGAATCATCAGGGAACTTTTAAAAAATACCAAAGCTTAGTCCCAAATAGGTTAGAATTTCTGGGGATGGGGCAACAGTAGTTTTTTTTAATGCCCAGATGATTCTAATCTGCAGTCCGAGTTGGGAGAACCAACTTGGGATCTGGATGACCCAATTTACAATTACTATAGTAAATGCTAAATGGCTGGATGGACACATGGGTTGATGGGTGGATGAATCGACAGGTGGACAGGTGTGCAGATGGATGGATGGATGGGTGGGTGGGTGAATGTGTGGATGGGCAGGTAATGAATGGGTACTTCCTTATAATTGTTTGCTACTTTCATTGGATTAACCTTGTCTTCTCATCAAGACTATGAGCTTCTGTAGGGCAAGGATTTTTCGAATCCTTTGTGATCCTCCATAAAGCTTAGCGTCGAGCCAGCATTGTGCTCTACAAGTGTTCGCAGGAGTATGATACTAACATCCTCGCATGTTAAAAACACTGGACTATGAGAAGATAGAGGTTTCAATATTACATCTTCATTGATTGTTGCTTTAGTCAATTAACCTCCCTTAGGTTTCTCATGGTGTTAGTAACAATAACAACCATTTGGCTGGGTCAAGTGGCTCAGGTAATTTTAAAGTGTAGTATATCCAGGGGAGTGGGGTTATTACTATAATCATTATCGTTATTTAGTTCTCCAACTCCACAGCACTGTTCTCATTGCTGGTAGTGAGTGGCCATCCTGCCTTTGGTGACATTTTAGTAGCCACCCTCAGAACCACCCTCAGGGCCCAGACCCCCTACTGATGGCCCAGACATTCTAGAAACCCTTGAACCCTAACACTGACCCTTCTCATTCCCAGGGGCCAGGACTCAGCCACCCCTCCCCTGGCACCTTTGATCTCCACTGGACCCTTAGCCTTTCTCTTGCCAGTCTTCCTCTCCTGCCCAGAGTCCCTGGACCCCTCAGGTCCTCAGCTCCCAGTTCTGCTGAGTCCCCAGCAACTTCGTGGCAGCATCGCCTGGCCTGGGCCCTGTTTCCAAAGTGCCACCTGGTGGGTTGATGCGGCAGCTCCTAATTAGTCCCTCTGCATAGGACTGTCGTCCCTCCTGCACTCTAGCCGTCCACGTGAAGACACAAAGGTGATCAGGTCCCTCCTGGTTTGGAATTCTCTGTGGGCTCCTCCGTGACGGCCTCTCACAGCCTGATGCTAACGGGCCCCCTCCGGCCTTGGCCCCAGGCCCTTGCCTCCTCCTACGCTCCTGCAGCACGGACACTCCCACGTTTCCCTCTCCCAACCCCAGGCCTTCACACCTTCTGTTCCCCCTGCCTGGCACGCCCCTCCCCCACTCCAGCCTCTCCCTTGGCAAACACCATTTCTTTAAAAATCACCTGCAGGGTCATCGGGATGAAGATTCCCTGGTGGCCTGGGTGGAGTGAGCCGCCTAGAACATGGTGAGTGAGAGAACACGTTGAACACATGGGCTTCAAATGTGTTCTTTTAAAAATATAAGAAAGCAAATAATATAATTAGGGCTTCAATTCAATTAGGGCTTCACACAAGTCTTCATGTTTAACACAGTCATCGAGAGGTGCCCTTAAAGAGGGAACTACCTTGGGAGATTTGGTGCTGGCCTCAAACTTGAGGCACGGGCAAGATTCTGGGGGTGGTGAGGGGAAGATTAATGGGGGAAGGGAAGGAAAGGAGGGAGGGAGGGATACAAAGAGAAGAAAAGAGGATGGAATATAAAAGGGAAGAGTCCAAAAAGTATACGTCTATATCTTGAGATTATAAAAGAGGCAATTCTCTAGAAGCAGGCAATAAAAGCAGATAATATTGCTGGTGTAGACATAGAATCTGGAAAAGCGGTGGGTGTAGACATAGAATCTGGGTAACTGGGTAACCATCCCTCCTACATTGAACCACAGAAGAATGAATAAATTTCACTAACTCGGTATTGATAAAATACACCCAAAATTCCAAGAGGAATTGCTCATTGCCCTTGGACAAGATTCACGCTCAAACGGTACCAATTACCTCGGATAAGGCTGCCAACTACTGAGCCTTTAGATCAGTGGTCCCCAGCCTTTTTGGCACCAGGGACAGCTTTCATGGAAGACGATTTTTCCAACAATTTTCCTGCAAACTGGGGGGGTGGGGTGACGGTGGGGGTGGGGGGTTGGTGGCACTCAAGTGGTGACGAGTGGCTTGGTTCCTAGCAGGCCACAGACCAGTACCGGGCTGCAGCCTGGGGGTTGGGGACCCAAGCTTCAGATTATTTTATGAAATGTGATGTAGAAATACTCCGGACCATTGGCACGAAGGATTCAATAAAACTATTGAGATTCACAGGCTCAGGATAAAGCTCATATAAAGTTCATGTTCTTTAGCTAATGCAGCTTTCAATTATGCTCACCCATTTTAAACTGTAAAAGATGTAATGTTAATCAAACATTTAATTTGCAAGTGTTTTTCTTCGTAAATGTCATGTACAAGGAGATATTCAGACGTGATCCACAACATAATTGCACGAGGGTGGCTCATTCAGTAGCGTGTATTTGCGCTGGTGCGAGAGCGTGAGGAGGAGAGAAATAGCCTCTTTGGTCCCGATGCTCTGTGAATTTCTTTTCTCGTTTCAGAGGATGGAGCTTTTGGAAAATACAACTGGTGCTATTTATAATGTTTCATAACATTCAGGTCTCAACTCAATTTTCACAGTAAAGATCTTGCCCCTGCAGCAAGCTCTGCAATTCAAAGACTGAGTAAATGTAAGGGACCGATTTGTTGTTCAATTACTAGTTATTAAATCACAATGGTGAGAAGCCTTACATGGCCACGCTGCTTAGGTTTTAAATATAGAACGGCCTCAGCATGATTTGGGCACCTCTGTGGCAAGGGGCGGAGGTGGGTGGTGGTTTCCGTCTCTCCTAGAAACTACTCAGGAAAAAAAAAGGAGCCCCAAATTCCAGAGGAGGAGAATGGGCTTTCTGACAGGCGTTGCCAGCTGCAGGGGTGTGTGACTGTGTGACACTGGGTCAAAGGCTCTGGGCAAGTGTGGATGCAGACGGCTCTGACAGGGTGATCCAGGCCCTTAGCATTTGAAATGTGGTCCCAGCCCAGCAGCACGGGCAGCTATGTGAGCTTGGACCACCACCTCCAAGGTCCCTCATCATTTAGAACTTCAGGCCCCACATTTCACCTCCTTCCCCACCTGCAATTCTTTTGTTTTGTTTTGTAATTTTGAGATAGGGTCTTGCTCCGTGGCCAGAGCTGGAGTGTAGTGATGGGATCATAGCTCACTGCAACCTTGAACTCTCAGGCTCAAGAGATCCTCCTGCCTCAGCCTCCCGAGTAGCTGGGACTACAGGCATGTGCCACCATGCCCGGCTAATTTTTTTTTCTATTTTTAGTTGTTTCACTAATTTCTTTCTATTTTTAGTAGAGATGGGATCTCACTCTTGCTCAGGCTGGTCTCGAACTGCTGAGCTCAAGCAATCCTCCCGCCTCGGCCTCCCAGAGTGCTAGGATTACAGGCGTGAACCCCGGTGCCCCCAGCTGCATTTTAACAAGATCCCAGGTGACTAGTGGGCACATTACAATGGGAGAAGCGCTGGCCTAGCACTGGCCCCATCCAATCCTCCCAATCACTGGAAGCCTCGGACCCATTGCATTTGCTGCTGGCCTGGGCCTGGGGAGATGAGAGGGAGCTGCAGGGGGAGCAGGTTGGGGGGCGAGAGGGAGCAGGCACCTTCTGAGCCTCACTTTTGCCATCCGTAAAATGCGAGATGAAAGTACCAGCCCCGCTCAGGGTTGTCGTGAGGATTATAAACAAGATAATGTAGATGTAGTGCCCAGCCCTGTGCCTGACACAGTAGGTGCTCAACAGCCAGTAGTTCCCTGCCCCCCAGCCCAGCACACCACGTGGACGGCCATGCAGGCAAGAACCTTAGCCTGCCTTGATCTTGACCATCAGGGCTACAACTCCTAATTCAGGCAAGTGTGTCTTTGTCTCAAGAGAAGAAAGGAAACAAAAGCCAGAGGAGAAAGCAGGGCCCCTCAGTGGTATGAGGCTGCAGGTGCCAGTGACATAGAAAGGTAAGCTCAACCAGGAGACCCCGCCTACTGAAAGCAGGCACACGATAAAGAACTAGTCTAGGGCACCGGAGGCTGGGGCTCCAGACTTGACTCAGCCAGGAACTTGCTGTGTGACCTTGAGCCTCAGTTTCCCCACCTGGGACACAGCGAGGGTGGGATTTATCACCTGCAAGGTCCCTCTTCACCCTACCCCTCTCTGATTCTGCTCAGAGATGCCAGGAGCAGCTTTTGCCAAGCTGCATGCGGACTTCTCTCCCTGGGAAAATTAATTCAGTCCTCAACGTTGCAGTCTATAAATTACTGGCCAATCTGTTTCAGAAATATTAAAGGAACATTTATAAATTGCCCCTTCCATTCAGTGCTGCGAAATAAAGATCCTGGGGCCTTCAGATGTTTATCTTACTTAAAGCTACAGCAAGAATCAATCTCCCCCAGCCTTCACGGGAGAGAGCAGCATTTCAGGAGGTGGGGGGGCGTGTGTCAGGCTGACTCTCCCCTCCCGTTCCCCTACTCCCTGCTCTTGAGAATTCACTTCCCAAAATTCAAACTGGAGACTTCTAGCAAAGCAAAGTAAGGGTGTGAGGGTAGAGAGTCGGGGAGGGGACGTTGGTCGGTGGCAGGCAGCTCTCGGGGCAGAGGGCAGAGGGTGCTGGCTCGGGGACCCTGAGAACGGGGCCAGGAAGTTAAGCTGTCTTTTGCAGTAATTGATTTTGACAGCATAACAAGTTAATTTGTCACTGTTTTGCAACTTCTTTGAGAATGCATCAGTAAGCAGAGTCCCACAGGATACCTTGTAATCACTTGTAAACTCAAATTAGGTCTCCCAGTTAAATACCGCTGGTATCCGGTAGAGCTGGGATCCTCCCAGTGACTGCAAATGTGCTGCTTTCCCCTTTTCTGTTACGTCAAGGACATGCTCTGGCCAGAGGTGATACAAGCAGATGAAGGCCAAGTTACAAGCGTCGTCATTGCAGAGTGATCACACTAATTGGAAATACCTTTATGGGAGGGACAGAAAGGCAGACCACGCCTTGCACCCCTTAAATACACACTTATCCTCTTCTCCATTATTACGAATGTGTTTAGGCTCATTATTGACAGGTCACCATGAAAAAGGAAATAAAAGAGGATGAAAAAGACTCGTTCAGGGCCCAGCTCCTCAAGTAGAATGAATACCTGAACTAAACCAGCAGGGTCTTCCCCATACTTTATTACAATAGTTTTTTTTTTTTTTTTTTTTATCAGGAACAGTTATTTTAATAGGCCATAAAGACAAAAATCAGGTGGTAGCTTTATTTCCCAGGAGTTAAATATTAATTGCCACACAAAAGGAATATAAAAATGACATGGGGAACAAATATTCCAGCTTCCCACAAAGCGAAAAGAATTCTTTAATATTAGCATCTCCACGACAGGGTGCACACTGAGGCTTAATTAAAATGCACAATTATTCTAAGACTTTTTTTCCTCTTGGTGGCTTCAATGAGATGGGCTCACAGAGGGAAGCCAGGGCCACATCCCTGAAAGACGGGCTGACAGCTCTTGATAAAGCACCACCTCCCGGCAGTATAACAGGGCAACGGCAATAAATGGATAATATCAGAATATAGGCGGTGCGGAAGGCAAATGCAACTTTACCTAAGAGCCTTAAAATCTTTTAACTACCATTTCAATCAAGCCTGGAAGTTTGAAATGTGGCACTAAACACACTTCTTCGAGAAGCTGTTTGCTTTCCACCCCCAGAACTAATAAATCCAAAAGGCCTACTTAGTCTAAGACAAGCCGAGCAGCTGAGGAAGCAGTTTCAGGAGCTGTTGAAAACATCCCTCCAAGGGGTTGAGAGGCAGCTTTGGGCTGGGACCCCCTGAGCACCCCAATACATGAGGCAGAGCCAGATTTGGGGCACAGATTGCAGGGCTGGGACATCTCAGTTGTGCACTTCTCTAAAATCCACCCCAAAAAGTGCCTCTGGGTGCCCCAGCCACATCCCCTCGCTGCAGAAGGGAGGCATCAGAGCTCACTTCATTCCATCCCCTCTCTCTGGGGTGGCCCTATTCTGGGGCAACCCCTGTCCCCTTCCAGAAGAAGGAGATGTGCTGCCTCCTCCTCCTCTGATTGCGTGCAATGCTCTTGCCCAGCTGGTACACATTGGTATGTCCGTCCCGGCCACTAAATGCTGACGTATTTCCATACTAGTTGTTAGGAGCCATTCCCCCGAGCCCTGGAGTGTCCTGAGTCTCCCCACTTGAGGCCCTGGCCTCCCCAGCCTCTTGGCTGGGAACTTCCCCTCCAGGACTCCCAACCACTCAGCAATTAAAGAGTTAATTCCTGCCTCAGCTGGGGGTCTGGGGGTGAGTAGGTCAGTGGCCTCTCATCACACTCCAGGGATCATTACATATTTGGAACATCACCCCTAGTTGCCTTGGAGGAGCCTGCTCTGGGCCTGGCCCCATTTAGAAACCATTCTTCTAAGCCCCATAACTCACATGGAGGACCAGTGGGAGGGTGTGGCTTGGTGGCAGGGCCAGGGTGAACCCAGGCCTGTGCTGTCCCTCCCCACGCCCCACTATCCTCCCCACAAGGAAGTCCTGCCCCAGCTCTAACCCAAGCCTTTGCTGCACTTTCTCTGGCTCAGTCTTGTAGCTACATTAGAGCTCCCGGCGTTCCTGCAGAGGAAGGCAGCCCCCCCCCCCCAGCAGGTCCTCATTCTGCTAATTGGGTTTTAATGGTCCTGGGCAGAGGGGACAGGGGCTCATCACGGCCATATTTGCCCTGCAGTCCAGGTGGAGACGTCTAGGAAGCGGGGAGTGTGGCTTAATGAGCAACACCTGCAGCCCTCATTACCCACTCGCCTCTGACTCAGCGAACCCCTCGCCCTCCCACCCCTGCCCAGTCCCAGGGACCCCACAGGGCCAGCAAGCCGCTTGCTCCAGGCTCCAGGAGCCGGAGAAACGTGCACTGGGCAGGCCGAGGAGAGCAGAGGGTGGGGAGCGGGAGAGATCCAGCGATACCCATTTGTCAGCGCCGGGAGAACACCAACGGGTCCCGGGCCCCCAGGACTTCCCTGCCGCTCTGTGTCTACCACAGAACCATTCCTTCCAGAAGAAGCCCGGCTCCCAAGCAAGGAGCTAATGTGCTGATTTATTTACCCAATTATAGTAAAACAAACAAGCTAGAAAGGAAGGTGAATCTGTTCTCATGTTCATAAAGCAACCACACCCCCTGGCTGGGGCTCTTGGGAAGGTTGGGTGGCCGGGAAGGACAGGCAAGTGTCTGAGGAGGAACCTGGGAAGGGAAGGGTATGGAAGAGCGTTAGAATTGTGGCATAGGGGCAGACAGGGGAACTGAGGCACAAGGGACAAGCAGAGGGATGGGGAACAAGGAGATGGGGGCCGGGACAGAGAAACAGAGACAGGGCCAGAGGCCAGAGGATGGGGATGGAGGCAGGACAGGGAGGGCAAAAGCCAGGGAGATGGCGACAGAGACAGAGACACAGGCAAAAGCTGCTCGGGAAGCAGAGGCGGGAGGAAGAGACGGCACCAAAGCAGGCGGGCAGGAGAAGACAGTAAAGCCCACAGTCCTTTCCATGACCCCAAGGCTCCTAACCCAACAGTCTCTTTCTTGCAGAGCCATCTCCAAGCCCAACGTGCCCGCCCTCTAAACGGTCCTGCCACCGAGAGACCCTCCGAGGTCCCCCTCCAGGCCTCTGCCTGTGCAGGAGCCTCCCCCAGATGGGCCTTCTCCTTTCTATGGCAACCGTTGAAACCGGTTTCCTCCTTCACCCATTTCAAATGCCACACCCCCTGCGAAGTGTACCCTCCGGGCAAACGACCCTCTGTCCTGGGGACCCCCACGGCACTCAGCCCACCCACCAGTTCAGTCTTGGGTGTTGGTTATCTGGGTGCTCTGGCCCTGTAGACTGTGAGCTCACAGAGGAAAGACATGCCTGTTCATCCCAGTGTCCCACCACTTACAGGGCCAGTGGTAAAGATTTGCCAAATTGAATTGAATGTGGACCGAGATGCAGGAATTGTGAGAGGTTGAAAACAGATTCCAGGATGCAACAGCCCAAAGGGACAAAAACAGAGATGCTCGTGGGGCCCCCGTGGCTTGGCATCAGCTTGGGCAAGCCACCCGCTGGTGCCTGGGGCCCATGGCACGGTTCACAACCCTCCAGAGGAGGCCAAGAGCTGGACTGGGACAGGAGGGAGCAGGGAGCCCCCAGCCCAGGCCAGGGGAGCAGTGACGATGGGGAACCCGGGAAGTAGGGGGAGCTGGCTACAGAGACGGGGCCTCAGGAAGGACTAAAGGATGTGACGGCACGGGTGCCTCACTGAAACGTGGTGACGGAAGTCTGCCTGGCCCAAACCCGGGGTCCTTCTGAGTCAAGGCCAAGGGGTTATGCCCTGATTCTGATCAGAGGACCAGGGAAGGTGGAGCTGCCCCCACCCCGACTTTGCAGAGGAGGGCACTGAGGTCCAGGGAGGCAGAGGGAGTCCCTGCAGACCAGGCATTCGGGCCGAGGCGGTTTTCCCACCGCGGCTGGGCAGGCTTTACTCCCCGCATCTCAGCCTCGGCTGCCTTTATTCATCCATTCCCATGTGGCGTGAGTGTGGGGCACTGCTCCCGGCACTGGGGAGGGGCGTAGAGCAAACACGTGAGTAAGCTGCTCAACGGAATGGTCACAGACTGTCCTCAGGGCATGGGGTGGGGGTGCTGGTGCCTCTTTTTGGTCTGGTGGTACAGGAAGGCCTCTCTGGGAGGGTGACATTTGATACATGAGGGATCAAATGTCACCTCTCCAAAGAGCAGGAGGAAGCTCCTTCCAGGAAGAGGGATCAGCACGTGCAAATGCCCCAAGGCAGGAAAAGGCTGGCCATGCTGTGCACAGCGGAGGCCAGCGCCAGGACTCATGGATTCGCATCCTTCCAGGGTGAGGAAGGAGAGGAGGTTGGAGCAGGGGCCCAGAGCCAGGTGTGCCAGGTCTTGTCAGCTCAGCTAACAATTTGGATTTTTTTTCTAAGGATGACTGGGAACCACACTGGAGGATTTTTAGCAGAGGTGACAAGACCTGACCTAATTTATTTGTGTAACTGACACTGACTGAGCACCTACCCTGTGCCAGGCACTGCTTTAGACGCTGGGGACTCATCAAGGAACCAGACAGACACAAATCACTGCCCGCACAGGGCTTACGTTCGAGTAGGAAGAGACAGAGAACAAGTGTAATAAATGAGTAGATTCTGTGTCGTGCTGAAAGATGTTAAGTGGTATGAAAAACAGAGCAGGGAACAGGGATTAGAAATACTGTAGGAGTTGAAAGTTTACAATTATGATGTCATGGAGGGCCCCCTGAGAATGTGCCATTTGAGAAAAGATTTGAGGAATGTGAGGGTCCTGGGCAAGCCCTAGGGTGGCCCCATGTTCATGCTGTGTAGAACCAACTCTTACCTTGAGTAAGAGCCGGACTTGTAACTTGCTTCTAACTAATAGAACATGGCACAGGTGATGGGCTGTCCCGTGCTATGCTATAATATGCATAAGGCTCTATTTTGCTAGCATGCACCAGAAAGACTCTTCTCCCTTGACGGCCAGAAGTAGCAAGCTGCCAGGTTGTGTAAAGGCCCCCGGAGAGGGCCACATGGCAAAGAACTGTGGGCAGCCTCCAGGAGTTAAGTGCAGCTCCTGGCTGCCAGCCCACAGGAGGAAGGGCCTCAGTCTAAGGCCACAAAGAGATTGGATGCTGCCAACAACTGGAGGTAGCTTGGGAGCAAGTCTTCCCCAGTCGATCCTCTGATGAGACTGCAGCCCACTGGCACCTTGGTAGCAACATCGTGAGACATGGAGCAGAGGGCACAATTAAGCTGTGCACAAACGGCTGACCCACAGAAGCTATGAGCCAGGAAGTGTGTGCTGCTTTATGCTACCCCAAATTTGTGGGAATTTGTTATGCAGCAAAGAAAGCTAATAAGGTGAGAGTGAGCTGTGTAGATGTTTGGGGAAGATAATTGCAGGCAGAAGTCACAGCCAATGCAAAGGCCCCGAGGCAGGAAAAGAACCCCATGGAGATCGGACCAGCTAGAGCAGGTGTGCAAAGAAGCAACTGTAGGAGATGAGGTTCAGTGACATGATGAGTGACATGGAGGATTTTTTTTGTTGTTTTTTTTTTGTTTGTTTTTGAGAGTGATGGACATGTTTGTTAAAGCATCCCTTTAAATTATGGAAAATAATGTTTTTGGATGTGAATTTTTAAAATGCAATCCATAAAAACAACTAGGTCAGGTATATATATTCAGAACAATTAACATGTCACCTGAACCACAGTTAGAGTGTTAAAAATGTATATATTCTTTTTTTTTTTTTTTTTTTTTTTTTGAGACAGAGTGTCGCTTTGTTGCCCGGGCTAGAGTGAGTGCCGTGGCGTCAGCCTAGCTCACAGCAACCTCACACTCCTGGGCTTAAGCGATCCTACTGCCTCAGCCTCCTGAGTAGCTGGGACTACAGGCATGCGCCACCATGCCTGGCTAATTTTTTCTATATGTATTTTAGTTGGCCAGATAATTTCTTTCTATTTTTAGTAGAGATGGGGTCTCGCTCTTGCTCAGGCTGGTCTCGAACTCCTGACCTCGAGCGATCCACCCGCCTCGGCCTCCCAGAGTGCTAGGATTACAGGCGTGAGCCACCACGCCCAGCCAAAATGTATATATTCACTGCTGCAAAATTTCACTTTTATCCAAATGCTAATAAGTTATGTGTAACTTCAAACAAATGGCTTTGTACCTAGACAAATTGATACTTTTATTTGGAAACACTCCAGGACACGCTTGAAGCTTTAAATATCATTTCTAAGTGGCCCCTGGGGGCTTTGGAGCAGAAGAGGGACGTGATCAGACTCGTGTTTTAGAGTCCACACTGGTTGCTTGGTGGAGAATGGGCTGGACGGGGCAGGGAGGATGCAGGGAGGCCAGATGGGAGGCGGCCACACTAGTCTCGGTGAGTGATGACAGAATTTTCCAGTGGTCCCTCGCCACCAACCAGCCCTGGCTTGGTCTCTGGTGGGCCCCTGGGGTGGCCTGCAAAGCCTGGGGAGATGGCACAGCCTGGACCTCATTCTTGGGCAGCAGAAACTCAGGCCACGGCTTCAGCCCCAAACCATGCCGCATGAGCACCTACTGAGTGTGTCCTCACAATTCCTCATTTTCAGCCTTTCTGCCTGGGTATAAGGACCCCAGGCAGGGCGTAGGGGAGACACCAAGTTATTTGTGGGGAGCCTTTCTGACTAACCCCCCACACTTGGAGTATTCCTTAGCCAGCAAGCTTTCCACACTCGGGAGTTCTCCATTACATTTGCGTCAGTCAGATTCAAATCCATGGAGGAAAGGGGTAAAGAGAGTAAACCAAATATTGCCTAAGAGCCCGCTATTTGTCAGGCGCTGCTAGGAGCACGTATTTCTTAAGTGAAGCATGAGATTGGGTGTGACTGTCCTCACTTTTTTAAAATGATAAAACAATCTCAAAAAAGTCAAGTCATAGGTTCAAGGTTGTACACATACTGTCAACTGTGCAGTTGGGATGTGAACCCAGTCCGTCTGACTCCAGGGTTCACAGCCTACCGCTCACTACACCCACCACCTCGCACTGTAATGAAATACCATTGCAAGAAAATAAAACACCGTATAAGCAACTCCAAATCCCATCAAATAACCCACTTTCCCCAGGTAATACCCGCTGCAACAGAATTCCAAGACAATTAATGAATCAGGACCGTCTCTTGGGAGGATGGAGATTTATTAAATGATATATTTATATAGTTTTGTAAGCACTATTATTCCATTGCTTTATAGACAGGGTGTAGACTCCTTACTCAAATCAGAGTGTTGTGAGTCAAGCCTGGCGCACCCACACCAACCCGGAGCTTCTGGGGGAACCTCATCTCCTCCTTCTCTCTCAGCCTCCTTCCTCCTGGACCATGCACTGCCCTGCCGACGACTCCCATTCACTGGGCGCTTGTGTCTGGACAGACCTGCAGGTTTGGAAGTGTGCTCACAGCCGAGGGAGGCAAGAGGCAAGAGGGGAAGCAAAGGCCAGAGGAGGGAGGAGGACACCCCCATCCTCGGAGCACGCACAGCCCTACGTACCGCCGTAGCATCTAACACTTTTTTGGCAATTGTCAGAAATGGGATTGAAAGATGAAACTTTGCAGTATACAAAATAAGCCAGGAAATTATGGAAGAACGTAAACTGTGAGTCTGGTTATTCTGTGATGATGAAAAAAGGGTGAGTTTATCTCGGTGAACAAAATGAAAACCAGAGGAAAATAGCAAGTGCTGTCTCCTAGCAGACCTCCCACGGCCAAATCAGGCCAGACCCCCAAGCCCAATTTTGGCATCCTTGGCTCCGCACTGGATCTGAGGGCCCACTGCACTGGGGTCCACCCGGGTTGGGGGATTAGTTAACTCACTTCCAGGAGGTGTTTCCCCAGTGGAGACAAAGGCCTCACGGCCGCAGTCCTCAGGCAGGTGGGGGTGGGTGCCGAAGTGCCCTTGAAGTCAGCTGCTCAGCAAACACTTCCCCACCAGGACACTGCCAAGTGTGGCCAGTGGCCTCCTGCTGCTCTTTGCATTATTGATTGCAATACCTGTTTAGATGCTTGAAAATGAGATTTTTTCCCCCTGTATTGATTTTCCCGTCTCTTCCATTTGGCAAACACCAAGATCTCCCCTGACTTTTCTCTGCTGAGGGCACTTGAGGAGGGCACAGCGAGGTGGGGAGCCATTGGGGTTCCCCTCTTCTTCTTCCGAGGAGCCTGGGCAGCCTCCACCCAGGTCCCCTGCTGCAGAAGGGCTGGGCCTGGGAATTAGGAATGTGCCTTGGGGGTAGGAGAGCAGCTTGTCCTTGCATCCTGCAAGGACACCCCAAATTAATAACAGCAGGTAAAGGTTGGAAAGGCTATTTCACCCACCTCCCACCTCCGAGGGACCCAGATGGACAGTAAAACTGAAGGGGAGGCTCTGGGTAGCTTATGGGCTTTGGCTTCAGCCTGAGAATTTCCCAGACGCTAGAAAGGGACGCCTGCCAAGGGAGGCTTCTGACAGCTTAGGAACAAGATCTCAAGCGGGGTACCAAGGACGTCTCCCTGAGAGCAGAAGCAGGGAGGAGAGAGGAGGTGGTGAGCTGCCAGGGACTTGGGGTCAGGGAACAAGGACCTTAGGGTCCCAGCTCCAGCATCAGAGCCCCCCAGTTGGTTGCCGACCCCCTCCCTGTCTGCCCCAGGCCTCCTTATCAGCTGCAAGCTGAGACTCATCTAAGGCAGTGTTTCTCTAGTATTGTTGGAAGCCCAGGGGAATCTACAGGAATTTTAAATTTTTATGTGCCTATTTCTATGATAATTTTAAAAACAACAAACATCAGCATGTTGTACAAAACCAGGAGGACCACATTATAACTGAGCATCAAGCTGCCCTCCCTGGCCTCCGGTGTCTATCCGGGCTGGGGCCCCTCTCCGCTGTGCTACTGGCCTGCTCCCAAGTGAAGACCCTGCCCCATGCGTGTCCCAGTCCGAAATAAGTCTGCTGCGCGGTCCTCACACCAAGTTCCAATGACAGAAACTGCCCAGACCTCTAGGACCCCATGCGGCGAGACCCTGCCATCTCCTTTCCAAGCCCCTAGTGGGGCAGGGATGTCTTTCCTCTGGATGCCAGCCACGGGGCTGGGCCCTGCCTCCTGAATGCCTCTCCCCAGCTCAGCCCACCCCACCTGGAGCTGAGGCTTGGAGTCATCCCAACGGTCAAGCCCCACAAAAACAAACCATTGTGTTCCCAGTTCCCTGTAGGGAGGGTGAGATCAGATGACACTCCTTGGCCCCAGCAATAAGAGGGAGTAGAGGCCCCAGGAAGGAGAGGTGCCATCTGCCTGCCATCCCGCAATCCACTCCAGTTCTCTGTGTGAGGGTGGAGCAGTGGTCACAGTGGAGTCAGCCTGCCTGCGACCAGCTGGGCCACCTGGCTAGCTCTCTGGCCTCCAGTTTCCACATCTGTAAAGTGGGGACAATATTCATCGCTAACTCATAGGTTTGGTGTGAGGATTAAATGACTTAATACAGATAAAGCGCTTAAAACAGTGTTTGGCACATTGTAAATATATGATGAATGGAAACTATTACTTAAACAATGGGGGAGCTGAACTAGACTTATATTTACAAAGCTTCACCCGGGTCTACTGTTTGATTAAATCTCAGAGCAAATCTCAGGTCTCATGTTTGATTAAACCCCTGTGCATTGCTACTGCAGTTATTACGCCCATGAGGACCACCAGCAGTAATGACGCATAACACCTCTGTGATATACACTCATATCCACTGTCTACATCTGCCACCCACAGCCTCAAAACAGCCCTGTACGATAAACATTACTGTTTCCATTTTACAGAAGGACAAACCGAGGCCTGGAGCAATTACAGGACTTGCTGGAGGACCTGCGGCTGTTCTCAGATCATAGACGGGACCAGGACCCAGCCCTCCACTGCAGCCCCATTTTCCCCTCACCCTGCAGCACCCTACCTGTAGCAGGTGGAAGCTTATGCCTCAGGTCAACAGGGCCTGCAACACCTGAACCCCGAGCAGCCCCCTTCCCGCTTACCGAGGCGCCCGCTGTAGGGAGGATGCCATCAAATAGCCTTTTATGGCTCCCATAACCACTCTAACAAATGTCTTGCTAGCAGCAGTGGCTGGAAGCAGATTAATGTCTCTGTGGCCCTAACACTTCTCCAGCCCCCTTTGCCTGTCAGGTCATTACCGGCTGGTTTATAGTCACGAGGCCCCTTTCCAGTTCACTAAACGGTGTGCATGACAAAGAGACCGCAGGGCTAAGTGTGCCAAGCTCCCCTCTTCTGGTGTCCCGGGCAGGGACATGGTCCTCAGGCAGCACTCACACTTATGCTTTGTTTCAGGGCACTTGAGGGTATATATGTTAGGAACATGGGCTCTGGAGTAAAAATGCCAAAGCCAGCACTGTGTGGCCTTAAGCAAAATGCTTTACATTGCTCAGCCTCAGTTTTCTCATCAGTAAAATCGGAGTAACAATAGTGGTTTCTAAGTGTTGTTGAGGATCGAGTAAGCCAGTTCATGGAAAGAACCCAGTACACAGTTAGCAGTCAGCCAATAGTAACTCTTATTATTATCATTATTCTTATACACTGCAACTCCCAATAGGACAGGGACTCTGTCCTGTGCACTGCCTGGTACACAGTAGGCACCTGATAGATACATGTTTTTTTTTTTTTTTTTTTGAGACAGAGTCTCACTCTGTTGCCCGGGCTAGAGTGCCATGGCGTCAGCCTAGCTCACAGCAACCTCAAACTCCTGGGCTCAGGTGATTCTCCTGCCTCAGCCTCCCGAGTAGCTGGGACTACAGGCATGCACCACCATGCCCGGCTAATTTTTTCTATATATATTTTAGTTGGCCAGATAATTTCTTTCTATTTTTAGTAGAGACGGGGGTCTCGCTCTTGCTCAGGCTGGTCTCGAACTCCTGACCTCGAGCGATCTTCCCGCCTCGGCCTCCCAGAGTGCTAGGATTACAGGCGTGAGCCACTGCGCCCCGCTGATATGTGTTTGATGAACAAATGAAGAACAAGATTTTAGAGCTGGATGGGCCCTTATAGATTTGTAGATTACAGGCTTTCTCTATGGTGGCACTAGAGACATTTGAGGTGGGATAACTCTCTGTTGTGAGGGGCTGTCCTGCATATTGTAGGATGTTTAGCAGCATCCCTGGCTTCTAGCCACTAGATACCAGTAGTGCCCTCCCCCCCAACTGTGACAACCAAGGGACATTGCCAAATGTCCCTTGGGTGGAAGCCCCCATTAAAAACCACTGATCCAGTGAATCGAATACCCTCATTTGAAAAATGAGAACATTGAGGCCCAGAGAGGGGAAGCGACTTGCCTGAAGTCACACAGCATATTAGTGGCATAGCTGGGATTCAAATCCGGGTGTCCCGATTCTAAGCCAGTGCTCCCCCTCCACTTTGCCCTTGGCTTTAGTGGCTCGTTGCCAGAACCCTTCCCACCAGGCTGTGGTCATGGGCTCCAGCAGGGAAGAGGCCGGTTGCTGCCATTCTGTTCTTCCACCTACTGAATCAGGGGAGATCATCCTGTAATGATGGTGTCCGTGAGGAGGGAGACTGGGTAACCAGCAAGGCCCCTTACCCTGGTGACAACGCTTGGTGCACAACCACCTCTGTGGTCAGGCCCAGAGAAGAACAGTGCTGGCCCCTCACTCACAAACTCACTCATCAAACATTGGCACCTGCTATGATGAGCCAGGGACTCAGCTGGTGAGTCACCCGGGAGTGGCCGTGTGCTAGGTTATTGGGTGCCCCAGGGTCAGACAGTCTGGACTAAGTCCTGCTTCTCGTGGCTTCTTACCCTCCCTTGACCTCAGCTTCTGCATCTGTAAAATGGGAATAATAATAGTATCTGCTTAAGGATCACACATACAAATGTCCCTGCCATCCAAGTCTGTTTGGTCCTGACTTCAGAAAGAGGAAAGAGAGGAAGTTGTCACAGTGAGCAATTCATCCAGAACTTTATATGGGACTCTTTTCTGTTTCTGAATTTGGATAGCAAGGGTTTGGATAGGCAGGTTCCCGTACCTGCCTTGAGGTAAGGGACAAAGGGTTTGCCATGAGAATTAAATGACTAAACTATTAACAGCATTTACTAAACACTTTTGCAGAGGCACCGTCTAAACACTTTGCATGTAACACCTCACCCAATCCACACGGCAACCCCATGAAGAAGGTACTGTTATCATCCCCATTTTATAGAAGAACAAATAAAGGCACAGAGAGGTCATACTGTTGTCCACGTTCCCACAGCTGGGACAATAGGACCATTCCACCTCCAGAACTTGTGCTCTTAACCTTCACAGGGCCAGAGTTCAGCCCAGACTGATGTTGCTATTAACGCTATTATTATTGTTATTATAGTATTAACCTAGGGTGATAAAAAGGTTTGGTGATACCATCTTTAAGGCATTTAATATTTTTCATGGGGAGAAAAAACACTGGGGCAAAAAATGGTACTATTCTAATATAGGAACTGGCAAAGTTTTTCTGTAAAGGGCCAGATAATAAATATTTTCTGTCTTTTGGGCAAGACAGTCCCTGTTGCCACTACTCAACTGTGCCGTTGCAATGAGAAAGCAGGCATAGACAATCCAGGAATAAATGGACACAGCTGTGTTCCAATAAAACTTTATTTACAAAGGCAGACAGGGGAACAGACTTGGCCCATGGGCCATAGTTTGCTGACCCTGTTCTAAGAGAATTGCTTTTAGTTAGGAAGAATGCCCAGGCTCCTCTATCCCTTTCCTCCAGCCCAGGGAGAAGCCACTGCCCCAGAGCCCAGGGGAAATGACCCCAGTGGTCTGGGAAGGACATTCAGGGAGAAACTGGATGGAAAGGCAGTCACCTGGGCTCTGGGGCAGTGGTCAGCTCATCCGGAGGGTCGGTCCTGAGGGCTGCCCCCACAGGGAGTGAGGTCTTGGGAAGCCCAGCTTTAGTGACCGTCCTCAGAGACGCTGGGTTTAGAAACAGAGTCTGGGAGCTGAGGGAACTGTCAAGCTCACTGCCCCTTTAATCAGAGCTTGTAGCGAGCAGTCAGAGAGCTGGGCTCTGGACACTTCCAAGGCACATCTGACCTGGACGTTACCTGCCCCCTACCACACATTTGTGACCGAACCTCAACTGCCCGAGCCCGCTCTAGCTAGGCTGTGAGCGTCTGTCGTGACAACCAGGCCCACTTTGGCAAGAAAGGAAGAACACCAGGCTTTATGGGATTACCACCGAGAGGCAAACGTGGTGCTCAGCAATTGCTGGTTGAGAGGTTTGCAACCCTCTGTTCTACAAGAAGCTGGCTCCAGGGGCGGACGCGGGGCGGGTCATATTGTTGTAGAACACCATTTACTAAGTTCCTGCAGAGCTAAGTAGATAATTCTAGGCTAAGGTGACTATCATCTTACACAGGCATGCTCTTTCAAATTAATCTGCCTCTCCCTCTAGGAGCTGCGAGGCCTTGACAACTTTCCCACTCGGTTCCCTCACCTGTGGAATGAGAATGATTTGCAAGGCTGGCGGGAGGATTAAACGGGACAATGTCTGTGAGTACCCATCCCACGGCTCACCACATAGTAAGTGCCTAATAATATCCATCCCCTTTCCTAGATTTTAGTGTAGTCAAGATGTTGTAGAAACCAAAGGTCATAGAAAGATTTGGAAATGACAAATATAGAATTGAGGAAAAAACTATGCATTATCTAAATCTCCCCACCCCTGCAGAACTAGGGAAAGACGGCTCTCGTTCATTCCCTCGGTGCATGTCTTAGTATGATTTTGCAACCACATTGTCCCATATTCTTTGTTCTGTTTTGTGCCTGTTTAGTGCCCAGCACTGCATGAGCATAAAGGGGAAGATAAAAACTCCATCCAAGGTCCACCTTATTGACTTGTCCCCTCTGTCCCCACCCCCTTCCTGCCCTGTACACAGGTATAGTACAGCACATACAACACCTTTAGTCTCTGATGGAAAACTACCGCATTTCTCATTTCTCGGTTGTTTTCCGGGATCCCTAGCTGTGACCCATGTCGAGAGAAGTTTAGAGCTGACAGGCAATGCAGAGAAGCCTGCCCTGCTAATCTTTATTTGCTAAGCAGATTGTGTTGACTTATGAAAGAGGGGGCTCACTGCAGCGGCAGACCTGCCTGCACGGCGTGCGCTCCCCAGAGAGGCCCTGAAGCTGCAGGGGGGATCTGTCACTTCCCGGGATCTGTACCATCCAGGGCTCTGCTTCCCAGTCAGGGCTGTGACCCGCAGCCGAGAGACATGCCACGCAGAAATGAAGGGAAACCTCCGTGATTTCTTCTGGCAGCAGCGACGGCAAGGAAAAAACAATCCACACCACTCATCTGCTGCCAATCATTAAAAGAAACGGGTTCCAACTCCGCATTCCTCCCTGCCTACAACCCTTTTGCTGATGAGGCAGTATGCGTCATCTGCATTCCTCTGCTCCAAGAATCAACTCCGTTCACTCCAGTAATTACTAGGACACACGCGCCCACCCAGGACCGGCATCTGATGGAATGAATGTGCCCCACCGGGGCCCAGGTGCTGATCGCAGAGCCCACAGCTCCTGCCAGACGCCTGCCTTCAGGTGCTCGGCCCTGGGTGGGGGACCTTCCCTGGTAGTCCGGGCTGGAAGGGATCCGCACCTTCTCTGATTTTCAGCACGATGCCCTGGTCCCCAGCCACCCCGCCCTACAGTCCCTTGCATGGTGCGTGATCACACCCACTGGACTGAAAGCACTGAGTGAGCACAAACTTGCTCACCCATCTATTAATCCTCCGCAGAGCCTCGCTTACCAATTATCCCCCGTGCATAAAACAAATTTTGTTCTGCTGAGTCAAAAACAGACCAAGAATTAAGGATGACCAACACACAACTCCCCCCCCCCACCCGCGCCCACTGTTTTTGGCATGGCTGGCTCTTCCTTGGCTCAAAATGCCCCTTTCCCACGGGGACCTTCCCTGACCACCCCACGTCACTCACCCTACCCCATCCCTCTGTTTTAGTTTCTTCCTCGCATTTTACCACCATTGAAACTACCGCGTGTGTTTACCTGCTTGTTAACTGTTTCCGTTACCAAAGGGTAACATCCATGAAAGCCTGCACCTTCTCTGTCCTGCTTGCTGCTGTACCCCCAGCGCCTAGAACAGCCACACAAATTTATTAAATAGGTGACATGCGTTCATACGTGAGTGAGTGAGTGAATACACAAATGCAGTCAGCGCCGTAAGTCCACTTTACCTGAGACTTCTCCCTGCTGGTTTTTGGGAAAACTCTAGGAAGGTGCTCTCTGAGCTTTGCAGCCTTTTCTCGCTTTGCAGAGCGTAGACAACTACCATCCTTAGGCCCTCGTGCAAGCTGCGGAGTCAGGGCCCTGGAAGGCCACCTGGCTTGCCCCAGCAGTGGCACTAGAACCTCATCTTCCTGACTTGCTGTCACCCCGCTGTCGCCGGGTCCCCCGTCTCTCCCTTGCCCTATCGGCCCTTTGATTTAAGGTGGCACCTTTTCCAAGGGAACAGCAGAACCTTAATAAGAAATCGGCCAGGGCTGATGGATGGCAGATAGTTGGCACCAGCCTCAAGGTCGGAAGGAGTTATTTTAAACTACTCAGATTTACTAGGAGGGGAACAAGTCAGAGGACGATTGAGGGCCTGGCTTCCTGGCAAGACATGTGGCCGTGTCCCCGAGTAATCTAAGACAGACACTTCCTGCGCAGCGCACCCCCACCTCCGCCCTGCCACCCTGAGATGGACGGCGAGGCTCTGGCACGAGGAATTTATTGGGAGCTGGTCAAATAAATTTGAAGTCTAGGATTTGAGCAGAATCGTGTCCCCCTTCTTCCCTGCTGGGGCCCTTGTCCAAGGATGGGCAGTGGAATGGGCTATCCCCGAGAGGCTATGCCGTGTGTTCGGCAGGCAGGCTGTCGCTAACCTCCTGCAGCCTCTGGGAACCAGCTCTCCTAAGCTCCTGTGATGAATGAGACCCACCTCTCCACTCCGTTTATCTTATCTCCTCCTGGGCACTGCTGTCCAGGGAACGTTTAGACATCTCAGCTGCAGTGCTTCAGCTAGAGGCCCGAGCAGCCTCGTTGCCTCTTTCCCATGCAGACCTGGAGCTCTCTGGAGCACAAGGTCCCTCTCCTTTCCAGTCTCTGACCTATCAATCTCTGACCACCCTTCAAGGCCCATCTTGGTTCTCACCTCCTCCAGGGAGCCTTCCCTGACTCCCCAGGGAAACACAGGTTCTGAAGTTGGGCTCCTCTTTGTGGCATGAATGTCTACCTGCTTTTCATGGCAGAGATACATGGGCAGCCTATGCCCTCGCTGAGTTCTGAATTTTTTCTTGTAACAGTCTTTCCACCTTCCTGCCCACCCCCACCTCACACTTGGCACTGCCAGACCCATAGTGGGTGCTCAATAAGTATTTGTTGAATTAAATTGAATGATCCCCTGAGTTTAGCACAAACTAACACCCCCACCCCACTTCATGAGTGAGCTTGGGTACTGGACAGGTGGAACAAGAGGCGACAAAGGCCTTTTCTTTCATATATGGAATATTTCAGGTATACTGTAAAATTTAGAGACTACTAAAACAAATATAGTGTATCCATCAAACAGATCTTAATATTCTCCATTTTTGTACAGATGCTTTTTATTTTGGATGAAAAACCACACAGCTACAACTCCTTGTATCCTTCCCTGTCCCAGCCTCCCCCTCCCCAGGGGTAACCTACGCCTGACTTTAGTTTAGTGTTGATCCTTTCTGTGTCTGCTTTTACACGTTTACTACATATGAATGGACCAATAAATATTATTTTGTATGCTTTTAAACTTATCTAAATGATACCGTATGGTATGTATATAGCCCCATGCAATGTGTTTTTTTCACTCAGTATGATATATTTGAGATTCACCCAAGTAGACAGGTATATAGCGCCAGTTCATTCGTTTTAACTGCTGTGGAGATTCCATTGTATGAATATATTATAATTTATCCATTTCCCTCTTGAGCTATGTGCAGCTTTTCACCATTACAAATAATAATGCAGGCGTGTACATGGTGCAGAGGTTCTCTGGAGTGGAGTTTTTCAAATTGCAGGTTGTAACCCGGAAGAGAGTCACGAAATCAATATAAGAGATCACAACTACCATTTGAAAAAATAAAATAGAGGAGATTTAAAAATATCAGCGTGTGCAAATGTTATGTAGTGGGACATGATATGAAACGTATTCATGAATCTAGGTTGTGGGAGACAAAAGGTTTGAGTCACATGGTATTATGGAGTTGGTATTATCTTCAGCTTTATTTAAAATTACCAAATAGCTCCCTAAAATGGTACTGTGAATTCACACTCTCGCCAGCATCCTACAAGACTGTCCATTTGCCTGTATCCTTACTAACGCTTGGTATCGTCAGGAATTCATTTTCCCCAATCTGTTGGCTGTGGTGTGGTGGTATCTTAGTTTCAATTTCCATATCCTTGATTACCAATGAGGTGAGCATCTTTTCATATACTTATTGCCTATCAAAATATCCTTTTTCTGTGAAGTACATGTTAATATTCTTTGCCAGTGTTTGAATTGGGTTGATCTTATTGATTTGTAGGATTTAAAAAAATATATTCTGGATGTTAATCCTTGTAGATTGTATGTATTGCAAGTATCTCCTCCCAGGCTAGGGCTTGCCTTTTCCCCTCATTTAGGATGTCAAAGGGCCTTTGCTAGCTCTGACATCCTGGTTCACGATAAAGCAAAAGGGAACCCAGGTCTGAGGGGCCCTTTAGGGGAGGTAAAGGTCTTTCCCTGAATATATCAGGCTCCTCATAAATGTTTGGTGACTGTAAGATAACTCACTAGAAAATTCTATCAGATTAAGCCAGCACAGATCTGAGTTTGCAGCAAGGGTCCTATGGAGACTTAATGGATCGATCATGGTTTTGCTGCACTATAAGACCCAATGTCCAGGCAGATAAATCAGAAGCAGGATATTTTCATTGCAAAAGAGCACTGGCTTTATGGAAGATATCCTGCAGGATGCGTAAGTACGAGTTGATTTAAGTCAGAATTCGACTACGTCCTGTGTTCCAGGAAGCAAAGCAGGGTCTCCAACAGGTGGCCCTAAGCCTCTTGACTCTCACCATCCCTGTTAGCTCACAGTGGCACAGTGATTCTTCATAGTCTACAAATGGACCAAGAAAAAGTAAACGTCTTGCCCCAGGTCACACTGAAGGCAGGGGCCACAGTGGAGCTGGATCCCATGTCCCCTGACGGCTACCTGGTAAAAGGCTGGGACCGAGAACCATGGGTGTTTTGAAGCAAGCAGATCCCTAAGCTCTCAAATATAGGAGAACAAGCTGAACCACCTGAGGAAGGAGCCTATTACCTAGCTCAAGGTCAGGTTTAAGTTCAATATCTGCATATACATCCATAGAACAGAGGGAAAGAGATGAAGGGCAAAAATCTCATCAGCAGGACCTCTGGAGAAGAACAGGAACAGGAGCTTCCATGACTCAAAGGTCACTTGCCTGGGCTGGGGGCTCCTTAGGACAGGAAGGGACTTACTCATCTCTGCAGGCCCAGAACCTAGCACAGTGTCTGGCACATGAAAAGGGCTCAAGAATGTCTGCTAATGGATGGATGGATGGATGGATGGATGAACAGATGCATGCATGTGTAGATGGACCAGTGGATGGAAGAATGGATGAAGGGATAGATAGATGAATGGACAAATGGATGGATAGACTGACACATAGTTGGACAGGGGATGGAAGGATGGATGGATGGAAAGATGGATGTTCCTCATCTAGAGGAAATATTGGTCTCAACAGAACTTTTAAGCAGCCAGCCAAATTTGGGAATCCTGTCTTGTTGCTATAGATGTTCATAAAAAATACCAAGTGGCATAACTGTGAGAAATAATTGCTTCTAATTGGGCTGAATTATTCTGGCCATATAGTAGACATATTGTTATAACTTTATTAATTATTCAATTTGAGGCCTATTACCTAGCCTGCCAGAATGGGCTTTCCTTATTAGAGGGTGACAGATTATGCAGCTCTGCTGCTGCCTCTGTGGCTGAGGCAGGGCTGGGCAGCGACTGCCTGCTTTGGGGCTCCACTGGGGTCTAAGGATTGGAGGTGTAGGGCAGGGCTACCCCTGAGAGGTGGGCTGGGAGTCAGAGATGCGGGGCAGTAAGGCTGTACCAAGTGCTCTGCCTGGACATCTCCCTGGCTGGACAAGGGAAGGCAGGAGTCAGGCCAGGACATGTCCAATCTGGCCTCTGTGGGCCGTCGCCCGCCCAGACCCATTCACCAACTCTTAATCACAGCCGTCTCCCCCATCCAATCTGCTTCCCGCCCAGCGCCAAGATAGCCTGCCATATGTTCTTCGGTCACTTCCCGTCGGGCACAGGGGAAGGAGGGCATGGCCCTGCTGGCCTGCAGGGAGTAGCCAGGACTAGAGGGGCAGATGAGAGCCTCCAGCATGCCCTCTCTTCCCATATGTAGGCTCAGACTTGGTCATAAGTTACTTGGGAGAAGAAACAGTTAGGGGGTTGCCCTGCCATGAAACACTGCAGACTCAGGGGATGCAAAATGAGCCTTCACACCCCCAGCACCCAGCCATGGAATGTTATCTGAGCTCCTCCGGCTGTTGGTGAAAGAGTCCACACCATCGGCCTGGCCCGACGTTCCGGCCTGCCTCCCGCTCCGCTGGCTCCCTCTGTGTTGGCCACACCGACCTGCTGGCTTCAGCGCCTTTGCCTACGTGGCCTGCCTGCCTGCAATGCCCCCTTTCTGTATCTGACTCCTGAAACCTCAAATCTCATCCTTCTTTGAGCTCTGGTTCCACTACCTTCTTGGTATATTTTCCATCTCTGCAGCTGGATGTGATCTCTGAAGGACTAACTGGACTCCTGGCCTCACGTTACAATCCGTGGGGCATGTGCCTGGCCTCCCGATAGGCGGGAAGCTTTGGAAGATCACACGACATGGCTTTGAGCTTTCTCAAGCATCCAGCCCAGAGCCCCACACTCTCCTCTGGTCCCAGCTCCACTGCTAGAGCATCCTCCAGGAGGAACAAAAGATGTGATATGATGGGATGGCAGATCCATGGGATGCTGAGTGCCCACATGTGCCAGGCAGCATGAGGGGCCCTGGTCACAGTCATGGCCCTGCCATGAAGAGGCCTCCGGGCATGGGGGTGAGAGGGAGGCACACACCATCAGATGGGAGCCATCCAGACGGCAGGGACCACACAGGCCATGTGCACAGTCAGGGTCTGTGGGCACTGGAAGGCTTCACAGAGGCAGCATCTGAGCTGGGCTCTGGAGGCAAAAGAGCAGCGGGTCAGTGGGTCAGTGGATAAAGGAGGGCCAGAGAGGGGGAGAAGAGAGAGCAGGGGTGGCAATGACGGGAGGAGATGAGGCTGAAAACCAGGCAGGCATCAGATCTACAGGGGCCGTGAGGGCCTGGCCAAGCAGCTGGGCACTTCCCTATAGGTGACGGGGTGCAGAGACATTGACAGGGCCCAGCTGGCATTTTAGCAGCCTCCCCATCTCCCAGGTGTGGGAGGGGCTGGAGAGGGAAGGCAGAGGGCCCCATGAAGACGTGCTAGCCAGGGTTTCAAGTGTGGTCTCCAGAGACAGACTGCCTGGGTTCAAATCCCGACTCTGCCACTTATGAGCTGTGTGCCCTTGGGCCAGGTACTAAACCTCCCTGAGCCTCAGTTTCCTCACCTGAAAGATGAGGATAATCATAATGAATTAGAGTAAGTGCTGGATGCCAGTTAGGAGTGAAGTCTAAGCAGGAGCAAAGCCCAGACCTCCTTCCCTTTCAGTCCCAAATGGCCAGTTCCTCATAGCCCTGTGTCCTGGTAGAAATATGCCCGAGTTTGAAGAGATATATGCTGGGGCAGCTGTGTGACCTCGGACAATGACTAAACCTCTCTGGACCTTGGCTCCTCCATGTCGCAGGGCTGTGGGAGGATGAAAGGTGGTGGTCATGCACCCGTCTCCCCCAGGACATGGCAGCTCCAGGGCTGCCTGGCACTGAGCTGAACTCCTTGTGGGCAGGGCCACCGCCATCACCCTGCTCCTCTCGGCCAGGATAGGACACACCTTCCCCTCCCCTTCCCTGTCCTCCAGGCCGGTGGGCATGGGTGGGAGCAGTTCGTGATTTCCTTCCCCGAGGAACAGAGTTTCCCACCAAGCCCCTGCCCACGCGCCGCCCCTGACAACGCAGGCCGTGTGCGTGCTGGGGGGGTCACGGTGTCCTTTTCATGCCTGCATGAGGCTGGGGAGGGGTGGCACACCGGCTGCCAGCCCCACACGACGGCGCCAGTTTGGCTTCTGCCACTCTGTGCTGCTTCTGTCATATTCGAGGCGGCCTCTCCCACCTTCCTCCCTCACGCCGGTTCTTGAGACTCCCTGCGTGTCATTTATTTATTAATTTTGCTCTCAGGGAGCAGATGGCAGGGAGTGAGCTGGGCAGAATGCACCTCCCTCCCCCACCTACAACAGCCCCGTGAACACGCAGCTCACTCGCCAACCCCCGGCAGTCCCGTTTCTGGCTTTCTCAAGCATAAAAATCGACTTTCAGGAGAAGAAGACACATGCACCAGGGCCTCACCTCACCTGCCCCCTGCTCAGATGGGACTGGTCCTGGTACCTCCCCTGGTCTGAGGGGCGGGTGCGGGTGCGGATGGGGGAAGGGCTGAAATGCTGGGAGGTTGCCCTCTCTCATGGATTCCTGGGGGAGCAGCTGCGGCCTCGGGAGGTCTCCCCTCCTTTCCTGTGGGCATCATCACAGGAACATGACCCAACCCACGGGCAGAGATGCGGGGAGGACCAGCTGCCTTTGGCCCTGTCTTCTGGGGCCTCCATGGGCTGCCCCCCAGCCTCATCCTCATCCTGCCAGTGGTCTGGGCCCCCATGGGGGGAGGGTTCCTGGCATCTCCCGCTCATTCCCCATTTCTCTTGGCAGGCACCTTGGGAAGACAGACTGTGCAAGAGAGGAAATAAACCTCTCCAAGGGCTTCCAGAGCATCGCCACAGCTGGGCTTTCCCAAAGAGGGGGAGGTAAAGTCTGGGGGGCTCGTGACAGCCAAGGGCAGAGAGACCAGTGGATGTGCCCTCTTGCTGTCCCTCCCCTGCAGCCCTCAGCCCACTAGGACTCAGGGCAGGGCTGGGCTGCGTAACCCCGGTCGTGGTCTGTCTCCGGCTCTATCACAGGCTTCTCATGTTTGAGTTCATTCTCACACTTCTTGCTCCATGGCCTTACGGAAAGCGTCACCATCTCAGCCTGACACTCACCAGACGCGGGACCTCAGGCCATCGCTTGACCTCTCTGTGCCCCGGTTTCTCCTTCTAAAATGGGGCTCAGAGCACACACCTGGCTCCTCCCTCCAGCACCCTGCCCTGATGGCTTACACTCCCCTCTCCTTACACTCCCCTCCCCCCCACTGTGCTGGTGGTTCTGGCTTCTCACACACCTCAAGGATGGGGCTCTGCCCTCCTTATCCCTGAATGCCCCCTTCGGCCCTGAACCCCTGGCAGTGCTGGCCTCTGAGAAGCGCTCAGAAGATGTGCATTAAATGCAAGTCAAGGATGGAGAACACTGAGTCGATGAGGCCGGTGGTCCTGGCAATTGAATTCTTCTTTGTTCAAAATTAGAATTCTGGGGTGAACAGCAGTGCCTCTTACGCACAGACCTTGAAAAAGCATTTGCTGCCGCATCCGCAGCTCCCTTCTGTCCCCGTCACGGTGCCTGCGCCCCAGGGTGCGGGGCTGACACGGCGCCCACTGTCCCGGGGAGGCCTACGGGCACACCAGATGCCAGCAGAAGGCGGCCCAGGTGGGTCTGCGAGGGGCCGCGGGCTGGGCAGAGCTGCACGCGAGGAGCAGGAAGTGTAATTGCTTTGCGGTGATTCATCTGAAGTTGCTTTAACCTTGACAGCCGGCTCATTGTAGTGAAGAAAAAAACAACCCAGGAGAGAGCCTCGGCCTCCTGGTTGGCACGGGGCCTTCTGCACACTCCCTCCCAGATGAGCACCAGCCCGTACCCGGCGGCCAAGGGCCAGCAGGAGCCCCCACCCAGGGGAGGCGAGGACATACGTTGAGAGGCCACCCACACACCACACCCCACCTCCCCACTCTGCTCCGCGCCTGGGAATGAGGAGAGAGCATCACGGGAGGGCCATGCAAGGGGGGAGAGGGGACTCCCTCCACCAGGGGCCGTGGGAAGGTCATCAGGGCCCTGGATTTTGAGACAGTCCTGGATTTTGACTCCCCAGAAATAGGGCATCAGGGGATTTTAGAGCTGGAATATCCTTGCTAACCTTCCCATTTTACAGATGAGAAAACGGAGGCTCACAGAGAGGAAAGGGCTTAGCCAGAGTCTCCCAGGCAGAGGGTGAACCCAAAGCCAGCTTTCCTGTGTGTTAGGGCTGCAGCCCCCAACCCCCAGGCCGTGGACCGGTGCTGGTCCGTGGCCGGTTAGGAAGCAGCCGGACAGCAGCAGGTGAGCGGCAGGCAGGTGGAGCTTCATCTGTGTTCACAGCTGCTACCCATGGCTTGCATCACCACCCGAGCTCCGCCTCCTGTCCCTCCCCGGCCTCAGCCCCAGCCACGGAAAAACTGTCTTGCACGAAACTGGTCCCTGGTGCCAAAAAGGTTGGGGACTGCTGTGTTAGGGTACAGGACTTTGGCTATGAAATGAGTGTTTTTGTCCCCCACCAAATTCCTATGTTGAAGCCCTAATCCCAAATGCAGTGTTATGTGGAGGCGGAGCCTTCTGGGGATAAACACGTCATGAGAGTGGAGCCCTCAGGAACGGGATTAGTGTCCTTAGAAGAAGAGACATGAAAGAGATACCATCTCCCTCACTACCCTGTGAGGACAGGCAAGGCTGCCACCTGCAAACCAGGAATCAGGCCCTCGCCAGAAGCTGAACCAGCCAGAGCCTTGGTCTTGGACGTCCCAGCCTCCAAAACTGTGAGAAATAAACTTCTGTTGTTTAAGCCACTCGGTCATCCTGAGCTAAGACAATTTCCGTCCCTTCAGAGGCAGCACGGAGCTGTGGGAAGAACACAAGTTCTGGGTTCGGATCCCAGACCTGCCGCTTGTTAGGGGGGTAAATATCAGAAGTTACTCCACTTCCCCAGGCTTTGATTTCTTCATCTGGGAAATGGAATAGCACACATGACCTCTCCGGGCTGCTGGGCAGATTGAACGGGACAATGTAAGTGGAGCATCTGCACACAGTGGAAGCACGAGTCCCCGTTCACCTCCTCTTCAGAACTTGTGGCCCCTCCTGCTTCCTCCTTCCCGCCTCCGTCCTCCTGGCCGGCTCTCACACTCACCCTCCTTACTCCCTTGCTGGGAAGGAGCCCCCCGGGTTTGGGCAGTGGCCCTTCCCAGCAGACCTATGTGGCAGGACCCCCTCCCCCCATCTGGCCCTGCCTGTCTCTTTTCGGACCTGTCACCTGTCCCAGGCCAGAGGCAGGAACCCCAGCTCACATCCTACACCTTTGCTTTGCCAGCTGTGTCCTGGGCTGCCAGGCTGTGGTGTTGCCATGTTCCTCAGTGAGGGTGTGCTCAGGGGCTCCTGAGACAGCGACCCTCCGCTGTTGTACTTTTCAAGACAGGCAGACAGCAGGGTTGACCTCCCTGGAATTCTCCAATCCCAATGCCCTGGCCTGACCTGTCTGTAGTCATGAGTCTGCCCTCCAAGCCTGGGCAGACGAGGGGCCAGGAGGATCCAAAACCTTAAGTCATCTGCACAAAAGTCTATAGAACAACTTGGCCTGTTGGCTTTGGTGTGATGAGACCCATCTGCCTCTAAGACAACTCCAGCCCTGGACTCCCAGAGTGGCTTGAGGAAGACAAAAGGCACCAGAACACAGGGGACCTAGGATCAAGTTACAGCTTTGCCACTTCCTACCTGGGTGACATCAGGCAAGGTGTTTCCCCTCTTTAGGCCTCAGTTTGTCCATCTGTAAGATGGAAGAGTAGACCAGATGACTTCTGAGGACCCTCTCAGCTTTTGATGCAATGGTTTCAAGTTAAATTATGAGATCTCAGTGGCCAGAAATTAGGTTCTGGGATCTCATACCATACTTTGTAGCACTCCATTTCAGGAATATGTGTATTATATAAAGAATATATAAAGGGGGCTGCAGAAAAACAGGATGCTAAAGCCACAGCACTCTGGGAGTCGTATGACTCACAGCTCTGGTAAATCAGCACTGAGCATCATGGAAAGATGCAGAGACCCTGGAAACACCCCAGGTGAGATAGTGCAGGCTAAGCCACAGCCCACATGCCCATCCGGAGCCAAGGAGCCCAGGTGCAGACAGTGGGGACACTGCAGACAGCCCAGCATGTTGGATGGAAGACAGAATCCCACAATGCAGATGGAGAAAGGACCTCAAGCCCTAATCCCACTCTAAACCATCCTTGCAAACAGCCACCAGCTTTGAGAGATCTAATTATGGTGACAGTCTTCCTGTCTTTTCCACTGTTTCTCAACTCTCACATCTGAAATGGCCCTGCCCCTAGGGAGGCCTGGTGGCAGAGCTAACAAAGGCCCACGATGAGCTCAAATAATCATATTTTTGTTTTATCAATAAATGCTAATTGTACATTTCATTCTATAATAAATCTGCATTTGTTCTAATATAAGGAACAATGCCTAAACTATCAGGAAACCAATGTGCCGTTACATGGTGAAAAATCTAAATTCTGTGGCTTCAAGAATCTTGAGCAAAAGTTTTTCAACAAATGGAATTGGGAAAACTGGATGTCCACATGCAAAAAAAAAAAAATGAAATTGGATCCTTGCCTTAAACCATGTACAAAAATTAACTCAAAATGGATCAAAGACCTAAAAATGTAAGAGCTAAAACTATAAAACTCTTAGAAGAAACCACTGGGGAAAAGCTTCATGACATTGAATTTGGCAATGATTTCCTGGATATGACACTAAAAGCACAGTCAACAAAAGAAAAAATAGTTAAATTGGACTTCATCAAAATAAAAAAACGTTTATGCATCAAAGGACACTATTAACAGAGTAAAAAGGGAACCCACAGAATGGGAAAAAATATTTGCAAACCATATAAGTCACGTGTCACTTAACAACGATGAGGATACTTTCTGAGAAAAGCATCATTGGGCGATTTTGTCATTATGTGAACATTAGAGAGTGTGCTTACTCAAACCTAGATTGTATAGCCTACTACACACCTAGGCTACATGACATAGCCTATTGCTCTGTCTACTACTGTGTATGTGTATGTGGTGACTCGTTGACTATAACGTCTTTATGTGGCTGCATCTACTAAGGGGTTAATATCCAGAATATATAAAGATCTTCTGTAACTCAGCAAAAAAGTCTGATTAAAAAATGGGCAAAGGACTTGAATAGACATTTCTCCAAAGGAGATATACAAATGGACAATAAGCACATGAAAAAATGATCAACATAAGTAATCATTAGGGAAATGCAAATCAAAACCACAATGAGTTACTATTTCATACCCATTAGGATGGCCATTATCAAAAAAATAGAAAATAACAAGTATTGCAGAGGATGTAGAGAAATCGGAATCCTCATGCATTGCCGGTGGGAGTGTAACATGCTATAGCCACTGTGGAAAACTATATGGTGAGTCCTCAAAAAATTAAACATAGGATTTATCACATGATCCAGCAATTCCGCCTTTGGGTATCTTACAAAATAAATGAAATTAGAGACTCGAATGGTATTTGTACACCTATGTTCATAGCAACATCATTCACAATATCCAAAAGGCAGAGGCATCCCAGTTGTCCACTGGGATAAGCAAAATGTGATGTATACATATAAGGGAATATTACCCAGCCTCTAAAGGGAGGAAATTCTAGCACATGCTGCCACATGGATGAACCTCAAGGACATTATGCTAAGTGAAACAAGACAGTGACAAAAGGACAAATACTGTACGGTTCCAACTATATGAAGAACAGAGTAATCAAATTCACAGAAACAGGAAGTAGAACGGTGGTTGCCAGGGGCTGGGAGAGAGGGCAAGGTGGAGTTAGTGTTCAGTGGGTACAGAGTCTCAGCTGGGAAAGATGACAAAGTTCTGCAGATGGATGGTGGTGACGGTTGCACAACACTGTGAATGTACTAATGTCCCAGAACTGTATATTTAAAAATGGTTAAAATGGGAAATTTAATGTTGTGTATATTTTACCATAATTCAAAAGAAGGAATCTCTAGCAAACAGATACCTAAGTTGGAGAAGCATGGATGGAAAGGGTTCCAGGCTAGTTTGGGAGTGCGGGCGTATTTGTGAGCTGGTAAATGTTCTGTTCTAATCTGCAAAGATAGCTTAAAGCCAGGTCGGCTGCAGGTCCCTCACACCACTCAAGATAAGAACACATTGGATTTGGCAGAAGCGACCATTGGTGGTGGCCCTGCGTGGTTCCTGCTCCTTCCTAACTCAGGCCTGCTCTGCAACCCCGCCTCATGCCAGCATCTGGGGACAGGAGAGGGAGTTGGCCAGACAGCGAGAAACTGTTTACTGAGCTTTTGCTGGTCCCACACTTTCTCCTATGCACGGGGTGGAATCTAAGAACGTGGAAGCCGGTAGGGAAATGCAAGGACAGGCTTCTCTCTCATCTCTACCCCAGCCCTTCTGGGGAGGCCCAAGACCAAAACAAAAAGTGCCACCTACAGCCCAGAACCCAAATTGCAAAGCACCGTGGGACGGGAGGCAGAGAAGCAGGGCCCAGGAAATACAGTAATTAAATAAATACAACGAAAGCTTAAATTTCCAAGTTAATTCTCGGGCATCATTTATAAAAGTTAACAGGGCATATTTAATTTAGGAATTGGCTCACGTCCTTCTCCTTACAGCTGAAACCTCATAAATGAAATATACTGGATCATTGCCCGGTACGGAAATAAAAGATATGAATAATGTTTCTGTCTCAATCATTGTCAGTGCTTTAATATTCCTAATTACTTTAAAAAGCTAGATATTCAATATAGGAAAACTTTTTTTCTTTTTATCTCCACTTGTGAGATTAGTGCAATTTAATAAGAGTCACTCTGTCGTCTTTATTCAGTATAAACTGACATTTCATCCTTTTACTCTTCATTATTCTATGGGATGGAGGTTTATGACCAAGCACACAGCCCCTCCATTTCCTCATATTGGTCCATCCAACAGCTTGGAATTATCCACAGTAGTTGATGAGTCTGCCCCCCAGGCAAATCAGCATCATCTCACTTCTTTTGTGGAGCAGAAAGAAATTAGTCCAGGCCTTAAAGAAATTCGTCTAGGGGGTTATAAGTCTGCAAAAGAATGAAAAGTCCCCGCCCCTATCCAAGCAATAGATCTGTCCCCTTCGTGACTGTCATAAATCCCTTGGTAGCCACAAAGGGCAGGGTAGGCCGTAGGATGAAACATCTTTATAGCCCTCCCTACCACTTCTAGGAATTTATCCTAAGAAGGAATCGGGACAAGCGGGCAAAGATAAATGCACAAGAAGAATCACTGCAGTGTTTTCACACAGGGGCACAGGCTCTTATCCACAAGTCCACAATCTACAAGTCCCTATAAAGACCAAAAGAATTTTCTAAGTTCGGTACCAAAATTCATTTAGAGGCAAAATCTGCATGAAACTGACTTGAGGTTGTGTGTTGTTTTTATGTTACCAGACGTGATCGGTCATATGTCACTTCAGAAATATTACTGTTTCACCCAGGGTGCTGCCCAGACCTCACAGGGGTAGGTGTCACATCTAATATAGTCACTATACACTTTATAAACTCTGAAAACAACAGGCCCCGAGGATCTTGGATTAAGGATGGTGGGCCTATAATGGTGAAGAATCAGAAACAACCTAAATGCCCATCAACCAGGGACTGGTTAAATACATTTGCTAATCCGTAGAATGAAATTCTATAAGGTCATTAAACATTTAAAGGGAGATTTATGTTTATTGACAAGGAAATGAGTGCATGACATAAAGTTGAATTTAAGAAGCAAGTTATACATTAGCACATACACTTGATCCAAATAATAAAAGTTGTATCTAGATCTAGCTTTATGTGCAAATGTGTAGAGAAATGACAGGAAGGACAAGCACCCAAATGCCAGCAGTGGCTAGCACTGGGTGAGTGTGTTTAACCTTTTTTGTCCATACTTTTGGTACAGTTTGATTTTTCTTTCATGTGTATATGTTTTAAATTTCTTTTTAAAATGAACAGTTATAATTTAAGAATCAGACAGAAAAAAAAACAAACAAGAATTAATTCTATTCAACAAAATCAAAGATTCTCTGCAAAGGTGTCACATGTACAGGCCCCAT
Source organism: Varecia variegata (assembly GCA_028533085.1). Classification (NCBI taxonomy): domain Eukaryota; kingdom Metazoa; phylum Chordata; class Mammalia; order Primates; family Lemuridae; genus Varecia; species Varecia variegata. The sequence goes on along the minus strand of CM052442.1, from coordinate 101,008,952 downwards.
TCATAGATTTCTGGAAACCACACTGCACTGAGAGACCCGTCCCCATAGACAAGGGCCCACAAATACAATAAGGCACTGCAGAGCACACACCTGCAGACAGGTGTCCAATGGCACAGAGCGAGTAGGCTCAAATTGCTTGGAGTAAGCCTGTTAACAATTTGTGTCCCATGACTGATTCCTTTCTATCTCCACAATATCTCATCGTCACATCTCTTAAGCAGAGCCTCCTTCCCCTGTGAGCAACCGTGTTTTCTCATCAAAGATCTATTTCATCCTTAGGCTGTATTAACAGAGGTTGAGCATCCAGAAGGAAGGAGAGTATAATAATTAAGAGCTGAGGTTCAGGACCTAGGTTTTTGCTTGGGTGATAGTCTCAGTCTATTTATGAGCTGTGTGTCTGTCGGACGTTCTTTAACCTCTTTGTGCTTCAACTTTCTCATGTGTAAAATGAGGCTAAATAATAATTCCTACATCATAGGAGTGTTGTGAAGACTAAAAGAGTAGATAAGTAAATAAAGTGCCCAGTCCGTAGTAAAATTCAGTAAATAGTAGGTCTCTCCATTATTTTTCCATCCTGGTCAGACCAAGCTTGCAGTTGTGTGGTCCGATGTAGGCATGATGATTTAAGAGGAATAAAGGCCACAGCCCATGGAGAGAAACCAGATGGGGAAGGCAGTCCAGATGACATCGCAGGAGAAACACAAGAGCTGGGAGAAGAAAAGCTTGGGGACGGAAATGTCTTCTCGTACCTGAAGGGCTGACCCCTGGAAGGAGGCTGTGGTTTCTTCTACACAGCCTCAATGGCACTTATCAACTGCCCTGAGATGACTGTCTCTATACACACAGTCTGTGACCTTGTCCGATGACAGGCATGGCAAGGAAGGTCACAGTGATCCATCACCCTGCCCTGGCCTGTGTCATGCACGAGAACCAGCCAGTAGAAGCTAGAGGTAGATTTCCACTGGACAGAGGAGAAAACTTCCCAACAGTGAGAATGCACTTCCACAGGAGGTGGTGAGCTCCTTGTTACTGGAGGGAACCAAGCAGAGGCTGGAAAGCTTTTAGTGGGGCATCTGTATATTCAATGCTCTGAATGATAGTCAAGGTGCGAGAACCTACAAATTCCTTTAATTCAATGCTGCTGTCCCTCAAAACGGGTTGGAACCCGTCTTTTAGAACTTCCTGTGGGCTCAGTAGCACACGCCTTTGAGTAGACCCAGGAGTGGTGGCTCTTCAGCCCGTGAGGGTGGGTTTAATTGAGAGGAAACAGAGTTTGGGTTGCTGAACACCAAGTCCAGTGACTGAACTGGGGGTTAAATTAGCCCAGTTTAGTGCTGTGAAGTAACAAGGCTATTGCCTACGTGCTTGGTAAATTCAGTCTGGGGCAAGACCTACTCTAATTTTCTCAGTCCTGTTCATCAAATGCCACCTGCATTCCACCTCTTCCACTAGACTGGAAACTGAGAAGACACAGACCGTGTCTCAAAGACCCTCAGGCCTGCCAAACCCCCGGCACAGGCTGAGCGTACAGCGAGCACTAAACACGCTTGCACTGAAGGATGATTTACATGCACCCGGGGCCCCACGACCCAGGCTGTATTTCAACCTCCAACACGCTGCCCTCGGCATCAGAATCCAACAGCAGGGTTCCCCTAATCCCAGTTAGATATTTCCACATCAGAGATTCACTGTAAACAAAGTTATACTAAACAAAACACAGATAAGCAGGAAAAAGCTCGGACATTTCACCCGACATGTTTTCTGTAGTGCAAGTCCACAGAGAGACCGGTTGAGCACATCCCTCTAGCTGACCTTCCCGCAGGTTTACTTTGTTGTCCGATCCTGTGTCTTAGCCATGGCCCGCTCAGAGCAGTGGAACAGGTGGAAGGAGGAGGCCACCATGGCCACTGGAGATCCCGACACATCAGAGAGTCTCTTGGGTACCCCAGTGGATCCTGGACTCCCTGAGCTGAGATAATCACCCAGGCTCAAAACCACTCACTCAATCATCATGTACGTTCTCATGTGCTGGGTACCCAGGGAGGCTCTAGTCAAGGCCTTTGGAAAGAAGAACCATAACTAGATGTTTCCACGCCACCAGAGAGAGTGGGGAAGGACAAGGGTGCTACACTGGGCCAATGTGGACCCAACATTGTCCTCTCCAAGTTTTCGTGGCCATCACAGTCAGCGTGGGACAGGGAACATAAGACTTGGCTCCTCGAGATAGGTAAGTAGTGGGGCTTAGATCCCTAACGGATAGGCTTGGCTATGTTATCTACTCAAGTCACCATAAAAGGACTCTCTCCCTCAAAGCAGGAAGAGATTTGGTCTTCAACACTAGTCAAGGCCTCTTTGAAAACCAAATAAGACCATGACATGAACCAACCATTGACTGCATAACGTGCCCATGGCAAGGGGGTCATCTGTGAATATTTGGGGGAAATGAGCTACAGGGGAAGGATTCATCTTCATCTGGGTTCTTGCCAGAGAATCCCCCAAGAAGCTGCCAGGTATAACCCACCCTCTTGGTGTCAGCCCCACAGTAGAGACAATGCCCGGTGCCACTGTGGGCCACTGGGCCAGCCCCAAGTGCATCTGCCTCGCTCCATGCTCACCAGGAAGGCCTCCCTGGAGAATGTGAACTGTTTACCCACGGAAATGTAGGAATACAGCGACCTGCCCCCATAAGTATCCTCTTCTACTTTTGGGGACACAGAGATATCACAGTGGTCACCAGTCTCAACCCCTCTGAGCCTCCACAGGCACCCACACAACTGAGCCTTTGGACCAGCGAAACTGAGGATCAGGCCTAGACCATGGTGCCCTCCTGGGTCTGCACTTTTGGACAGTGTGTCAATTTCACTTCCACCTCGAAGGCCACATCTAGCAGTGTTCCATCAAAGGTCAAAGTCGTCCAGATGACCCCCCCAATTCCCTATCCATACAACACACACCCCTACAGACCCCCCACAAACCACTGCCCCCACCCCCTGGAGCCCTCTAGTCCCCTAGCCCCGCCATGTGTTCACTGCAGGTGTGCCTCCCCCCACCGCAGGCCACGCTGGCTCGGGCAGCCCATCCACGGTCACCCCAGCCCAATGCAAGAACTTCACATGCACATACCACAGCCCCCCACCCAAGTCAGCCCCAGGGGACCACCGAACCCCCAAAGACCCCAGACTCACCGCTGGAGCAGTCGGGCCCTCCCCAGCCAGGCTCGCAGTGGCAGGTGTCCGGGGAGACGCAGCGGCCGTGCACACAATCCTCCGTACACAGGGCTGAGGGGCGCGGGGAGCGGGAGGAAGAACGAGAACAAAGAGTGAACACCAACCATCGCGTCCAGGAGCACAATCCACTTTGCACAACTCCCGGTGCCCGGGGACGCCCAGAACGCATCACTGGCTTAGGGGAAAAGCCAGCTACACCTGACCTGAGCCATTTAATTAACTCCAAAACACATCCGACAAGAGTGCGCTTCATCCCAGTCTTATTTCCTACAATGAAACCCAAGCCCAAGAAATGGTCTCCCTGGTGGCTTTTCAAGAACGTTTCCTCCCGTGTTTAACACTGGAGTCCTCCACCAACCGCCACCCGGAAGTCCACATTCCTGCTGGCTTTCCCCACCTGCTCAGGAATGACCCGTCCCTCTCGTCTTGGGCTTCCCCCAATTTCTTTCTGCAGGGGGCCCGGCCAGTACCAGGCCACCTGACAAGAAGAGGCGCCTCTCACTTTCCCCCACCTTCCTGCCCTCCTCCCCAAATGTCCCTATTTTGGGGCTCTCAAATGTCAGCAAATCTGCAAAGTACACAAATGCTAAGGAAAAAAAGCAACAGCTAATTATAAGAAAGTAATTAAGAGAGACATCCACGATGATGATAATTGTAATTAGAAAGTGCCTGGCAATTTCTTATCACGCAGTCAAATGCTACAGCCTCCCGAGGCGGGGAGCTCCGCAGAAAGCTAAGTCCCCCTCAACTGCTCGGGCTCGGCGAGGTTTATTGACAGCAGTTTGAGGAAGGGAGATTATTTCCCTTTTCCTTTGACAGAATCCGCATTTTCTCAAGGTCATCTTTTGCTCTTGAGACATCTGCCCCACCATCTAATCCATCAGTGAGGGATTACAGAAAGCCCCCGTTTGCCACCCCCGCCGATTCGGAAAGCTCGGGAAATCAGCAGCTACCATCAAGCCTGTCACTTTCTTAGAAGGGATCTAGATGAAGGCTTTGGCTGAAAGCAACTGGAGACTTCTCTCTGCTCAGTCCTGGCCTGGGTTGAAGGGGCAGGTGGCCCCCTGTGGTGAGCTTTGAGGGGCTGCCACTGCCCTCCCGACACAACCCCTGCTGCCACAGTCACGCCCACTGCCAGGCCTGAATGCCACCGGGAGGGCACTGGCAGGGCAGATGGGGCCCATGTTATGGCTGGTGTGGTCCTCCAGCCCCACCAAACACGGAAGCTGATCCTGAAGCCGTTGCCTCCGCTTTGCCCAGGCCTCCAGGCGAGGCAGACCCAGAAGAGCCATTTCAGATGTGCCATGGTTGGTGGCCTGGCGTCAGCCTGTCCACTGCAAGCCTGGGATGCGGTATGTCTGGAGAGCCCTGGCACCTGAGTCCTTCTCACTGCTACAGGTGGCTTTCAGGGAGGGCGCTGGTTTGTACTGAAAACTTCCTGCTCCTGCTCCTTGGTGCCCCAGGGAGCGGCTAACACAGCTCTTGCTAGAGAACCGGGCTGGGCCCTGACCCAGGGGACCAGCTGCACATAGAGCCAGAATGAGCTGCTCACCTGGCAGCTAGCAAGACTCCAGCCAGTCACTCCTGCTGCCCTGGCTCCTCCCATTCCCACTGAACTTTCCCAACAAGCTCGAGTGGGTCAATGTCCCCAGGACACACTGGACACCAGGTGTGCATCCCCTGGCCCCCCATCGGAAGCCAGCCCTGGCCTCAGCGGCTCCCCCATCCCCACCCCAGGCTGAGGTCCCTGCATGCTCCTCAGCTGGGCCCCTCTGTGTTCCAGCTTGTCAGATTGGCTCACTGACACCTCCAACTGCTCTCTGACTGCAGACAGCAAGACCCTGATCTCTGGGGTCTCTGCCAAGGACGGTGAGAGCAGGCAGTGAATCGTGAACCTGCCGAACGTCAGGGTTTGAAGAGACCTCAGAGAAAATCATGTCCAGCCCCTTCGTTTTATACATGGAGAAGCTGAGACCTGAGTGTTGGTGACCTCGCAGAGAGTGGCCAGGGAGGATGGAGCTTGGGGATGAGGGTCCTAGGGACAGAGGCCTCGGCAGTTGGAGGGGCCGAGAGGGCCCAAGACCGCAGGACCTTCACGTTTTGCCCAGGCTGCGTGTCCTCCCCTGCCCACGCGGCCCAGGGGCTGGGGGAGCCAGTCCAGACGGAACAGCACAGGGGTGCTGTGGCTGGTCCCCAAGGGAGCCAGTGATGGCTGGGGACAGAGGCCAGAGGAGCTGCTTCCACACACTGAGCACCACACAGGGTGGGGCCGGGTAGGGGGCTTGACCAGCTTGGGGGAGCAAGGAGGGAAATCTGAGAAGGAAGACCACCAGTGTCCTGCCCTCCCCTCCCTCTGAGCCTGGAGACCTGAACCCCTGGCCTACCTCCTGCGCCCTCCCCCTAGCTGGGAGGCAATGGCCTTTGGGTGCCCTAAGCAAGCGCCACGCTACACTGCCTTTTCCCCTGGTCCCTCCCCAAAGTCCCAGTGACCTGTAGGACAGTCTGTAGAGTACCTTCCCCCAGACTGCAGACACAGACCCCAGCTCAGCCCTGTGCCCAGCACACTGGCCCCCGGTGACCCTGTGCATGGAGGACAGTCATCCCACAATCCCTGGGCTTGACTCCAGGGATGCAGGTGGTGACCCTGTGGTCCCTCCAGACTTTATTGTCCCCCTCGCCTCCCCATCACCTGGTATTTTGCCTGCACTATTTGCTTGTCAAAACCTCAATCCATCCATATTTCATTGTGTTGTTTAGACAGTGCTATTTGAAGCATGAAATATTGATAGCAAATACTCGAGGCTCAGATCACCGTATTTGGCAATTGGGCCACTGCGTGTCTGGGCCCCTGGTGGGGGTGCCGAGGACGCTGTCGGGGAGTCTCCTGCGGAGAGTGGAGGTGAGACCCCTGACACCCCTGACCTCCCTGGTGGCTGACTCCTTCCCGAGGACCTGATGGAGCCCAGCAGTGGGCAGCCCCTCTACAGGGGCCTGGGGTTACACGGCAGCTGCTCCTAGAGCATGAAGGTCCCCTCAGCTCTCTCTGACCCCAGACCCTGCACGAGCTCACCACCTGCGAGGGGCTGGGTTAGGGTGCCGCCAGCCTGGCCTCCTCCTTCTCTGACTCCTATAACTCTGCACAGGCACTTTGTCAACCCCTCTTGGCACTGCGGCACACCCACATACTGTCGTGGAAAAGGAGTCTCAGGCGGGCTCTGACAGCACAGTCGTGACTGGGCCGGCCTCTGCCCTCTCCTGACCCCACCGAGAAGCGTGTACTGTGTTCTCTCACCTTCCCCCTACCCACCATCCTGCCTTGGCCCTGCTTCTGACATCCCAGCCTGCTGGGGACATTTTAGCAAGCAGCAGGATGCATGGTAGCTGAGAGCAGGCTGCATCCAGAATGCAAGTGATGCCCCTTAGTGGCTCTGGACCTCAGGTGAGTTACCTCCACCTCTGTGTCATCCCCAGCTGTTCAATGGGGGACGGGGCAGGATGGGCCTTGCAGGGTGTGAGGGTTGAAGGCGTCAATCAAGTACCCACAGCAGTGCATGGGGTACAGAAAGTGCTGTGTGAACTTTGCTACTATCACCAGAGTCTCCTCAGACCCGAGGACAGGGTCCCTGCAATGCTTGAGCCTCTTTCAACCTCCACATACGTGCCACCCCCCTCACTCCCACCCTCCACTGATGTCCTGGATGCATGGCCAGTGGTCAGCAGGGCCCTGCAGACAGATCTGGGCTGGGGCAGGCAGTTCCATCTCCAGCCCTGGTGGGAGAGGACAGGGTGGTAGATGATGTGATGGCTTAAGTTTAAATTCCAGATCTGCCAAGTACGATTACATTATAATTACAGGAAAATAAGCAAATTAGCCTCCCGTGCCTCAGTTTCTCCATCTGTAAAATGGGGACAATAATAATACCTACCCCAGGGTTGTTGCAAAGATTAAATGAACTAAAACATATATAAGTATTTAGATCAGTGCCTGGTACATAATAAGTACTCAGTAAGCATGAACTGCTGTTACCATTTCTCACACACACATACACACAGATACACACTGATACACACACAGACACAGACACACACAGACACATACACAAGCTGTGGGATCCAGACTCAATGTCAAAGACAGCTGACAGCTGCTACCATTTATTGCTGCTTCCTGTGCGCTACCATTTTCTGAGCACCTACTATGTGCCAGGCCTTGGGGCTGTCACAGATTGTCCCAGCACACTTTGAGGGGGTTAGCTATGTCAGTGCTTATCTCTCCTTTGAGGATCTCCAGCCCCTGGGGAACAGATGCCACTTCCTACTCACCACTTTTAAGCCCTTATGCTGCCTGGTACACAGTAGGTGCTCAATGTCTGTGGGTCCCACACTCACCTGCCCCAGAAGAGAGCACCATAGCACATGTGAGGAGGGCGTGCTTACCTTCCCTGAGCTCAGCCTCAGAGCTCAGTCACAGGGATGTCACCAAATCTCTGGACCTGTCCCTGGGCTCAGGCTGTTTCTGGCCCTGCGGGACCAGGTGACTGGGGGTCTGGAGGATGGTGGCAGAGCAAGTCCAGCCACGGGTGGAGGAGGCCTGGATTCGTGTCTACCGGGATCTGTCTCAGTGGTATCAATAACTCACTTTCCTCTCCAGCCCTGCGACTTCACCTATAAATTGAGAAGCCACGTGCAGCTAAGAATCACCCCATCTGTCCTCCTGCCCACCCCCTCCAGGACACACCTGGATTGCTGCCATTGCTCTGGTCCCATTCCTGGCCCAGGCCCTTCCTATGCCTAGCAAACCTTTCCTCTTGACATCACAGGGCCCCGGGGTTTCCTTCCTCCATTCCTTTGGAAATGGCAGTAGATCAGGATCCAGGACACCTGAGCAGGCGTTCGGCCTCTGTACTGCTCGATGTGTGACTCTGGGCAAGGGGCTTCCCTCTCTGCGCTTCAGTCTCGTGTAAAACAAGGGCGTCGGAACACATCACCCTTAAGGGCCCTTCCACTGCTGACATCCCTTGATGCTGCTCTTCCGACCTAGGGCTGCTCTGGCTCCACCGCACCACCTGGAGCAGCCGCAGCTTGCAACACTTCCACTGAGCACCCCAGCCCTGGGTCTCCTGGTCACCAAAGCCAGGCACAGCTTCCATCACCCAACCCCACCAAGAAGCCAGGTTCCTCCAGCCACCTGTTAGCACGTGATGGAGGGTAGATGGTTTTCCCAAAAGAACTCCCTTATCCACAGGAGGTGCCCCCTGGCCGGCTGAGCCCACAGAGGCCCTCCTTTCTCCCATCGCCATGGCACTCAGTAGAGGGGGTTGTCCATTTGTTGGTCCGTAGCACACGTGACCTCCTGCCACTTCCCCTGTCACCATAGGTGCACCTGCCCGCCCCACCCAGACTATGAGCTTCATGAGGGCAAAGTCAGGACCTTACACACCCCTGTACCTCCCCAAGGGCCAAGCATTACACACACTCCATACGTGGGTGCTGGGGACTCCCCCGAGTGTCCATGCTTTGCAGGGGATGCAGAGGGTGGGGTGCGGAGGGGCAGCACAGGAAGCGATTCAGCAGGAGAAGGAAGTTCTGGGTGGGGGCAGGTCGCGGTCAGCTGACAAGGCTGAAAGGTTGCTGTAGAGAAGTGGGAGCCCTTCTGTCCTAGACAGAATAGGGACCAAAGGAAGCAAGTGACAAGGGGGCAGACTCCAGCCTAACCCACGGCAAGACTTTCTAATGCCTGAATGGGTCCAGCAGCGCTAAGGGCTGTTTGTACAGTAGGGGAGCGGCCGTCACTGTGGTGCTCAGGCGAGGACAGGGGACAAGGGACAGGCAAGGACAGGGGACCTACAAGTGCCGCCGGGCAGGCTCGGCCCAACTCCAGCTGGCCACCTACTGTTGTAAATAAAGCTTTTCCGGAACGCAGCCACACCATCATTTACGTACTGTCTGCAGCTGCTCTTGCACCGCGAGGACAGAGTTGAGCAGTGGTTGCCACAGAGACCGATGGGCCACAAAGCCTGAAATATTGACTATCTGGTGCTTTATTGGGTGGGGAGAGGGTGGGAGGACCCCTGCTGTGGAGGGTTCCTGGCTTGGTGGGAGAGTCCCTAAATGTCTCTGAGACATTTAAGGTCTCTTTCTCTCTCTTCTGTCCTTCTACCATTTACTCATGCCCAGGATGACGAGATGGAAAACAAGGCCAAAACAGACCGTAGGAAACTCTGAAGGATGCCGGTCCTGCTTTCTAAAAAGACGAGGGGCCATGAAGCTGGGAAGCTTAACCTTGTCATAGCCACAGCCGCTGACTCGGCACTTTACCTCGTCCCTCTGTCCTCCTGGGGGCTGGGGACAGGGGATATGGATGATTTAATGCACACTCTTGTTGCAATCAATGGTCTTGCTCAGGTAGACACCAGTGACTGCATGGTGAGTGAAAAAGAAGAAAAGAGGCCCAAATCAGAAGTCCTTTCTATTTGCTGGGCATGGTGCTAGATGCTGAGTATACACAGCCCCATTTAATACTGGAGGTCAGGGCCAGGGAGGGCAGTGGCTCACACCTGTAATCCCAACACTTTGGGACATGAAGGCAGGAGGATAGTTTGAGGCCAGGTGTTTGATACCAGCCTGGACAACATAGTGAGACCCCATCTCTACAAAAATTTCAAAAATTAGCCAGGCGTGGTGGCGCACACCTCTAGTCCCAGCTACTCAGGAGACTGAGGCAGGAAAATCACTTGAGCCCAGGAGTTCAAGGCTGCAGTGAGCTATGATTGTGCCACTGCACTGCAGCCTGGGCAACAGAGGAGGAACCTGTCTCTAAAAAAAAAATACCAGAGGTCAGTATTATTACTCCTCCATTTACAGTTGGGAAACTAAACCACAGGAAGGGCTAAGTAACTTGTGCAAATTCACATAGCTAAGAAGAGACTGTGCTAGATTGGTGCTTCTTAACTTTTTTTAGACATTTTTTTCTTAATCACTCCCTCCCATGAATTCTAATGCTATAGGTATTTTGGATATTTGTGTCTTATATATAATCAGACTAAGAACCCATTTTTGTCCCTGAGAATACATGTGCTAGAGACTCTCCCTGGGCCCCTCCACATCCACTCCCGCCTCTCCCACCTTTCCCTGGGCCCTGGGAAGTGGACCTCCATGGGTGGCATCAACAGGCCTCTTTGCTCTCTGGCTTCTGGATGGGAAACACCAGCAGGAGACTGGAGGGTGGGCAGAGGCGAGGCTGGGTCGTGGGTGGCAGTGGCAGTGGCCCTGCTCCCCTCCAGCTAAAGGTCCCAGGGGTCACTTCCGGCCTAGGTCATGGCAGTGGCTCTCCTAGGTTGCTAGTCCTAAACGCTGCACCACGTCTTATTGGTTTCCCTCAACCCCTCCCGTGCCTTTATAAATCACCGTTTTATGATTAAACTGTCCTCCATGTCCTCCTTAACATGCCATCTGTTTTCTGCTGGATCCCTGACTGATCCAGTGGCCAAGCCGAGGTTTGGGCTCACACACGTGTGATGCTAAATGCCTGCTCTTGACTACACGCTGCACCACCAGCTGGACCATGAGCTGAGATGCGGAAGTTCTGCGGGCAGATCTGTCACTGACTTGCTTTGAGAACTTAGCCAAGCCCCCGCCCTCCCCTGGTCTCAGTTTGTCTGTCTGGGAAATGAAGGGGTTGAATGACATGATCTGAATATTCCCCCAGCTCTGGGAGGAAAGGGCTCTGCGGCAGCAACTGCTGACTTTTTGGCTGACTGATTGGAACTAAATTTCAGAAGAATCCATTCCACAAATGCAAGCATGGCGTGGGAACAGGTGTGTTCTGAGGTGTGGCTGGAAGGCCCGGCAGTAGTCCCGGGGCAGGGGTGAGCCCACACACGGAGGCCAGGACCCAGGATGGGGACTGCAGCATCCAGTGTGGCCGTGTGAGTCAGACTCAGGGTCTCCTCTGCAAACAAACTGTGGAGACAACATCAGCCCTTCCCTGGCCAAGGGTGGCCCCGTCCGCTGTCCCTCCCTCATGGGGCGCCCTCTGAATCAACTCTGGATTCTATTAGCATTCCATCCAAGACAACCACAAGTCCCTGAGGTGTTCGTGGTAATATATTTTGCCTGGAGGTTTGCAAATGGTCTTCCTAGTTAATAGAACTATAAAAATTACGTACATGAAAAGGTCAAGATAAATAAAGACAACTTCTGTGCTCCCTGGCCACCAGCCTGATGGCCAGCTAGCACCAAAGAAGGCTGGGAGGTCAGGGAAAGGGTGGTAGCCTCCCAGAATTCTATGGCACGAGGCTCCCAGAGCTTGCCCTGGGCCCAGTCTCCCCAGTACGCCAGGCACAGTGATCAGCCCAGCATCAGCATGCTTGGCAGGAGCCTCAGATCAGGTTGTAATTGGATTCAGCTTGGAAATAAAATGACCTACATCCAAGTGGGCCCAAGTGCCAGCTCTGAGGTGACATGCTAAGCATGAGTGATTTTGCCATGCCCAAGGTCACGTGGCACATGGTGCGTGTGTCTGTGTCTGGGCTTGGGGAGTCATGAAGGGGAGTTCTAAAACAAGTTATCAGATGCGTATCACTCATTCCTTTCTAATCACCAGCCCCGAGTCCCCTCCTCAGCCAGGAAGAGCCAAAAAGGCTGGCCATTCCCCTCGGCCCATCTAGAGTTGGCTTTTAATTGCTGTGGCCACATCTGTTCCAAGATAGGAACAGTCATTTTTTTTTTTTTTAAAGCAGCCCCTTCACCTGCAGGGCTGATAAATTGAAAGGACATTAAGGGCCGAACACTCCTGGTCTGAGGATGGGGCCTGCAGTGTCACCCCCACCCAACCTGCCGAGCTGGCCCAGAGCCACTCCTCTTGAATTTGGGCGGTGCCCTTGCTAATCTGTGGAAGCACAGCATTATTTAGAAGCCTGGGCCCCTATTCTGCCACTTATTAGCTGCATGTCCTTGAGCAACCTCTCTGGTCCTCAGTTTCCTCATCTGTAAAATGGCCCTTGACTCAGAAGCAGAGTTAGTTATAATTGTTGCTTTTTTTTGTTTGTTTTTTAAAGAAAATTGTTGCTGTTCTTCTTCTTCTTCCCGGGTCTGGGCAGAGGAGTTGGGACAGCAGGGCCCCAGAGCATTCTTAGGCTCATTTCCAGCTGAGGATGCTAGAATGGACTGAGTTAGGCCTGCAAAGAATTCCTCTCATCCGAAGCAGGGAGGGGAGGACAGGGGCTGGGATTGGGAGGGGCTGGGATTGGGAAGGAGGAGACACAGTCCAGGGTCAGCTCACTGGTGAGTAACAATCTACCCAGGGCAGCACCGTCACACCCCTGCCTCTGCCGCCCCTCAGAGCAGAGGAGCCTGGAATGAAAGGAGGCCACAGCCCCATTGCCAGGCCCCTTCTCTCATGGAGACCCGCTGGTTGCACTTCTGGGGGGAAACACGCTTGGGCAGCATGGGGGGGATCTGCACCCCAGGATGTCCTTGCCCCGTGCACCCACTGCTCACTCGGGCAAATGCCACGCACATGTGCATTCACTCTGCAAATGTTTGCCGAGTGCTTCCCGCGTGCCGGGCTCCGCGGGCAGGGGCCGTGCAGAAGGGTCCAAACTAAACACAGGGCCAGGCCCTGCCCTCCGGATTCCCAGGCAGTGGATCCCCCCTTGCCTGCTCCTGCCCCCCTCCCCCAAACAGCAGGGGCCTGGGGTGCCACAGGGAGAATTCCCCATCCCAGGCAGCCTCGGGGCTCTGTCCACACAGGGATGAGGGCTGCACTCTGATTGCTACGGGCCAGGATCATGAGATCAGAGAATGGACTCGGGAGCCGTCTGGACTGGGTTTGGATTCTGCCCTTACTGGTTGTGTGACCTCAGGCAAGTTACTGAACTTCTCTGGGCTTCAGTTTTTCACCTGTAAAATAGGGACAACAGACCCTTACCTCCTAAGTTTGTTGCACAACTAAATAAATCACTAACACACATAAACTGCTTAGAACAATGCCTGGAACGTGGGAACCTCGCTACTAGTTTTCTCAAGGGCATCTATTCCATCTTCCTGCCTCTGAGCAATCGCTCACGCCAAAAGCATTTACTAAGCACCTACTATGTGCCAGATGCTGCACTAGGTGCTGGAAATACCATAAGCAAATAAGCCCAAGCTCCTGCTTCCATGGTACCAACCACCGATGGCAGGAGAGGAGCCAGCACCCAGGTGAGCGAGCGAGGGAGCAAGCCGGTGAACAAGGGCACTGACGTGTCACCGGTGCTGAAATCACAGCCGGTTCAGAACACAGGACGAACCCCAAGAGGAAGCAGACAGTTAGTCCGTATGTTGCAGGACAGGGGAAGGCGTAGAAAGGGCTTCACAGAGAAGGTGACTCCTAACCTGACATTCATTCAGAATATATTTACTGAGCACCTTCCGTGCCAGGCACTAGTGCCAGCCTTTTCCTCCCCGTGGACCATCAACCAGGGAAATTTTGCTCCCCAAGTTCTCTGCATGACTTCTTTACCTCCCTTCACTTCTCCAGCTGGGCCCTCACACCCCGCTGCCCTCGAATCTTTGGCAATGCAACTTCCTCCAGTTGCGAATGAGCCTCTCCCCTCCCCAGGCCGGGCCTGGAACACCGTCCACACCCCAGCTCTCCAGCTCTCCCACCACTTACTTGTGTCTACCTTTCACATTAGCTTGGATGCCACTTCCTCCAGGAAGCTTCCCCGGACTGCACTGTCCCCCACCCCGCTCCTACACTGGCGAGGTGCCCTCACTGCTCCCACAGTATGTGTTTGCCCCAGGGGCCACAGCACTTTCTCTGTACTACTCGTCTGTCTCCCATAACCTCCATGAAGGCAAGGAACGGACCTCTGCCTTCATCCTGACGTCTCAGCACCTAGCGCCGGTGCCTGACACATGGCAGGGGCCCCATCAATCCACGTTGAATGAATAAGTATCTGAATCCGCAGAGGCTCTCTCCCGGCCCCCCTCATCCAGGGCCCTAACGGCACTAATGGGCCATGGAGGTGAATATATAATTAGCCTAAGAGACCAGGACAATGCTAAGCCCCAGATCCTCCTGTGGTGGGACGCCAAAATGCTCTTTAGAAAAATTCCAGTGACTCTCCAGCTAATAGACGAGGACTGTCACAGCAAAGCCCACAGAAGGATTTCAGCCTGGGGTCTGGGTCCCCCATTCCAGTCTCAAGCCCTGGGGGCCATCTATCATCAAATGCCAGTGTCACATTACAAACTCCCCTGGGAACCTCCCTTATATCTCCACTAATCACCTCCAAGGTATTAGCCCGCTTCACCTCAACATGGCTTACCTGTTAATAATTGTTTATCAATTAAAACTGTCACCTTGTCAGAACAGTCTATCGGGTTCCCACATAAAGCAATCGCATACAACCCCAGCGCTGCAGTCAATTCCCCCAGTCGAGGCTGCAGCCCCCAGACCTGCCTGTGGCCTGCTCCTGGCACCTCTGGCCTTGCTTGCTTTGTAAAGGCTTTTCCCATCTGAGCTGCTCAAACCACCAAGGCTGTATTCCCACAAAAAGCAACAGCTTTTCAACTTGTTAATGATGTTGGAGCATACGGCCTGAGTCAGCAACCCCCAGCACACGACCCAAGAAAATCTTTTTTCTGGGTCTTTTTTTCCCCATTTGACAGATGCCAGGCTTTCCAGAAAGACACTTTCCGACTGATTGATTTTTTTCCTTTGGGAAATTGATCCTCACCACCTATGAGGAAAGCAAAACATGAAGCTTGTCGAGCATTTTTTTAATGCTGATTTAAAAACTCGTCCCCTGATTCTGCCTTGCAACGCGCTGTTCTCAAAGGAGCTGGCCTCTGCTCGTAGCCACACACAACCGAGTCCCAGTGGAGGTAGTGCTGGGAGGAGGGACAGACAGACGGAGGGTGCCCACCACCTGGGGGGCCTCAGGCAGAGAGAAGTGGTTGAGCACCTGGGCTTCAGATTGCGCAGATCTGGGTTTGAGTCTCAGTCCTTCTACTTAGCTAGCTATGTGGCCTTGAGTCAATTCGAATTACCTTAAATCACAAAGCCTTGTGTTCCCCATCTATAAAGTCAGACCAACAGCATTACCTAAATAAAGAGTTGTGAGGGCTAAATAAGATAATGCCTGTAACATGTTTAGCAGTTTTTGGCTCCCAGCAAGGGCCCCAGAAACCCCAACTCTTACTATCATCATTGGTTTTGGAGGAGGCAGCACGTACTTGACACTCAAACATGCTGAACTCAGAGACTTCCACAGACTCAGAACCACAGCATCTGGGGGCAGAAGGGGCCCAGTAATGACACAGTCCCCACTTCCACCACCCCATCTGGTGTTTGCAGCCCCTCTCCCACATCCCATGCCAAACTTCCACTGAGATGCTTTTACTAGCAGCAAACACAGTTCCATGTCTCCAACCCCCAGGCCTTTGCACGTACTGTTCTCTCTTACCTCCCACCCCAACACTCTTCTCCCTCCTCCTTGTCTGGCTAACCCATCTCTCAGGCTTCACTTTAAATGCTCCCTACTGGCCGGGCGCGGTGGCTCACGCCTGTAATCCTAGCACTCTGGGAGGCCGAGGCGGGTGGATCGCTCAAGGTCAGGAGTTCGAGACCAGCCTGAGCAAGAGCGAGACCCCGTCTCTACTAAAAAATAGAAACAAATTATCTGGCAAACTAAATGCTCCCTACTTTAGGAAGCTGTCCCTGGCCACCCTCGCTACGTCACATGTTCCTGACATGTGCTCCCTAGTACCTGCCCTACCCCATCTTAGCACAGGTCACGGTCCCTGTCTTGCTTGTTTGACTGTCTTCAACACTGGACCAGGAGCCTCTGAAAGGAGGACGCTGTTTCTTTCTCTCACCGTCATATGCTCAGTCCCAGCACGGTCCTGGCACAGAGTAGAAGCTTCATGAACACTTGCTGGCTGTGTGAATGAGCAAGTCAGTGAAGCCCCCTCCACTCACGACGACAGCTCTGGTCACCACAATGCTCTGTGCTTTGCTGAGCTGAATCTGCCTCCTCAGAACCTGCAAGTGTTGGTGCCAGGTCTGCCCTTTTGGGCTCCCCAGCCCACATTTCATTTCGATTCCACATGACAAACCTTCAGGGGACTTTTTTCCATTAAGATTTGAAGCAGGTTGTAGACAGAGTGACAGGAACCCACAGCTTCTGGGCAGGGTGTAGCTGGGACAGTGCCCGCTGTGGAGACATGTCCTTCCTTCAAAGGTATCTTTGGTCCCGGGTACCGCAGCAACGTTGATGCCAACGCAAGGTTTACGAGTGCCATCACTGCCACCCCCCAGCAGTGGGCAGCCTGTGGTCCGGTTTCAAATCTCACTCCTATGAGAAGCTAAATCGGGAGCTACTTAGAGCCGCCGACTTAGGGCTCTAACAGAAATAACGCACAGCATACGGGAGAGGCTGCTGTGAAGGCCATTGTCAGGTGGCCCCTCCCATCCTACCCCTGCCTTCCCTCCCAGCACATTGGCCCAGCCTGGGGACCCCTAAATTCCCTTGCAACCCCTGGGAGTTTGTGCTTTCGTGAATTTTTATCAAAATCACATCCCTTTCACAATGTCAGCTGCAGCTGCTCCTTGCCGAGCTGTATTTAGGAATTTCCTGCTTCCCCAGGAGCTTGCACTTTTTTGAAAAGACTCTTAATAACCCCCCTGGCCTGAGAGTCTAGAGGCCTCTGTCCATGCCCCAGCTCTGTGTTTAATTCCTTGCGTGAACAGGTCACACTCTCGGCCAGGGCAATGCGGGAGGTGGCAGGAGAAGACAAACTCTCAGAGCCCTTGCAGTGTGACATTCCGTGAGCTGGGACATTCAGTCCTCCCTGGACCAGAGCTTCGAGAAGTTGATTTCCATTCCCCCAACCCAACCATCCCCGGACCCAGGGTCAAGCCCAAAGTGTTTTCTTACATTTCAGATAACTCTGTTTGGACATTTAATGCTTTAACCTTATTTTTAAGTAACTTTTTTATTTCTAAAATCACTACCTGTCACACAGCTTCTCAGGAACAAAGCCAGGATTCAAACCCAGGGCTGTGCAGGCCCGGAGCCCACGCTGCCCCCACTCTCCCACGAGGCCACTTTAGCAGACCTAAGCCTGCAGGGCAGCCGAAGGCAGGAGCGATGCTGGCAACGGGCTGGGTGGGCAGGGAAGGCGTCCCGGCACAGGAGGAAACCCCCAGTGGGGTGGCACAAAGCACCTCATTGGGCGGATCAAGATTTCAGAAACAAGCCCAGACCAGCTCTCCCCTCTGAGCTCCAGAGCTCGGAGCTGGGTCACCTGGGCAAAAGATGCGCCACCATCCCAGCCCCGGTGACTTGGGTAGGGGGAGCAGACATTCCATCCTGCCCCTCCTGCCCTGCCCCTCTCGGGCTCACCCTGCCCATCACCCCCTCCCCTCTGTCCCTTCCTCCTCCCCCCTGCCCTGGAGCAGCCTACAGCTACCAGGAGAAAGAGCAGAGATGAGAAGGGGCTGGCTCTCTTCTCTCCTGAACATTTCACCCCCGGGCCTGACTCTGTATTTTTGGGAAAAAGCACCACCTCAGTATATTACTACTTGAACTTGAAAAAATGACAAATGTGCAGGGTCATTTACTGCGTAACTGTTTACAACAGTAAATGCCTGGAAATAACCTAACCACCCGTCCACAAGGGAGAGGGCAAACACATTACGGGACAGGCACACAGTGGAATGTCATGCAGTCTCGAAGAGGAATCAGAGAGCTCTTCCCGTACTGGTAACATACACAAAGGGACAGAAAAACAAGACAGCTGAATTTAGGATATGCTACCACTTATATAAGCATTAAAAGTATAGGGAAAGAATACATATATGTACTTCCTTTCATATGCATAAAATATCTCTGGAAAGATGTATGCACAAAACCTGTTAACGTTGGTTTCCTCTAGGAAGAAGGAATTGGGAGAAAGAATTTATACCGCACCCCCTTTTGTAACTGTTAAATTTTGAGCCAGGAGAATGTGTTACCCGTGCAGAAAATAAATACCACTAAAATTGTAAAAAAAAATAAGGCACCCTCTCCAGCAGGCTGCTGTTAACATACAAAAGGATCCTCTGGGAGAGGAAACACATGAATAGCCATAAATTTATCAGTCCCACGTGAGAGTACCTGTTACTAGGACAGAGCCCTGGGGGAGGGGACTCGGGACTGACAAGCTTTGAGGGAGGCTCAGTCAAGTCAAGTGGCCAAACCTTGGCCACTGCCTGAAGGTCCGTTTTGCTGCTGAGTTGGGGCCTGGTCTCTGTCACGCCCTGCCCAGCCCAGGACACCAGCAGGTGCCCCAGGGTCCCCAAGGCGCCTGGGAGAGGTGTGAGGCTGGCAGAGTGGGGGTGGCGGCAGCGACTGCAGTGACGTCCCAGCAGCTGCTGGTCTCAGCACAACATGGCGAGACCCAACAAAGCAGAATTGCACAGATTCCCCAAGACGACGTTGACTCCTGCACCACACTGAGAGCAGTATTGATTTTTTTTTAAACAAGACCTTTGTTTTCCCTCATTCCAACTTTCACCAACCTAATCTCAAAGACCCTTTCTCCCCTCCTTCTTCCTTTCCGTGTTTTCCTCATCCCCCACTCCTCTCCTGCAATCCTTCCTTCCCTTTCCTTTGCTTTCTTCCTTAGTTAATTCATGGCCCTGCTCTAATCATCTCCCCTGGGCCAGGCCCACACACAGAAGCCACAAAGCTCCCTCTCTCTCCCTCCTTCCCTCTCTTCCTCCCTTCCTTTCTTCCTTCTCAGTGGTGGTTCTGCCTCCAAGCCCAGTTGCTCTGGTCCACTGCGGGGCTGGAGCCAAGGGAGAGAGGAGGAGAGTCAGGGCAGAGGCTGCGGTAGTTGAAGGATGCAGGGAAGGAAGCCGACGGGCTCCCTGACCGATCTGGTGTTGGCTCTTGAGAGGACACTGCACTCCAGCCGAGAGAGCTGTGTGTGACACGGTGAGCACCTCTGGGCCCCGAGCCCCTTCCTCCCTCCCCACAGTGGGGCGGATTCCGTCTGGCCACGCTGGGCCACCCTCCCCACCTTTGTTCCGGGTTCAGCCCCTGCCCCTGTTCTGGACACGTCCTTGCCCAGAGCCCAGCTGGTACCGCAGCTGACACTCTGCTCTGCACAGTTCTGGTGACATCTGGCTCCTAACTAGTGTCAAAGTCCTTAAAGGGTGGAACCAGGTCTTCATCTGTGCCCTGCTCTCTAGCACGGTACTGACACAGGGAAGAAACTTGGCAGGGATTTGTAGAAAGGAAGAAGGAAAAGGAGAGAAGGGAGTGGGGAGGAGAGGGGGGATGTGAAGAAAGACAAACAGATTTCTGCCGCTGAACTCAGTTACTATTCTCCTGGCACTTTGTGATGTCTAAAGCACACTTATGTTTGTCACTTTCATTTGCTTTCCCAATTCCCCTACCAAGTAGCCCAGACAGGTTTGTTTTTATCTCCACTTTAGAGATGGGAACAGTGAGGCTCAAAGACGTGAAGGACCTGCCCAAGGTCACCCATGTCAGAGCCCAGACCTCCCGGCTGCGTGCCCCTGGCACGTGGCACAGCCTCTCATCACCTGTAGCATCCTCTCCCCGGCTCCTAAAGCAGCTGGCATGATTAATTGCCACCGTGCATGTGGGAGGCTCATCTAGCAGCCTGGGCTATCAGCTGCCAAAGGGCAGAGCCTCCTGTCCGCTGTTTCTTCCAGTCCACGGGCCCAGCTAGGAGCTGGCATTGCGTGGCGGCCTGTGGACACTTGCCCGTTGCTGGGTGCCTTGACACTGGCCAGGCCTGGCCACAGGGAGCTGTGCTGGGATGGGGGCCAGGAGCCTGGGCTCCATACGCTGCCCGAGGTCAGTGACCACAGTGCTGCTGGCTCCCTGGTGCCCGAGAACACACACTTCCAGAAACTAGAAAGCCTGAAGGGGCAGGACACTTATTTTCCCCTGGGGCAGAAAAGTAGTGGAAAAGTGACAAGTAATTCAGCCCATTAAACAAATAATGTTGTTTCTTCTACCTCCTGCCCCAGAGCATCTACAGAGGGCACGAATGGCTCACATTCAACAAAATATTTCACCAAAGCAACAGAAACAATATCAGGCCCAGAGTGGCAGTGTGTGGGTTGCCATGGAGTCCGACAAGCCCTGGAAGGCAGCAGTCAGGGCCGCAGCCCAGGTGCTTGTGGGGCTCCCTGCATGCCACGGCCACGTGCAAACACAGCCCCCAAGGCCCCTGCTCCACGTTCTTCCAGGACCAGAAAGAACTAAGACCTCCCAAAGGCAAGACCACCCAATCCAGAGTCAGGAGACCTGACTGTGTGACCTTCGGTGAACTTCACTTCTCTGAGCCCAAGTTTTTCCTCTAGAAAATGAGGATGATGTTTCTTTGCCACAAGGTACACAAACAGCATAACATACACGTGCAAGTGCTTCGCAGAAAATACAAAGTGCAGCAGGAGAGTAGAGTGGTTGGATTGTGGGCTCTGGAGCTGGGGTTCCTGTGTTCAAATTCCAGCTCCACCTCTATAGCTAGGCAACTAGCCAGTTACTAGGGCAACTCACTTGCGGCTGGATGTCTCATCCCCCGTGTGTGCGAGGACGAGCAGCTGATGCCACTGTGGGCAGGGGAAGGAAAAGGGGTGAAGATAACCCAAGGGCAGGCCTCAGTTACCAAGGCAACCATCTTCCTAACACTTTACTGTCTGCAAAGACCCCTCTTTCCTGCGATCTCGCTTGCTTCCTGCTCCTTTCCCTACCTGCGGTTCAGAGTTGGGATCATTTATCAGACACAGACAGATGAGGATCCCAAGCAGCTCAGAGGAGGAAGGTGAGCTGCCTGAGGCCGCACCAGTTAGCGGGAGCGTCACAGCCAGAAGCCAGTGCAGCAAAGCTGCCTTTGGCCAGGCACTGTGCTGGGCACAGGGGCTACCAGAATGTGCCATGGTCTTGGCCTTGGGAAAGTCACATCTAGAGAGGGAGTCAGAGGTCAAGGGGCGTCACCCCACAGCATGAGTCCTGTTCCCACAAGGAGATGGGGTGAGCCCCAAGGGAGTGAATACACGGCCCCATGGCCTGGTGGTCTCAGGACCAAGCGTTGCCACCTGCAACAACGACGTCTCCAGGCCCCCTGGGGCTCTGCTCCAGCTCTTGCGTGCCTTGGCTGCAGTCCAATTGGTGATGCCAAGGCCACAGCTTCTGTTCTGGTGGGAGCCCCTGGGAACTGGCCACACCTACCTCTTCCAGCCCATCCCTGCCACCTCCTCCCCCAGCCCTCTGGCCACCAGCATCTTCTAGTTTCTGAGGTGCACAAAACTCCTTCCCACCTCAGGGGCTCCACCCGTGCAATTCCCCCTACCAGGAGCTCCCTCCACATCCCCAGGCTTCACCTCTGAATCCTTCAGGTCTCAGCTCCGTAACCCTTCCCTGACCCCCCCCATCATCCCATGGGAATGGGGTCTCCCTGGTATTGGCTCTCAGCACCCCATGTTGTCCTCCTTCATGCCACCCATTGAAAATGTCATTCTTTATTTATCTGGGGGTGACTGTTGAAAGCCTGTCTCTCACTAGGCTGTCAGCTTCCTGGGGACAAGCATCTCCTCTCTTTCGTTCTTCCCTAACATCCACCCCCGGCCCCTGCACTGAGCCCAGAGCACAGTAAGTACTCAACATTTGTTGCCTGGGTAGAAGGTAAAAGGAACACGTCATTCAGCTATTTCAGTGTGTTTGTTGAATGGGTGACCCTCTTGTATGGGAAGATGCAGTAATTGCTGTCATAGGGACACCACCAAAATAAATATCTTTCTCTTCCTGCCTCTTTGCCTTGTGGGATTAGATGGAAATAATATCCTGAACTTGTGTGTAACAAAGTAAACACCTGACTTGTGCCAGGTCCTACACGCTAACCTTGTGGGGTGGGAGGCGAGCGCTGCTATCCTCAGGACAATGCCCAGAGAGGGTAGGTGACTTTCCCAGCTTCAAACAGACATTAACAGAAGTATAGAGAGCAAAGCAGGACTGTCACTTCTGCCCTGATCAAGCCAGACCTGCAGCCCTTCTTACATTCAAGAGTAGGAATCTGGGAATAATGCCTGGCTGGAGTCTGAGCTCCCTGAGGGAAGGCCCGTGTCTGGTTTATAAATTCTGTCTCACCAGCACCGAGACCAGAGCCTGACACATAAGTGGTGTTAAACCAACAAATGATGTTTAGCATGGAAAAGAAAACATTGGCTGGGGACCAGGGAGAGGGGAGGCAGTTTTCTAAACATCTGAAAAGCTATATATGGAAGATAGAGAAGACTTGTTCTGGGACTAAAATAAATGCCTTTTTCCTACTGAGAGCAGTCCCAGCCCACGTGGGCTCCTTCAGCAGACAGTGAGCTCCCTGTCAACCGAGGTAATCAAACTCAGCCTGAGCAACCATCAGGCTCTGTGAGGCCCATTTAGGTGTCAAGAATATGAATGGTGGTCCAGAGGCCCGAGGTAAAAATTAGTATCCAGGGAGGTGTGTCTAGGTTTAGTGACTTGCAGGGTCCCACCTAACTCTGAGAATGTGTGATGCCCTGACCTGGGTGCTGAGAAGCATCAGGATCTGTCCCCAGTTTCCTGATTTTCAGCCCGGCTCCATGGACACGAGGCCTGGGTTGTGGATCAGAGGATCTCGGGACTCAGCTCTGAGCCTCACCTACTCCATTTGACTTTTGGCCCTTGCTCTCCCAGTATGCTTTGCCGGGGATCAGAAAACTGAACCCCCACCCACAAGTGTGGGTCTCCTGGTGCCCACTGTCCCCTTGGTGTATCTTCCCTTCCCTCCACCATCCGGGCACAATCCCACTCACATACCCTCTCAAGTCCAGCCTGGGGCCTGGGGCAGCTACCTCCCTGAAAGCCATCTCCCAGGTGTCCCCACATCCCCGGGCACATGGGAGTCCTTGCGCAGGGAGAACAAGGGTGCAGCTAAAAGGGCCCGAGCTGGACTCAGAGACAAAGGAGAAGAGGGAGGCAGCCATCTGGGACTGCGGCACCAGCTCCTGCTGCCTCTGACGGTCACCGAGGCAGCTGCCTCCCACCCTCCCCTTCCACGGGTGTAACAAGAGGGGAGCTCTCAGATGGCCCCTACCCAAGAAAAAGGGAAATTCATGAAGAAGAAGAAAGTGGGGAAAGCCAAGAAGGAATTTCCAGCCTCCTCAGCTTCATTGATGAGACGCCATCGCCACGCCAACACCGGCACACCAGGCTCAAGGGGCTGGGATCGGCTCGCCAACTGCCAGGGCCATCTCTGGGGAGGAGGAACCAAAAGAACGTGTCCCCAAAAGACCGAATCAGCCTTCTCCTGCAGGAGATTAATGAGCAAGGCCTCCAGCGTTTTGGGGGAGGGGCTATTTTGATTTCCCCAAAGCCCCTTCCAGGCACACACTGAAATGGCCAACAAACCCTACTAATTCTTTTCTTTCTTTTTTTTCTTTTTCTTTTTTTTTTTCTGAGACAGGGTCTCACCCTGTTGCCCAGGCTAGAG
The DNA here is from genome assembly GCA_028533085.1 of Varecia variegata. Lineage (NCBI taxonomy): Eukaryota > Metazoa > Chordata > Mammalia > Primates > Lemuridae > Varecia > Varecia variegata. Next base: position 100,985,208 of record CM052442.1, on the reverse strand, counting down.
TGCAGCGGCATCATCACAGTTCACAGCAACCTCAAACTCCTGGGCTCAAGCGATCCTCCAGCCTCAGCCCCAGGAGTGGCTGGGACTATAGCTGTGTACCACCCTGCCTGGCTAATTTTTTTATTTCTTGTAGAGATGAGGTCTTGCTATGTTGCCCAGCTGGCCTCGAACTCCCGGCCTCAAGCAATCCTCCCGCCTCGGCCTCCCAAAGTGCTGCGATTACAGGCGTGAGCCACCGCACCCAGTCCCCTACTAACTCTTGTTAGCCCCACAGGGCATAGAGACATTCAGATCCAAACCTTGCCTTGGGGGCCTTCAGGACAACTCTCCCAAGGGGGGAGGACAGGTGACAATGACCTAATACCACACAGAGCCCAGCAGGTGAATAGCCGGGACACCTAGAGTCTGCTTTTAGCCCCCGAAGAGAGAGCAGTTTCTTCTGGCTGGGGAGATGGTGACCTTCAGCCTGTGTTCCACCCCACAAGCTGGGGAGTGAGGCACAGTGCAGGGGCCACAGGCTGCTGGGACCTGGGCAGTCCACCCAAGGTCAACCTGATGTCTGGATTGTGGAGATGCAGACGGGGTGTCCTTGTCAGAGAAGGCATGGGGCAGTCGGGATGCCAGCAGAGCTGGCTTCAGACGGAGCTTTACAGGTGGGAGGGCTCCCAGATCCACCCATCCTAAGGAGCAGGAAGGGAAACACATTGCCTCCTCAGGTGGCAGAGCTACATTTTAGCAGGAACCTTCTGGAGACCAGGAGATCACCTAGTGGAATCTCTCAGATGCAAAAACTCCTGGCTTGTCCAGTGGAGAGATACTGAGAGGCCGTGAGACATAACGATTTGCGTGATGCCTTTTTCCTAAAAAGCACACTCTGCTAGCACCATGTTCTGACATCGGCCTCTGTCCGGGGCTGGCACAGGAAAGACCTTGGCATTGGAGTTCCAGAGACCTGCGTTTGACTCCTAGCTCTTCCGGTTCCCACCTCGAGGGCCGGGTCCTCTGGCTGTTACTTAACCTCTCTGTGCTTCTGCTTCTGTGCCTGAGAACCGGGAGTAGCAGAGCCCACCAGAAAGCACTGCTGTAAGAACTGAGGAAGACGTCCATCATTGGCCTGGCTGTGCGGGCCCCACTGCGCGACTGTCCCCTCTGCTCCCCTGGACATGCGGCACGTGTTCTGGGAGGCCACCGGAAACCGAAGGCAAAGAGTTATCACCGGGATGAGAACACCCTGGGATACGTTCATCATTCCAGCCCGTTGGGGAGGTGAGGAAGGGAGAGGGCCACGCAGGGGCGGATATTACTGGCTCCAGCCAACAGACGTCCCTCATCACCTTTAATTCTCCCAGAGGAAGCCTGTGCAGCTTGAGTTATCTTCGGCGAGGAGGAAAAGCAGCTCTGGCCCTTTTAACCTAACACGGATCATAGAGCAGAGAAAATATAACAGCCCCAAACCGCTAAGCACTCTTCACACTCTTCAACTAGATTTTCTCAGCCCTGCCAGAGGCAAATGGAGGTACAGTTAAAGGAATGACATGGGTATTTTCTGGAGGAAGTGCAAGGCCCACCTGCCCGGTGGAGGCGGTGGGCATCCCCAGGGAGCCGGCAGGGCATCGGCCCACATGACCTCAGAGGCAGGCTGTGGCCGGGGCAGACGGGCTCAAAAGGTGGCTGCTGAGTCAGGGTTTCTGGGGACAGATGGTCGTGCTGTGGGCCAGGGTACAGAGCATGGGGACATTCCATCTCCCTCCATCATCGACCCACTTGACTGTTCTGTTGGTAAGTTGCCACAACATATGTATGAAAACTGCAAGTCTCGTAATTCACCCAGATGGTGGAAGTTCCCAAATTGTTCCTTCTCGAGAGACAGCTGTTCCACCACTGGGCCATATGGCTCCCCTGCTCGGTACCTGCTCTGGGAGATAAACCACTTTGCACGAGCGACTTCACAGATCTTAGAACCGTCTCTTGTTCTTAGCAGGAAATTAAGACTTCCCGGTGAGGCACCCGCGTCACTCTGCGCATGGTGTGTACACATGTCAGACCCTGTGTTCTACAGCTCCATCAAGGTAAATACGGGGGCTGGCAGGCAGGTGTGTCACTTGGCTTTGTACTCAAGGGGAATGCCGACCACCACAGACTCAGAGAAGGAGGCTGCCTAGAAGCCAGCTTGCCGTTTCTCTGCTTGGGGCAGGGCTAGCCCTCACCCCACCCAGACGCACCCCAGAATTCTGGGCTGGAAGTGACCTTGGGAGACTATACTGTCCGCCCTCTGGCAGAAGCTTGTTTCATTCCAGACAGATGGAGACAGACAAACTTTACACACACCTTCTGCCACTGCGCTGCAGAAGTTAAGCCATACCATTCAGACTAGCTTGAGCTTCCTGAGCACTCCGAACTCCACAGTGGAAAACCGAGAGCACTGGCCGGCACAGACCTGCTTGTCACAGGCAGGCTGGGCCCTTGGACCCCTCCGTGGGGTTCTGAATCATCATATCTTTCTGGGACATCTGCAGGCTGAACCGTGAGACCCTGATGACACAGATCTAAAATTTCCGTCTTTGCTTTCCAGGTGGAAATGTTGCAGTCTGTGCGTGTCCCGGAGCAAGCAGAGCTGTGGCTGGGGCTTTGCCATTTACAAAGCGAAGTTCCTATGAGCTTGATAATATTTATTTGCTATTCTCTCTGACAGTCTCAAACATTTTCTTTAGGAAGTCAGGGAGGGAGTCTGTGTGCCCCACCTCCCAGCCCTGTGCTTACACACCCAGGGCTCCTTCGTGTATCTGAAAACCGTGGTTCCTTTTGCCCTCTGCCTAGCAGTGACACCATCTGCATTACCCGGCGGTGCCGGACAACAGGAGCTGGCAATTAGTTGGCACTCACTGTGTGCCACACAGTGTTCCCAGCACTCTACGTGGATTTGCTCACATAATCCTCACACGCCTAAGTGGAAGGTGCTGTTATCCCCATTACACAAACGAGGAAACTGAGGCACAGAAAGGAGAAACAGCAGGGTTTCCCTGGACCAAGCTTGTCCCGGCAGGCAGTGGGAACTAGATTAGGAACTGAGCAGGACACATGGCTGTTTAGGGGGCGGGGTGACCACACACAGCAGGGGTCCGACAGGCGGCTGCCACCCATATCCCATCAGCTACATACGGCCTACCCTCAACCTCCAGAGATATCAGACACAGAAGCTCCCGAACACAGCCTTGGAGCCTCGGAGCCCGCAGGCCATTGGCTGTAACTGAATGGTCGCAAGCAGGGAAATGACATCAGATCCCAGGATTTGACTTCCAGTTCTATTGCTTCATTCCTGTGTGACCTCGGGCAAGTTATGTGAACTCTCTGTGCCTCCATTTCCTCATCTGTAAAGTGAGAATGTTAATAATAACAACTTTGTAGGATTGCTATGAGTATTAAATGAGTTAATACAGAAATGAGGCCTAGCATACAGTTTGTGCTATGTAAGTGTTAGCTATGTGGATGGTGATGAAGAAGGAGGAGGAAAAAGAGGAGTAGACCATTATTTCTACCGACGGCCAGGCTAGGCGGGGTCGGCAGGGACTGGTGTTGACAAAGCCCCACCACAGTCTCTCCAGGCACAGGGCTGCTGCTCCTATTCTCTAGATGAGGAAAGAGAAACTCGGAGAGGGGAACGGTGTGTCTAAGTCATTCCAGTTAAAGTGAAGGCAGGGCTGCAGCCCAGGGCTCCTGAGCCAGAGCTGGAGCTGGACACTCTACTGCACAGAGCCCAAGCACTAACGGCAGGGAGACGCCCCAGCCAGGCACGAGGTCCCCATTCTTCTGGACTTAAGGTCCTGGTGATTTCACAGCCCCAGCTTTTTCTATGTCAGAGCACTCCAAACCCAGCCCCACCACTTCCTAGCTACGGGCCCTTGGGCAAGTCATTTAATTCTTCTGAGTCTCCATTGTACACATGGAGAGAGTGGGGTACCTTACTGGAAAGTCATCCTGAGCATAAAATGAGATCACGTATATGAAGGTCTCCCTCTCTTGGTGAAGGCAAATGTCCTCCACCAAGGTCATTGTCTAGGATTTGTTCCAAAGGGGCCTGATGTGCCCATACAAGTCTCTCTAGCTTGTCTGGAGCTGCAGTTCTCAGGGCTGGTCACTGTTAGCTCCTCTCTCCCTCTCCCTACCCCGGGCAAGCAAAGTCTACAGGAGAAACTGTGAAGTCCTGTGACAGCTGTGAAGGCTGAGTCCAGGAAGAAGTGGCCCTGCCCTTGGGAAGCTTACGAATCTCTTTGCCCACGTCAAACTTGTCGAGATACTCCTATGGCCATATACATCCACCATCTTGAAACACACCAGTGGCACTCCCAAGGCTCTCCATGACTCTGTTTCATGATTCTTTTCTAATCACTTTGCCTCTCTTATATTCATTCATCTTCCTCCAGTTCATTTTGTTAAGAACTGCAGTTGCATGTTTCCATTTTAAACTATTGGTCTTGGGTCTCATGCTCACTTTGCCTATTGACTTCAAAATGAGAAAAACCTCTGCCCCACAGTCACCATAATTTGAACTCATATTTCATAGAATTTCAGAGCTGATAGTCTTCATCTTTTACAGATGAGAAGCTAAGGCTCAGGGAGGTGGAATCCTGCATCCACTCGCACAGCAAGACCAGGGCCGAGCAGGTGACCTCCATCTCCGAAAGCCAGGTCAGGGCTCACATCCTGCAGCCTCAAGGGGGTGGCTCCCTACTGGAGGCAAAATGCAAGTCCTCTCAACCAGGTTCAATGACCTCCTCCTCCTCGGAGCCAGAAGCCAGCATGGGGGAGGACTTTCAGACAACAAATGCTGCTTAGTGCCCCAAAGACGCCCCTCCAACCAAAACTGTCCCATCAGGCACCAGATGGCATTTCAATCTGGGGCTGAAGACCTCAGCTAGATGCAAATGTGACCAGCAGAATACGTAGCCCCAAACCTGGATCTTGCCTCTGGGGTTTCCATGCAGAGATGCAATTATAAAAGGAGGAACATGTGCTCTGATTAGAAAAAAACAAGGGCAGCCGCTCTTGCAAAGCCACAGAGTTTGTCCCAGGGCTGGCGCTTGCCCCATGGTTCTAGAGTCCAGGTACCAGAAGGAGCCCCTGCCAGGAAAGGGAAATGCAAGAAGAGGAGGAGGAAAGAGGCAGGCAGAAGAGGGGAAAGGAGTCCCTGCTTGGCCTCCTTCCTGCAGGCCAGGCGACCCGCCTTTGTCCCCTCCCCGCATCAATCCTCTGGTAGTGCTTTATGTAAGTCCATTGTGCCAAAACAAGATTCAAAGGGACAGGCAGAACGAAGCATCAGTCTCCCTAACAAAGGCCCCTCCACTTAGTAAATTAGGAGCTCTTTCCACCTGACACACTTTAAAAGGGAAATCTTCAATTAACATGCGCTGGCGGGGCAGGGCAACAAAAGGTCTGTCTGGTGACTTTATTCTCACAGCCTCGAGCAGCCACTAAAATGGTTTTTATGTAATAGAGATACTAATCTAGTCCATATAATTTTGAGCATCCTTTCTGGAGGACTGAAGGGCATTTGAGCCCTGTGGCTGTTTCAGAGAGATTTTCTGCAGCTTATGCATTTACCTTGCCAAAAGCTTAGCTGAGCAAACAAACAGAGTCCTCTAAATCACACTTGCTGTTGATTTACTATCAAACCCCCGCAGTTTGTTTGGCGGATGGAACCTTGTGGATAAACAGAGGCCAAGGCCTGGGTCCCTCCACCTGGCCACACCAAAGGGATGGGGGCTGCCCTTAAGTTGGGGCCCCCCTGGGTCCCAGATTTGGGAGTTTACCCTCCTTCCCAGTCGGGTACGGGGAAAAGGTGACCAGAGGGCAGTTCTTTGGCCGGGGGAGGGCGGAGGCCTCGCTGGGTTTGCCCTTGGCTCCGGGTCTGCCTCCACCGTGGGGAATGAGATTGATGGTGGCATCTGGCTCCCCCTTCCCACCCCACCGGAGTAAAGAAGCGATTCTGGCTCCCTTGGTGACAATTCAGCACCAATCCAATGGCTGCTTAAATAGGGGAGGGAGAAAGGAAAGTGCAAAAGTATGATGGGGAAGGTGACTGAGGAGAATCCGGGGAGAGGTGAATGCGCAGACTCTCCGAACACGCCAGCGTGCAGGTGTGCACTGAGCACATGCGTTACTGGGGCTTTTTCATGGGCAGACATGCAGTGTACATATACAGCAAGTAATGTGCACGGAACATGCATGTGCACACATGTGTGAGAGGGGGAGCTCTGCACGCAGCAAAACCTAATACTCGGGGTATTGACGTGCGTATGTAATAATAAAAGCTTACACACACGTCCATAGCACTTTTCACATGCCTGGTACCGTGTTGAGCCCTTTAAATACATTCACTTATTTAATCTTCCCAACAATGCCACGAGGAATGTACTACTGCTACCCCACTTTACAGATGGGTAAACCGAGGCACAGAGAGGCACAGAGAAGCTAAGTAATTTTCCCAAAATCACACACACAGGCCGTAGGCAGCAATCTGGCTCTAGGGTCTGTGGTCTTAACCTTTACCTCATCTGGTACGACATGCCTGCACAGACACCCTTCACATGGGTGGGGAGCAGCTTCCACATGTGCAGACTCACAACCCCATATGTACACACGTGTACACACAGCCACACATGAGCTGAGATGCCCCTTTTCGGAGGTCCAGACATACCACATTTCCAGGGTCAAATGAGACCCAGGACTCAGGTTCAGGCCAAGACTTAGCCTGGGGTGAAGGGTACCGAATGTTAAAATACTATCATATACACTCCTATTCTCGTCAATAAGTGGTTGCCACCCCTGGCCCCTCCCAGTCCCCCACCTTCCCATCATCCAGCAACTGCGGGGCTAATCCCTGGCACCACAGGGGCCTCCAGGGCCCTATTCCGTTCTAACTTAGAACTGCTAAGCCTGTCATTCTTACCCCCAGGTGCAGACAAGGTGGGCACAGTGGGATGTGTGCCTGCAACAAGGGACCTTATACAAATGCCCGATTGCTTCTGATGCTAACCGGCTTCGTCAGCACGAGGGACCCTGCCGGCACTCGCCGAGGGTGGGAAAAGGCCTGGCAAGGAAATCTAGAGGGTGGCCGGCAAAACCCAGCCAGCCAGCCCCCAAGTCTGTATCCCCTCCCCCAGGGTGCCTGAGCACAGCCCTGCATGCTCACCCACCCCCGCACACACCTCGCTGTCTCTCAGCCCTTCCGCAGTCCTCCATGCGCTGCCCCCACAGCACCTGCTCCCTGACACCCCCTCACAGTGTCACTTGCTGCTTAATCCCTTCAGGCACCTCACGAGAGTGTCCTGCTGTCTCCCACCTCTGGTCTTTGCTCACGCTGCCCCTCTGCCAGAGCGTGCCCTCCTCGTAAAGGTGAACCAGGAACAAGAGCTGACATTGACTGAGCTCTTACCTGCACCCGGCCCTCTGCTAAATGCTTCGTCTGTAGTGACTCACTTAATCCTCACAGCAGCCCACGGGGCAGGCACCGGTAGAGCCCAATTTCACAGACGGGAAAACCGAAGTAGAGAGGCAGAGTCACATGCTCAGGGTCACACAGCTGGTAGAGTGAGTGGGCGGGATTCAAAACTCTGTTTTAACCATGGCCCGTCCCTCGTCCTCCTGGCAAGTTCCTGCTCATCTTTCAGACCCAGCTCAAAACTAACCTCCTGCAAGGGGCTTCCTTGATCCCCCTGCCCTTCCACCCAGACTGAGGTGGCTCCTTCTCCCTCAGACACCGCTCAGTATTTGGGGTAAGAGCCTATTTCATCCACTCGTCACTCACTCATGCATTCGACAACTGTGCAGACGGCGTGCCTGCCCCGAGCTAAGCCACATAGGAGACTCGATCTCTCCGCCGCAGGGACAGACAGACGGGTACAGCAGAGGGACCCAGGGGTTGTGGGCCCAGAGGAGGGACATGATGGTGGGTGGAGGGCACACGGGAACAACTGCCACGTGGCTCCCAATGCGGACAGACAGGGGCATCCAGTGAGCCCCCTGGGCATCATGGATGCCCAGACCATGAATTTGCTCATTTATTTACTGAGGGCCTGACAAGCACTAACAAGTGGACAAGGACAGTGCTCTGATAGTTACGTTTCTCATTGTAAATGAATTAATTGGCATCAAGGTTAAGCTTTAGTATTTACGAGTCTGGTCAGTGTGAATCACCACCTGGAGCTCAGCCACCCCGAGCATTCTAAATCAACCTGCTGGGACCAGACCACGGTGGCCGCACCAACTTCGACCACTCAGCGGGGACCTTCCCCACCACCAGCTGGTGACATCCCTGCCTGCTTGTCTAAACTGCTGTCCTTCTGTGATGGCGTCTCTCCCACTAGACCAAGGGCTCCTTATTCACCTCTCCATGCCCAGGACTCAGCAGTGCCTCCAGGACGTGGGTATCCAAGAACAAAAATAACCGGATGGATAGAGAATGAACAGACAGAAGGGTGGATGGATGTTGTTCTTCCGGGCAGCAAAGCTCAGCACCAGGTGTTGGCGACCCAAGGGAGTGGCATCAGCACAGTTTCTGGAGAGGGCAGCAGGCAAGAGTCCTTGGGGAGCCTCTTAGAGGGTCAGTGGGGAGTTCTTTTACCTAGTAGCCATGTGGAGGGCTGAGTTTCAGAGAGGTCTCACAGCTCTGCTTACACGCACGTGCGCGCGCACACACGCACACACACACACACACGCACACGCACCACTCCCCTACTCCCATATTCGCTTGCTACCTCGATCCTGGCACTTATCAGGACCCACCTTAGCAAAATTTTGAACTCAAACCAGTACATTGTGAGTCTCCTACTCCCCGCTCCAAACCTCCTCACCTGTCCTCTTGGCTGACCACACTTCCTCTTTCACCCACAGGTCCCACTATAGGAGGGGAAAGTCCAGGATCTTAAGTGGCACAATTTGAATTCCTGGTCTGCCACGTATCCATGCAGACAAGTCACTTAGCCTCTCTGAGCTTCAGTGTTCCCTCCTGTAAAAGGGCAGTGATAAAATGTTCCCTTCTCCCGTCTGTGACAGCAAGTGATGTACTGTATGTGAAAGTGCTGGGTAAACCACCAGACATTACACTATTGCTGTCATTATTATTGTTGGAAGTTAGCAACCAGTCCAGGGAAGCATTGAATTAAATGTCACAGAGTCTGGTTATAAACCCTCTCCTCCACCGCTCACCATAAAACAGAGGCAATCCCAGTGATATGGTAGAAAGTGCTAATGGCGCCCCTCATGCTACAAAAGTGCCCCCAAATATAATTACAACAGCTGAGCTCTAAGGAGAGAAAGGTAAATTCCTAAGTGTGAGTTTAAAGAGGGAGTTCATAGGAGGAGCACGTCAGATGCTAGAGCCAAGTTCGCCCAGGGAACGTCAGCGCTGGCTACAGCCCCCAGCCCCGACCCAGGCTGGCAGCCAGGGATTTCACACCCACCCGGGGCAGGATTGGCTTTGGAAGTTGCCAGCTCCATGTAGGGGGGACTTGAAGATGCTGCCCACCAACCTAGAGATAAAACAAGGTATGCTAGATGGAGGAAAAAATCTCCCACAAGAAACAAAAGACCAGGAAAGGGAAATGGACAGTGACTGCTTAATGGGTACAGAGCCTCCTTCAGGGGTGACAAAAAACGATTTGGAGCTAGATAAAGAGGATGTTTGCATAACATTACAAATATACTAAATGCCACTGAATTGTACGATTTAAAATGATTGAATTTTCTATTATGTTAATTTCACATCCACTAAAAAAGAAAGAAGGAAGAAACAAAAAACCTATGTCTTTACCACACACCCCATGGAATTCCCAACCAGGTTACCAAAGTAAAGAGTGGTCCTGAGCCAGTGAAAACATTAGGGTGCCCAGCGACAAAATGCAAAAGTAATGTGCAGGGCCCTTGCACAACCCAGGGCCTGGGAAAGGAGGAAAAAATAGGACTAAAAAAACAAATTACAGCCCCCACGAGAAAACAGTTCCCCGTAATGAAGAATCGGCAGGCAGCACAGACAGGAGAGCTGATACGCTAGGAACTCGAGTTAATAGAACTAATAGGACTATCTGGAAGAGACTATAAAATAAATATGTTTAAAATAATTAAAGCAATAAAAGAAGGAATAGAATTAATAATGAAAGGATAGGACACCATAGAGAAAGAACATGTATATCTGAAAAAGAACCAGTAGTACACCAACAATGAAACAGGCAGTCACTGAAATTAAGACCTCAACAGACGGGTTAATTAGCAGAACCAGGGGATCTGAGAAATGGATCTGAGCGAAATGCCCAAGATGCAGCAGAGAGAGAGAAAGAGAGAGATGGAAAATGGGAATTCAGGAGAGACAGAGGAGGAACAAGAGGGTCTGACATATTGGAGCACCAATGGAGAGAATTGAGAGAATGGAGCTAAGTACATTTTTGAAGAGGTACGGTTGAGAATTTTCCAGAACTGATGAAGGACACGAGTCCTTAGCTTGAAGAAGATGTGTACCTCTGGGAAGCAAACAGTATAAATAAAATGACTCCGCAGGCAGAGCCGTCCCAGCGAAGCTGCAGGGCAGCACAATGACAGAGTCCGGAACACAGCGGATGCCACGCTCAGACTGCCGAGAGGAAATGACTGAAAACCTAGACCATCACAGGCAGCTAAACCATCGTTCAAGGGCGAGGGCAAAATCGTGACATCCTCAGACAAATAACGCAGAAGAGAGTTGATCACTCATAGACTCCCTGAAAGAACCACTAAAGATCTTTCAGGAAGTATCAAACTGAACCTCTCGGGAGCGTGAGATGCCAGCGGAGGTGATGCGCGAAGAAATCAGTAAACATATGAATTAGATTTAACTAGTTGTGCAAAACAGCAGCAATAATGACACAGGGGCAGCTAAATCACAGAGTTGGCGTGAGGAGTGCAGCGAGTCTCACACGCCCCTCAGATTCCCTCTGGGGCCAGCGCCCCCCAGCCACCACCGAACACACCAACCCCACTGGGGCCACCAAGTCCCTCACCCTGGGGCCAAGCTGACCATGCGTTCTGACCCTGCCCCTCAGCCACACACAGGCCTGGAGTTTCCAGGTAACCCCTCCCCTGCCGGATCTGCTGAAAACCAGGCTGCAAGGGCTGGGCTCTGGCGTACCAAGCGCCCACTGAAAGGGCCAGAAGATACCACCTGGAGGTTTGGGGGAGTTAACTCCCCATGGGGGACACTGTGACCTAGGGGAAGTGGGAGACGGGGGACTGGGCAGATGAAACCCCCTCCCCGCTGGCCACTGTGTGGCCCATCAGGAGAAGCCCTGCATCGGAAGGGGACGTGCCTGCTGAGCAACCTGCTGGGCCTCTGTGCAACTTCCTCATTGTTCGGAAGCTGTGGTCCCTTAGCACAGCGTGACCCAGTGGTTCTAAAACTGTGGTTCCCAGTCCAGCAGCATCAGCATCACCTGGGAACCATTAGAAATGCAAATTCTCGGGCCCCACCCCAAATCTACTGAATCAGAGGCTCTGAGGCTGGTGCCGGTGGTGTCTGCAGCATAACAAGCCCTCCGGGCTGTGCTCAAGCCTGAGAACCCCCGGGGTCGAGCGCACAGAGCCGGAGCCCTCTGCTCTCTGCCTCAGTAGCCAGCACATTCCGGAGAGTTGCTGCCCAGCAGCCTAGGTCCCGGGGTGAGGTTGACAGGAGCAGGCCTCAGCTAACCCAGGACGGACACATAATATGAACAAGAAATAAAACTTTATTGTTTTCAAGCCACGGGGATTTGGGTGGTGGCTGGTACGGCAGCATAACCCAGCCCATCTGGTCTCACAACAGGGCTAACATCTCCAAAGAACAGAGCTCCCCGAAATGCCTCAAACCCTGCCATGCAAGTGACAGTCTGCTCCTCCAAGGCATAAAACCAACTCCATCTGCAGGAGAAAAGACGCCCAGTCTTCCCCTGAAGGAGGGAGGAGGGGAGGGAAGGAAGGAAGGAAGGAAGGAAGGAAGGAAGGGAGGGAGGGAGAGCACTTGTGCCCAGTGATCTTCAGGAAATACTGGCTGATGACCAAGGTGGGTCAGGACTCAGCTGTAGCTGCAGAGAATGGTAGGGGAAGGGGCAAGATTGGGCAGGAAGGGGCGGGGAACTCTGGGTGGTACCAGAAGGGTTCCCAGATGAGAATGGCAGTTCTGAGCAAGGGAAATGGCACAAAGAGGAGCAAAATAGTTCCATTGTGCATCTGCGTCAAGCTCTACGTCACTCACCGTTCCATCTCTTCCTCCCTCCACGCACGGTGGTGGTCCCTCCCATGTCACAGTTGGTCCAGAGAGGCAAAGGAAGTTGCCCAAGATTGCACAGCAAGCTAGTGTCAGAGTCAGCCAAGGCTCTGGTTCCCAGGCCACTGTCTTACTGCCTGGAGAAACAAGGCTGCAGGAAGGTGGCTCCGGAGAGCAGACGACAGCCCCTGCCCCTGCCAGAGCACAGGTGATGGTCTTGTGCAGGGTCCTGAGGACTCAGCATTGGTGGGTTCTCACCAGGTTCTGGGGAAGCTGGAGGTTCTCTGGCCCCTGAGGGACGGGGAGGGGACGTGGGGGGCTGCAGGGCCTCAGCTCCTGAATGCTCCCCAGCTTACAAGCTTCCCAGCGGGCACCCCGTGCCCTAGCTCCACTCTTCACGCTGTTACCAACACTTCTCCCTCCCCCCAGCTCCCCAGCCTCAGGTCTCCATCCTCTCACAGGCAGGTGACAAAGCCTGTGTGGGGCTGGCTGGTCCCCCCCCACCCCGCCGCCCCTTCCTCCCATCACAATAAGCAGGAACAAGAGGCTGCTGGTAACGGCTGACACCTGCCTGTTAGGGTTGAACTGTGTCCCTCCAAAATCCATATGCTCAAGTCCTAACCTCGGTACCTCGGAGAATGACCTTGTTTGCCGAGAATGACCTTGTTTGCCGACAGGGTATTACAGAGGTAATCAAGTGAAAATGAGGTCACCGGGTGGGCCCTACCCTACTATGCCTTACGTGCTTCTAAAAGGGAAATGTGAAGACACACACACGGGGAGGACCACGGGAAGATGGGAGTTACGCTGCCGTCAGCCCAGAAATGACCAAGAGCCAGGAGAGAGCCCTGGGGCAGATCCTGCCCTCAGCCCCAGAAGGAAGTAGCCCCTCTCGGCACCTTGATCTCAGACTTCTGACCTCCAGATCTGTGAGACGACTCCTGCTGGTGAAGCCACCCGGCCTGTGGCACTTTGTGACGGCCGCCCTAGGAAATCAACACACCTGCTCACCCAGCCAGCCCAGATCTGCCCGCCGCGGCCAGGCCAGCCTGCTCGGTGCCCACCCCCAGGTCTCTGCTGACAGGGTTCCCTCTCCCAGCCACCCCAGCGATGGCATTCCATCCCTCAAGGTCCGGCTCGTAGCCCCACGGAGCAGGGCGCAGCCTTCTCTCCTGCTGAGCTCATCCGTCCTTGTCCAGTCTTTCTCACACGCGTGTCTGGGCCGTTAGGTAATGATTCTCCTGAGTGCTGGTCTTGCCTTCCCAACAGGAATGTCGATTCCACAAGGCCAGGAGCTGTTCCTAATACTTCTCTCGTAGCCCGCAGCACAGCACCGTGGGGAGGCCACAGAAGGTGGCATGCCCTTTGTGTGCTAAACCGCAAGCCGCATGAGGGCGGCACATCCATCATCTGTATCTACGTTCCCTGCATCTTTTGCAGTAGGAAGCAACAAATGTATGTTGAACAGATAAACATGAGCATGTGGCAGGAATTATTTACCATGTGCCCCATATGGTTTCAAAGGAGCCATGAGCCCACTAAGCTGTGTGCAGAGGACTGTGTGTGTCTGTAGGCTGACATATGTAGTGTCCCTTTTCCCAGGGAGAGGGTGTATGGACCTCTTTGAGCAATTAAAATAAAAGCCAGTCCTGAAAAACATTGAGAACCAATGCCACAGAGGAAGGAACTGACATTTATTAAGCCCCTACTCTGTGTCTGGTGATCCGGGTGTTACTGTCCCCAGTTTACGTGAGTGGAAACTGAGGTTCAGAGAGGTAAAGTCTTGCCTGGGTCCATGACGAGAGAGGCACCGCGTCCAAGCAGTCCACAGACTCTGGAGCCAGACAGCCTAGGTTCAAATCCAAGTCTTGCCACTTTCTAGCTGTGTGATCTTGGGCAAGTTACTTAATTTCTATGTGACTCAGTTTCCCCATTGATGAAATGAAAGAACTAAGGGCATCTACCTCTTAGGTCTGTTGTGGGGAATAGCTGTGTCCGTGTGTACGGAGTGAGCAGAGTGTGCCTGCCATGTGTCCCGTGCTCAGAAGAAGAGGAAGACAAAGAAGAAGAGGCCAGCGGTGGCAGAGTGAGGTCCAACCCAGGCCCGTGCGACCCTCTGTCATCGCTAGCAGCACCCAGGGTGCCACACGCCCTGTCTCGCTGCTGGAACTCTCCTGTCCTCTCCTAGGAAAAGCCTTCCAGTGCCAGCGTTTCAAAGAGCTTGGCTTCCTGGTGGACTGGCCTGTGGCCACTAGCTCAGCAGGTGGCCTTGCGGTTACATAAGGAGCAGGTCGGAAGGTTGCAAACTGCCCTTCCCCGTCAGCAAGACTGAGCCCCGGTGCAATGAGGACACTGAGCACTTCTGCCCTGCTCTTCATTTTCCAAGAGCTTTACCGCTGTCCACGAATGGAAATTGGAAAGGGAACGTGCACATCCGTTCCTGGAGCCCCATGCTGACGTCCAAACTCTCTTTGTAATTTCCCTGAGCTTGTCACTGTGCCCTGAGCTCAGACGGGCCACTCACATCCATCCTGCTGAGGCTTTATGAGTCCCTGTCCCAACCCTGGCCTGACCCTGCTCCACGCAGTGCAGACAGAGCAGCAGCAGGACAGCCTCTGTCCTGATTTTCTCCTCCTCCCAGTCCCCGTAGTCACCCTATCCCAGGGGAGGCCAGCGCCTTGTCCTGGCTCAGACCTCTGCCCTGCTTCTGAGGAACAGTCTTTGGGGCTTTGTTTTAGGTGCATTTCTTTGTTTTTTTTTTTTTTTCCTGCAAAACCATCACTATTGAACTCATTTGCAAGAGCATTTTTCATTCATTCCTGTAATGCAATTAGAATTGAGTTTCTCCAGCATTAGGGGAGATGTAACAACAGTAGGGAAAATTGTTATTTCATTCCCGACATTAACACACCCACTCTGCCCCAATTTTCCCTCTGGTGCTAGCTCACTCCACCCGCCCAAAGGCAAAGAGAATACTAACGAGGAAAATCACTCTCAAAATGAGAGAGCAGAAGCTCTGGGGTGGATTCTTTTCTCCGTCATTAAGCAGGGGCCTCCCAGCTTCTCTGACACCCTCCTGCAGTTGAGGGAACCTTCTAATGCCTGCTGGAAAGTCCCACACTGGCCCCATTTCACCGGTTGGAGGTGAGTGGGGAAAGGGTCCCTTAGAATGGGACATGGCCCTACAATCATTGTCCCGAGAAGTTAAGTGACTGTCCCAAAGCCACGTGGCTGGGAAGCCCAGATCTGCAGGCTTCTGCTCCCACGTGCCTCTCACTGCACCGCACTGCCCATCCCAGAGGGCCTGTGGCTACTGGCAACTCAGCTCTTATCTTTCTGGGGGACACCAGGCTTCAGTTTTCTGAGCTACTTCAGACAAAAGGGGGAAAGGGTCAAGTCTGTCTTTCATGCAACCACCTTTTCTCCAGTGTTCCCCAGACTGTTTGGAAATGCCCCCACCTCCTGGTCTGTGCTACCCCTGCCATCTTCCTCTTAGGTACTGTGGTGTTGCCATCCAACGATCCAGCCTTCCTTCCTTCCTTCCTCTCCCACTTCCATCCATCCAAGTCCCCATCCGTGTATCCATCAGTCTCTCCCTCCATCCAACAGAGCCATCTTGAACACCTACCATGGCCTTAGCCCCGTGCCAGGTTCTCCATGCTCCTTCCCCGTGCTCCTCAGAGTGCCCGCTGCAGAAGTGTCCGATCCTCCCCTACCCCCATCAAGGCCTAGAGCTGACCCACTTCCATCCACCCTCCAAGAGGGTTGATCTTATGGCCAAACCCTTGCTAACGTGTTTGTACAAATCTCATCAGGCCTTCTGAGCACTGGCCGCGGGCAGGGACTTGTGGAGCCCTTCGGCTGAAGCCTGCTGCCCAGGGGACCTGGATATGAGCCCTACCGCCCCTCCCCTCCTTTTCCCTCCCCTCCCATCCCCAGGGAGACCAGGACAGCAGCAGCCTCTACGTACGTATGCAGAAGTCTCCATTCTCGTAGTAGCCAGGGCAGCACTGGGACCTCCGGCGGTACATGGTCCGGAGGCCTCGCCGATACGCTGTCTTATAGCTGATCCTAAGGCACAAGGGAGAAAGCCACTTGAAAGTATTGAAAATCAATCACTCCCATTTAGAATGATATTTGTGTTGAGCTATATCAAGGATGCCATTCAATAATTACTTTAAAATGCATGGCGGCTTCGAATATGAAGGAACACAATAAAAAAATCAATGGTGGGATCGGGGCTGTTGTGATGCAGAATGTGTTACCAACCAGCATTTACTAAACTGCTGACTTCTCCCCAGTCTCTCCTAACTCGGAAGGGCTGCGGAAGACACTTTCTGGGGTGACACTGTGGAGGGCACCCATGAGCTTCTCCTTGGTTCCTTAAAACCTTCAGACTCTGGACTGGAGGAGCCTATGGGGTGACCTGGAGAGGAGTCAGCCCTGAGAGTATCTGTCCCACCCCATCCCCACCCCAACAAGCCAGACTGTCCACAGCCTCTGGGCATTGGCCCATCTACTTGGAGAACTGAGGCAGAGGCAGCGAAAGCGCCCTCTGAGTCCAACTCAGTCTCAGAGAGTGAATTCATCTCCCCACACCAAAAATAATGCCCCCGGGACAGGAGCCCTGCGTGCCATCCCTGGGAAGGCCCTGGACGGAGCCCTCACTCTGCAGAGGAAGAAACTGAGGTTCACAAAGCAACAGACATCTGGGGTCAGACATCTGGGTTCTAGTCCTTACAATGATGTGTTTGGACTTGGCTCTATGCGAGAGAGATTATAGGCAAAATCTCATCTCATTTTCCCAACAACCCCTGGAGGCAGGTACCATCATTATGCTCCCTTTATTTTATTTATTTTATTTCTCTTTTAGAGTTTTTATTCTCATTTTATTTTATTACTCCCAACTCCCCAGCCTTTGTTTTATGGATGAGAAAACTAAGATTCAGAGAGGTTAATGACCAGCACAGCTAATAAGAATCAGAGCCGGGATTCAAACCTAGCTCCCACTCACTTCAACGCTCACTCTAACTTAACCCATTGCCCTGTGCTAGTGCTCACAGGGTGGCTTTCTGGCCTTACAGACAGCCGCGGTAAAGGAGTAAGACAGGGAAGTGTGGAAGGTGGGAGGCCTGAGTCCTTAAGGGGGAGTTAAAAGGGGGTGCTAACAGGCAAAGCCCCCTCCTCACATGCAGAGTCAGAGTGGAGGAGATGTGGAGTGGCCATAGAGACCAGAGAGAGGAAGTGACCTGCCCACGGTCATGGATGTAACTCAGACTCAACCCCAAGTCCTGGAGCCCAGAAGCCACAGCTCGTTCCACATCCCCATCAGCACCCAGGGGGAGCCCGCCCTGTGGACCCCACCTCAGCAGCAGAGCAGCAGGGTCTGGTCATCAGAGGTGCCTACAGCCTGCTCTCCACGGAGGGTCAGGCCGGCTTGGGAAGGGAGTCCTATAGCACAGGCTGGGGCAACCCTCCCAGTCCTTAAAGCCCTCACTTCATGACAAACGACAGTATGGGACTCTGGGGAAATCGGTGATATTTGGGCATGTCGTAAGTTAAGGTCATTCTACTTTGTCAAAAGCCCATAATGGAAGGTAAGCTGGCCTCCAAGTGAAGCTGCTTTCCCAGCACAGGAAGGCAGCTCCCGGCAGTTTCAGGGGTTGTATAAGTCTCTCAGATGAAGAATGACTCGGGATTGACTCAGAGGTCATCCAGCCATTGTCCCCACCAAATGGGATTACCCACGAGCCTTCCCAAAGGGGAGGTGGTCTCGGTATCATTAAAGCCTCTCGGGAGAGAATCGCCACCCGTGGCTTCTGGCTCACCCATCCTTGCTTGCTCCCCCGTGCAGGGTGGGAAGCAGGAGAGGGTAGGGCCAGGTGCCAGGCTGTCCTCAGGAGAAGGATGCTGAGTTAAAACAAGCCATTCCACACCGACGCAGACGGATGGTGCAGCTGTCAGCATGCACACTCTGGGTCATCAGGAAAGGTGCAAGGCGACTCAATAATTTAGCAAAATAATTCATGTTCCAGGAATACAGCCTATTTTAATAAGCAACCACTCACTCACCCAGCCCCAGAGGTGATGGACGACAGCTCTGGCCTCCAAGTATCCAACAGAGCCACACTTTAGAGCAAACTTGGCTCTTGCACCAGGCTTTCCAGGGCTCAGGGAAGGAGCAGGACTACTATTTCTGCCTCTGCCTTTCACCAGGGCCACAGGCAGCCAACTCTGGCAGAACTGGAGGGTGGGAAGGGAGCATTTGATCCTAACTCCTCGTTTCACAGTCAAAGGCTAGAGGAAAGGGATGCAGCAGTTTCTAGTGGACAAACCTCTCTGCAAATAACAACTATAAAATCTGGGGAGAAATATAAAAAAGCACTGGAGAGAGGACAAAAGCAGGCAGATATTGGAGGGGGTGGACATTCGGGAGAAGAGAACAGCCCTGGAAAATTTAGCCCATAACAGTCAGGGTAACTAAAATTCATATAGAAAACACACAACCTTACTAGTTTGAAGAACCACAGGACAAGTCCAGGGTGGACTCAGAAGATAGCAAGTGAAAATGGAAATATTAGAAAGGAGAAAGCCACCAAGAAGGAGTCCCAAATTCTTAGTAAAAATCTCTGCCCAAAGTTCTGGCCCCTGAATTACAAGTATGGAGGGAAGATTCCAAGTAGTCTTGCTAAAGCTAAAAACACTGAATTTTCACAGGAATTTGAGCTTAGCCAAGTAAATTGAATGCTAAAAGAAACAAACAAATAACAAATCAATACTCTCTGGAGGAACATAACAGAATCTAGTCTCTATAGTATGTCATTCATAATGCTCAGAATACAACCCAAAATTACTAGACACATAAAGAAATATACTACCTATACTACCTATACAAGAGAAAAGGCAATCAATGAAAACCAACTCAGAGATGACCCACATATGGGAATTAGCAGACAAGGATTTTAAAGCATCCGGTATAGCTGTGTTCAATGTCTCACAGCAAACTGGCAGCAAAATCTCAAAGAAAATCAAGACTGTGGCTTCTCAGCACAGAGCAAGTTTCCCCATTCATATTGCTGCCCACCATGATTCCTGAATAATCCCCCAAAAGGGACTGGGCTCATAGGAGGAAGCTAAAGAGAAATCTGGAATCAACACAGATGTTCAGCAACTAGGAAAAGAGCCCACCATGTGGTATCTCCCTCATTCCCTTATTTACCCTCATCTGCTGGTTTCCTATCCCTCAAGTATTATAATAATGTCACCTCACATGTGTCTAATACCTCACACTATTCTCTATCTTCCCTTGCATTTTTCAAAGTATTTTCACTTTCCTGACCTCACTGGACCCTGCAGGGTAGATAGAGCAAGGATTATTACCTATTTGGTGAATATATTAGGAATCCCAAAATAAAGTGACTTGCTCAGGGTCATTTCTCTCATCTCTCTCTTAGTGACCTGAGAATGTGTCATGATTTATAGGAGGGCTGTAGACAAGGCTGCAGGATTACCATGTACAGTTGTTCACATTGAGCACTGCCCAAGGTGCTGAGAGGTTGCTGAATTCTAGCCTGCACTCTGTTCTCTAAGCCAGATGCCCTGGCATAGGGCTACCTCTGCTCTTAGGGGGGCTGACTTGGGTTGGATTTTTCCC
This sequence comes from Varecia variegata, assembly GCA_028533085.1. Taxonomy (NCBI): domain Eukaryota; kingdom Metazoa; phylum Chordata; class Mammalia; order Primates; family Lemuridae; genus Varecia; species Varecia variegata. Next base: position 100,965,289 of record CM052442.1, on the reverse strand, counting down.
TAGAAGCACACCCTGAGGCAAGGATTCAAAGGAAAGTGGTGTATTTGAGATGTGACACTCGGAAGCACTGGTAGGGGAGTGAGATGATGAGACGGGGAAGTAGAGGCAGCCAGTACAGGGTACGCCATCAAGCAGGACACTACCGTGGGAAACTCCAGTTCCACCCACCAGAAACTCCTGGGATGCAGTGAAGAGCATGCCTCAGAGTTTCCCCTCCATCCCACAGGTTAGGAAGTTGGGGTATTTATCCACCAACTCCCCATCTCCCCGCCGCTGGCTGAGGGATGCCCTCCAGTGCACTCGCTCTCCAGCACTCCACCTGCCCTGCCCACAAGCTCCTTTGGCCAGAAGGAAGCCATCAGCAGAGCATCTCAGGTGTTCACTGTAGAGGCCAAGTGCCACGGGCACATGGGAGGTGTCCCCCTCCCATGATCCCAAGATGTTGTCAGGATCATGGACAGATGTTGTCCATGATCTGCTCCAGTGGACTGCTAGTGTGCACATAAGCCAAGCCTGAGAACCCAGCACCTCTTCCCTGCCCCGCATCCGAGAGAGGTACTCACCGGTGCCTGGTGCACTTGAACCAGTTGAGGATGTCTGTGCATCGTGTGTAGTAGATCTGATCGAAGGGGTGTGCATACGATTCCTGGACGGTCACGGCGTAGCTGAGAACCAGACGAGAGATGCGAGCTACGGTCAGCACTTGGGAGGCTGAGCTGATAATCAGGACGTAGCCTCCCTCCGCAGGGGAGCCGCGCCCGCAGACCCGAAGCCGGCACCACGGGGCCCTGACCTCCCCGTCCCCACTCTCCTCCTTCTGCCCTGGGCGCCCTCAGCATTCGAACCTCCCGACCCCAGATTGGACCCAGGACACATCCCTGACTTTTGGCCCAACTTATTTTCTGAAATTTTAGTTCATTTGTTCATTTAACATAGAACGAATAAAAGGGGGTTTCGGTTTGTCCTGTGCGGCCCTGGAAGGCAGAGCCAACAAGTTTAAAAACACTTTGTGTTTGTTCAGATCTTTATGGTGTTCAGAGGACATGCAGGGAAGCTGACCTTTAGAGCAACTAGATGAAGTGAGTGGCCCCATTTTATAGATGAAGAAACTAAGGTGCAGAGAGAGGTGGCCTGCCCAGGCCACGCAGCTGGTATCCATAACTGCCAATATTTATCGAGTGCCCTGTGTTAAGGGTTTAATCCATTTTAATCCTCACACGATCTTAGGTAGGTGGAATTGTTCTCACTTTATAGAGGAAGAAACTGAGCATCAGCGAGGACAGGTGACTTCCCCAAGGCCTCCCAGTTACCTTCTACTCTACTCCCCTCTAGTGTAGTTAGGGGTGCCCTGAGGGGTGCATTGTGCCCCCAGGCCTCCTGTTAGAAGCAGTCTCTGTCATCCTGCCTGTTGGCTGTAAACCTGGACAAGCAAGTGGAAGCCACAGGGAAGCAGATCTCAGCTTAACCCAAACAGGCCTTTCTACCTGCCCGCCCCTGGCAGGGGCTGTGCGAAGTGGCATTCAAGCCAGGATGCTCCAGGGAGGACCCGCACTTCCTGTACAGGCTGGAGAGAGGACCTCAGCTGAGCTCTCAGGAATTCATTTCCATGCGGGCTGGAATTACCCAGTGTTTTACCCAGAAGGCTCACCGACCTGGCCAGGTGGCCGGTCCGGGCTGTAAAAGCCCGTCCGTTTTGCCTGAGGAAACGGTTGGTGAACTTGCGAGGGCAATGCCTGAAAGGTCAAAGGCCTAGAATCCAGACCGAGTAGGTCAGGAGCAGTCAGCGATGCTCAGAGACCCAGGGTGGTGGGAAATTCTGTGTCTCTGAAGCACGGAGGATGTCAGGGAGGCCCTCGGTGTTACCCGAGATATGCCTCAGAGACACACGTCTACGCAGACATGGCCAAACCCCTGCTTTGTCTCCAAGCTTGGGGAAACTGAGGCAGCTTGACAGCCACCCTGGCTTCCCACAGGCTTCTTCCAACTCGGGAACTGCACGGCTCTAAGCTCCACACATCTCCGAGTGCCTCTCGGAGAGGCAGGAGAATGAACGGGTGACGGTGCACCAGCTCCGGGGTCCAAACGTGGGGGTCAAGTTTGAAGTCTGTCGCTTGTTAGCAGCACATCCTTAGACATGTCATCTAACTCTCACAAGCCTCCATTCCCTCACCGGTACGCCTATGACAACTATCACCCGGGACTTCATGTGGTTGCCGTGAGGATTAAGGAGGGCGGTAACAGCCTCTCTCTCTCTCTCAGGGTGGTGGGAACATAAAACAAGATAATACTGTACATGGAAATGCTTCATGGGTACACAGTAAGTGTTTAATAGATGCTGACAGGCAACGATTCACCTTCTATGCTAGGCACTGAGGGATCTTTCCTCCCCGACCATGATGGGGGAGAGGTACGACCTGCATAACAGTGGACTCTCCACCGTTGTTGTGCACTTGGGGGTTCAGTGTCCCCTTCCAGCACTGACAGGGACAGTAGATGCTCAGAGAAGAGGTCCCAGCCCAACAGAGGGGGTTGGAGGGTGTCACGGGGGACGGACCGAGCTCTGCAGCATGCCCTGGGCTTTGGGAGTCTGGCAATAAGACCCTGTGCCCACCCCAAGCCTCCGACCTGAAATGTGTACCTCTGGTTTCACGGCTGGGTGGTTTAACACTGCTCATTTGCCAACATGCTAATGAGGAGCCAGATTAATCTTGTAGAGCCAGACTTTACTAGCCAGGAGAGGCCTTTACACTGGGTTTTATGGTGGAAGGGCGTAATTAACGAGGAGCCCGCCAGAAGTGCTAATCCAGCTGGGAAATTCTCCCTAAGCAGTCTCTGGGGACCGCGGTGTGTTTCTGGAATGGCACAGGCTAGATCCATCCATGTGTAACTTGCAGTGGAGCTCAGCTGAACAGGCTGAGAAGAAGGAGGCCCCTGATGTCACCAGGCATCACCTACAAGGCTTCCCCCTCTGGTGCTAGAAAAGCCCAGAGTGTCACCAGACCTCATCTTAGCTGTTGGGTTCACTCCTTGTCCTCCCATCCAGCCCAATCAGCCTGAAATGCCAGTGCAGTTCAGAATATTTTCACACTCCAAATTTATTGATGTTGGGCAGGTTTAAGAAATTAGAGAGTTTAAGATTGAACTGATCCCCTGGTACACATGGGACTCATAGAAGAGAGAAGTCAGAGTGGGCCCTGCCATCAGGGGAGGCTCCCTGGAGGACAGGGACCCAGCATATAGAGCCCCTGGGGAAGGCAGGGGTGAGCAGGTGGGAAGGAGGCATCCTCGGGGCTAAGCCACAGCTCAGACAACAGCAGGAAGCAGCCATGTCTCAACGGGGTCAGACGGATGCAAGGGATTCTCTGAGGCTGGTGTCTAAAAACTAGAGACTTATGTGGAGTTCTACCTGACATCTCTCTGACCCACTGGGGAGTAAATCCGTCAAAACCCGAAGGGGATGAAAAATGCAGTATTGAATCAGAATCTCCAGGACAGGCCCCAGGAGACTGTTTTTCATACGCACCCCCAGTGAGTGTGATGTGCGTGAAAGTCTGCGATAACCAGTCCCCGAAAGGCCAGAGCTGTTCACAAGAAATGACAGTCATCGAGCTTTATGGTCCTCAAAGCACTTTCATGAAACTGGTGCCCCTGATCCTCCAATGAGCCTGTGAGGCAAGGATAATTATTGTCCCCACTTCACAGAGGTGGACGGAGGCTCAGAGCAATTCCCGGATGTCCCCGAAGTCGCACAGCTGGCAGGTGCGAAATCCAGACTGGAGTGAACTGAGGTCTTCTCATCACAGACCTTGCACTCTTTCCGCTGCACGGAAAAGGGGCGCACCCCCACACTGCCTTCTGCTCCGGCCTCGACTTTGGTGGGACAGCACACATCTGGTCACTAGGGATCACACATCATCCCTCTGCCTCCCAGCCCATCCCTCCTGGCTACAGCGTCCAGGCTACCCCAGAGCCCAGCCCTGCCCGGATGAGGAGCCTTTCCCGGCCATGGGGCTGGGCCATTCCTATGCATGGCGCACGGACCACCCAACCTTTCCTCCTCCGCCATCCGCGTCCCCCATCGGGCCCTCATCTTAATTTTATTCATTTGATTTATTAACATCTAAGTGGCAGAGTCGTCCTGGTCAGCATGGCCAATCAATTCCAGGGTTTAATTCGGTTTTTCCTGATTGGGTCTCTGGTCACTGATCTTCTGCTCACCAAAATCAATACTTTAACCTTGTGCTTCAAAGTCAGGCCATCTGCAGGGACCCGGCCTGTTCCCCCAGGACTTAGCGCCGCAGCCAGAAGGCAGCCAGCTCTTCTGCTGCGGCCTCGGCCGCCCTTCCCCCGGCAACCCCCTGCCCCTCCCGGACTGGAAGCGGCAGGGCCCTCACCCGTCGTCCGCAGGGCAGGGTGCTGGCCGCACATCCATGCTGCCAGTCTGGGGGACCAGGAAGGCATCTCAGCATCAGAGAGCAAGCAAGACACCCGGGACCACAGTCCACATCCCCCACTTACTGCACCCCGTCTGGCTGTGGACAGGCACGGAGCCCCTCTGGGCCTCTCCCTCATCTGTGCAACGGCTTGGAGCACGAAAGCAGGGTGGGTCAGGACAGCGTGTTGTCACTGCAGTTCATGTCAGTTGCTTCCACCTGGACCTCGCCCAGCACTGAGTCTCAGAATCTGCCCGGCTCTGTCCTGCTTTTGGTGTCGGGGTGGTCTCACCAGTCGGACGGCTGTGGGCAGCTTCTGCGTCTCCTGACCGCCTCTGTCCCCACCGTGCCATGCCCAGGGTGCGCCCCCCGGGGTGCCTGGCCATGCGAGCCTCACACTTACCTCTCCCAGTGGCTGCACACGTTGGGGTCCTCGGGGTTCAGGGCGAGGGCGGCTTGCAAGAGGGACAAGATAGCGAGCTGTGTCGTGGCGAGCGCCATGCCGGGCCCTGCGTGGGAGAACAAAGGAGGCCGCGTCTTCAATCAGACCGTGTTCCCGGCATCTGTCTGGCGTGACTCGCTAAGCACACTAAGTTGCCATCATCGTCGTGTAACAAGCATTTGATATTTTACACTTCAGGCTTTGACTAACACGGTAACAGTTCGCCAGCTCTGAGTAACAGGAGAGTGGGAAGCCCGAGTCAGGGAAAAGTCGGGATTCCGGGCCGGGGGGTTCTGAATGTTTGCTGCCTCAGGGACTGCTTTGAGAATCCAATGGAAGTTATAGATTTTCTCCCCAGAAAAATGCCCAGACGGTGACTGGCTGTAATTTCAGGCTATTCTCAGGCCCCCGAGCCCATCCTTGGACCCAAGGACCCCCCAGCTCTGGACTGCTTTAAAGGTGATGCCCTCCTCCCCTCTTCCCTTCTCCCTCATCTGTGACATTCCTTCCCCATCCACTTCCCTTCCCGACTCCCTCTGGCCACAGAGAAAGGGAAGAAAGGTGTCTGGTGTGGCCCTCGGGAGAGGTGAGCTGAGAAAGCCCTGCCAGGTAGCTCTGGCCAAGCAAGCCGCCGGAAGACTGGAGCTGGCGTCTCCTGCCTCCTGTGGAGTATCAGCCACTTACACGCAGAGTAATGCAGTCATCGTGCGTCATCCTCACCGTGGGAGGACAGGCTTAGACACCTGGTAAGGGGCTTTAGGGAAGCAGCTTGCGGAGTGTGATCCAGGCCCCCGAGGTGACAGCCTGCGGCAGGCATCAAGTGTGCCTACACGGAACAGCAACTCCTTTGGTTCCCTAACAAAGGGCTCTGCACAGAGGGCAGAGAATCTTTCAAGTGGGAGTGGCTGAAATGACCCCTGAGGGTCCTTCCTGCCCTAGCACGCCAGGACTCCGCGGTCCTCCAGCCTCAGAGAACTTCTAATCCAAGGGCTCCAACCCGGTAGGTCGCTGACCTTGGGGGACGAAGGGGAGCTGGAATTCATATGTGCCCAAACATCGTCCATAGACTGAATGAACACCGTGACTCAGAAAGACAGCACTATTTTTCATGTGTGCATAGATGCTATCGTGATTTATTTAAAAGCTTTACTGAATTCAGAGTAGCTTTTCTTCTCAATCAACAACACTGAAAAATCCAACTTCTAGTAACGGAGGGTGGGGATGTTATAGAAAATATTTTGACATGGGAAAGGGGCCTCCAGGGGAAATGATTGGGGACCTAGCCCACTGGGCCTGAGATAAGGAAGCACTCAGCCTTACTTGGGGGGACAGATAAGAGCAACATGTGCTTTGCACACGCCCTACTTGTACCCAGGGGGAAGCTAAATGGAGTGCCTCTCTTCTGAAAGGTTAAACACTCTCCTCCCCAGCCCAATAATTTTCTTGTTAAACTCTAAGTAGCTCCTTCAGAGATAAACAAATTGTCACAAATTCTGTATAACCATGGGGGTCCAAATGAATGATTAATGAGTTTTTTCTCGCTATTTGAGATCTAAAAAATCATCAGACTAAATGCAGATTTAGCCATATTTCAAATGAAGGGATTCTGAAAATTGGTTAGGAAAGAGAGGGGCGATTCTGATGGTTCTGCTCAATGTGCAGAGTCCAGGAGTGCGCAGAGCACAGTCGCTCATATCTGCCCCACCCACTCGGCCCGGCCACCCCGAGTCCTCAGAGACCCAACCGGCACCTCAACAGAGGGTTCCGCACAAACTGGGGTTTGCGGGGAACCTCAGTGATCATTGCAATCCTTTCTCCTCTGGGAGATTCAACCTAGAGAAGAGAAGAGCCTGCCCGGGACATGGCATCACGTTATGCAGAGTCAAAACTGGAATGTGCATTTCCCTCCCGGTGGGGCTTGGGCTGGTCAGATACCAAGTAAAGAAATGAACGACAAGGACACGGTGCTTTGCGAGGCAAAGAGCCTGAATGCAGCTGCAGAGAACGCCCTGTCTCGGTTCTCTCTGTGGCCCGGACTCATTACTTGGGCTGCTCCTATAATCTACAGCATCCTCCCAAGAGGACCCCCTGACAGCGTCTTCAAACTTACTAAGCTTCGAATATGAAAAGATGAGGCCACCTGAACAGCCGAAGGTTGTTCCGCTGGTCCCTTCTGATCCATGTGATGTGAGAGAGAGGGAACTGGGATCATTGCTATAATTTGTGAGATCTTTTACAATCTTCACAAAGACCTCTTTCTCTACGAGTCCGGTCTAGACCCGACAGTTTACCTGATTTCCACTGGCAGTGAGGTGCCCGGAAACCAGAGCACAGAGAGGGTGTGGGGTGTTCGGATGGGCACACAGGAAGTGGGAGTGGACAGTGTGGGGAGCATGAGGATGCAGCCGCTGGCGGCACTTACGCGGATAGTCTGTGACCTGGCCCCACAGTCCTCACTGCACCAGAGTGATTGTGGTGGGGTCTGTGGAGCCGAGGGCTCCCCAGGAGTCACACCCTGGCCTTGGACAGCAAGGGACAGCAAGTTCCCTATCCGAGGCCAAGTCTGCCTCTGTGGTAGTGGGCAGGGCAAGAGGGATGTCCAGCCTGTAGGATAGAAGAAATGACTCCTCTCTGAGCCCCAGAGCCCTCTGATTTTTTTTTTTGAACCTGACCCCATATGAAATATGCAACCTTATCACCCACCCCTCCCTCCCCAGGTGGGACTGGACTTCTCTCCTGCTCATTCTCCCCTCCCAGCCTCACTCACCCTGCTTCCCACACCGTGTACTCAAACACCATCCACTCAAGGTGCAGCTCAGGCCCTCGGCCCCGCTCACCCCGCTGCAGAGCTTGACACCTGCCATGTCCCAGGCACACTGCACCCACGTAGCTGACAGCCAGGGCCACGCAGTCTGGTGAGATCCCCTCCCATGTTGCACTGACATCTTTCCAGCATGTTGACTTTATCTTGCCGGGGTGATCGTAAGCACCCCAAAGATGGGGTCGAGTCCCAGGCTGCCCTTTGCGGAATTGATTTTAGAAAAAGTATTTCTACTTGTCTCTGACACTGCACTCGGGCGCGGCGAAGAGCCGCCAGGAAGGAGCCGTCACCACGTGGGGGCAACTCATCCCCATTAACTTTAATGGGACTTTCCTGGGCTCGCTCGGAGGACGGATCCCAGAGACGTGTGCTTATGAGACGATTGAGGGAAAATCGATCCTGCCGCAGTGGTTACTAGGCCAACTCCATTTGGAGTGACAGAGGTTAACGCATCGGGCATCATCTGATTTACGGCATTAAAAATTAAATAAGAAAATGCCCCTGGTTTCACTCCAGAGGAAGGGAGCATGTAGATAGACCAGCTGGTTCCCTTCCCTCTTGCCCGGGCTCCCTGCATATTAAGGAGCAGAGGAAGGGAGTCACATTCCCACGTGGAGAAATTTCTTTCCTGACTAGGGGGCACTGGTGCTTTATACCCGAAGATCTGGGGGGTGGGGGACGCAGGGGAAAGAAGGTGGCCAGGAGGCGTGGCTCTCACACCTGCCGACAGGGTGTCATCAGCCCACGCAGCCGCAGCCACAGCCGTGAACCGGCCACGGCCCGAACTGATCAAACGGAGGGTCCTGGAACAGCGGCCGCCCGGCCCGGCTGTGCTATGGGGCGTGGTCGCTGCAGTCCCCTCCAGGAGACTCAATGGAGCGAGGGATTAAGTCCCACTGGGGGGCCTGTGAAAGCCTTTGAGGGGACTTAGGGTGCATAGAATATGGGAAGGCAGAAGGCAGAGAAAGCGCATTTCAGGGGCAGGCCCATCAAAAGCAGCACGTGGAGGCAGGCATATGCAGGGACGCTGGAGGCACCAGGCAGCGAGGGCTGGCCCTGCAGAGCAGGATGGGCGACACGGGCGACTCTGGAGGGTGTTTTCCAAAACCGGGTTCTGTGGAACACCAGTCCCATTCGATATGGATAGAGCTCTCTCAAAGGTTGCCATGAATGAACAAGTTCAGGAAATGCCGCGTGCTATGTCCCCATGCTCACAGCGCATCTCAGCATAGCTTAGGCTCTGAGAAGATCCAGCCTGAAGAGGCCTGTCTGATTTGTTCCACCCAGTATTCCCCATGGAACTCTTCCTAGTGACTCAGGCTCCTGGGAGCAGAGTTCCTCACGACACCAGTTTGGGAAACTCTGCTCCCTTCCATCAAGGTCAAGTCTGAAGGAAGGGCTGGTCCATGTCAGTCCGTGTCCTTGCGTTCATATTTGTCTGTTTATTCTAACACTTGAGGGCTTCTGTACCTGGCTTGTAGTGTTAAAGGGAATCTGCCACCGGGTATCTTAAGAGATACTGGGTCCGGGTGTGGTGGCTCACGCCTGTAATCCTAGCACTTTGGGAGGCTGAGGCGGGAGGATTGCTTGAGGCCAGGAGTTCAAGACCAGCCTGAGCAACATAAGAAGACCCTGTCTCTATAAAAAATAGAAAAAATTAGCCAAGTGTGGTGGCATGCACTTGTAGCCCCAGCTATTCAGGAAGCTGAGGCAGGATTGCTTGAGCCCAGGAGTTTGAGGTTGCAGTGACCTATGATGATGCCACTGCACTCCAGCCCAGGCAACAGAGCAAGACCCTGTCTCAAAATAAAAAATAAAACAGTAAAAGAGAGAGACACTGGCATCACAGCAAAGGATCCCTCCTCCTAGCCTGGGCAGGCCTTGTAGATGGTGGCATCCTCTGGAGGCCCCTGCCTTCTGCCTGGGGTCCCACCAGCACCAGCACCAGGACCTGTAGAGTCCAGCCTGTCTCCCTGGTAGCCGCACACACCTGGCCAGACACCAGCTGCTCACATTAGCCAGGATGCATGAACTGGGGCAGAGGGCAGACAGACAGATGGCCTCCGCCCTGCGATCAGTTGTTATGACCTCAGGGTCCATCTGTGCAAAATTCCTACCCCACCTGCTTCACTTCCGCCACCTGCCTCGTCCTGACTGTGCCTAAATCTTGGACACTGGAGCCCGGTCCAGGTGCCTGGAACCTGCTGTCTGTCCATCTCCGTCTCTTCCAGTGAGCCTTTCCTTCTCAACAAACCTGCACTGGCAGCAGGGGCGGCAGCAGTCAGACACTATTCTGTGGGCCCAGGGAGGCTTCTACTCCCACAGCAACGGGGATCTATCAGTGGTCGCTCGGAATGCTCTGCTGAGCAGGTGGGGCTGGGTGGGGAAGCATGGCAGGACTGATTAGCAATGCCTGTCGTGAGCGCCCAGAAGGGACGGCACAGGTGCCACACATGGGCCTACATCACGGAACAGGTGTTACCACTTTGGAAATTGCTCCTCTCCTACATTTACCCCCCGGGTGTGCCCTCAGCTCTTCCCTCTGGACCTTAGAACCTGCACATCATTTCCTTTCCCTCGTATCATGCACTAGAGCATACACTTCTCGAGGGCAGCGGCTTCCATCCACTGTGCTCACTGCTGTGTCCCCAGCACCCAGAGCACTGCCTGCACACGCAGGGGGCTCAACGCACCTCTGTGGACTGATGATTGACTCACAGCCAACCTCCTCCCCCCGCCTCTCATCCATCCCAAGGATTGGCCACATTGCTTGTGTCTGGCCTGACAGAGGACACCAAAGACTTGTCCCAATGGCAGGTCACACTGCATGGGACATTCCGTGCTGTGTTAACATTGCACCACAGAGACACCAATCTGTCGGCATCAAATACTGTACATCGGCTACCCAAGACCTCCTGCTAGCGATTCAAAGACCCCCTGCCTGGGCCGCCCCATCAGCACTGGGGCATGTCTGCTCCAAACACCCGCACAAGGCAGGCACTGAAGCCCAGGCCAGGGCTAAGCTGCAGCTGGGGGCTGCCCGGTGTTCCAAGCGCCTCATGAAAAGGCGCTTTCAGGCTAGGGAAGCCGCAGGAGCAAAGCCCAGACTGGGGCTGACAAAGCGAGCGCCTCACATGCCTCCCAGCATGTGGGTGGAGAGAGATTTCTGTCTTCTATTTATAGAAGATACATACACACACTCCTCTATTTTTTTTCTGAATAAAACAAAAAAGCCAAGTTTGGACACAATGGGGCAAATGGCAAGGTTATCACCAGTCTAGCGGCCTTCCCCTTCATCTGCCCTGCTCTCCGCTGGCGTCCCAGCCCCTCACTTACCCGCCCCTCGGAGCCTGATTAGCCTGAGAAGGAAAGAGGAGCTGGATCAGCCCCCATAATTAAGAAGCTTCCTCCTTTGCCTTGAAGAAGCCTCTGCCCTCCAGCAAACCCGCCAGGGGCTGGGTTTATGTTGAATGCTTTCTAATCTTCCTGTACGTTAAAAAAAAAAAAAAAAAAAGTTTTAAAAATAAATCCACCGCTCTTAATCTCCAAAAGAGTGATTCGCTGGCTGCAGGAGTGCAGCGAACATTCCCAGCGCCAACGTGGAGGCCCTGCCAGGTGCCTGCCCCTGGGATAAATCAGAGGGGATTGGAGTCACCTCCTGAGACATGTTAAACGTCCTGGCTCCACCACCCTGATAAATTCTGCTTTCTCCTTGCACGGGAAGCCTTGGGCTGCAAATCCTGAAAATGGTACCGCAAAGCCTGCAGCGATCATTAATCAGGGTCAAAAGACTGCCCTGTCCTGTTGTGCCCCGCAAGCCCTGCAGAGAGCAAGTGGCCCTGACATCAGTCAGGCCCAGAGGGAAATCACAGCCTACCCCGGGCTAGAAACTGCCAAACTAGTAAAGCAATAATGCACAAGCCTCTCCCAACCCCCCACACTCCCCCTCCCTCAACCCCATCAGGCACAGCCTCTGGGTTCTGGGCCCTCAACACCCCCCCCATCCCCAAACAGGCCTCCAGCCCCTCTGAAGATGAATGGAGAAAACTTATCTGTGTTCTGAGGCCATTCCATTTCTCACAAAGCAATATCTCCATCTTTCCATTTCTTTGCCAATCAGGGCACACTCAGCTGGCCTGGCCACCCTCCCTCCCACCCGACCCTGCCCATGCCAGGCCTGCCCGGCTTCCCTCTCCCACCCCCTCCCAGGGCTTTGGGGTTCTCAGAACTGTGGGAGTCCCTCAGGTCCTGGCACTGAATCATGGCTACATCCACAATGCTCCAAAGACAAGTCAGCCACCCAGGGTCATACAGCTCTGTGAGGATTTGTCCCCATTCCTGTCCACTTGGAGAAAACATTTCTCAAACTACAAGATGCAACCACAAGTGCCCAGATGGGAAGAGGGTGCCGAGGGGCAGAGTCCTGGAGAATCCCCCATCTTTTGTAGGTCCAAGCCTCTCACTAGAGCTGAGCTGTGCAGATGACAGGCTGGACAGCAAGCCACATGGTGTCCAACCTGGCGCCAAGACAAACTAGGAGCATCGAGTGTCCAGTGCCTCATCCCTCAGGGGGAACTGTCCCCCGAAAAGTTGGCTGCAGGGCTCGAGTGAAGGGAATGGTGGAGTCAGCCCACCTGGGTTTGACAGCTGCCCCTGCCTTACTGGCTACATCACCTGGAGAAAATAATTCACCTGCTCTGGGCTGCATGTTGCACATCTGTCACACTAGGTAAGACCAGCCTCACAGGGCTGTGAGACATTAAACGAGAAAGCAGGTAGAGCACTTGGTCCAGGGTCTGGCACGTAGAAGGTGCTAAGTAAAATATTAGTTTCACCCCGGCCCACATCCCCCACCTCAAAGACCCTCCAACTCTGTAATTCTGACTTCTAGAATTTCTAAGGAGCTAGAATGAAAAAAAAAAAAAAAGATATTGGAGGAAAAATCCTCTGCCAGAGAATCTGGGCTTGGTGACTCCTGGATCAGTCTTAACTGTACGATTATCAAGATGGGTCTCATCGTTCGTCCATCCAGCCAGCCAACATGTATTGAACACTTGCCAGTCCTTGTGACATAGAGATGACTCAGGCACGGCCCTGCCCCGAGTCCCCCAAACATCTGCTGCCGGGTTGTGTGGGAACAGCTACGAGAGGGCAGTGGACCCGTGATGTGGCTTAATTCAAAGTGACACCTCTCCCCAGCAGGAAGCCCCAGGCAAGCATGATGGGAGGTCAGAGCACTTTGCAGGGAGGGATGCTTGACATCCCAGCAGGTCCCACACACACTGAGTCGGGTCCATCTCCATTCCAGTTGCCTCTGCATCTACTCTTGATGCGGCTGCCTCCTCTGAAGGACAGCACACCTTTCACAAGCCCCTCCAGCCTCCCAACTCCATCCTGTCAGGGCTCAGACAGCCATGCTTGCCCTCTCCCTTGGGTCTTCCCTCCTGAGTTCCAGCTCAGTACCATTTCCCCGCTGCCCCCTAAGTCACTACCTTACTGTGTGATCTGGGAAAGGTTGCTTAACCTCTCTGAGCTTCACTCTGCTTATGCCCGAGCTGGAGTCAGACTACATCATCTCTTGGACCCTTCCAGCCCTACAAGTTAAACTATGAAGTTTCTCTCTCTCCCTGCCCTGCCCTGCCCTGCCTCGTGTTCTCCCTCTCTTCATCCCTCTACCTCAGGTTCCCTCCACCTCCCAGCCTCAAGGAGACAAAGCAGAGGGGGTAGAAGATTGGATTCTAGTCTCAGGTCCTGGAAAACTCATTTCACTGCTCTGAGCTCCTTTTCCTCTTACAAAATGGGAAGAATGAGAGAACAGCTTCCTGTGAGGACTAAACAGATGAAGCAGGAGGTGCCCTGCAGAACTGCAGCCCCGGAGTGGAAAGGCAGGTATCAGTGTTGTTGTGACAGTAGGGACCCTTAGTTGCTGCCCACCTCCCTGTCCAATCCCCAGCACCCCCTGAAGTCTGGCCTCTTGTCTTGTGCCGCATCCCAGCCAAGGGCCCACACGAGGGCAGGCCACACCTCGGGGGCCACGTCTCCCCAGGCAGGAAACTCGGCAGTCAGGATGAGCAAGAGGGCCTGGCTGCCAGCCCACAGACATGGGCATCAGACAGGGGTAGCCTCTCCAGATTTCCTTGGAGAACCTTCTGGATCTAGGCCAGGAGATTCTGAAGCCAGAAACCAACCATCTCAAAGTTTGAAGTATCCTTACATCCCTGTGTTCTAATAAGCAGCTTGACAATACAGATCAACATGCTTTCACATACATCTTTCATCTAGCATTCCATTGCTGCAATTTCATTTTTAAAAACTGACCAAGGCCAAAGATAGGTTGAAGAATGTTTGTTGCATCATCTCTTGGTAAAGAGATATTAGGATTTGTTGCAGCACTGAACCTAAAGGCCCTTGCTACATGTCTACATAACAAAATATTATGCAATCATTAAAAACATTGACACGGAAAAATACGGAAGCCCATACACTAGAGCATTAAATACTGGTCATCTTTCAGGGAGTGGGGGAGGGAGCAATAACATAAGACTTGAGCTTTCTGAGTCCAACAGTCGAACGTTTTTGTTATATTACTGTTTCTTACAATGAGCACTATCTACAGTCAGAAAAGCAAAGATATTTTAAGAGAATACATATAAGTTCACTGACATGGAAAGATGATCTGATATATTATTATTCGAAAAACACAGGTTACAAAACAGCATGAACAGTATGATCACATTTATATAAAGTGTCATGCACACGTGAGTGTGTGTTGAGAGAGAATGAACAAGATCAGAAAGATGTTTAGAAGGATGTTAAACAGGTTAACAGACATCTCTGGGTAATCATATTTTAGGTGACTTACTTTCTTCTCTATACTTTTCGGTATGTTTACATTTTCCATGGTGAACGGGTCTCAATTTTAAAATCTGAAAAACCACAGAAAGGCTGTCTCCATTTTGAAAACAAAAGAGCCAGAGCTCTTTGGGCTGCTGCTCCTAGCTTACCTGCCTCCGGGCCCACATTCTCTGGGACTGCTCCTTGGGGTGCATTTTCCCAAAAAGCAGGGATTCACGGAGGACCTGAGCCCTGAGCCTGCCACGCCCAGGGACACAGGCCACTTGGGGAGCCTTCCAGGCAGCCCTTGAAGCCATCCAGCTGGGGAGAAACTGCCATCACCATCCATGGCACGGATCCATGCTGTGATGAAACCATGCCATTTCAAAGACCCAGAATGATCTTATGACACAGAAAAATGGATGGATAATGTACGATTTTGTCAGCTCTATTCAGGGTAATAAATGAATCAGGTATTTAGATTTTAAAAGAAATTTATTGTGGCCTTTTGTCCATGACACTGATGACTTCTGGCTCACAGCCCAGTAGGGTCACGGCCGGCACTCTGCCTCCCCCCGGGGCTCGCTCAGCCCTCTGCTCTCACACTGGCTCTACTCCTGCCAGGGACAACAAGCACCGGGAATCTCAAGGGGTTCCTGGATCCTAATGCCAGCTCCTCCGCCTCTTACCAACTGGGGAGTAGCCTTGAGCAGGTCACTTAACGCTGGGAGTCCCAGCTTCCTCATCTGCAAAGTGGGATTAGTAGCAAACCCAACTCCCAGGGCTGTGAGAAGCCAAAGAGATGGGGACTGTGAGAGGGGCCTGCACACAGGAGAGCACCAGGTAAAACCCACTTTGGCTGGGTTCGGCATTGCCCTCTTGAAGGGGCACGGAGGGGGCATGGTACGGATACTCCTTGGGGTGCACAGGGAGAATGAGTTCGTTATGGTCTGATAAGGACGCCGTCCTGGGGGGGCAGGGGGGCAAGTCTGCCAGAAGGGAGAGAAAGGGACTGAGATGAATTTCAATCAGTTTGCAGTTTAGCCCAGCCTGGGCCCTGCTGACCCACAGTCTAAGCTAAAGAGGATTCTAAGTCTGGACCGGAGGCCAATTTGGCTGCCTTTTTGGCCTGGGCTGTATCTGACAACCACCTCCACAGCTGCATGCATTTGTGAGAAAACAATTAATTCCTCCAAACCCTGGTTTCCTGGAGGAGCAAGAAGCTCACTCACCTTCCAGAACTTCCGCACACCCATACCCCCCCCCCACAGGAAGGACCCACTAAAACAGGCACCGTGGCAGATCAAACATCTCCCTCATGTCCCCAGGTTTAATTTGCAAAATGGCACACGAGTCTTAGATTCATTGTGTTCCTGGCCTGATTACTTGTTGTTTATTTCAGTATTTTCCAGGAAATTGTTCATTAAGGATAAAAGCACCTGCTTACTGTAAGAGAGCATTACACAAAGCCTCTGTCACGGGGCCTGGGAAGAACATTAATTAATGAAGTGAAACTGAACAAACATGCTATAAATTAAAGGTCTAAAAAGAAATGTCTGGCATTTAGTGGATTATGAGAGAAGGATGAAATGAAACATCATATTTTTAGACCACAGTAGGGTGAAAAAAAAAAAAAAGGAGAGAGGGAAAAAATTACAAAAGGTGGCAGAGGTAACGATCTATTTCTGGAGCAACTAAAGCCTGTGCTTCCATTAAGAGAATTATAAATCAATTCTGTTTTGTCTGGGGGCATATACGCGCAGTGTGTGCTAAATTAAAAAGCTTAACATGTCAGCGTAGTTCCTTCTGAGGGTTCCATGGAACAATGCCGAGGGAAGCATTTAGGCCCGAGAGAGGCACGGCAGGGAACGAGGAGGAAGTCAGGGGTGTTTGAGCCATGTCACTGAGTCAGGCCTGGCAGGGCACAGGCTGTCCTGAGCACCGATGTCAACAGACAACGTAGCCAAGCCTCAATTAACTGGAACCTTCCCTTAACTGGAAGGTGGCCAGAGCAGTGAGCCCCATGCACTGGTGCCAGTCAGCTAGATTGTCACCAGTGTGTGCATTTCCACCCCAAAGCCAGTGAGATTTTTCCCCCCTCTCCTGAAAACCAGCTTCCAAGGTTAGCTTTTGTGCTGATCATTTATTCAGTTTAATTTCGATCACTTCATACCCACTCGTGAACAAGGACAATGCCTTTAGAAACAATGATCCTGAAATCATGCAAAATCCCAATAAATCCAGAAAGATTTGATCCCATTCATCATAATCCACTTACCCTGGCAGGAAAGGAAAAGCGCAGCATTGCAAAAGGGTTGTGGTAACAGTGCTGGAACCATAAAAAGGTCTTTTCTGCTTAACTCCCAACTCAATAGGAAATTCGGAAATTTGGACTGCCCATTCCTTGGGGCGAAATGCAGGCAGGGGCAGGTTCCGTGTGTGGCTTTCTGTTCTTTCCCCAGGCAGGCCTGGCCCGTGAGTTGCTAACCTTCCATGCACCGAATCACCAGTACGTAGAAGGCAAGAAGGCTGTGCCAAGTCTAAACCTTGCTTCCCCAATGTTCTAATTCTGTGGCGTGCCCACAAATACCTAAATTTGCCATAACACATACAGGGACTCAATAGTGTAGGAAAAACAGGAGGCAGGCTGGAAACTTGCTAAACCACGGTAGGCCTCTGACACACGTCCTTTTGGCTGTGCCAAGCGGGGGAGAAGAGAAAGGACAGGGAAGGGTGGTGGGGCGTGGGGCGGGTAGGAGTCGGTCTGGCAGGACCGTGAGAGTGGGCATCTGCAGGCCTGGGCATGCACAGCGGCTAGGGAGGGAGCGGGGCTGGAAGTCTGAGCTCAGGTGGGCACTGGGTACTAAGGCCGTATTCGGAGAGCCTTACTAAGAATGCTCTGTGGATACCCCTCGTTGGATTAGAACCGGGATGTAGACTGAGTTTGATTCACTCGTGAGCCACTGTGGCTCTCACGGAGCACCAGGGCAAAGAAGGAACGGCTAGTTCCCGAGAGCCTGCCTGTGCCGGGCGCTGGGCGTCAGACGTGGCAGTCTCAGTCCTCACAGTGACTCCGTGAGGGAGGTATGATGATCTCCACTTGCAGGTGACGAAATGGGGGCTCACGGCTTGGAAGTGGATGATCTAGACCTGCACTCAGGACTACCTGCCTGTCCACCGCTGTGCTGTGCCTCAGAGGACGTCTCTGCCTTCGGACTCAGGAGCCTGTGTGAGTGTGAGTGTGCGTGTGTGTGTGAGTGTGTGTGAGTGTGCGTGTTGGGGTGGGAATGGGGTCACCCTTTGGATCGGCGCGTCCTCCACGCTCACGAGATCTGAGCAGAGGAGGGAGGACGTCACGCTGCTGTGAGGAAAGGACCAGCTTGGAACGCAGAAGGCAAGCTGGGGCCGGCTGTGCGACCTTGGGCAAGAGACTGCCTCCTTGGTGGCCCCTCTGTCCTCTGTCGGCTGAGAGGCAGCCGCTGGCAGCCAGGGTGCCCCATGTGAACCGCAGCCCCCGGAAGAGGACTGAGTGACTGTCTTCTCGACCCTCCCAAGGATGGTGTGTAACTGGAACGATTCTGGGAGTACCAGAGAAAAGTCAACCCGCCACGTACAGCAGATGCCTTAGGGCATGGGGGCCGGAACCTCCCCTGAACCCGGCTGAGAGAGTACCAGGGGGTCTCTAAGGCCCCTTGGCTCTGGCGTGGGGAGATGGCTGGGGAGGCCGTGTGCCCCCACTGTAGGAACTGGGCTGCAGATGAGCGCCCCATCTCATGTCACGATGTCCTCTGTGTGTATGTCCCTTGTGTCATCCCCTGGCCTAACTACCTTCTTTAAATGAGCCAACCTTGCCTCTGCTGTGCTTTGAGGAATCCAGGGAGAGGCTGGGGAGAGGCCTCTGGGGGAGAAGCCACACTCCTCACTCCCCACCCTTCAGGCAAGTGGGGGCAGCAATACTGGCAAGAGCCCTGCACGGGAAAGGCGGGGCTGCGGTCAGCAAGTAAGCTGTGACCCCCCTGCGCCTCCTCTGCCCTTGGAGGAGGGGGGTTATATTCTTACCCCCCCAGCTCCCCAGCAAGGCAGAGCAGTGGTTTGTGCCCAGGAGTAAGCAGGGCCACCTCCTGCTCCAGACCCCATCCAGAAAACACTCTAATGCCCTAAAAAGTGAGAGCACTCCTAGCCCCTCTTAATTTTAAGCTTTGGGCTTGGAGCCCCCGAGATGTTGGGCTGCATCCCCGGGCAATGACGAAGGGGCCGGTGGAACTCTGCAGCCACCTCTGCGTGGCTCTCAAAAAACATCTGCCTCAGCAGTAGCCGTGGCAACATCTCTGCATCAAAAAGGACATATCTAGACAGAACAGGCACCTGCCAGACTCTGGATCATTCCACAAAGTGGAGATGAGGATAAAATCACCCTGAGGGAGGAAGGCAGAGGAGACATTTGTTTCAAGCCAATTTCACCCACTGTGGTGCAATCGCTAAAGCCAAATGGTAGAGCCATATGTATATATGTCGCAGCGTAGAAATGTGGGAAGAGTGAGCGAGCCAGCGTGACCGCCAGCCTGGCACAGCTGCTACAGGGAGGCCCTGCGAGGAGACAGAATCTGCTGACGAGGCTGTCCTTGGCCTCCAAGGGTGGCCTGAGCTGAGCGCCCAGCCACGGGCTGGGAGAAACAGGCCAGGGACAGGGACACCTGGAACAGGGTCTCATGCCCCAGGTCTGCCAGTAATCAGCTGTGTGACCCTAAATGAGTCACTGCCCCTCTCTGGGCTGTCTCCTGATAAGCAGGAGCTAGAATCACTTCTCAGGTGGACAGTGTCACCTGAGCAGAGGACATGGGCTTGAAGGCCTGGGTGTGAGTGCTCCAGCAGCACCCACCTGCCGTGGGGCCATTGGAAAAATCTTAACGGCTTCTCTGGGCCTTGTTGTCCCCATTTATAAAAGGAGGTTAAGTGACAGTCGTGCAATTGGAGAGCCAAATTTGGACCCTAGCTAAGGTCCCTTGCAGCTCTAGAAAGTTCTACAGCGATTCATTGCAGCAAGAGCAGAAGTGAGAGGGGAGGGGTTTCCTGCCTAGTGCTCTCAGCACCTGCCTCAGCACCAGATGTCAATAAACATTTGATAACTAACCTGCGATTGGATCAGTGAATTAATGCACAGGCTCTCGTTTTTGCATGAGAGAACCAAAGGTAGAAGAGACTGACCCAAGTCACACAGATGATCACAGTCAGAGCTGACCCCAAATCCAGTGCCCACCCCACCCCACCATGCTACCCAGAAAGGGAGGGGAGGCCCCAGCAGCACCTTCCTGGGGGTGAGCAAGGCCGAGGCAGCTGGGGAGGGGGCATGGCGAGACCCCAGGGCATGCTGGATTTGGGCACGCCTGCGCCATCCAAAGGTCTGCCCAGCAGCTAGCCAGGGTCTCCTTCGTGTAGGTGTAGATTTTCCTCCTCCAAAGATGTGCACAGTGAGGACTGGGGCCAGGGGCTGTGGCTGGGGCAGGAGATGGGGGGGTGGGAGGACTCCTTCTACACAGGACGTCTATCTCCCCCTCCCAGCACCCACACTACGCCAGCCCACCCTGGCTGTGCGTTACAATCACCTGAGGAACATGTTGGAACTACTGATGCTTGTGACCTCATTCCCAGCCAACCAGAACCAAACGTCTGAAGATGGAGCTTGGGCATCCATAGTTTTTGAAGCACCCCAGGTGATTCTAGTGAGCGGCCAGGGCTGAGAACCACCCCCAGGAGCCCCCTGAGGGCAGGAGCATGGAGATGAAACCCCACCAAAGGGATGCCCTTGTCCTTTGTCCCTTCTCACATCAGAGCACAGGTACCCAGCATGGGTACCCCCATCCTGCCAATGTCCTGGCTCTGCCTGGAATCACAGGGCTCCCCTGACCCATCCAAGTGTCACTGGGTGGCAGAAACAGGGGTCTGCTAAGCTACTAGAGAAGTTGCCTGCCACCTCCAAGAAGCCAGCCAGGCCCAGGTGAAAGGAGAAGACAAAGTCACTCTGACAGAAATGTCCACTGACCCTCCCCATAGCAACCATATGGCAACAGACACCGGGCAGAGAGGCTTGTAGCTCCCCACCCGCCCCAGGGCTGGTACAAGTGCCCTAGGTGCTGATCAACACCACCTGAGCCCAACCATAGGTGACCACTGAGCAAACCCTGACGGGGGTGCCCTAGCATCTGCGGCTGTCCCATTTGTGGGGACAATCTGCTCATTCTCCTCTCCACCCATTCATCTACTCGACATTACCTGCAGACCCCCCACCTGCCGTGATATGCCAGGCACTGAGGGTGCAGCAGTGAACAAAGCAGACACCGTTCCTCCCCAAAGAGCTTATCCACGCGGTGGGCACTGTAAGCCCCTCTGTGCAGGTGAGGGGACTGGGGCTCAAAGAAGGGTGATGACAGGCAGGGGCTGGACCAGAATTCAAACCCAGGGCCTCTGGCACAGAGATGCCTGCTGTACCACCGCCAGATGCCTCCTCCCCGGCCCACAGTGAAAAGCATCCTGCACGGATGGGAAAGCAGAGCTCACCTAGCCGAGGCCGAAGCCAAGAGCAGGCCCAGGTCCAAGAGCCCAGAGGTCCCACGTCTGACTGTGTCTGTCCTCCCTCCTGCTCCCTCGTCTGCTGATAACTCTGCGAGCTGCAGTGAAATTCACCCTAATAAGCGCTCATTAGAAATATGCTAATAGGGAGGAAGCTGATATCATATGCCCCGAAACCCAAAGGGAAAAAGAGGCAAAAAAAAATTCAATATTGAGTTTCGTCTCATTGCAAAGCCACTTTCAAAGTGGCCATAAATCTTCCGTGTGACGTGACCTAAGGAGCTGCCAGTGGCTTGGACATTAATAGTTAGCAGTTGCCAGGTGACTTTGGAGTCCCTACGACCAGGAGAGGGGGAAGGTGCAAACTTGGCCCGATGCATGGGTGCCCGGTGCCGTCCCCATCCGCTCACCCTGCCCCCTGGGGGAGGCGGCCTGGGGCAGAGCTTGTGGCTGCGTGGCTCTGGGACAAGTGCCCTAACATGGCCAAGCCTCAGCTTCTGTGTGTGGGGTGGGGAAAGCACGGGGCCGCGTGTGGGAGGCAGCTGGCTCCCAGCGGAGGGTTAAGAAAATGCGCCCTGGAGTCGGTGCTGGCCTGGATCGAGAACCAGCTCTGCTAATTAGCAGCTGAGCAACTGCGGACAAATGACTTAATCTTGTGGAGGCTCTGTTTCCTCACCTGCAAATGGAGACAGCAATTGTATCCATTGTGAAAATTAAATGAGATAATTACTCGTGGTCTCTGGAACATTGTAAAAACTCACCAAATACAGCTGCTATCACGACCGAGCGCACAGTAAACAGCGGCTACTATTTATGCTGCTGTCTCCGCCAGTCCCCTCACTCCTCTCTTCCCAGCCACTATCAAAACCCCTGGGTGTTGTCTCATACCCTTTCTTGTTTTTAATTTGCTGGGCAATTTTGGGAAATCGACTTAACTTCTCTGATCTTTAACTGTTTCTTCTACAAAATGAGGATGATAATTCCCCCTCTGATCTACCTCTAGGGTAGCTGTACAGTTCAAAAAGGCAACACAAGCGAAAGCGCTTTGAAATGTACACTAAACGATACATGTCTGGGGAATTATCCCCGTTCACTTCCATCAGGAAGGCTGTTCTAGATGCCAGGGTTTGCCTCCCCTCCCCTGGCAGCAAGGGACAGTCTCTCTCCAGACCTCACAGGAAGAATCTCCATTCTTCCAGACAACAGTATCACCAAACTGCAACTTTTAATTCCTACAGATGTCTTCTTGCTCTGCCCCCAGGAGAGATGGAGTCAAGCCAAAGGCTACCATTTGGATGGGAGGGACTCAGCCTCTAGAACAGTTGGTTTTCAATTTCCAGTGAGACAGGGACTGGGGTGCATCCTGCCGCGCACGCCGTCACGTGGCCCTGCCACATGTGACTCACCAGTCGCGCCAGTACCTCCCACAGAGGTCTCTACCCCGATCGATGAGGGGAATCCATGGTCACACGCTGCTGTCAAGTTCCTAAGTGCTCTCTCCGTTTCTGCACTTATCTCACCGTAGTCCCGACAGTCGTGGGCTGGCATCGGCCCATGGCACACACCCCGAGTGGCCAGAGGCAGTGGGAGCAGAGGGACCAGCGGGGTCCTCGCCCCGGTCCCGCACTGTTTGCAAAGGTGAGCAGCTGCTCATGGGAGCGGCTTATCTCCTTGCCCTCGTGCCCCTCCTTGCCCAGCTCCCTGCCCGTTCGTCTAACTGCTTCCCACGGGTTCCCTAAGCCCCCAGTCGCGCACTCAGTCCACTCCTGAAGCCATTATTTCTGAGGCAGGTGTACTGTGGACACCCTTCCCGACATGGGATTGGGGGCATATGGCAGCCTGATCGTAGCTGCTAGGTCCCTGGATTGTCCTCTGAGTCTCTTAAGCTGCCACCAAGACCCAAAGGTGAACCTCAGGCATCTTATATGCTCTAAAGCCTCCGTCTAACTTGGTCCTCTCCAAACCCCTGCCACCCCCGGAGGCTCAGCCTGGCTTCACCCTGGTCCCTGGTCCTAAATTCTGACCATTACCCCTCTCGACTGGCACCTTACATGGTGGCCCATCCCAGGACCCTCACCGGCCTCCTCCCAGGGACTAAAGCTTCGGCCTTCATCCAATCATTCACTCAAGACAGAGGCAACTGCTAAGTACCAGACATCGGGCAAAGCCCTGGACACATAACGCGTCAAATCACCTTCTAACAGGACTGAGAATAACATGTGACCGGGAAATCACAGCACCTGTGAGAAGACCTAGACTCCAACGCCGTTGCCAAGGGAGCTGGGAGGAGACAGTGGCCAGAGAAAGGGGCTCATCTGCAGAGACCTGAAGCAGCCAGACGGCTTAACCAGGTGGGGCTCGAGCGCTCAGGGCAGAGTGGGTGCACAGGCCGGGAGGAGAGAAAGAACAGGAGCCGTGAGGAGGGAAAGTGGCCTGTTCCGGCGGCAGCAGGGGGTGAGCTGGAGAGGATGTCAGCCCCCGAACCCAACACACCCGTGGGCCAGGCCACTCCTGAGCTAGACGGGCAGCCACTGAAAGGTGTTAAGTAAGGGACTGATCTGGCCAGAGTTGTGTTTTCAAAAGATCCTTTTCTGATTAAAAAAAAATTACGTGGGGAAAAAAAGCGAATGCTCATTAACAGGGGAATAATTTTTTTAGTGAAGGACGTCCACGCAGTGGAATATTTGGCAGCCATTAAAAAGAACGGACGAGAGCGACACTGGCTGACTTGGAGGGATGCCAGGAGGTACCGTGGAGGGAAAAACGGCAAACAATTGCCTGTAAGAGAGAGAGAGTGTGTGTACGTGTGTGTGTGTGTACGTGTGTGTGTGTGTGTGTGTGTGTGTGTGTGTGTGTGGCTCTAGTTATGTGATACAGAAGGACACATGGCAGGATGTCCGCAGGGATCCCCTGAGTGGCAGGCAGTCTTTCCTTCCACGTCTGTTCTGTCTCAGCTGTTGGCAAGGCAGGACTGAGGGTGGAGAAGGAGTGGGCAGGTCTAGTGCGGGGTCTCTCGTCACCCTCCCTCCCTGCTGGAGTCCTGGGGCCCCGACACCCCTGTTAGAGCAGTGGCTGCTCAAGGCAGGAACCTTCTCTCCCACCGGCTCACTGCCCCAGGGCACTCAAACAACGGCTGGTTCCTGGACTCGGCTCCGCCACGGCCTAGTGGGAAGACCTTGGTGAAGCCGCCTCACCGTGAGTTCAGGGCCTCAGCCTCCAGAGCTGTGCGGAGAAGCTGAAGGAGCCGACGAGAGAAGGTGGGGCAGATGCCCAGGACAGGGCAGAGTCAAGGGTCCTTGCCTGGCAGGGGACACCACTCCAGCCTCCTCCTCCCCCCCTTGCCCTCGGCTCCCGCTCACCAATACTTCCCTGCCCATCCTCAGGCACAGACACCCTGGAGCTCCACGGACGGGGAACCTGTGATTAGCAACATCATAAACTCCCCAGAAATGTCCCAAAAGCCACTTAGGAAAAACCCTCCCTGGCATAGCGGGTCATAACGCCAGACAGTCTAGATGGGCTTTATTCCTGATTCTGCCTTGCCGTGTGTGACCTTGACAATCACTTGCTCTCTCCGATCCTCAGCTTCCCCATCTGCAAAGTGGGGATATTAACAGAACCTACTTCAAGGAGTTGTTGTGAAGACTGAATGAATCAAGGCATGAAATCAGCCCAGCATGGGGAAGAGTGTTTTTACCGACTATCGGTGGTGGTGGCCGTGGATCCCTTGAGGCTAAGCCCATCCTTCCTCTCCCGTACCCCCCACCCCCCACCGCCACCTGCCTGAGCCGGACAGACCCCGCTCTTCCTCCCTTCCCACCAGCATCACTCAGGATGCCGCCCGCCGGGGTTCAGACAAAACTTACTGAGTGGGAAGCTGACTGTCACGCAATTACAAAGGTTAATTGCGGGATTCAACAACAAGAGGGAGGGAGCAGGGCCCACTCATAAATATAAATACAGCCTATTAAGAAACAAGCATCATTCAGTAATTACGCCACTGATAGAAACACACCATCCCACTTGGCAGTTTTAGAGCCTGGTTGGGAGGGTCACCTAAGACACTCCCGGTGGTGACCTCGACAGGGCATCACCCGGCAATGGGCTCTTCCAAAGCAGCACGTGGCCATGGGCCTAGAAGAACACCCACCCCACTGCTCCCTGGAAGCAGTGCCTGCTGGAGCCCCCAAGAAGTCAATTAACAGCAACTGGCTAATTAAAGCGCGATGTTACACTTCACTCCTCGACTCAGTCGGAGCTGTGGCGGGAGCCTGGGAGAAGCAGCCCCCACGTCCCAGCCGGTTCCCCCTTTCATGTGGCTCTGGGGAGACAACGCTTCTCTGATCCCTTTGAAAGCTGTGGTCCCATCAGCCCTGGAGCAGGGGGCTGGGCCACCTCAGGGGAAGACAGCAGTTCAAAGCCAGCCTGGAGGGCATGGTGGGGTCCAGTCGGCATCAGGAATAATTAGGGCATTCCAGACCATAACAATCAATAACATAATTAACAAATATTGTGTTATTCCTCAGAATCTTGCTACGAATTATGCTGTCTTTGATCATACAATGTTCCCTGACTGTTAATGACATGTATTATTAATTACCGGAGAAAGGAACTACTCAGAAAGAAGACTTCCTTGTAGAATAATTAATATTCTTTGAGGAGTCCCAGAGCCTGTGAGGGGGCCCCCCTGCCAGGTGTGATGACATTGACTGCAGTAAGCCCACCCTCCCTGTCTTGGGGGGCAGGCAGGCCTGTCCCTTAAGAAGAGGGTGACTTACACATAGTAGGCATGCTAGGAAGACTTGCTAGCTAAAGGCAAGAAGGATAAATGAATGAAGTTCACCTGGGAATCTGTTAGAATCCTAGGGTACGAGGGCAAGAACAGTCTTTGAATCATAATCTAGTCCAGCCACTCCTTTTTTCAAACGGGGAAACTGAGGCCTAAAGAGAAGAAGGAACTTTCCAAAGCCACACTCCTTGTCAGTGACTAAGTCAGGATGAAAACTCATTCTCAGACCATCGACCCATCCCCTTTCCACCGCCATCACCCTGCTGAGCTCTTGGGCAGAAGCTGGGAAAGATTCAAGGGACAAGCAACGAACATCTCAGGGGTTGAAGAGGTACCATGTCTGCCTTGACATGTATTGGGGATATTTGGGGAATGTCCAGCCTCACACTGCTGACCTACTTGGAATTCCCTGAGCAGGAAAGGAATGTCCTAATCAGCTGAGACACCCCCCTAAACCATGGGCTGCATGCCAGGAACCACAGAGCCCTGACCAAAGTCCCCAGAGGAAGGACTCCTGCCCCTCAGGCTCCTCCCCAGACCAAAGGGAGGACAGAGAGGAACCAGCACCAGCCTCCTCCTCTGTGTGTGTGGCACCCACAACCCATCACTGCCTTCTTCCTGCACCGTCGGGGGCGAGTCCCCCGGGGGAATCTGGGCTGTGCTCCACCAGAGGGAAGGTAGGGACATGGGGAAGAGAGCCCTGGACCAGGCGTCAGGACGCTGGCTCCAAGTCCTGCTCTGCCACTAAGCATGGACAGATCCCTCCCCACCTCTGGGTCTGGGTTTCTTAATCTGTCCAGGGAGCTCACCACCCCAGATAATCACCACGTCTCCTTCCAGGCTGCCATCCCTGGCTTCTGAAAGGATGTGAGAAAACCCAGCCTCCTGGTCTTCTGAGGAGTCCTCAGTTTCCCTTCCTGCTTCCCCAGGTTCCTTACTTCCTACAGCAAATGCCTCTCCCAGAGAGAACAGGTCATTAGGTCTGGTTGATTCCTGTTTCCAGCAGACATGAGCTCCTAGTAGCTGCAGGGGAGTCATCCAGGGAGCCCCAGACCCCCTACCCCTTCTCCCTGGGGGCCAGGAGCACAGGTCCCTGCTCCATGCATGGCAGCGCAAAGACAGGGTCTGGGAGGGCAGTACATGAGTGGAGCAAGGGCTGGCTGCCTCTCCACCCCACTGCAGCCCAGATGCTCCCAGTCAGTGCCTGGCTCCCAGCCCAAGAGCAATCACAGGCATTGACTGGCACAATGGCCTGCCTGGGGGCGGGGGAGGGGTATACATGCAGATGCTGCTGCCCCGCACCCCTCCCACTCCCACCTGCCCAGCTCTGGGTTCTAAGACCCCAGCTGTGTAGCCCCCACCCTGGCGCCCCCACTCCCCACCCCCACCTCCTGGATTTTTGTTCCAGAAGTCCCAGCTCTGCAGCATCACCTTGCTGAGCTTGGGCACTGTCGGGTCCCCCAGGAAACATGGGGGGACCTGTCACCAGGGACGGGCATGTAGTGACTGGTGAGCACGTTCCTATGCTCAACCTCCCCATTTGTTCAATACAACCCCACTTTGGATTCAAGTCTCACCTTTCCCTTCAATGCACCCTTAGTGCCCTCAGGGCATAGGAAGGGCAAGAAAGAGGGTCCCTGTTTTTCAGAGACAAAGAGTGTGACCCCTGACATCTGAGGGGCCTTGCCTAGAGTCCCCAAACCCTCACTCCTCAGCCCAGGAGGGAAATGACCGTGCTTCTCTCTGGACCGTTCCTGCGTTTGAACTCTTCACAGAGAGAAGCGCTGGTCTCCCTAAAATCTCCCCTCCCCAGACAGGAGAATGCGGGCTGAGGGACACCTTCCTGTCATTAGGGCACCCCACCACTGTCCTCCCCACCACTGTCCTCCCACAAGCCAGACTGCTGCCTCCTCAGTCCTCCAGGGGACAACCTCTAATGGACACGCAGGCTGTCCTTGACACTCGGTCCTTGTTGCTTCCCACCCAGGCCCTACACTCCTCACAAAGGGCCTGGTTTGTGCGGCTCCCACATTGCACACAGATCAGAGCCAGTGATCAATAAAAGCTCTTCAGCGGATGGGCTGATGGAAAGAATGAGGCAGGCTCTCCCGGGCTTACCCAATGCCCGTGACAGAAAGCAGCTCTGACTCATGGTGTGATCCAGAGAAGCACTTCCTGCTCCCTTTGGCCATTGTTTCTGGCACCCAGGTGCTCCCAGGCACAGAGGGGCCACCTCTCCCCAGGAGGCACCTGGAGTCTATTTCCCTGCTCTGCTCCCTGGGAACTCTGCTTCTCTCAGAACCACAGTTACCTCACCTGGCAGGGCGGCAGGCAGCGTCACATGGGCTCATGCATTTTAAGTACCTGGCCCACAGTGGGTGCTCCCCAGGTGCTAGCTGCCCTCATCCTCCCACCGGCTGGCTCTGGGTTCCGATCCCAGCCCAGGTGACAGGTATCAACAGCTAGGGGCAGGGACAGCTCTTCCAGGATGGCCACCCACAGCTCCCCAGTGGCCTGCTTCTCCAAAGACAGCTGCCAGTGGGCAGCTTTGCGTGACATAGGGAGCCGGGCGGCACCAGCAGGCGTGGCTGGAGTAAATGATAGTGTGACCCTTGCTGCCCGAGACAACAACATCATAACTGTCAGAGCAATTTTCCACATCAGTAGTTTAACACCTGAACTGTCGCTGCTCTCCTTCCTCTCCCCCGCCCGCCATGCTCGCTCGCTCGCTCGCTCTCCCTCTTGCTGCCCTGGAGTCGGCCTGGCTCTGAGCCATCTCCTCTGGGATCAGTGGCAAACAGTACTCGCCCCAAGAGCCAAGGGGCTGCAGAATTAATCAGCACAGCAGATTCTTCAGAGGGGAGCGGGAAGGAAAAACCCAGGGGCTCAAATACCCAGCCCAGCATCTGTCAACATCTGGGTTATAAATAATCCAGGGATTTAACAGAGACGCCAACGTTAGATGCCTCTGACTCCCCTTCATAAAGATGCAGTTATTAACTTGTATTGACTGGGATTGTATTTGTTTTCCCAGAATGAGAGGCAACGTGCTGGAGAGATGTAAGATACAGAGGCACTTCTAAATGCTGCCTGTCTGCTGCCGGAGAAAGACACACACACCTGGGGGGACAGTCAAAATCTCTAACAACTGGCAGGGCAGAGGAACTGACCAGTCACCCTCCTGTTGGGACAGGAGGTAGCCCTTTAAGTTGACGAATCTCGGTGTGGTCTCTGGGCGTGGGGCCCAGGAAAGGGTCTGCGTGGCAGAGAGGCAGCTATGTACCAATCGACATGTTAGTATTTCATTATTATAACAACCTGGACACACACGCCTTCCTCCCGTTTCCCCGGCAGAAACTCCCTGCCATGGTCCTTCCCCAGGGAAACACCCAGCTCCCTGACAGCCGACAAGACCCCCTCAGGGGAAACCGAGGGCCCAGTTAGAATCACAGCGTCAGGATGTTGGAGCTGGAAGGGATCATTCCGATGATCTTGGCCAACTCTTCAGTTGACCAACGTGGAAACTGAGGCCACTCAAATTCACCCTGTGACTTACGAGCAGGGCCCGAAGGGGACAGTGGCCCCTGACTACACACTCAGTTCTCACTGTGCCGGCTCTGCACCGGAGCCCAGCCCTGGGGTGGCGAGGTCACCCCACCGTGCAGCAGTCAGGTGGGTGGGAAGGCTGCCTCTCTTGGGTAAGAGCGTAGGGGCAAGATACGCGGGGCAGCCCTCGCCAGAGAATGTGCGACTCGGGGTGAGGGCAGGGAGTGGGGAAGGTGAGAGGTGGGCGGACCCCGAGACACCAGGCTCTGTGAGCTTGGGAAGAAAACACACCCCGAATTCAGGATGTGATGCAAACAGAGGCCCCGGAGTCAGGGCCGGGTCTTCACTCCCAGGGCCCCAAACAGCCTCTGGTGTACAGGGACCACATCCACACTTGGCATTCAGGCGGGTTTTGTCCATGAACTCCACACTCGGGTTTCCACCTTCCTCCTCATCTCTCCTCGTGGAAGTCTAATAGAAACCTCAGATGTAACACGCCCCAAACCCGATCTACCCCAAAAGCCTGCTCCTCTCCCAACCTCCCACATTTCAGTGACTCAGGCCAAGAAACTCAGAGTCATCCTTGATCCTTCTCTTTCTCTTTCATCCCTCATCCTGGCCCTTAGAAATTCTGTTGGCTCTTCCTAGGAAATAATAGAGCCCAAATCTGGGCCCTTCCTCCCACCTCCACAGCTCCCGCCCTGCTCCAGCCACGCCTGCCATCTGCTCCCACCTGGACTGCTACAGCAGCCTCCTCACAGGCTCCTTGGTGTCACCCTTGTCCCTGACTCCGTGACTCCTTTCATGGTGATCACACTCTTCCAACCAAAGGGTGGAAGAGGGAGATGGTGCCCCAGGGTGGCACCCAACCACCAAGCCCAAGACCTGCTGATCCTGGGGACCCCGAGGGGAAGCTGCTGGGCCAGTCTTCAAGGAAGGATGTGGATGGATCGAAGGGTCTTGATGGCTACGCCTGCCCTTGGGGAAAAATCTGATGCCATCAGTGAATGTGGCCGGGACTCCCAGGGTCTCCATGTTGGAAGGGCCAACTTTCTGCCCAGCACGTGGGTCCTCTCACAGCAGCTCTGGAAATGACCCTCCAGCCCCGTCAGACACCCCCACTGCTGGGCCCTCCCATACCCCTGGCTGGTTCAGATTGCTCTCAGCCCCTTTCCACACATTGGTTCTACCATACTCTATGGAATGTTCACGATTAAATATCAGTCCCTGTCCCACAAGCACAGCCTCCACAGAGGGCTTCAAATTGCAGAATCAGAGCTGCCAGCACCCTGTGAGTCATTCCCCAACCATGGAAACTTGCCTTGCATGTCCCAGGCCTGTTCTTGGAGACAGACACAGCTGGGAGTCCAGTGGTGGCCCTGTGCTCTGCCACCTGTCCCTGTGTCAGACTGGGGCAGAGCCAGTCCCCAAGAGGAGGGAGAAGATGCCACTCCCTGCACAAGGCCCCTGCCAGTTCCTCTGGAGCCCTCTGGCCTCAAGGACTGTGCACCCATCCCTGTCCCCTTCCAGTTCCCTCGGCCCTCGTTAACCCCTGCTATAGGCTAAAGCAGGAAGTTCAAGTCCTCCTTAGCCCAGTGAGCTCACAGAGGACCCACACCACCTGGGTGGTGTCCAAGTGGGTGGTGTCCAAGCTGAGACAACCTCACCATCACAGTCCAACTCCCTCTGTCCCAAGAGAACAGAGTGCAGCCAGAACATTCCATCTCAGATCACAGAGCCCAGCGGAAACCCCCTAGGCCCCAGCCCCTGTCCCCTCCCACAAGGCCTCGGAGCCACAAGCTGGAAGCTTCCAAGGCTCTCTCTTCTCCACCTGCCACACTTGGGGGGAAGCCCGGACTCTGAGCCAGACCCCTACTCTTCCTGGACCCTAAGCCTTATGACTCTCCATC
The DNA here is from genome assembly GCA_028533085.1 of Varecia variegata. Taxonomy (NCBI): domain Eukaryota; kingdom Metazoa; phylum Chordata; class Mammalia; order Primates; family Lemuridae; genus Varecia; species Varecia variegata. The sequence goes on along the minus strand of CM052442.1, from coordinate 100,933,947 downwards.
TGTAGAAATGGGACCAACACCTCACTCACAGGTTTTAGAGGCCAATAAATGGGACCAAAGATGTGCCGGCAGCTAACAGCTCCTGGATCAAACATACGTGGTATGTACACCTCACACGTAGACAATGGCACCTAGGTCATATGTAGTGACACCTCCACGGGCAGCAGTGGCCAGCCTCCCTCCTCACTCCTGGGGGAGCCATCCTATCCGCTGCCCACTCTCCTGATCACAACTGGCAGGAGGCTATTAATCCTTTAACAAGAAAAAAATCAACTCTGTTCTAGTTAGACAAAGTGAGTGAGGAAGCGCAGGAGTCCTGACCTGCCAACATCACTAGACACCCCCCATGTCATGGCAGCGACACGGTCCCCCCACTGGATCACACGGGAAACCAACTCTGAGGGTGGAGGGGGCTCACCTACTATGTGCAAAAACGTTGCGCCAGGTGTTCTCTTTAGCCCCAACTGCATCACCACCCACTGCCCTACAGCAGCCCTGGGTCCAGAATCTCCTGCCATCTTTGTCCCTGTCTCTTGCACTAATGTCACTAAGAGAGGACATTGTTGGAAGCGCTTAAGCAGGACTCCCAGCCCCCTAGCACCTGTCCTGCAGACGCCTGACGGAGGAAGATAAATATATTTATAATATACAGCAGAGGGAATTACAAAGAGTTTATACAGTTGTTTATGACAAAGCTGACAAGCCAGGGCTGGCAGCTTTAATCAGTTCCCAGCTGAGCCCAGGAAATCTACAGGAGCACAGCTCTGACCTTTTGGGCCAATTTCTAAAGGGAAGGTTAAAGTTTTGCTGCAAAGTATTTTTTTTTTAATTTTAAATGAAAGAGGGGGGTGAGGTTGTATATACACGCCAGCCTCCAAGGTGGTAAGAGGAACACAGGAATGGGATTTTATTTTAAATTAATCCATGGACCCACCTCCCACCATTGCCCCTCTGAAATGTGTTGTTCTCTGGGTGAGACCCGGCATTTTCCCATTTGTCGGATGAAATGCTGCCCTGCGTGAGTGACTTGCAAATGGGCTGAAAATGCATGTGGCTGCAGATTCCAAAGATTCAGTTTTGATAAAAAATATTGCTGGAAAATATTTAAAATGTCACTTTTAAGCTCTGCATCATTTTAACCCCCTAACCAGGACTGCTGGGGACATCCACACATCCCAAGTTGGTGTCACCCACCGGTATTCCTCTCTTCCTGTGTGCAGAGTCAATAGTCAGAAGCTTTGGGTGGAAAGTTAATGCAATTTGGTTTAACAGGAGTCAATCGTGGAAAAATTCTCCCATGCAAAAGGCAGGCTTTCCATCAGAGGGAACCTTCTGGACTGGCCTCAGCGCAGCTTCCTAGGAGCTTGCCCACTCTGCCCCTCGAGCTGGGGACAGTACCGGGGTGCCAGGTCTTGGCAACAGCTGCCTGCATAGGGCACAGACAGCCCTTTGCACCTCACCTTTGGGTCAGGGTCCCAAACCTGGCTGCATCAGAATCGCCTGGGGTTGCAGGGGGAATGCAGGCTCCTGGGGCCCAGGAAGCAGGGTGCTTGACAGTTTCCCCAGGGTCCTAATGAGTAGCCCGGCTTGGGAAGCATAGGCCCATCAGCCCTGACAATGTAAACAGCAGAAAAATCACCGGCTCTAATTTTTCCTTCCCCTAAAGAGGTCTGTTTCCATAGCGCCCACATGAACCCACATTTGAAAACAGGCCAGACAACCAGCCTCTACTTAAACATCTCTAAGTCCTCTGCGCTGAGGAGTCTGAACTCTGTGTGTCTTCAGACAATCCAAATCACACCGCATCCTTACTCTTAAAGGGACAGCACTTTAATCTATTGTTTACAAACAAGTCTGAGGTTCGCATTTCTGCACTGAGAGTTGATCTTTTTTCAGACCTTCCGCAGGCCTGAACCTAGCTTGAGTAATAATGACCCTAAATCTGTCAGGTTTATGAAATGTTCCTACAACCATGATCTCATTTGATTTCGAACAATCCTCTCACGGTTGGTGCTGCCTCCACTTTCTAGTTGAGAAAACTGAGGCTCAGAGAGTTTAAGAGATTTGCTCCAAGCCTGTGGGAGTAGAACTCGGGCTGTAGGCCCGGCGGTCCAGTGCTCTTTCCACAGCAAGGAGCATCCCTCCCCGGGTGCATGACCTGCCCTGCTACAGTCCAGCCCCGTGGTTGCAGAGTCTCTGCTTGCCCCTCTCCAGTGACCGGAGCACTTATTAGTTTGGGGACTGGTCCAACCCTCCCGCTCTCAGGTGGTAGGAGCTGCTGTTGTACAGGCAGGGAGCCCAGGAATGCATTAGCTCTGCAGTGGTGGTGACGAGGACGCTGGGGACTAGTGAATTAGTGACTCACATAATGCCCAGAGGGTCCTGTCTTCTACCTGGTGGCCGGCATCAGGCTGCGGTGGCACCCACTGTGCCCATCCTGAAACACTTTTCTTCCCATCCTCCTCCCAGACCTGTGTCCAGGAGCCTCAGAGCCCAGGGAGAGACCAAAAACTCCCAGAAAGGGGATGGACACGCTTGAAGCTCTGACTCGGGTGGGGCAAAGGCAATATATGTAACCTAAACATTTGTACCCCCGTAATATGCTGGAATTTAAAAAAAAACAGAAATGAATGATCTATCCCCAGTCCTGAGGTCTGAGGCCATTTAAGATGCTTTGAATCCATGATTTTGGAGTTTGGAGGGAAAATCCTTTAACGTTTTCCTGCACCCTGACTTGGTGCACGACAGTGGTCACTCCAGACACATCCTCTGCACAACCCAGCCCACCATCCCCCACTACACAGGACACCCAGGGACCTCCTGGCACGTGGGACGGCGGGAAGGGTGAGATTCAGGCATAAGCACTAATGCTAGAGAGGCCACGATGGCACTTTCTCCAGACCATGGGGACAGATCTGGGGACACGGTCTCAGTCTGACAGTACCCTCTGGGGACCTTTTGGAGAAGGGGAGGTGCTGAGATGGGAGAAGAGCTTGGCAGGGAGGATTACCAGGACTTCACACCTGGGCTGGATTCCAGAAAGGTTAGCTGAGGGAAGCCAGAGAGGCCCTAGAAGAGGGTGCAGTGGTGACCAGGACCTGACGTGGGCTCGCCATGGACAAGGCGAGTCAAACTACCCACAGTTCAGCCAGATTAGGAAATACAGACAACAGCATCAGAGATCTTCTGAAAGACTTTGAGATCTCTCATGTGTAGTCATTTCCTCTCCCTTTCTGTTTGCTAATGGAACTCCAATTCGTTCATATGACAGATGGAGCAGCACCAGCCCTAAACGATGAGTTAAGATTGGAGATCTCATCCTCCTTGGGTAATGATTGGTATAAAGATGGTCACGTGTCTTGTTCTGGTAACAAAGTATAGGGAGAGTGCTAGGCTAGGAAGGGCTTTCTTTTCTAAATAAAGGGACAAAGCCTCCTGAGGAAAAGCCCTCCCTCTCTCTCCACTTCCTGCCTGGAACACAGACGTGATATCTGAGGGTGCAGCAGCTATCTTGTGACCATGAGGCAACAAGCCAACATGCAAAGGATGGTAGAATCAAAGGACATAAAAAGCCTAGTTCCTCAATGACACGGTGGAATCACTTCACCAGCCTCAGAGACTCAACCTCCAGAAATCTTGCTGTGTGAGTAATAAATACCTGTATGTGTTTTAAAATATTCTAGTTGGTAAAGGTTTTTTTTTTTTCTTGACTTACAGCTGAACTCTGTGCTAACAGATACAATATCCATGTAAGTAAGGTAGAAGTATAATTTCAAATGTCATTTATTCATTCAACAAGTCTTTGTTGAGTGCCTACTGTATGCCAGGTACTGTTCTAGGCACTATAAAAGAATTTATTCCTGCCCTCCTGCACTATTCTAGTGGGGAGGAAGAGGAGATTAAGAAAATAAGTAAGTAAATGATGTATGTTATGTGGTAATAAGTGCTATGGCAAAAAACAAAGCAGGGAAGGAAACGAGATGCCAGAGCTAGGATAGAGGGTTGCAACCTAACTAGAGTGTTCTGGAAGGCCTCGCTGAGAAGGTGATATGTGAGCATAAGGAGGGGAGGGGCAGGCCATGCAGGTGTCAGGGGAGGAGTGTCCCAGGCAGAGGACAGAACAGTCCAGGTGTGCTGACAAGGACAGTACAGCCATCCTGGAGGGAGGTGTGTGGCTTGTGGCATGTGGTCACAGGGCTTGCTCTCTGCCCTATGTTTTTTGACTTATTTCTCAAAGACTTGGACAAACATCTAGAGTACAGGCTCAAAAGATCCTTGACTATGCGGAATCAGATGGGACTGGACGAGGGTCTCAAAACATCCCGACAGGCTGGAGCAATGGGCGGACTGGAGAAGATGAAACGTAGCAGAGATAAATGTCCAAGTCTACGCTTTCCATCCAGAGCATCAACAGCGCAGCCCTGAATCGGGGAAGACACGGCAGCCACGTGAGAGAAGCAAGCTCAGGAGTGCTCTACGGCAGGAAACTCCACAGAAGGACGTGTTCGCTTGAAAAGCTAACAATACCATCTCCGCCAGCTTCTTCATGGACGTGTTTGAAGTGAGGAGTGTGTCAGCCCCTCTCTCTCTGCATGGGTCGGACCAGGTGCTGCTGCAGGACAGCATCTAAGCCACAGGGACACAGACAAGCTGGAACCCGGCTGGGGGTGCAAGGCCAGGCTGGGGGGCCCCGAGATGGCCTCTCTGAGGAAGGACCGAGGGAGCCAGAGGAGCGGGCCCTCGGAAGGACACGTGTTCATTCTTGTACTTGCAGGTACTCGGTGAGCACCTACTATGTGCTGATCATGGTTGCTGTTCTGGTAAAACAGAAGTGCCCTCGCAGACCATCAAGCCAGCCAGGACACCACCAATGCCTTTCAAATCTTTGAAAACAACCTACGCTAAGAAGTAAGCTTTACGTCATGACCCATTCGACACAGATACGGATGTGCGTATCTGCGTGGCACTGAGACACAGCGCACACACGCTCCACCAAGCTGTGTTTACCTCTCCCGCATGGGGGGCAATCTAATATTTTCTATTTTTCTAAGATGAGTTGAGGCCCACTGAATTGATTCTATGACCTGTTCATGGCAATGTGAAAACCACCAAACAACATGTGACAGATGCCACAATATGGGACAAACAGGTGCTGGGGACCAGAGACAGGGGTCAGGGTCAAGCATCCTGAGAAGTAAGGCTCAGGCTAAGACCCGAGGAAGGACCAGGGGACAACCAGACAACTTTTTAAAGAGAATGGCCCGATGGCGGCCGCAGTTGTATGACAGTGTGAACATGCTTACTCCACTGACCATGCTTACACATGGTCAAGATGGTGCATTTTATGTTATATATACTTTACCACAATAAAACCTTTGTTCAGGCTTTTAAAAAGAGGGAGAATATCCCACAATCACTGCCTTCAGAAAATGCAGAGTCGTGTTGCCTTAGGAACACCATGCCGCACTGTAAAAGAAGGAACAACCGCAGCAACATGACATTATGTCAAGGGCAAGAAGCCAGACACAAGAGAGAGCTCACTGTGCGATTCCACTCATGTGAGGTTCGAGAACAGGCAGAACTAACACACGGCAATAGAAACCAAAAACTCTCGAGCTGGATGGGATTCACATAGGTGCATCAATTTACAAAAATTCATCAAGCTGCACACTTTTTTAAAAGGAAAAGAAATGAAAGAAAGAGAAAAGAAATGTCATTGAATTACTTCTCAGGTGGAGGTGAAGTTCAAAAGTCAGGGCAACATTGCATATAGTCAAAATGACCCTGGCAGATCTCTTAAAATCACCCACAGAGATTCATAGACACGGATACAAACAACCCTGTGGCACACTGCTTACGTACTCTACAGTTTGAAAACCCCCAGATTTGACCAAAGACTAGAACAAAGGGGACATGGGGACCCAGGTGCCAGGGCCTGCAGACCTCCACCTTCACAGGAACTGCCACATCTCTGGTGGGCAGCAGCGGGTGGGAGGAGTATCTGGAGGCTCCTGTCCACCCGTGCACGCCTGCTCCGTGCTGCTTTAATATTATAGTAAGCCACTGCAGCACGTCTTGTCATATATGATTGTCTGTTGTAGTGAGACTTAAATGAGCAGTGTTCTAAAACTAGCAGAGAAGTTACACATATCCATTATTCTATCTTTAGGCTCCTTCTATTTGGCTCCAAGGAGGAGAAATGAGATGGAAACACCAGGAAGACGGATTTCAGCTGAGAGAAGAGCGAGCTTGGGAACTGAAGTGCGGGAGCTCTCCAGAGATGGCCTGGGCTGGTAGATAGTGAGTTCCCCGTCAGCAGGGAGAATGCACAGGCCGAATATTTGTCTGACGAGGTGACCTTTATAGGCCCTTTCCCATCTGGAACTTCTGAGCTGGCCAAACCTCCTGGCTCCGTGTCCTGGGCATGTCTCCTCGGCTCACAGCTGCCTGGACAGTGGGACATGGAGCTGGAGAGAGGAGCCTGCCAGGAACTCCAGGTGTCTGTCCTAATAGAGGATTGCTCTGCCACCCCTGAGGATTTACAGCCTCCCTCCTGAGTTATGGGAAGGCGGGCGGAGCCTATAAAAAGGAGCCGTCCTGGCTGTGCCGCGCACAGGGCATCAATCAGCGACAGCCTGACCACTGGAGCAGGGTGAAGATCAGTCTGCTGTTCTCACCTATAAATTCTCCCTGCCTGCACAGGAGGAGCAGATGTGTCATATTTAAGAAGAGCTCATGCCATGGTTTTAGTTCCAGGGAGGTAGGGGCTACAGGGGAGAGTGAGGAGAAAGTAGCCCTAAAGGTGGCCTTCAGTTGAACTCACCTCTCACTCAAGCTCCCAAACCCACCCCTCTCCGGTCCCATCCCTAGGCAAATGGTGCTGAGCAGATGAGAAAGGATTGTCCACCTGAGGGCAGGGCTTTTGGACTGGGGTGGGGAGTGTAGCCTGGCCTGAACAAAGCTGTAAACAGAGGTGGAGTAGTCACACCTACTTCTGGTACAACTTCTATTGTAGTGGCAGGAAAGACTGATGGTAAGAGTGTAATAGATGGACAGAGAAGGGCCAGACTACCCTGGACTCAGTGTTGTTGCACTGCGCACCTCTGGGGGCACCTTTCACATCATCACCAATGTGAATGGAGTTGTGCAGTGTACGGCCTAGATAGCTGTACATGACGGCCCCTCAGGATCTACATAAGAGATCTTTCTTCTTGAGAATAGGGAGTGGAGAAAACATTAAACCAAGAGTTAGGGGACCTGGGCTCAAGTTCTAGCTTCATCTCTGACTTGCCAAGGATCTTGAGCAAGTACATTGCTTCTCTGAGACTTTTCTTACTTGCCTGTAGAATGGGGTCAATAATTCCTGTCCCACTGGACCTTTCCCACCAGGTCTGTCATGTCTCCTGTGGGCCTTGTGGAGTTTTGGACACAGGGCAGCTTCTATAGATGATCCCTCCAGGGTCCACTCAGACCCCAGTCCCAGTCCTTAACCAGCCTCTAAAAATTACCACCCTGCCTTTCTAGGGGCCACCCCTCTCTAGGACAGAACCTACAAGAGCTGACAGGATTTATAGCCATGCATAAGGTGCTCCATAATTTCTGAACTAAAAAAGCAGTACATTTGTCTGACAACCAGAGAACATTGGAAATTGGAACTGTCCCAGAAACCCAGAGCCATCTGCTTGCTGATCCCAGGCAGGTGACTGCAGCTGCCAACAGCTGTGCCCACTGAGGAGGGGCCCCAGGGGCAGGAGGTGCCACAGGGCACAGGCAAACTTTCTGGGCAGGACTGTCTCTAGCTGGCTGGGAGACTCCAGGAGAGCAGGTCGCCCTCTCCGAGCACGCCGGGCTCATCCTTTCAAACCAGGGCAACACCCATGGCCTTCCCCTCACAGCGTGTTAGAAACAGTGTTTTCAAAAAAGTCACAATTTTTCAAGAATTTGGGCTTAGCTGCTGAGAGAAATGAGCCAAAAAGAGGGTGGCGTGGCCCAGGGGCCTGGACATGGCCTCTGGGGGACATGGTCTTGAGTCCTACGTCCACCACCCAAAGGCCCTGTGACCTTGGGCAAACTCTATAAACCTCCCGAGCTTCAGGTCTGTCCTCTGTGAACCAGAGGTGACGCCACCTACACGCAGGGTCGGTGTGGGGCTGACAGAGTGTGTGTTAAGTCTCCAGTATAAGGTAGGTGTCCCTAGGGAGGCTGACCTTGTCAAAAAGCTTCAGAGCATTTTACTTAGGAGATTAGGGGCTGGGTTGACTTCCCAGGTAGGTCACACGGACGCTGCCTCACCACCCCAGTCCTGGCTTTCACAGACACAGAGCCACCGTGGGCAGAGCCAGCGCAGAGCTGGGCATCTGGACAAGGGCAAGCAGCTCCAGGGTGACGGCCCATGGCTCCTACCCCTCGGGGTAGAGAAAGGAACTGTCCAAGGCCAAGGCCAGCCAGTGCAAAGGAGGTTGTGCCCCTGGACAACCCAGAGGGGGGCCCTATCCTACTCTCATGATATTTCAGAAACCCATGGTCCATACATCCTTCCACCACCTCCTCTTTATAGCTAAAGGCCCACAGAGGGAGAGATCTGTCTGAGGTTGCACAGCCAGGAAGTGGAGCTGAAATACCCATCTGGAGCCCTGACTTCCAGGCAGAGCAGACTGCACTGATCTGCTCACAACATGGGTAAGTTTTCCCCACACTGGTGGCTCTTGGCCTCAGGGGAGGGGGGAAGGGCAGGAAGCCACCCTGATGAAACCATTGCTGGCCTTGCCCCAGGAGAGGCAGGCTTTCACCCTCTGAAGCCCCCAGGGCAGGTCGCATGCCAGCAACCTCCAAGGATGGACCTCCTGATCGCTTTAAGCCAGGTTCCTCCCAGCAGGCTGAGTGAGCTTCAGAAAACCCACTTCTGATCCCCGGCTTACAGCTCTCTTCTGACTACAAGACCAGAGTGCTCAGTGCCTTCCAGACCCTGCCAGCTCCTGCCTGACCCAGCAGCCTCACCTCCAGCTCTTGTTCCTCTTGCTCACTGCACTGCAGCCTTCGCACATGCCTTGGTACCTGCTGCCTGCCCTTCAGACTGCAGCTGAAATGGTTGTTCCCCTGACGCCCTCCAGCCGCTGCTCAGCTGTCAGGCCTGCCTGCTGGACGCCCTGTGACCCTCCCCTTTGCAGCACACCCACAGTCGTGTGAGGTGTGAGATCAGTGATGACCTGCTCCTACACTGTCCAATGTGGTGGCCACTGGCCACATGCGGTTTCTGAGCACTTGAAATGTGGCTCGTCCAAACTAAGATGTGCTGTGTCAAATATCCGTTAATATTTTATATGAATCACATGTTGAAATGATAATATGGTTTTAGATATACTGGGTTAAAGAAGGTATATTATTAAAATCAATGTCATCTGTTTCTTTTCACCTTTTCTAATGTGGCTGCTAGAAAATCTTAAACTACACACGTGGCTCGAAGGTGAGGCTGGCACTGTCTGACCAGTGTCGCCCTCTGTTCAGCACCACGCAGGCTCACCGAGGTGCACAGGACCCAGTGCCCCGACCGTCGTGGGCGCTCAAGGAACATTCGCTGAAGGATTAAATGCCAGGCTGCCCACCCTGATTTCAGGAGGGGGAGAAATGCAAACGGGCCACCTGATCTCTCTGGCTTCAGCCGCCAGCCCCCCCCCTCTGCCCAACAAGGACCCAGGCCCAGATGTCTGGACTCAAGAGGCTTGGCTGGGACCAGCAGAGCCAAACCTGCGAGGAAACGATGGCCGTGACACTCAGTGAGAGCAGAGTCAGTGCGCTCTCTCGCGCGTTCGCTCTCTCTCTCTCTCTGAAATATCATTTCTCATGGTTTGGAATGAAACCCATTATTCCCAATTAACCTGCCGTGAACCCGCAGTCCTTGCTGGCTTGCCCATAATTATTCATCCATAGTAATAGCTAAAGTAAATTCTGGCCGTCTCAGTGAACACTGACATCTCCTTTGGGAGAACTTTCAAAGATGCCACGTCCTTGGTTCCTTATCTAAAGCTTCCCTGCCCCGTTTTGTTTCATTTTCTTTTTTGCAGTTAATCCTTGAGAAGAAAGCATCCCAGATCAGAATAGCTCCATCCCGACCCTGGCTCACTGGACAAGACTCCACCAGCCAGCGCTGCCTAGTACCTTCCCACCCCCGGGGAGGCGGAGCAGGAGCAGGGTGGGCGGCACCGGGGCCCTCCGGGTGCGACTGGCGGCTCCCCCTCCAAGCTCCCTTCGCCCAGCCATCCCGGGAGCTAGGCTCTGCAAGTCCACAGAAATTGTGCATGAAGTGTCCTTCTGCACAATTTTTTGGGTCGTCAGATGTAATTTACTAAGAGACCATCTGCCCCCCCAAAAATGAATAAAGAATCCAGAAGGAAAGCTAACTTGTCATTTTAAACTGAGTGTGGGTCCTTTTGTTAATCCTTCTACCTAAAAGGCTGCATTTCACATAGTGGCCCCTCCCCCATAATCACAATACCAGTGGGAATAAGGCCTGAGTCAGGAGGCAGGTGACATCAGGGAGAGACGCCTGGGGAGGGACAGGGTGCTGAGACAATGCCTCCCTCTTGCCACCCTTCAGCCTGTGGGGGTTGTGTCCAGCGAGGAAAGCTCTTCTGGACACTCTGCATTTTGGGGGCCGTTTCTCTCTGCCATTAAGACAGCAGAGTCGCTAGCAGGGAAGCGTAGAGGGTGGTCAACCCCATGTGAATCCCCACAATGACTGCGACGGCTTCAGGCCCCGGCCTCCCTGCCTTCAGCTGCGTGACCTCTGGACACAAACTCAGCCTCTCTGGGCTCCAGTTTCCCGTCTGTAAAATGGAGATCAAACCTTTCTTGCCAAGTGAGTTGAGTGAGATAATTTTTTGAAAGCGACCAGTGAGTTGTGATGCGAGGTGCTATACAAATGTAAGGGGTGCTTATCATTGTTCTTATAGAATGGGAGGGGGTGGCCACAAGGGTTCTGAAATGCTTTTGCGGTGGACACTGAGGCAGGCTGCTTCGAGGTGGGCAGCTAAGGACCCCCACTCCCCACCCCTACCTCCCACCCCCCAAGCCCTGCCTGCAGCTGACTGGAGCCCCTTGCAGGAGGTGAGAAATTCCCCTTCCCGACAGCTCTCAGGCAATGACTGGTGGACCAACACAAGAGGCTGGCCCACCTCCCATCGGGGAACCACTCTGAGGTCCAGCTCAGGCTCCAGAACCATCCCCCTTGGACAGGCCAAGGCTAGACTTGACGTGAGGCCACATTCTCGAAGCTCCTTCCTCTTCCTACCCTGCTTCCCTCCCCCACTTTCAGGTTTCTTTCTGCAGTGCACCCCAAGAAGAAGTCACAAGTCCGGGATCTTTGTCTTAGGCTCTGCTTGAGGAAGCCACAGGAGATGCCTCCTTCGCAGTGGAGGCTGCTGCTGTGGCTCTCATTGGCGTCTCGGTGACCACAGCACCGAGGCAGGATGCCATGGCACAGGCCCAGTAGGGGAGGGAAGACACCATGTTTCTGCGGGACCTGCAGACTGGAGCAGGCAGACACCTGCTCAGCCAGAGGGGAGGTCAAAGAGACAGAGGCACAGGAAAACTGGGACTGGGAGAGAGCTGGGCTCCCACCAACAGTGGGGCAAGGCCCTCACCTCTGGGACATTGGTCCCACTCCTGTAAGTGCTGGAGCTGATGTGGGATGATGAGAAAGCCCCTGCCACAAGCACCCTGGGATTCCAAGGACAGAGAGGACAGCGGGTCCCTCACACGAAATGGGCCAGACTGTGCAGGATGCAGCGCCCCTAACCCTCCACTGCCAAATGCTTCGCACGGGGGACAAGGGTCCCTGGAAAAGGGAATGTTGAGTCAGGACAAGGAGGGAGAGCTCTGGGTTGCGGGTCACCCTGTCCAAGTCTCCTGACACCCTCTCTACCTTGTCTTTTTCTAACCCAGTAAGAAGACCATGCTGAGACCCCACCACCCTGCTGCTCCCCAAAACCGATCTGCGCGAACCCCCACGCCACCCCTCCTCTTCTCCGAGGGGTCAGTCCAGCCCTGAGGATGCACCACCGTTTGCAGTTTCTTCCCATTCCCCACTGGCCACCCACCCTCTCCCAGCTTCACCCTTTGTCAATAACTCCTTTCACAAGGTCGTCATTACCCACTAATTGTCCAAAATTTCATTCCCTCATCCTTCTTGGTTAAGGATTGATTTAAGGAATGAGTTCAATATCCCCGCCGTCTCCAAGTGCTTATTAATTCCCGGCGCCTCCAGCGCTGCGCGCAGAGCCCGGCTCACCTCACCCGGCTTCGCCCCACGCTGATTGGCAAAGCCCTGGCTTTTAGGCCTGCAGGATGGGAGGCCTAATGTGCACTAATCCATCACTGCTTCACGCAGCTGGCAGAGTGACGGATGGCGGCGGCGGATGGCGCAGCGAGGGAGACGGCCCTCCGCGGGCTCCAGGACCAGGCTGGAGTCGGAAGTTTGCTCCGAGGGAGAATGACCACTACCTTTGGGCGGGCCGGGGAGGCACCGTCTTGCCAGAGCAGAGACCCAAGATGCCAGCAGGAATCAAAACATTCCTGCGCCTCGCCCTGCCTCCCTCTGAGAGCTGGAAGGCCACCTAGTGCGTGGCCTCTCGGGCTGGATGTTGCCGGTTCACCCCGCACTTCACTGTGGCCTGCGTGGCAGACCCGTATGGACGCAGCAGTGGGCAGCCTTGCCTCTGCTTCTGGTTGCACTCAGCCAACAGGGAGCCCTGGCAGCAGACTGGAGGGAGGAGAAACAGTCCCACTGTCACCCACCCAGGGCACCGTACCACCCGTGCTTCCCCTATACTCTGCCACACCTTTGTAAACAGTCCATTCAGTTCCCCTCAAATTGCCCAGCTCGACTGTGCCATCTGTTTCCTGCTGGAACCCTACCGGATCCCCAACCAACACCTCGCATCTTACCAGTGAGGAAACAGGCTCAGAGAGGACCAGGTCTTGCCGGAGGTCACACGATGAGTTCGCCGCAGGGCTGGCTCCAGAGCTCAGGGCTTTGACTCCGTGTCTAAAAAGGTTTTCCATCTTGACTTCTCTGCATCCCTTTTCTATCCCTGCCTGAGCACAGGATACACCTCTTTTCATATGGGCCACCCTGGGAGGAGTGTGTTCCGGGGGCCGTCAGGGCTCAGAGAACCTGCCCCTGCCCAGAGACAGCAGCTTCGACGCACCTCCGAAGCCCCCTCCACAGCACCTTCCAGATGTTGGGCCATTCACCCCTGGGGTGCTCTGTGACCTGGGACACTTTTTCTTACAGTCTTTATATTTGTTCCTCAGGCAACAGTGCACCTCCTGTTGAAAATGGCAAGCCCTCTACCACAATCAGTAGATTTGGAGTCCAAATTTCCATCAAAGGCCTCTCTTTTTACTTAAATCCTTCATGACAGAAGGCAATTATTTACTCAATAAACTTCTACTCGAGCTTCTCCTGTGGCTGCGAAACTCCCCACCTCACCACCATTCCCCCCTCTGACCCCAAAGAAGGAGGCCAGTGTGGTCCACAGGGACAACTCCAAGCCCTGTGACCTGTTCACAAAGGGTCCAACCCACCTTCCCACCAGACCCAGGGGAGCCATGCACAGCAGGGGAAAGACTGGCCACCTGCTTCCTGCAGAGAGACCACCCTTAGTTTGCCACAAATCAACAGCCCATCCCGGCAGTTCAAGTCAATGTTCTCTTCGATGGCCGGGGGCCTCTGCTCCAGAACAGTCCTCAGAAGGGCTGACCATGCTCTCCTCTATGACCTGAGACACACGCTCCCATGAGACAGAATCCTCTCCCAGGGCTTCATGGCACCTGGTGACAGGTAGTCTGCTCAGGGCTTTGTGGTCTATTCTTGACACCGCATTCTAGTTTGGTCTCAATTATTCCATAGGAATTGAGAACCCAAGAAAACTGCCAAGTCCACATATACCTGGCCCAAATCTAAAAGTCATCAGCAAATCCTGCTTCCATGACTGCCTTGAGATGGGACAGGCAATCACCCACAAAGGCTCCCAACGGGAAAGACAAGGCCAGAGATTAAAATGGGGCTGCAGGGGGAGAGGGATGGGGTTGCTCTACTATAGACCTCTGGGAACAGCTCCATCTGCACCCTTTCCAAGAGGGGAATGAAGCATGTGCCCAGGGCTTCATCAAGAGAAAACTCACCCTGGTGAATCAAGGCATGGTGTATAGGAAAACTTCTGGGCTGAGGACTACGAGATCTGGCCTCTCGCTCAACCCTGCCACTGACCTCGCTCAACCCTTCCCTTTCTGGCCTCTTCTGTAAAATGAGGGATCGGATCAGATGAGTTTTAATGCCATAAGTGATGTGACTTTGTGCATTTTTCCAGGGAGATGGAGAAGCAGTGGCCTTCAATCCTGGTACTGTACTCTGGATAACCACAACCCCATAATGCCCTTCCTAAAATAGAGCCACCAGGAGAAAACCTGGCCCACGTCCACCTCTAGGCCCATCTTGGCTGTTGGAAGGAGCTGCTCTGAGGAGCTGGCACACCTCATTCCAAAATGAGCCAAAGCCTCCAATCTCTTTGACTTTGTAGATTTCTTTGGTCAGTATGGTCATCTTAACAATATTAATTCTTCCAATCCACAAGTATGGGATGTCTTTCATATTTTGTATCCTCTTCAATTTCTTTCATCAGTGTTTTGTAGTTTTCATTGCAGAGATCTTTCACCTCCTTGGTTAAATTTATTCCTAAGTATTTTATTTTTTTGTAGCTATTATAAATGGGGTTGCTTTCTTGCTTTCTTTTTCAGCTAGCTCATCATTGGTATATAGACATGCTACTGATTTTTATGTGTTGATTTTGTAACCTGCAACTTTAGTGAATTTGCTTATGAGCTCTAAGAGAATTTTGGTGTAATATTTAGGTTTTTCTATATAGAAGATCATGTCTTATGCAAAGAGGGACAATTTGACTTCCTCTTTTCTAATTTTGATGTCCTTTGTTTCTTTCTCTTGCCTAATTGCTCTGGTTAGGACTTTAGTACTATGTTAAATAAGAGTAGTGAGAGGAATCTACAGATTCAGTGCAATCTCTATAAAAATACCAATGACATTCTTCACAGAAATAGAAAAAACAATCCTAAAATTCATATGGATCCACAAAAGACCCTGAACAGCCAAAGCAATACTGAGTGAAAAGAACAAAACTGTAGACAACACACTACCTGACTTCAAAATGTACCACAAACCTATAGTAACCAAAACAGCATGGTATTGGTATAAAAACAGACATATAGACTGACATAAAAGAACAGAGAACCCAGAAATAAATCCATGTATTTACAGCCAATTGATTTTTTTGACAAAGGCCCAAGAACATACATTGGAGAAATGACACCCTCTTAAATCAATGGTGCTGAGAAAACCGGATATCCCTATGTAGTAGAATGAAACTAGAGCCCTATCTCTTACCATACATAAAAATCTACTCAAAATGGATTAAAGACTTAAATGTAAGACCCAAAACTATAAAACTACTAGAAGAAAACATACAGGAAATGCTTCAGGATGTTGGTCTAGGCAAAGATTTTATGGGTAAGACTTTAAAAGCACAGGCAACAAAAATAAAAATAGACAAATGAGACTATGTCAAACTAAAAATCTTCTCCACAGCAAAGGAAACTATCCATAGAGTTAAGAGGCAACTTGTAGAATTGGAGAAAATATTTGCAAAATATTCATCCTACAAGGGACTAATATCCACAATATACCAGGAACTCAAACAACTTAACAACAAAAACCCAAATAATCCCATTAAAAAGTGGGCAAAGGAACTTAATAGACATTTCTCAAAAAAAGCCATACAAATGGCCAAGTATATGAAAAAATGCTCAACATCACTAATCATCGGAGACATGCAAAGGAAACCCACAAGGAGATATCACTTCACCCCGGTTAGAATGGCTACTATTAAAAAGACAAAAATAACAAAAGCTGGTGAGGATACGGAGAAAAGGAAACTTATACACTGTTTGTGGGAATATCAATTAGTACAGCCATTACGGAAAACAGTATGGAGGCTCCTCAAAAAACTAAAAATAGAACTACCATATGATCCAGCAATCTCCCTACTTGGTATTTATCCAAAGGAAAGGAAATCAGCATGTGGAGGAGATATCTGCATGCAAGGCACAATAGCCAAGGCACAGAGGGAGGGGAGGCTGGGGGAGATGCAGCATCTGCTAGGCATACCCTCTTTCATACAGTAGCTACATGTGGCTATTTAAACCTAAATTAATCAAAATAAATAAAACTTAAAACTCAGATCCTCAGTCACATTAGTGACTCAGTCATATTTCAAGTGCTCAATAGCATACATGTCTACCGGCTACCATATTGAACAGTGCAGACATAAAACATTTCCATCACTGCAGAAAGTCTCTTTGGACAATGCTGGTCTAGAAACCAATCTTTGGTTTTGGAAAGTGCTTCCTCCAGCTTCCCTGATTCCTTTCTCCTGAAGAGTCAGCCCATTTTCTCCAGTCCTCTGCTCTGGGGAGGATCCTAAGTGGCTTTAGAATGGAGCTAGGCCACAAGTGACCAAGGGGTGGAGGTTCTGTCTGCCTGAGAGATGGCCTTGGACACTCTGTCACCCCCTGGAACCTGAGAAGGACATGGTCAAGCTAATGTCATCTGGCACCTGAGAGAAGGTCCTCACAGACATTAAGCTTAGTGTTCACTGACGATCCCTAGGCCGGCCCCCTTGCTAATTCGCACCTTGCATGGATGCTACACCTTGGGAGAGGGTAGAGGAGAAAAAGACAGAGAACATTTTAGGTGCCCCAGGATTTGGGAGATTTCTGCCGCCATGACCAAAGGGAGCTCAGAAAACCCCAGAGGTCATTTGGTGTCCTCATCTTCCCTAAAATTCTTCATCTATATGGCTGGGAAAATTCCCACTAGTTAAAAGCCAAGAAAATAACTTCTCTAATAGCACAGAAGCAGGGCAGGGAGAGGGGGAGGCCAGTGGGAATCAGACAGCTAAATGGGTTATCCAGAAATTACAAGAGGCTTTAAAAAAATAGAAAACTTACCATATGTCAAGCCCATAATGTATAGACAATAATTATTTTCCACTGAATTTTTTTGTATTTAACTTTGTGATGACTATCTCCTTTCACATCATGTATTCAGCAATCACTCTTCTCCTTGTTTAATATGCATAGTAATCTTTCTCCTCCTATGTCACATGCTCAATAATTCCTCTCCTCCATTCCAGGGGGGTGGGATGAGAGGAATGGCACATTTTAAATTAGTAACAGCTGTGTTTTGGTTTTTTCAACCTCACCTCCACTGAAGCCCTGGAACTCACGTGAGCTCCAAAAAGCAACACAGGGCGCCCTGTCTGCCCTGATTCCCAACTCAGCTGCCTTTTTGTGGGCTTTTCTCTGGGGACAGGATCTGCCTTGGCAACCAAACAGGCCAAAGAAGGGAGCACTGACCAAGTACGTGTCCTGTTCCGTCCCAGTCAACACAGGACAGGAGGCCTCCAAATGAAAACACGCTCTTCCCAGTAACACCTGTTT
>CM052442.1:100847456-100915876 GCA_028533085.1 Varecia variegata | reverse complement strand
ATGAGTGACCTCCTCACCAAACTGTAACTCAGCTTTTCCAGAGGGAGACGAGGCCCCCAAGCTCTTGCTGTGTTGTTCCTGTTGAATTCTTCAAACTGGCACATGAACCAGCGTCCCACCACGTGAGTCAGGTCAGGGAGAAACACACATTCACTTGAGTGGACAAGTGTCAGTGTTCATCTGAAAAATAAAACTGTGCCCCTCTGCTAGGCTGGCACGGTCACCCCACACACGGCTATGCACGCACACACGCACACACAGGTCCTGCCTAGAAACATGCCTTCGAAGTTCAAAGAGTTGGGATACTTAAGAGTGGCAGGTGCCACCCAGTTTGAACGTGGGAGGAGCATGCAAGAGTGGCACTCTTCAGTTCTCCCCAAAGCGCTCTGCACACTTCACATCCACCAAGGCCCCTGCTCCCATGAGGACCTCACTGTGCCCTGCCCACCATTTTTCCGACCCTTTATCACAAGTGTGCCCTTCCCACGTCTCCTGGAGTCCCTTTTGCCATCTACTATGTCCACTCCCTGCTGCTGTCTGCTCTGCAGGACCGTCCCCAGGTCATGGAAGCTGCCTTTACTAGAGGCTCTTGGAAGCCCATCCCAGTGTGGCCAAGGACTGACAGGCACCAGGGCACAAAAGCCCAGCTCCCGTGTTTCAAGACGAGGCTGCAGTGCAATTTCCACTGCGGAGCTCCCTCTGATCAGGCTGGATTAGACTCCACACGCAACTTCATCCCTCACACTCCTCCCAAGAGCACTCCTCGGTGAATCACCTGCTCGCATATCCTGTCTCAAGCTCTGCTTCTAGGGAACCCGCCCTAAGACACCAAGAAAATAAAATGTGGAGTCAGAAAACCTGCATTCTCATACTTCCTTCTTAACCTGCTAGCTAGGAGACATAAGGCATGTTACTTAAGCTCTCTAAGCCTCAGTTTCCTCATCTTTAAAATGGGAGTGATAATAATGAGGTGTGAAAATGTTAAATAAAATAATGTATGTGAAAGTATTTTTCACCTGCTAAAAAGCCCTATTGGCAAGACAGTGGTGTGACTATCACCAGAGCACTGGAGCAGTGCTGGCCTTAAGGACAGGCAGGGAACAGAAATCCCTCCAAACCACACCTCCTGCTATGGCCCATTAATTATTCTTCAGCCAGAGGAACTGTCCCATGGGTCAGCACCAAGGCAATGCCAAGGACACTCCCAAACATCCCAGTCTTCCTGCAACTGGGAAATATTCATGGGAGTGAACCAAACAATCCCTGAATCAACGTAAGTCTTTAAATGCATTTCTATTTTCAGATTAGTATCACGTGTTAACAAACTGTGAGTATACGAAGGTAGGACCCATGCTAAATATACCATTTTAACATTTCGTGAAGACCCTTGGGTACTTTTGATTATGGCAAAAAAGTCTGTTCTTTGACTCTAAACCCATTGTGATTCTACGTGTCATGATCATATCCTCCCTCAGCTGTTCGGGGGCCCAGACTGAAGCAAACTCACTTGTGTTAATACGGCTGCCCCATTTGATACCCAATGACTGCCTCAATCCCCTCAAAATCTTTCCACTTCATTCATTCATTCATGCAAGAGAAATCTGTTAAGCACCTACTATGTGCCAGGCACTGTTAAGAACAAGAGGTACAATGTTAAGCAAAGTAGGTGCAGACCCTAAACTCAGGAGTTTACAGTCCTCTAGAAGAACAATACAATAGAATACTTCCATAAGCATTTAACTACTAAGTATAATCCATTTACAGTTGACCCTTGAATAGCAAGAGTAAATATGGGGGACTTGACTTATCTGAGTGGTTCTTGAAGGCCTCCCTAGGGAAGTGACACTTGAGTTGTGCCTTAGCCTGGGTTCCCCTAAAGAAGAACCTGAGACAAAGGCATGCCTGTGGGTAGTTTACCTGGGAGGCGATTCCGGAGGGCAAGAGCGAGGTTCAGGGGAGAGAAGCGGAGAAGGAGGGAGAACTAACACAAGGACACATTGTGGAAGAGGCCAGTGCTACAGGCAACTGGGCTCAATTTTCCTGGGACTTCCCAGGAGGGTCTCAAAAGTGTCCACCTAGGAAATGAAACAGGGAAGCATTTACCCATCACTGTTGTCCCCACTGGCTGGGGACAGCCACACTGGTGTTAACTTCCCTGCACTTCTACGGCAGTATATGAGTTCCCTCCAGGGTCTCTCACCTCTGTCAGAAAAGCCCTGAGACTGGAAGCAAGAATATGTACCATGGGCCAAGGTGGGGCCCTGTCAGGTTACATCTGTACAAAGCTGGTCAAAGCTCATATGGAATTAGTCACCACAGCAGGGGCTGGGGTAAGACGTGGGGGTGAGAGGATGTGACGTGAGGCTTAGGAGATGTCAGTATAAGCTGTGACCTGCAAGAGGAGGAGGAGGAGAAGGGTAAGTGGCAGAAAGAAGCTTTCCAAGCTGAGGAAACAGTATGTGCAAAGGCCCTGAGGCAGGAGGGAACATAGAGCATTCAGAACACTAAAAGAAGGTCATGTAGCTGGAGCTCAGGGAAAACCAGTGGGGGCTTGCGGGTGAGGCTGGGAAGGCAGGCAGGTAGCAGACCATGAGGGCCCGTAGCAAGGATTTGGGACATTATCCCAAGACTGATAGGAGCTACTGAAGTGTTTTAAGCAGGGGTAGGAAGAGACCTACAATAGATTTGTGTTTGGAAAGTCCATTCTACCTACTTGGGTGCAGACAGATTTAGAGTGGAAAGAATGGCTATTTTGTGACTTCTCAGAAATGTAGCATTCACTCCATCTACTTTCAACCAGGAATTAAGGTGACTAAGACCAAAACCTATTGCCTGTGGCAACTTTAGATGGATCATGGATTGATGGGGTTTCCTGGAAAGGACATGGTTAAGCAGGGGGCAGGCAGGTCCTAGGAAAGAAAGAAGATGACTGGTCAAACCTAGTACACATGCTAACGACAGATCTCTGGAAATAAACCAACGCTGTTTGCTAACCCTAAGTCCTTCTCTGTGGAGTGTGTGTCTGGGATTGCTTATGGTAAATAAATATGGAAACCTATGCATTTGTGGAGCATGGATCCCTCTGTCACATACGCTATGTAACTCTGAGTATAAACTGGGCATTTTTCAAAACCAAAAGCTCCTTTCTTTGTAAGTAATGTAGCCACACACAGTTCTTAAAGACATCATATGTAAATCTGAGCAGAGGGAGTCCAGAAGTAGGGGAAAAGGCCCTGGTGAGATGCTTAGTGGTCCCAGACCTCTGCCTGTTTCATTTGTACTTCCTGATTACTTGTATTCCGGAAATTATTAGTAAATCTTAATACTGGGCAAGATCTGATTCATGGGAGTCTGATCTGACAATCCAATGCTTTGTGACATCTCAGTAGGGCAATATATTCAGTCTCATCTCCAGGTTCATTAAATGCAAATTTTCTCTGCCTTTGGGGACATTGCTTCTCACAGAGCTGATGTTTTTAGGTTTCAACTACATTTATAAAGTCTCCAGAATTCCTTTGTCCTTCACTGTGTCCTAATGGGTAGCTCAGAGTCCCACATCCCAGCAGGAGTTCAACAATTCCTCCAAAAAACACCCCGTTAATGAATTCTCCCTTTGCTACCCTCCTCCACAAGGCCCCCAGGTTTCAAGAAATCTTGCCCACAGAACAAATTACATTTATCAAGAAATAACTGAAATAGTTTTTCCAACTTTAAATTAATCAAAGATATTCATAACTACCAGTTAAGAGCTCTCACCAGCATGAAAACTCCCTACCATGTGAACGTGACAGCATTCAAATAAAAGCAGAGAAAAACGGTCTCTTAACATAGATAAATGTTCCATGGTGGGGTAGGGGAGAGATTCTTTTTGAAATTTTGGGTGTACTTCTTAAAGGGACCCCAGGTTGGAAACTGCTGGCTGCTATATATACATTTCTTTATATCACTCACTTTGTTCCTGATCCACCATTTCTCTGATCATCCACAAAGCTCTTCAAGTCCCTGCATAGCTGATTTTCTCCCACCTTAGTACTTTCCGACCCATGAGATCTCAAAGTCATCAGCAAGCCTGAAGCTTCATTCATTGAAGTCACTGCATATTGACTTTCAAATCATGTATAAAAATGTTAAATAATCATCTCTGGAGTAACCCACTGGGTGTGACTCTGAATCCACCCAGGGGCCCTTTTCTCTCCACCTGGATGTCCCCCGGATCGCACAGGGGCCCGGCAACCTCTGCCCGGCCTGAGCTCAGCCTCCCACCCTCTATAGCAGGTGTTCTCCAAAGGGGTGTGAGCAAGGGCTTCATGGCACACAGGGGAAGAAATTAAATCTCCTCTTTGCATATCTAAAAACAGAAAAATAATTTTTATTAAATATTCAGTGTGCATTGATAAGTAGTACATATATATACTCTATTGACAAATTTATATATACTGGAGTAGAGCTCAAAACTTGTTTTATGAAGAGCAATGGATAATCCAAAAAATGTAGATGTCATTGCTGAAAATATTCTCCTCGTCTCCTACCCTTCCCTCCTCTCACTCCCAGTCCCATTGCCCTGGGTATTTTTCTAGCCTCCACTTTCCTCAAATCTCTGCTCTGATGTGGTCTGCTTCAGGCCTCAGCTGGCTCCCCACCCAGTCTCCCGGCTGCATGTTCCAGAGGCCCCTGCACACTGGCTGGCCTTCCCCTAGGCCTGGACCGTGCTCCCCCGGCCGGTTCTAAAGGCTCCCACAGCCCAGGCCAAGGCCCTGGGCCTCTATTTATGATGGTAATTGTGTAGTTAAGACATACCAACAATGTAAAAAAAAGTCCCTTGAAATGTTATATAACGTAGCCCAAACTAGTAACAATCTAAATATCTATCAGCAGGGGTTTGGCAAAAAAAAAAAGAATATTGGTATATCCACAAGATAGTCTATTATGCAGCTATTAAAAATGATATCCGGCCAGGCACAATGGCTCACGCCTGTAATCCTAGCACTCTGGGAGGCTGAGTCGGGAGGATCACTTGAGCTCAGGAGTTTGAGACCAGCCTGAGCAAGAGTGAGACCTCATCTCTACTAAAAATAGAAAAAAAATTAGCCAGGCATGATGGCGAGGGCCCTTGGTCCCAGCTACTCAGGAGGCTGAGGCAGGAGGATTGCTTGAGCCCAGGAGTTTGAGGTTGCTGTGAGCTAGGCTGATGCCATGGCACTCTAGCCTGCTCTAGCCCCGGTGACAGAGAGGGACTCTGTCTCAGAAAAAAAAAAAAATTATATCCTCCAGAAATTCCTAATAACATGGGGAAATTCTCAAGCTAGAAGATCAAATGCAAAAGCAGGCCTATATACAAATCTATATACAGTATAATCTCAACTATGAATATGTAAATTTGCATAGAAAAAAAAACCTGCAAAGAAACATACAAAAATGTTCCCCGAGGCTTTCTCTGCCTCATTGACCCGCTCAGCAAGTCTTCACTGACGCTCCAGACGAGTCCGGCACTAAGCTAGACCCTGCTTTATGGGATAATGCTGATTGGAGTTGTCTATTTTATACATTTGTGTGTTTGTCTAGTTTTCTACAAAGAACAACTTTTACTTCTACATTTACAAAAACAAACAGTGTTTTTCTTGTTAAAGCTTATACTGTGAACCCAAAGACTGCTTTGAAATCTGAATTGCATGTATCGATTCCGGTTTGCTTACAACATTTTTCTACTCCTTGTAAAAATCCCTAGGGGATAATCAGGTATGATTTCTCCTAGAGAAATGATGGTGCTTTTCCTGGGTAGTTATTTTCCCTAGTAATTCAGGAGTCTCACCTCTTATCATCAATTACCCTTACCCCTCTTAGTTCCAGGGCCCCCTGGAACATGAGTGACAGAGGCTGGGCTAGGCAGCAAAGGGGCTGTGACAGCGGCAGCCAGTCCCTACATCCACCATCATCCAGAAATAAAAAGGGATTGTACTGCAACAGGAAGGACTGAAGTTAGACTCAAGGCAGAACTTTCCTTTAAGCATGGCAGTTAAACCACAAAGCAGGAAGACTCCTTACTCCAGGGGGGGCTCAGGAGTGGGCGGGGTAAGAGCAGGCCCACTTGGAGGTGGGGGGCTGGTGGATCGCCTCTAAAGGCTCCTCCTAGCCCCAGCATCCCAGCATGCTTCTATGGAGTCTTGGTGAGGCCAGGTTGTCCCTAGGAATACTGCTACTATGGTCCAAAGCATCCCTCAACCCTCCCCACTGCCAAACAAAGTGTTTAGACATAAACCCAGGCTGCCCCTGCATGTACACCTCATCCGGGGAGGAGGCAGAGTCAGGACCAGATGGCCTCCACGGGACTCAGGGTCAGAAGGAAAGCATCTCAAAGGAGCAGCCCCAGGTGTGCGATGACAGGCCCAGAACAGAAGCCCTCACAGCCTGGGTAACTGGCATCCATGACTCCTTGGACCCCAGTGAGTTCAAGATCCACACTCTCCGCCATGCCACCCCAACCCTGGCTCACCCATCCCTCTCACTCCCTTCTTCCTCCAGGCCTTAGCCTCAGGATCACAGCCCCCTTCTCCATTGCTACCTTCCCCTGCTCCCTCCTCTTCCCCTGGCTAAATGTGGGGCTGAAGAGGCTATTCCCAGGCTGCAGAGGAAGCCCCTACCCCAGTCGCTCTCAAAAGGGTGGGGGGTATGGGAGGATTTCCCCAGAGAGGGTGGGAGATGCCAGACAGAAAAGGGCAGGTGAGGCGCACAGGCACACGGGGTACGGAGGCCAAGCGGTGCTGCATGGGGCACCATTGACAGGATGAGAGGGTGAAGAGAGGGGCTGTAAAACCACGGCCACACAGCAGGTGGGGGAGTCTTACAAAAGAGCCACTGCCACTCTGCCACGGTGCCGCCTCTCCCTGCCCTGACACTGTTCTCCCATGTGATGTCTTAACACCCTGAAATGTTTCCTGTGGTTGAAAACCTTCTTCCCAGTGGGGTGGGGTGGCTCTTCCCAGGGTCCCGGGAGAAGAGAACTCCAGGAAGAAGGAACGGCAGATGGGGGGGCTGAAGCCAGGGTAAGTGCTGATTGCCTAATGTCACACACTCACACACATTATAGACACACACCACACACGTGCACACATGCACACACACATGCACACACATGTGCACACCCACCATGCGTGTGCACACACATATACATACACAGCATACACATACCCCACCCTCCACACAGCCATCAGCCATTAGCGTAATCAATGCTCAGTACCTCCTTGGCAGCCCATTTGGCCCCCTTTGCTTTTACAATGAAATATTTAATGGCAGTGGAGAGCAATTGTGCCCGTGGTGAGTGGGCACAATGGCCTCCATGCTAAGGTCAAGCTCCGTTCTCCTTGGTAACAGCCACTCAGACACAGTGAGAAAGCAGGGAGTGCCCCGGCCCCTCCAGAGGGAAAGAACACGCTGCAGCTGGCCCGGCACACTGCTCCCCAGTCCCCACACCCTCGAGGGCAGCCCTGGCCCCGGCGCACCTGCCCACCCCACTCTCTCTCCTTCCTCCCGTCTCTGAGCAACAGCGTATCTGATCCCCAACTGTCCACCCAACACAGAATTCTGAGGAAGGCCTTCCCTTTCTGGAAGCTTCCTTTGTGGCTGTGGCTGGATTTCCCTCAGGACTGACTGCCAAGCAGGACTGTGCTCCCCTCTCCTGAAGCTCTGGCCCCCAAGGGGTGGCAAGTGTCCTGTCGGAGGGAGATGGCCTGGCCCAGGTGGCACTGAGGTGGACACATAGAGATCACACGTGAGCAGTTACAGAAAAAGACACCACTTTCTTTCAGCTTTGCTGACCTGGTCCTTCCACCCTCAAGGGCCTGAAGGAACTGCCCAGAGGCAGCTGGGCATATGAGAGAGTTGCTATCCCCCACCCGCAGCCCACACCCTCACCTGGCTAAAGAAAGCCCCACACAGAACAGCTTCCTCATCCTCAGTTCACCGTCCGAGGAGAGGAGCTTCAGGAGCCTTAACTCACAAACGTCAGCCCCAATACCCACATACCTTAACCCCTGCCTCTCTGCCCACCCCCGGCACCCCCCAAAGCTCCTTCCACAATCCCACCTGCCTGAGCCTGCGCATCCCGCCATCCCCACGCGGCGCAGGAGCTGAGACCTTTGTGACAATCAGAGAGCACGGATCCACCGATTCCAAGGGCCAGCCTCACATGTGGGACACCGTGCAGTACTTACAGAGCACGATGCATCCTCCATGGCGGAAGGGAAAAGTCACTTTGAATTGCACCCACCACTCTGGTTTCTCAAGAAGCAGCCTGAGTCAATTTTTGCTCTTTCATTTGGAACTGGCAACTGGGCCTTCTCGTCAGACTCGGGGGTCCCAGGGCAGGAGCTGGAGAACAAGGTCTAAGCTGCTCTAAATGCAAACTGGGAGTACACGAGGGGTGACCTCTCAGGCCCTCTCCTGTGCCACAACGTGCGTGCTTACAAGAAGGATACGATCCCAAGGAGAACTCTGACCAGAAGACCCCAGAGGGAAACTGAGTCAGGCAGTCGCAGCCTTGACCCCAAGCACCTCTGCTCCTTCTCCCTTCCTCACCAAAATTAACCAAAACAAGACTCTTCAAAGGTTAGAAACAGTCTACCCAGATTAGACAGGGCAAAGCCACCAAATAACCAATGCAATAATGCATGCTTCTTAACTGGAAAAACAGCTATAAGAGACATCTGGGGGACAACAGAGAAAACTTCAATATGGACTGGGTATGAGAAGATATTAGGAGATTATTAATTTTGTTAGTTTCAATAACATCCTTATGATCATGTACAAAACTGTGGGGGGTTTTTTGAAATGTATGCTGACAAAGGAGTAAATATCATGATGTCATAATTTACCTTAAGATGGTTCTGCAAAAAAGATAATAGATGAAGCAAATATAGAAAAAAGTTAACAACTGTTGAATGTAGATTGTGGGTATATAGATGTTTATTGTACTATTCTTTCTACTTTTCTATGCCTTTGAAGATTTTCATAATAAAAAGTTAAAACAAGTATTTTTTAAAGGAGGAGGAAAGTTATAAAGAACATTTCTAGGCCTCATGGTGCCAGTAGCGAACCCAGATTTTAGCTGCTGAGTGACTTCTAGTACAAAAGACATGTGCCCTGAAGTCAGAAAGCCTGGGCTCAAGGCCAGTCCAGCCCCTCCTACCTGCCTGAATTTATTCTCTCTGAGCCTCAAGTTATTCTTATCTGTAACGTGGGAGTAATAAAACCATCCTCACCAAGTTGTGAGACCTCAGTGAACTTGCACATGTGGATGCACATAGCACCCAGTGGGCCCTCAATAAACATTAACTCATACCCTTTCTTTGCACCTTCCCTCCTCGGGAAGACAGTCGGGCTAGGATGAGACGATGAGACTCAAAATCTAGAGATTTCCACTTCTGGGAAGATACTTTTCCCTATTCCTCCTGCTTAGTACAACTAAAAACCCTGGACACTATATGTAAAAAAAACATAAGAAGGCTACGAAATGTTGGGGGAAAAAGGCAGAACCAACTAGGAAACTTAAGACCTGAAGAACAATATGATGGTGTGTTCCTTGGATTGGGTTGGGTTGGGTTTTGTTTTGGGCTTCATATATCCCAGACCTGGGAGCTGAAGACAGCAGCAACTCACAAATGCCAATGGGCACATAGACAAAAAGCATCAACAAAATCCTGCTCTCTATCCAAAGGACTAGGAAGGGGACAGCTTAGCAAGACAAGAAACTTTCAGATAACAGCCACTGTACTGCAGCCAAACACCAACTGTGGCCCCAACAGCAAAGGCGAAGTGGGAAGCCCAGAATTCTGTCCTCACAAGGCTGTACAAGGCACCTCAACATGCCCACTGGGGTGGTATCAGAGAAGCCCAAGAAAGGAACGGGGACTTTCACTCCCTGTAGCTGGTAACACCTTGCCCCCCTGCAGTGTTAGTAGAGATCACGTGGTGAGGCAGAACTCCTACCCCTGCTCAGCAGAAACAAGTAGGTACCCTCACTCTTTGGTGTCAACAGAGGACAAGGGGGAATCTAGATTTCTACCTCTACCTGACAGTAATGAGGCAGCCCCACCTCCTTCCCCTGCCAGAGAGTTGTCAGAGAATGAAAAAGGACCATCAATAGATGTCGACTCCAAAATGACAGAGATGTTAGAGCTAACTGACAAAGATTTTAAAGCAACCATTATAGAAATGTTTCTTTGAACACTTATGAACACACTTTAAACAAATGAAAAAAAAAAAAAAAACAAACCAGAGAATCTCAGCAAATAGAAGACCTAAAGAATGAAATGGAAATATTAGAGTTAGAAAGTATAATAACTGAAATAAAAAACTCAGTGAGTGGACTCAGCAGCAGAATGGAGGGGGCACCAGAAAGAACCAGTGAACTGGAAGACAAAACAATAGAAATTACCGAATTTGAACAACTGAGAGGAAATTAAAAAAGAAATGGAGCATCAGGGGCCTGTGAGACTATAACAAAAGACGTAGCATTTGTGTCATCAGGAAAGGAAGAAGAAGAAAGAGAAGAAAAGAAAGAAAGCAGGGCTAAAAAAGTACTCGAAGAAATAATGACTGAAAACTCCACAAATTTGGCAAGAGCTATACACTTACAGATTCAGGAGCAAACCCGAAACAAGATAAATAAACCCAAAGAAATCCCTTTAAAGACATTTAATAATTGTACTTCTGAAAACTAAAGACAAAGAAAAAATCTTGAAAGCAGCCAGAAATTATTAAAAGAAAAAAAAGAACTAAAAAATTCTGGAGTTACAAAAGTACAATAACTCTAGAATGAAATGTGCTCAACAGCACATTTGAGCAATCAGAAGAAAGAATCGGTAAACATGAAGATAGCTCAACTGAGATTATCTTGTCTGAATGGAACAGAAATAAAAATGAACAAAGAAAAATGACAGAGCCTCAGAGACCTGTAATACACCATGAAGCATGACAATAATCATACAATGGGAGTCCCAGAAGGAGAGCTGAGAAAAAGGCAGAAAGAATATATAGAGAAATAATAGCTGAAAACTTCCCAAATTTAATGAAAAATATTAATCTACACATCCAAGAAGCCCAAGGAACTCCAAGTAGGATAACCTCAGAGAGATCCACACCTTGACACATCATTATCAAACTGTTGAAGACAAAGACAAAGAGAGACTCTTGAAAGCAGCAAGAAAAAAAGCAACTTATCACATACAAGGGAACCTCAATAAGGTTAATAGCTGTTTTCTCATCAAAACTATGGAGGCCAGAAGGAAATAGGATGATGTATTCAAAACGCTGAATGACAAAGACTACCAATCTAGAATTCTCTATCCACCAAATCTATCCTTCAAAAACAAAGAAAATAAGATATTTCAGATAAACAAAAACTGAGAAAACTCATAACTAGCAAATCTTCTCTACAAGAAATATTAAAGAGAGTTTTTCAGGCTGAAATGACATGACACTAGACAGTAACTTGAATCCACAAAAAAATAAGAGCCAGGTGCAGTGGCTCAAGCCTGTAATCTCAAGCAACTCAGAAAACTGAGTTAGGAGGATCCCTTGAGCCCAGGAGTTCGAGCCTGCAATGAGCTATGATGGTGCCATTGCACTCTAGCCTCCTGAGTGACAGAGCGAGACCCTGTCTCTAAAAAAGAAAAATAATTAAACAAATAAAGAACATCACTAAATGTAACTACATAGGTAAATATAAAACAGTGTATAAAACTATTTTTGTTGTCACTCTCTTTCACCTATGTGATCTAAAAGACAACTACATAAAGCAATAATTAAAAATCTGTGTTGATGGGCACACAATGTATGATGTAATTTGTATGACAAATAACAGTATAAAGAAGGGGGAGAAAATGGAACTTTATAGGAGCAAAGTTTTGTATACTATTGAAATTAAACTGTATTAAATATATAGAGGAAATATTTAAGACAATTATATTATAAATGAGGAAGGTTAAAGGGATGTAGAAAGAGGTAAGGTCTCTATACTTCATTCAAACTTGTAAAATGACAACACCAGAAAACTGTGATAAGTTATATATATATAATGAAATGCCTAGAGCAACCACTAAAAAGGCTATGCAAAGATATACTAAAGAACATTATAGATAAATCAAAATGTAATTCAAAAAATATTTAAATAACTCCCAAAAAGGCAGGAAAAAAAACCAAAAGAGAAACAGAAAGAATAAAACAGAAAACAAAAATAAAATGGCAGACTTAAGACCTAACATATCAATAATTACATTAAATGTAAATGTTCTAAATATGCCAATT
This sequence comes from Varecia variegata, assembly GCA_028533085.1. Taxonomy (NCBI): domain Eukaryota; kingdom Metazoa; phylum Chordata; class Mammalia; order Primates; family Lemuridae; genus Varecia; species Varecia variegata. The sequence goes on along the minus strand of CM052442.1, from coordinate 100,903,576 downwards.
AAAAGAGAGATTGATTGGCCAGGCATGGGGGCTCACACCTGTAATCTCAGCACTTTGAGAAGCTGAAGTGGAAGGATCACTTGAGGCCAAGAGTTCACAGCCAGCCTCAGCAGCATAGAAAGATCCCGTCTCTACAAAAAAATAAATAAATAAAATTAGCCAGTCATGGTGGCACACGTCCATAGTCCTAGCTACTCGGGAGGCTGAGGTGGGAGGATAGCTTCAGCCCAGAAGTTCGAGGTTGTTATGATTGTACCATTGTCCTCCAGCCTGGGCGACAGAGCGAGACTTTATCTCAAAAAAAAACCCAGAGAGATTGAAAAAAAAAAATCAGAGGGGGCATTTAGGAGAGATTAAAAGTGGCAAAGTAAATTTAAAAACATGCCCCCAATTAGAATGGCTAAAAGATACTAAGAGAAGGCCCACTTCATTTTCCTGTCCCAACGTGCTAATAACTACCTCCGTCAGAGAAGTCAGAGAAACACACACTGATTCACTACCCTGAGGACCCAAATCACTAACACAGACCCACAGCACAGACCTAAAGAAACAAAATCAGAAATTCCAGGACCCAAAGAGACCGTCAGAATTCCTCTCAAAAGCATTTAACTGAGCGGAGTTCACTGAAGGGGTTTTACTGAGGCGTGGGCAGGACTGAGGGACTCCACAGCCACATGAAAACCCTCGGGGACCACAGTGGTGGGAAGATGTGACAAAGAGAAGAGAGAAGGGTCACAGGAGCTGAGGAAGGGGGCAGCTATGAGGGGTGCTGGCCCTGCCGGAGCCCAAGCAGGGAGGAAACACCCGAACCTCTCTCCCCTCCACCCCCCAATGTCCCACGGGGCCCCCCACTGGCCAAACCCAACCCGAAGGCGGAAAGCAGGGGCGCCCACACAAAAGCGAGCTTCTCCAGGGCATAGAGCAGGGCGTGGAAGGGCAAAGGCGGGACGGGTGTGGTAGAGCAAGCGGCATGAGAGAGGCTCCGAGAGGCAATTGAGACCCGAAGGATGGAGGACACCTATCACACCACCACTCACACACCAAGAACCATGGGCCTGGCACACAGACGCAGGGCTCGGTACCCAGCTACCGTCTCACCGCTGCCCTCTGCGTTCTCCTGTTCCCCCAGCACAGGCGTGCTGTGTCCCGGGGGCACTGGCTGCAAAGGGGGAGCCAGGGTGCCCCCCGAGCCCTGCCCCGGACCTCCAGGAAAGAGAGAAGGTGAAGGAGGGCTTCTCCTCCCAGCATCACCAAACCCTCAGCCCGCAGAGCCCTGCAGCCAGCTGGGCTGGCCCTTCCCTCTGCCTGGAGCCCAGTTCTGAAGGTAATTAAATTTCTCTTACTCTTCTTGGCACAGAGCCCCCAACAACACAGGAATGCACTTCCTTCCACCCCCTACTGCCAGCGCTTTGCCTGGCCGTCATCCGCAAGCACGGCATCCCCACGTCAGGGCCCGTCCCCAGAGGCTTGCTGGCAGATGTACTGAGGCAGCAGCCAGCATGCAGCCCCCGCTGCCAGGGACTCCCTGCCAGGGACCCCCCTCAGGCACACGGGGAGCACCAACATGTGGGACTGAAGTCGAAGGTCCCCGCAGTTTATCTCAAGCCCCAGAACACAGAAGGGACACAAAGGGAGAAAGAGCCACAGGCTACAGACGGCTGGAGGGAGGGAGGGCCAGGCTCCGAGAGTGGGGTGAGCCCCTCATGCCGTGCAGATCTTCTAGGGAGGGCCAAGAAGCTGTTTGGTGATATCGGGAAATTGCAGATGAAGGACGGGCAGAAAGGAAAGGCCGCAAGAGGTGAAGCCTGCAAATCTCTGCATTGGGAGAGTGCTGGAGAGGACAGCTAACTCGAACCTGAAATTAAAAATCAAATTTGCCACCTCATCTTCTCCTGCTCTCTCTGCCCCTCCTTGTGAATAAAATAAATGAAATCAGCCAACTAGATACTTACGATCATAGCTCATTAAAACTGAAAGGGATCCCAGAGACGAGGCCAACCCTCCAATGGAGAGACCCACAGAGAGAAGCAACATCTCCAAGGTCACACAGAAAGACGGTGGCTGCAGCTGGGCTAGAGCTCCTCAAATCTCCAACACCGAGCACCTACTATGTGCCAGGGACTCTTCCAGATGGTGAGGATACAGCAGTGAACAAAACAGACAGATTTCTCCCCTCGTGGAGTTGACGATCCAGAGCAACACCACCCAGTAGAACTTTCCACAACGTTGCTATGTTGATGTCCGATACAGTAGCCACTAACCACACGTGGCTTTTGAGCACTCGAAATACGGCTAGTATGACCAATGGACTGAACTTTTCCTTCAAGTATTTTGCAGCTCTGTTGTTTGGTGCACAGACAGATCTTTAGGACTGCTATGTCTTCTTGGTGAGTGACCCTTTCATCGTTATGTAATATCCTTCTCTGTCCCTGGTAATTTTCTTTGCTCTGAAGTCCACTTTTGTCTGATATTGATGTAGCCACTCCTGTTTTCCGCTAATTAGTGTTTGCGTGGTATATCTTTTTCCATCCAGGAACTGAAATTTTTATTATATTTATTTTTAATTATATTTATTTATTTATTTATTTATTTATAAATATTATATTTATTTATTTATTTATAAATATTATATTTATTTATAAACAGAGTAGAGTGCCCTGAGTAGAGTGCCATGGCATCAGCCTAGCTCACAGCAACCTCAAACTCCTGGGCCCAAGCAATCCTTCTGCTTCAGCCTTCCGAGTAGCTGGGACTACAGGCGTGCACCACCACACCAGGCTAATTTTTCTATATATATTTTTAGCTGTCCATATAATTTCTTTCTATTTTTAGTAGAGACGGGGTCTCACTCTTGCTCAGGCTGGTCTCGAACTGCTGAGCTCAAACAATCCACCCGCCTCGGCCTCCCAGAGTGCTAGGATTACAGGCGTGAGCCACTGTGCCTGGCCTTTAATTAATTTTAAATAACAACATGTGGCTAGTAGCTGTATTATTGGACGGTGGCATTTTAAAGAATTCAGTTCAGCAAGCTCTGTCTCCACCCTGCCCAGAGCTAAGCAGACCTGCTCCTCCACCCAGGGAAACACTGCCAATGAGTGTCCCATGGAACTTTCGGGGGCCCCAACCAGGGGAACCCACCCTCCTCACTATCTAAGGTGGAGAAAGGGACCCTGCTCTTCCCTTCTTCCTAAACCAAGATGGGTATGCCCAAGGAGCAGAGGAGACTGAGAATGAGCTGGCCACCTCTGAGGACAAAACTTTGTCCCCGTCCTTGCTTCAGGCAAGTTCTCCCTCCCAGCCTGACCCCTTCCAGTTCTGGTCCTCACACTGCAGGGGGGGAGGGGGTAAGCCCTTGCTTTCCTGGGTTGGCCGAGGCCTTTTCACCAGCAGCTGGAAATGACACAGCAGAAGGTAAAGGGCAGGGCTCAGGGAGGGCAGAAACGGTGGCTTGATTAATTGAGATTACTTCTAGGCAAAGCCGGCCAGGTAGAATCCACGGCTGCCAAGGCCTGCTCAGGCGGAGCGACCTCCCCTCTCCTGGGAGCTCGCACACACCCTCCTTCTCCCTGCATTGTGTTGTCTGTGTTTATTTGCCATCTCACCCCAAGGCTGCCCTCTCCTCAAGGGAGCCATGATGCTGTGGGCATCCTCACCACACACGGGGCACGTGTAGAGGCTGCCCCTTCCTCCTGCAACGACACTGAGCCCGAGGCCCAGCTCAGAGCTGGTGAGAAATGACTGTGTGTTTGGGAAGATGGGGAGGGGAGGGGAGGGGTTGGGTTCAGAGAAGGAAAAAGGAAAGGACTGCTACCCTGATTCAGCAACAGTCATGCACCAGGGCAGGGGAGCAGGAGGGATGCCGAAGTACACAGGATGCCCAGGGAAAGGGTCCGATGTTCTCTTTACCACGGACCTGCAGTCTGGAGCTCTAAACCCTCCCACACGCTCATACATGCTCTCTACAGTCCCTTGCGTTAAGACTACAAAGCTTAATCTGAGTTCTAGTCTCAATGCATTGTGACTTTTCAATGCTTGTCTCTTGGCAGTATCCCAGCATCTCACCTCCCCCAAACACCGCTTAGTATCCTTGCATTGCTCTCACCCCTGGGCTTAGAGGGCAGCAGGGCTGGGAGCCCCACGCAGGGAGTAGGGAAGAGAGGAGGAGAAAGAGCAGGGAATGGAAATGCCCCACAGGGGCCACCTGAGCCCTGGGAACCTCCGCGTTGCACAGAGCACACCTCCACTTTAATTTACACATCTTATTTCATTTCTTACCAAATAAACTGTCACAGTAATACAGGAGCTGATTCAATTCAGGCAGAGCTGCATAGATCACATCAGAAAATGACTGATAGTCTTGATGTGGAAATTGCATTTATCATACAGGCAAATAAAGTGTGAAGACGTACACGCAGGATCAAGGTTTGTCGGTACTGGAGTGTACGATTGACCCAGGGGCCCCCACAAATGAGGCATCAGCAGAGGTTCAAGACGAGGTTGGAATGGAGAGCAGGGGGGAATGTGGAGTTGGGGGCCAGCGAAGGCCAGAGGGCTGGTGTAGACGTGGTCCAGTGGCCGAGGGGAGGAGAGGCTCACCAGACACCAGGCCACAGTTCACACCTCCACCGGCGAGAGGGAACGAGGGAGGGAGGGCTGCCGTCCTGAGAAGACCTGGGAATGGCTCTACATTGGAAATTCATGGCAAATTGCTCCTATAATTTACTGGCCCGGCTGGAGAGATGCATCTTTGAACTCTAGCATAAGACTTTAAAAATCATTCTCAACCCAGGCTCTCCAACCCCTGTCTGAGATGAATTAAAGGGAATTATGCACATAAACCCCACAGATTAAGGGGACACGGCTCTCCTTCAACCACCTGCAAGGTGATTAGACAGATAGAGTTCATAGCAGAACAGGCACTCGGGCTGGAAAAATAAAATAAAATAAATTTGAAATGCAGAGATTGATGGCTTCTGTCACAAAGTCTCTCCAAAGCCACAGTCCATAAATTGAAATTCCCACTGATGCTAAGGCAAAGGTGGTAACTCGATGGCAGCTTCTGGCCTGGAAGGGTCTTTGGGGGAAGGACTCCAGGTCCCCTTTAGAATCATGCACCATCCAAGCGAGGGGAGACTGCAGCCATCACGTAGGGGGATCCACATGCCAGGGGAACAGCTTTGGTTCTAAAGCAGCGGTCCCCAACTTTTTTGGCACCAGGGACCAGTTTCATGGAAGACAATTTTTCCATGGAAGGGGGAGGGCAGAGTTCAGGTGGTGATGCGAGTGATGGGGAGCAGCTGTAAATACATATGAAGCTTTGCTCGCTTGCCTGCCGCTCACCTCCTGCCATGCGCCCCTCCACCTCCTGCCCGTTCCTAAGTTTCATGGAAGACAATTTTTCCATGGATTGAGGGGGCAGGGTGGCAGTGCTCTGTGGCCCAGTCCCTAACAGTCCATGGCCTGGGGGTTGGGGATTGCAGCTCTAAAGGACACCCTATTATCACCCCAAGAAGGAGACACTGAGGAACAGAAGTGCAGAAGAATGAGGTCACATACAGACCTCCTGCACCCCCCACAGCAGCACTGTGCCCAGCGCCCAGCACACAGCTCGTGTGCAGGCATGTTTGTGGAAGGCAAGACAAGAAGCTGCCCGCCTTCCAGGGCCCTGCTGAGCAGCTCACCCCAACCTCCTCCTTCTCGGGCACAGCACAGGTCTCAGGCAAGCCAAAGAAGGGAGGCAGTGGACAGGCAAGTCTTAGTTCTGCTCAGACCCTGGTCCAACCCCGAGGCAGCTGACAGTCAGAAGATCAGAACTCTGGGCTAGGTTTTCTAACCCAGAAACGCATATGTCTCAGGCTGGTGTACTCAGACAGAAAGGCAGGAGGGGGCTATGCTGAAGGCTCTGGTGGCTGCCCAGATCCCCACTTGGGGACAGAGGCACTCATTCCCAAGTCGCTCTCTAGAATTACCCTGAGCCAGAGAAAGCCACCTGGCTCACGGTCATACCCCAAGCCTGGGGGCAGCCGCCTCCAATGCCTGGTTAGTTGGCCGAAGGCAGAGTGCTTAGGAAGGCCTGGCCCCCTTGCCTCAAGGTGGGACAAGTCTAATTCTGCAGGGCCATCTGTGCTGCCGTGTATTCTGTCCTTGGCCCACTGGGCTGCCTCCACTCCCACAGGTGCTGACACGGAGGGCCCGCAACACCTTCCTGCATGAGGTCTCCGTCTCAGAGCCTGCTTCCCAGGGAACTTGACCTCAGCCTGGGGAGGTGTCTGGAGGCAGACAGACAGACAGTCATAAGCTATCCACAGCCGGCATGCAGGGATCAGCTGGTCCAACCCTCTCATGTCACAGAGAAGGAGCCCAGGCCCAGAGAGGGGAAGTGACGTGGCTCATGTGGCTTAGAGAAAGGGCCCGGCCTGCGCAGGGACGGCCCCCAGCTCCTTCTCACACAGATGAGGTTTGGCAGGAAGAAGATGAGTGTGGAGATGGGGCCCCTTTGGATGTGGTTTTTAATCAACGTCTGCTTCACCAAAGGCCAGCAATCCAGCTGAGGCCTGTGACGGACAGCGAGCTCCCTGCTCCTCCCGGGTACACAGAACCCATTAACTGAGGTAAGTGAAGGCCAACTGTAGCCCCCTAAAACGCGGGCTTTCCTGCAGAGGTAGCCAACGTGCAAATATGTGCTCCTTCCAGAGTGTTCGCACCTCCCAGGGCAGAGGAACCTGGTCAGGGGAGGAACGCAGAAGCAAGGGAGGTTTCATGGCCACGAGGGGGACAAGCCCTGATGTAGCAGGTGCCACAGAACTTGAGGTGGCAGGAGACCCCTCGTCTAGTCTAGTCCCTCATGTCAGACCCAGGGAAACCCCAAAGAGGGGAAGAGACTTGGGGGTGTCCCTGGCAGAGCTGCCCCCAGAACGCAGGCACCTGACACCACGCTTCCCCAGGAACCATCCAGAAAGGCCAGGCCCCAAGCATCCCTCCCCAGAAGGAGGCTCAGGCCTCAGATGAGTGATTGAGAAAGGTCAAGTCCCAGTCCCTACGGGTCCCAGCTTTCACTCTGTTATTTTGTGGGAAATTCGGTGCCCTTAAGCCAAAAACATGCTGGGTGATCTCTCGGCAGCTCTTGGCCCATCTCACCAGCATCCTTCTCAGAACAGGGCGTGAGCACTGCTGTCGTACGAGATTTACGGGGAGCCTCCGTCAACAACGGAGATACCTTTATTGTCTTCGGTTAGGATGACACAGTTGACAATCGCCTACGTGTCCCCAAAATTTAAAAATGAGGGGAAAAAAGAATCACCCAGCATTTACATTGATTTGATTAATCCCTAGAGAAAAATACATTAAAGAAGGGAACAAAATGAAAGCTGACTGATGAATTGCCATTTTAAGAAACTCGGTTCAATTAAGCTAAAAGCCTGCTCTCAGGGCCACGGCGATGGCCCCAAACCCTGCCAGCACAGTACACCGAGGCAGGGCTCGCCAGCAAGTCATTGTGCTCTAAAAGCCAGGAAGAGGGACCCCTGCGATCTTCCCCCGAACCTGGCTTTGCCATTCAGGACCCACCGCTCGGATCCCTGCGTGACAGCCAATCCCCCTCCCGGCTGGGAGGAGTCTCATTTGCAGATGGGGGTGCCAGAGGGGGGTCGCAGATTCTACTGCCAAAATGAGGGATTTTCATTTTTGATTCTGTTTGCTCGCTTGTTCACTCGCTTTATAAAGGGCGGCCCCGGTGGGAAGCCAGGGCCTGTTTTGCCACTAACTAGCCTCAGTTTTCTCGTCTTTGAAACGAGGGTGTGCTTGGACCATGGAAACCCGGATGTTAGCCCCCACTCTGTTGATAACTCGCAGTGTAGCTTCAAACCAGGCCCCCGGCTTCCCTGGGTTTCAGCTTCCTTGGCACCAAAATCAGTGTGAAGGGCCTGCTTACCCTAACACACTGAAGCTTAAAAGAGTTGGGAGAAAAAGGATAGCCTTTTCAACAACTGGTATCAGAACAATTGGATATACACAGGCAAAAAAGCGAACCTTGACCTAAACCTTATCTACATATAGAGATAGAGATAGAGATATGTCTTTATAGAGAGATATAAAGATATATATTTTTTAAAAATTCAAAGTGGACAGTCCTAAATGTAAAACCTTTTAGAGAAAACATAGGAAAAAATCTCCTAGGGCAAAGAGTTCTTAGATGTGACACCAAAAGTATAATCCATAAAAGAAAGAATCAATAAATTAGACCTCATGAAATTAAGTGCTCTGCAAAAGACACGATTTCATTCTCCTACTCTGTAGAATGAAAAGACATGCTGCCAAGTAGGAGAAAGTCACATCTCTAACAAAGGACTTGTATCCAGACTGTGTAAAGGATTCTCTAAATTCAACAGTAAGAAATCAACAATTCAATTAAAAAATGGCTAAGGTACTTGAACTGATGCTTGACCAACAATGTACAGATGCCAAGTAAGCACACGAAAAAATGTGCAACACCATTAGCCACTAGGGAAATGCAAACTAAAACCTCAGTGAGTTACCACTCAGACTCGCACATCAGAGTGGCTAAAATAAAAACAGTGACACCACCAAATGCTGACAAGGTTGTGGAGAAACTGGATCACTCAGACATTGCTGATGGGAATTTGAAATGGTCCCACCGGTCTGAAAAACAGTTTGGCAGTTTCTGAAAAAAAAACTAAACATGCATCTACCATATGACCCAGCAATTGTACTCTTGGGCATTTATCCCAGAGATAAACTGATGATCACATAAAAACCTATAGAAGAATATTTGTAGCAGCTTTATTTATAATAGTGAAAACCTAGAAACAACCCAGATGTCCTTCAGTGGGTGAATGGTTAAACGTACTGTGGTATACCCGTACCATGTGCATTAGCTTGAATAATGTTCCCCAAAACTTCATGTTCACCCAGAACCTCAGAATGTGACATTATTTAGAAATAGGATCTTTGCAGATATAATTAGGTTAATCAAGCTAGCCTTAAGATAACCTAATTATATTATTAAGGGGGTCTCTGCAGATATAGTTAGATTAATTAAGTTAGGGTAAGGTCATATTGGATAAGGGCTGGTGTGGTTATGAGAAGGCCATGTGATAAGAGGCAGAGACTGGAGTGATATGCCTGCTAGCCAAGGAATGCCAAGGGTTGCCAGCAGGCACCAGAGGCTGGGGAGGCAAGAGAGGACTTTTCCCTAGAGCCTCCCATTTTATACTTCTAGCCTCTAGAACTGTAAGAAAATAAATTTCTGTTGTCTTAAGCCACCTTGTTTGTGGTACCTCCTTATGACAGCTCTGGGAAACTAACATACATCATGGAATACAACTCAGCAATGAACAGGAGCCAAGTGACACACGTAACGATCAGGATGCATCTCTAGGGAATTGCGCTGAATGAAAAAGCCAGTCTTGAAAGGTTACACACTGTATGATCCCATCTATACGACATTCTCAGAATGACACAAGTAGTGATGGAGAGCAGATTGGGTGTTGCCAGGGGAAGAGGGTATGATTACCAAGGGGGATAACAAGGAATTTTAGGGGTGACTGAACAGCTCTGTCTGTGCTAGTGTTACATGAATCAATGCCTACGATAAGATTCACAGAGATACACGCTCCCTCCAAAAAAAGTGAGTTGCAGTTAAAAATTGCCGAAATCCAAGCAAGATCCACAGTTTAGTTAACAATATAGTGTCGATGTCAATTTCCTGGTTTTGATCATTATGCCATGGTTATGTACGGTGTTATCATCAGGAAAAGCTGGGTGAAGGGTACCCAAGAACACACTACAATTTTCGCAACTTTTATGTGAGTCTAAAGTTATTACAAAAAAAATTTTTTAAGTGTAAGGAGGATTCAATATATTTTATAAATGTAAAGAAAAAAGTGTTACTATTCAAAGTCGGCTCCCAGCGAGCTCTGGAGGGAGACAGACCCAGGTCAGCATTCCAGCCTCACCGCTTACCAACCCTAGAGCTTGGAGCAAACCACTTCCCTTCTCTGAGCCTCAGGCTCCTCACACGTAAATCCTCACATAGCAGTAACGACACGGCACACATACTACATATGAGATAATACATGCAAAGGCACCTGAAGCAATGACTAGCGCATGGACGGTGCCAAGTAAATCCAGTTGCCATCTTTGCCCCAACTAGGGCAACGCCTCTCATTTGTTCGCTGACCTGCTGTTGTACTTGATTCCACCCTTCAGGGTCAAACAAGTTTCTCCAGGGAACCCGGGTTCCCCAGTATACAAGCCTGCCACGTCTCCTCATCTGGGCCCACGTAAAGGCTGGGCTGGAGCTCAGACCTCCACGGAAGCAGGACCCTCTCTGGAGCCCCTGCCAGGCTCCACAACGTTCCTCTGGCTTTGGCCCTCGGAGTTAATGGGGTGCAGCTAATAACTCTACCCTGCTCTGAGACCGCATTAACCATCCCTCCCTTCTTTCCCCTCCATCATTACCCCGGTCCCATTCCAAACAAGAGTCACGCAAACGAGAGTCACTCCTCTATGGCTGCAAAGTAGAACTTACAAAGTACTTTTGACACGTGTGTTAGGCCTCCTTAAAGCCCCAGCAAGAGCTGCTAGTCAGAAGCACAGCAGGTGTGAGCATCCCGACTTTCCAGATGGAAAGAGGAGCACACTGGGGAGGTGGGTGAGGCACAGGAAGGAGAGGAGGGAACTGACATAGATTAGCCACATGCTGTGCGCCAGGCACCTCATTTTCTTTCATTTCATTTCCTTCTTACAGCAAGACTGTGATGCAAGTATCATTAAATCTCCTTTTTGCAGATGAGAAAACCTCAGTTCAGAAAGACTATGTAACATACCCAAGGACACACAGCCAACAAGGGCAGAGTGTGGATCCTGAGACCCAGGCCTGCCTGACCCCAAGGCAGGGCTCCTTCCTTCACACCAGGCACAAAGCCTGTCATGCTCTCATTCATTCATTCATTCATTCATTCATTTTTTCCAAGAAGCAACTGCAAATCCTTCCTCTCCGTGGAGTCTTTCTGAATTGACTGCACCCACGAGCGCTCTGGCCTCAGAGATTAGATGTGAGGATCTTCAGATGTTCCTCCTCACTCTACAGCCCCAAAGAGCTCAGCACTTTCATATTCTGTCACATGTTTCCACCCCAAATGTGGAATTCTCTGGAGCATCCTTTGCAACCTGAAGTGGTAACACCATCATCCCTCCTCAACCTCACCCTCTATCTTCTCCCACAGCTCCCCCAACTCTAGGGAGCCAGATTCTTGTCCATATCTCACAGTGTCACGGCTGGAGGGACCCGCAGAGAACAGTCCAGAGGACACTGAGGTCCACAGGAGGGGAAGGCACTTGCCGCCTCCAGTGAGATAACATCAGGGCAGGTCTTCCAGCTCAACTCGCATCCAACCCTCTGCACAGGTCCTGGCACTGCAGGGAGCCCTGCTGGGCCTCCTCCCAGCAACCCTCCTTGGGCCCTGCCTCCCTCCCACGCTCCTAAATCCTGCCCACCCTTCCAGCCCCCCAGCTCAGAGTTGCTTCTCCCTTGAAAGCTTTCCAGATTATTCTAGCCCCCAAGGGTCTCTCCTTCCACTGACAGCGGCTGCTACCCTCCATTGCCCTTGGTCCCTCCAGATCTCACGTGACTTCACAACCATCAGGAGTCTTAGCTCACCCTTCCCAGCCAGACCACTCTCCTAAGGACCCGGACGGCACCACCCTCCACACAGCCCAGGCACAGCTGAGTACCTAGAAAGCAAAAAAAAAAAAAACCGAAAAATAGACCCCCTCTTTATTTGTGTGCATGTGACCCCAAAATCTGTCCATAGTCTCAGTCTGATTTGGGGGGAAATTCCCTTATCTTTTCCCAAACTTAGGAGATTTTACATTATCCCCCAAAGAACAATCTAGCAAAATCCCTCTTCCTATTATAATTTTGTGAAACAGCCTCCTGAGAATTCAACTTTGGGGGAAAATTTCACTTTTAAGTTGAGACTTGGTCCCCCTGTGACTAATTGAGATGCCAGGAACAAACCAAGTCTTCAGTCCCATTAGATAAAGCCACATAAAAGCTGCCCCTGCTAACAGCACTTTCCTGATTTCCTCAAGCTGGCCTGCAATAAGTATTCCTAATTGTGCTTGTTAAAAAGTGGATTTATGAATCCCAATTAGGCCGCTCGCACTTACGCGGCAGCCGTTTTCAATACCACCAAACCTTCCTTCTTCCCGAGATGAAATTATTTTTGGTGGGTGACAGGATAATTACTAAAACATAAAAGGACCCACCCGGTACCACAGCAGCAGCTTCAGCAATTCTGTTAGGAGGCCTTGAGGACAAGCAGGGTTTGGACGGCAAATTTAAACCCACACTGAGCTTCCCCCTCCCCATACCCTCGCCATGCACGCACCTCCCCAGCTCTTTCTCCCTGGACCCAGTACCAACCGCTAGGTGCCCTGCCGCGTCCGACCCCTGCCCCTTATTTCCCGTCTGCTCCTCAACCAGACCTTGTACTTTCTCCTTCCAGAGCACACTCTTCCATCCAAAAGGCCTTTCCTCACCCCTGCTCTCCCCCATCTCCCTTGAAGACACAGCTCAAATGGATCCTCCTCCAGGAAGCCTTCCTTCCTTGACCCCTGCCCAGATGCACTCACCATCAGCCACCCACAGCTTCCTGCACCTGCTGCTGTTCACGCCCTTACTCTGTGTCTGACTCCTCTATGTGTTTGTCTCCTGCACTGGGCCATGAGCTCCCTGAGGGCAAGGACGGGGTCTCATTCATCTTGGCATCCCCAGTGCCTGGAATGTGCTAGGCTGACTCACTCATTCATTCATTCAACTTGCTGGAACCCAATTTTAAAATGGGCAAAGGATCTGAATAGACACTTCTGCAAAGAAGATGTACAAATGACCGATAAGCACAGGAAAAGATGCTCGATGTCATTAATCATCAGGGACGTGCAAATCAAAACCACTGTTGAGATACTACTTCAAACCCACCAGGATGGCTACAATCAAAAAGTCAGGTAATAACAAATGTTGATGAGGATGTGGAGAAACCGAAGCCCATATAGTGCTGGTAGGAATGTAAAATGGTACAGCCACTTTGGAAAACAGTCCTGCAGCTCCTCAAATGTTAAACATAGGGCTACCATATGACCCAGCAATTCTACTCCTAGGTATATGCCCAACATATATGAAAACATATGTCCATGCAAAAACTTGTACATGAACTTCAGAGCAGCATTATTCATAATAGCCAGAAAGTAGAAACAACCCAAATATCTATCAACTGATGAAGGGATAAATAAAATGTGGTATATCCACACAATGGAATGTTATTTGACAATAAAAAAGAATGAAGTATTAACTAGTTCATGTTATAATAAGGATGAAAACATGAAAACATGCTAAGTAAAAGCAATCAGTCACAGAAGACCATATATTATATGAGTCCATTTATATGAAATGTCCAGAACAGGCAAATCCATAGAGATGAAAGTAGATAAGTGCTTGCCAGGGGCTGGGGGAGGGGAAACAGAGAGAAACTGCTAATGGGTACTTTCTGGGGTGACTGTGATGAGCACACCACAAAATTGATTGCAGTGATGGTTGCATAGCTCTGTGAGTATACTGAAAATCATTCAATTGTACACTTTAAAATGGTAAATTGTGTGGTATGTGGATTATTTCAATAAAGCTGTTACAAATTTTTTTTATTTTAAAAATCACTTGTTGGACACTCCGTGTAAGGGGTCTGGGTACAAGAAGGACGGAGCCCCAGTAGCCTGAGCCCCTGGACACTTCTCTACTACGAGAGTTGATTTTGGGGCATCTTTCCTCCTCTACTATTAATACAACCCCAAGATGTCAGCTTCCTGCTTGGCCCAGGAAGGACAGTCCAAGTGACTGGCCTCTTTTTTAAAATCAGTTACGATGGGGGAAATTTAATCAACAACAGGACACCTTGCTACTTCCAGACACAGTGTAGTGGTTAACAGCAGTCTCTAGAACCAAACCACTTAACATCAATCCCAGCTCTGCCTGTTACCAGCTATGTGACCTTGGGCAAGTTACTTCACCTCTCTGAGCCTTGGTTTTCTCATATGTAAAATGAGAGGATAATATTAATAACATCTGCCTCCTAGATGTATGGATAAAATGAATTAGTACATAAAAAGTACCTGTCATAGTATAAGTGCCATCCAAGGATTAGGTGCAATATTTCCCAAGATGGGAGAGTGAATCTCATTAATTGTTTTAATGATGGGCAAGTCTTGCAAGATTCATATTGATCTCAATCAACACCCCCAAGCACTCATTTTGCCTGAGTTGCAGGGTTCTTCCCGCAGTGCAAGCATGCCAGCCCCTCTTCTCCCATGGAGAAGGGTCTTTGCTCGTTTGAGCGCTGGAGAATACGGGTACAGGGGAGAATGTGGCAGTGTGGTCTGGCCATCCTCGGGACCCTGAGACAAGGAGGCGGTGTGCAGCAGGGAGAGGCGCAGGCTGGGCAGAGCAGCCAACCAGAGCCCGGCCCCGCCATCTGCTCTCCCAGCCAAGGTGAGTGCCCTCGCACGGATTCGTACTTGCTCACAGCCCAGCACCTCTATGAAGTGCCCGTTAGGGAGCAGTGCCAAGGCCCAACCTGCAGGAGCCCTTCCCCATCGTGGGGAAGAGGCGAGCAGCCCTGCCCAAAAGAGAGGCCTCTGCAGCGCGCCAGCCCACCGACCGCTCCATTGTGCCCATGAGTGGCAATGAAACCCAGCTCTCTGCCTGGGAAGGTGAGCACTGAGGAAGCTATTCGGTAGGTGATATGGCTTTCATGAGCCCCAGTGAGGAGGTGGGACACCAGTGCTCAGTGGGGGATGCCACCGGGTGCCCACCAGGCTCCCTGACTAGGTCTGGATAATTAAAGTGCTTCCTAACGATGCCTTTTGGAGGCAGGGACCCAGAGGGCTTGACCCATTGGGTCACATCTGGAACACACCCTTACAGGCATACGTTTACAAGCACACACTCACATGTGGTCACACACACTGGAGCGCACACACACACACAAACAGCTTACATACATGTGCAGTCAAAGACTCATGCACATGCAAACACGCTCATATGCACACGTTCACTCACATCCACTATCACATCCACACCCATCTCCACACTCACATGAACACACATACATACGGTAGTACCCCCTTATCCATGGTTTCACTTTCCATGGTTTCAGTTACCTGCGATCAATCACAGCCCAACAATATTAAATGGAAAATTCCAGAAATAAGGAATTCATAAGTTTTAACTTGCATGATATTTTGAGTATTGTGATGGAATCTCTCGCCATCCTGCGCTCTCCTGCCCAGGACGTGAATCCTCCCTACGTGCAGTGTCTCCGTGCTGTACACGCTCCCTGCCTGTTAGTCGCTCAGTAGCCGTCTTGGCCATCAGATCGGCTGTCGCAGCATCACAGCGCTTGCGTTCAAGGAGCCCCCATTTTATTGCCTAATGGCCTCAAAGCACAAGAATAGTGATGCTGCCATATTGTTTTAACTGTTCTATTTTATTATTACTTATTGTTATCAATCTCTCACTGTGCCTAATTAATAAATTAAACTTTATCATAGGTATGTATGTATAGGAAAAACATAGCATATGCAGGGTTTGGTAACTGCAGAACTACCCACAGTTCCAGGCATCGACCGGGGGTCTTGGAACGTATCCCCCATGGATAAGGGGAGACTACTGAATACTTACAGCCTCACACGGGCACACAATCTCGCACGCTTACACAGCCCTGTCACACATGCACACTCACACATGCACCTGGAGGCAGCCTCCTGGGACTCCAGGCTCCGCTGAGAGAACAGGTTGCAGGAGGTCAAGTCAGAAGACAGTTTCCCCATTTACCAGGCTCTCTTCCTCCTGCAGAAATCACAACCCGGGCAGGACTCCCAGGGAGGTGGCGTGAGGATTGGAAAACACACAGGTCGTTGAGACCTCTGAAAAACCCCGTTCTGGAAGAGAGAAGTCTCTGCGGATGTCCACGGCCTGTGGGGAGGATGAGGAGTCGTGTCGACGGTGGCGGGAATATCTTTTATTGGGTCGATGGAAACTGGGCTAGAGTTTGCGGCTCGTGGAGAACGTCTTCCTGCTTTACCTCATCGAGTCCCTGCTGTCCTGCTTACTCGCAGAGTCATCTTGAGCCTCAGTTTCCTCACAGAGCTGCTGTGAGGATTAAACGCGATCGAGCATGGAAATTGCTGAGCCCGGTGCCTGCCACAGAGTGAGGCTCAGTAAATGACAGCTTTTGTCCCCAGCACTGGTATTAACATTGGATATTAATAGTGATAAATCCCATAGCAACCCTATGAGGTCTTATTTTCCCCATTTCATATGGACAAAAAGTCCAGCACTTTGAATGATTTGTACCCAAGATCACATGGCCAAGTGGCAGAACTGGACGCGGGCCTTCTAATTCTAGGGAGTCCCTCGCTCCTCCGTGCCCACCACGCACCCGCACGCCGGCTTCTCCCTGTCCTGGCCCCACGGTTGCAGCTTCTCCCTGCTTGTCACCCTCCCCTGCAGCGAGGGCGGGACGGGGAGACAGTGTCTTCCTTCCCCAGGTCCATCCGTGGCTGTGGCCAGGGGTCTGCTGTGTGGGACATGCCCTGAAATGGCTGTTATGTTACATTTCTTTGTCCCCATCCTGCCTGAGGACCCCAGGGAAGGGCCAAACCCGGCAGTGGATCACTTTATGCTTCAGACCCCCTCTTCTAAGGCCACCTGGGCCCAGCCACCCAGCCTTTGGGGACCCCAGTCTTCTTGTCAGACTCCCCCATGCTCCCAGCCCCTACCACACCTGCCAGGGCAGTTGGGTTGGAGCCGCAAGACATCCCAGGCTCAGGAGCTGGCCCAGGTTCCGGTTCCTGCTCTAGCCCTAAATCACCCTGTGACCTTGGG
Organism: Varecia variegata; assembly: GCA_028533085.1. Lineage (NCBI taxonomy): Eukaryota > Metazoa > Chordata > Mammalia > Primates > Lemuridae > Varecia > Varecia variegata. Next base: position 100,886,616 of record CM052442.1, on the reverse strand, counting down.
CTGGCCACTTCCTCTCTCTGGGCCTCAGTTTGCTCTCTGCCAAACGAGGGGCTGGGAAATGTCCTTCAAGCTGCAACCTACTGGGAGGCTGGGAGGCTGCACAGAATCTCAAAATGCAAGGCAGGCTGGTGGAGAAGATGATTTGGGGCGAGGAAGCTTCGTAAATCATATCACAGCAGGAAGCCTCTTCAGAAAACACCGCACACAGCGGGCGTTCAAGTAGGAGAGTTAATAAAGAGACGGTGCCCTGCCAGCACCCTGCCAGAGCGTACTGAAAGTCTTGTCCCCACCACTACCTTAAGCCCTCCACGGACAGCCCAGCCTGTTTCTCCTCCTATGCTAGGTATCCTTTCAGATCTACTTGTGGAAGCCCATGGTGTCCAGAGAAAGTGGTGGCTGGGAGCAGGTGCCCACCCCGTCACACGCACACGCAGACACACACAGAAGGGGAGCCAGGCCAAGAGGCCTGCAGGGGGGAGCCCCTGCCCCACAGAGGGCACTGCTCCCCACTAGCTCACCGGCTTCCCCACGCAGACTGAACCATGGGTCAGGACTGGTCTACTTATACTGTTGTCTGTGCTGGAGATTTTCCATTTGTTCCCCCAGGACTTCTCTTCACTCTTCCCCCTGCTCTGGGCCCGGGAGGCTGACAAGCATGGGCTGCACGAGAGGCCTTCTGGGTCTCTGGCTTTCAGCCGGGTTTGGCCAATGGGACACCCTGCAGGACACTGCGGAGCAGGAGGAGAGTGAGCTGGGCCACTGTGATTTGCTGCATCCCGTACAGAAGGCCACGTGCCTGTCCGGCAACCCTCTCTGCACAGCAGCCTCTCCAAGTCCCTGCAGACCGGGAGGTGGTAACTGCTCCCCACGTTGCTAGCATAAGGGTGCTGCACCATCCTTTACTGATTTTTCTAAATTTTACTCACACCTTTGTCAATAGTCCCTTTATTAAGCTCTCATCAAATTACCCAGCTTGTGTGTGCCATTTGTCTCCTGCTAGGATGACAATATATCACTCAAGAAAAATGTTCTTGGTCAAATAATGACGACAAAACTCATCATGACCAGAAACAACAAAGTCAAGCAGAAATGACTTTGAGCTTATCTCGCCTTGTCAGCCCAACTAAGCTCTCTGTGGTAGGGTCCCCAACCTGAATGCCCACCAGGGCCACTCCAGGAATGTCCACGAGCCCAAGATCCCAGTGGGCCACAGTGACCTGGACATGCACATCCCCCAGCTGCATGGGGAGGCCACCACTCAGCTCCCTCAACTGTTGCCAGGCAGAAATGTGGGGCTGGAGTTGCAGATCTTCTAATTATTCAAAGGAACCTAGAAATATATATATTTTTATGTGAAATCTACTCTTGGCTCACATGTTTTAAAAGTAAAATTCGAGCCAAACATATCCGTAGCCAACAGAGAGCTGTTTGTTCCCCCACAAGTTACAATCTGGTACTATAATTCCAACGTCTACATGGACAATTCAGGATGACAGCTTTGGTGGCCCTTCCAGGGCTGCACACTCCAAATCTCTGAATCTCTGCCCTGGGGAAGCAAGAGGGATGGCAAGGGTCCCCCAGGGAACAAGGGCCCTCGGCAAAGCCCAGACGACAGGGAAAGATGGGCAGCAGTCAGCAGCCAGGGCAAGCGCCCCAGGCCAGGGACACAGGGCCAGCCAAGATGGGAAACTGGAATTGAGGTGATTAAAACTGGGGGACCCACTGGACAATGAACTGGCCTCAGAAAGGTCTGGGTTATTTGGGGTCTGTTTGTTTGGTACTAAGTTCTGTTTGTTTTGAGGCTGCACCAAGTTCTACCTGAAACCTGCAGTGGTGCATACCTCCTGCCCTAACGGGGAAGGCGATGGCAGCATCTCTAGCTCCCATTCACAAAAGCCCAGAGTCTGTCCTCCTTAGGACCATCACATCGCTGCTGCTTAGGTAGCTGTGTCCTGAAAAGGGCATCTTATCCCTCCAGCTTCCTCCAGGCCCAGGCAAGCTTGCAGACTAGCTGGGCAGAGGGGACTCTCTCTAATCACAAAAAGCCTGCAGCTAGACATTCCCCGGCCTTCTGCGCTTCTTTTTCCCTGAAGCTCCTGAATCGTCTGTTCCCTTGCTTGGTAACTGCCCGTGCTCCACCAGGAACTGTGGGGCCGTTCGGCAGACCTCTGTCTTCCCGCCCCATCAGACTGTAAGTCCCCTGGCAGCAGGGCTGGGTTTTAAGCTTTATATCCCCTTGGGGTTCAGCCCAGCTTCTTACAAATGGAGGTCCATAAATACAGACATTATCGGGCATTTTTGGTGATGTGACTAGAGACAGTAATAAGAAATTACATGCATACTAATAATGATGACAGATGCCTTACATTTGTGCAGCACTTTGAACTTTAGGAATAAGAATAATAAACTTAATAATGGTGATGATAGATGTCTTACATTTGTATAGCACTTTGAAGTTTGCAAGGCACTTTCACAGACTTAATTTCACATCATCTTCGAAACCATCCTCATAAAGAGGGTGGGGAGATGAAACAAGTAGGCAAAATGCAAATAATTGCTAAGCAGGGGATGCAGGCATGGGGGTACACTATACTCTTCTCTCTACTTGGGGTCTGTTTGAAATTTTCCATTGTAAAGAGTTAAAAAAAAAGAAAAAGAAAAACCACTCTAGTAGGTAAGTAAAGAGGCATTATCATCACCACTATTTTTTTTAAAGCTGAAGAAACTGAAACCCAGAGAGGGGTTTGGCTTGCCCAAGTCACTGAGTTTGTGGGGACCTACAGCCCCAAGGCCAGAGAAGTGGAGTTCCCACTCCTGGCCAAGGGCTCTCCTTTCTACGTCAGTGTTGCCCAGAGTGGGTCCCACAAACACCGTTTCTTTGGGCTATTAAAGGGTTCTGCAGAAAATAAGATCCCATGGTTAAGTAAGTTTAGGAAGCCCTGGGTTAAACAGAGTGATCAGGTCCATTCCCTGCAGGACTTCTCAGAGCCTTTACAGAACATTCTGCAGAACTAGTGTTCCCCAGAACACAGGCTGGGAGACACCCAGCCACATCATTCCCGCTGGTACAGAGGAGCCTATTATGCACACTGGCCCACCAGCCCCCAGGGCAGGGCTTTCCAGAGATCAGAGCCTAGTGAAGCCACATGAAGGGATGTGCTACAGACGAGCCCTGCTGGGTGGTGCCACATGCAATCTGCCCAGGGAGAGGGAGTCTCTTATGAGATGTGATATGGCCCCTAGGTAATGACCGGGTCACAACAGGAGTTGCCAACAACACCAAGAGGCACACGGGGCCCTCCTTGGGCCCAGCCCTCCAGGCTGCCAAACTACATCAGGGCCCCTCAGAGCTCATGTTGGAGAAGGAAGAGGAGTTGCTTTTCCCGCGCAGGCTGCCCCTGAGCGCTCAACAGGAACAGATGCTCCAGCCCTCTCCTGAGCCATGAACTAGGCTGCTGATTCAAACGCCTACCTCTCCCCTCCTTGCTAATCCTCACCCCTGGACCCTTTTGTGCTCACACCAGCTTCTTTGGCGGTTTCACAGGCCCTTTGGGCAGCTATACTGATGCTTAATCACTAATGAAGCACAGGTTTTCCATCTTTCTCTTTAGCCTTCTCCCCTTCTGCAGTGAGGCTTTGGGTTGTAGAAAAGCAAGTAAGAGGAAATATGATTTGCTTTGTGAAAGATGGGAATATGTGTGTTTATTATCCTCAAATAACAACTAATCCTCAGTAAGCCCTTACTGTGTGCCAGGCCCCATGCTGGGTGTTCCCCACTCTCAATCCCCACAACAACTCACTTTACAGATGGGCAGACTGAGGTACTCAGAGGCTAAAGGATTTGCCCCACGTCACCCAGAAGATGAGTGGTAGAGTTGAGCTTTGGACCCAGGGAGGGGGTGTCTAGAGGGCCTGCTCAGAACCATTAAGTCAAATGCCCCTGCAGGCAACACGGGTCAAGAGCCTGCAGAGTGGCAGGTCTTAGAAGTCAAGGATGGCCCAGGGGCAGCCAGCTGCATGTACCAAGCCCCCCAGGCTATACAGACCATCTCTGGCAACCCTAGCGACTTCCCAGACCCATTGGCTTATCCATTTGCCTTTGTCCCCACTCCCCACCCGGAGTCTGGGTCACCAACGCTTGGGAGGCTTTTACTGCAGTTGGACCAGCCCCAGTGTGGCAGACAATGGGATCTAGAATTAGCTGTGCCGTCAGAAACTCAGCATTCAAAGTTCCCGGGGAGCTCTGGGCAGCCTCGTGCCATTTGAGCTCTGGCCTTCCCTCTGCCCTTGGCCTGTTGGCTCCTCTAAAGTACTGGGCTTCCGCCTTGTTTCCTGACTGGCACTCCAGTACCTGGGGGACCTGAACTCTGACCTTCTTTGCCTGCTTCATCCTACCACCCCCTGCTCCTTACACCTCCAGTCTCTGGTGAGGGTTATGCAACAAGTGAAATGGGCACCCAGGAGGGGAAAGGAAAGGCGGGAGCTTTGCTAAGGCCTGCTGTGTGCCAGGCCCTACGCCGGCCAGGGGCGGTACTTTCCTGCCTTATTTACTGAACCCACCCAACAACCTTACAAGGTGAGTAATAGTATCACCATTTTACAGATGAGGAAACTGAGGCTCAGGGAGGTTAACTAACTTCACCAATATCACACCAGGGTGGGGGATCCTAGTCTGACATGGAAGCCCATGCTGTTAACAAGGATGCCACAGGGTTATGACAATAACGGCTTCACCTCACTCAGTCTCCTAGTGTGACCCTAGAGGAGATAATACCATCTCCATTTTACACAGCACTGATACCCAAACAGGTTAAGCAGTGAGCTCAGATCACTCAGTTGTTAATAATACTAGCACCTAACACAGCATAACTATCTTAGCAGTGCCCAGATCCTGCTAAGCACTTAGCATAGGCTGTCGCATTTCATTCTCGTAACACTAGAAGAGAGTATTATTATTATGATTCCCACTGTACAGATGGGGAAACTAAGGCTTAGTGAGCTAAAACAAATTACCCAAAGTCACTGTAGTAAATGCCTGCCCAGCAGCCACACCCCTTTCCCCATTCCCAGACTGCTCCACTTTTGTCCAGGTGCCCACCCCTCTCCAAGTGACTCAGGGAAGCATAACCCAGGAATCTTCATTACTCTGAGCCAATCATGGTAGTCCCTTTCATCCTGCCAGTGACTGCCCTAGGAAGGTGCATGTGACCCAATTCTGGCCAATAAGACATGAGGAAAGCCTGCTGAAGGGCTTCTGGGGAAAGTTTTCTTGCTCTTAAAAGGAGATGTCCATTAAGAGATGGGTGCCCCCTTCTTCCACTGGACATTGTCACTTCTGAATGTGATGACTGGAACTACAGCAGCCATCTTACCACCATGAGGCACTATTAGGAGGCTATGCTGACATGCAGAGGAGAATGACCAGAGCTGTGGACAGGACCTGGGTTCTTACTATTTAAGTCTCTGATGTCATGTTTTTTCCATTACCTACAGCCTAACGGATCTAGCCAAAAAGAATGTGAACTTCAGTGGCTCTGGCTCTAGGCTCAAAGCTGTAGCCTTTGAGTTCAAGCTCAGAACTTGTATACATACACTACTCTGAAGATTCAGTATCAGGCTGTCAGCCTGGATGGACCCAGCACGGTTCCATCCCCTTGGCCTCAGCCCTTCCTGGTTTACTCCTACGTAGAAAACACAGGCCAGGGCCCAGGCCCAGCCCAACCACCCAACCCTGAACCACCCAACCCTGAATCAAAGTCCCAAAGGACAAGGATCCCAGCAGGGTCCCTCAGCAGATGACCCACGATGGAAGGAAGATCCTGGAGCCAGCCTCTGCCCCTTGGGAACCGAGTCTCATTTCATTCTCCATTTCTACTGCCTTCCTCTGCCACTGCCCCATAAATCTCCAGTTTATTAATCCTTTACATGAAGCAGTCGGTGCGGGATCCTGATTTACTCCCTGTTCATAAAACGCTGAGAAATTAAAGATGGAAATTACCCAGAAGGACACTGAGCCTCCAGTGGGGAGTCCCAAAGCAATTGCTGGCCCCGAACCAGGTCCTCTCTGCCCTTCCCACCTTCCGAGCTCCGGTGATGTCATTCATTGTCCTCACCCCACAACCAAGAAGCAAGGGGCCTTTGTCTGCACGTATACACCTCTCAACCCCTGTCTGCACAAAGCAGGGGAGGAAGGGCATGGCTTCCCAGAGAACTCATTTCAGATACTCCTTTTTGAAGATTTTCCTCTTCTTAAATACCTTTCACTACACATGGGGGGGGGGGGAAATTAAGTTGCGGACAAAAATTAGGAGGCGGATTAAAGCAATTCAAATGTCAAAATATATAACTAATCCAGAGACATGACAAGGAGGGAAAATGGGCACTACTCAGGAGTCTCAATTGCCCACGATCATCCTCATTTCTCCAGCCTCCGAGCACCACCGCTTCACCCCAACACCCCCCAAGGCCCTCCAGGTACTCAGCGCACTGATGTTCTCTACAGTCCAGCAGACCCTGATCCTCCTAGCAAGACCCTAGACGGGTCTCAATACTGCCCAGTCTCCCACATCTCATAGGCTACTCCCAGAACTGGCTGGCAAGTCCAACCTCTTCCCACAGGTCAGGGAGAGCCACGGGCAACCATCAGTGTTTCACATCAAGGGCCAAGACTACCCCAGTCCAGCATGACAACCAAACCTTAGCCCCCACTGCATGCCAGGGACAGCACTGAGTACAGGGTCCCTGTTTGACCAGGTCCCTGAGGCTCTTACTGTGGCTTTGAAGTTGTAAGACTGTAGTGAGTACAGAGCGTCAGGGAACAGAAAGACAAGTCACTTAGCCCAACAGACAGAGGGGAGCTCAGAGAAGACTTCCTGGAGGAGGCAGCGTCTGGGCTGAATTGTGGGGGATGAATAAGTCAGTGAGACTGAGGAAGGTGGGAAGGGCGTTGCAGTCAGGAAACAGCATGAGCAGCGGCAGGGAGGTCGGCAGGGAGGTATGACGCAGCACTGCGTGTTCTGGGGGAGGGAGGACTAGAAGCAGCTTGGTGCCACCAAAGCAAGGTGGATTCTGGAGAGAGAAGGGGCCGGGCACTGGGCCTTGACCGAGTGCTAATGAGTTTTGACTTTATCCCGAGGGCAATGGGGAACCGTTAAAAGGTTTCCGACAGGCAGGGACATGGTCCAGTTTGCACTTTAGAAAGATCCTTCTGCCTGCCACCCGGAGTGTGGACCGGGAGGGACACGAAAGGCAACACAGGCAAAGGGGGAGCAGGCCCGAGCAAGGCACAGGGCCCCTGAGCGAGGACTGGCTCTTCAGTCTGGGGGCACAGGCCGGGTCTGCCCTCAGTACCATTCCACACCACCAATGCCACAGATGGGGTCTGGATGGGACAAGGAAGAGTGAGGGGGCATTCTGGGGATTCAGGGGGCCTCGGAAGGGCTGCGCTGGAGGGAAGGAAAACAGCTCGAACTCTAGTCCTTTGGCCCAGAAGGGGTCCCTGATGTGCCTACCCAGACCCAGGGGCTGTTTGCAGGCAGCTTCCCGTCACCCCCAGGCACCCATGGCCCCCTCCTGCCTCTGCTCAGCCTCCAGCTCCTCTTTGTCCCCTGGGCTGGGGAGGAGGCTCTGCCAGTCAGTCCATTTCCTCCCTGTGGGAAAGGAAGGGGCAGAGGAGCCCACCCAAGCACCCGGGAAGAATGACACTGGTGTCCCCACCAGCTCACACTCCAAATTCACCTCAGTCCTCATTCTCAGGCCCCTCGTGTGCCTGGTGTGGGTCACACCCCTCTCCCTGACCCAGCACACCCTTCCCTTGTCCACTGGCAACACCGTCCAGGTGCCCCCCCCCCCCCACTGCCAGGGTCCTGGTGGTGTCTGTGTACTGACCTCCGTTACACCTTGTCACACTGGTTGTTGTGTCTATTCGTTTCCACTGGACACAGTGCCTCAAGACAGGGACCATGTTATCTTCACTCCTAAGCGGAGCGCTACTTATGATTCACAGGAGGGCTCGGTAAAGCCTGGGTGAAGAACCTTCCAGGTGAACCCTGGGGTGGGGTTTCCTTCTCAAGGTGCCCAGTCTGCCCAGAGAAGGTGTGTTTCCTGGTGACAGTGGGGTCCAACACCTTATCCCCTTCCAATCACTCCCCTCAAGAAAAAAACCACCTGGCTGCCCAAAACAATACCCCCAAAACTGACGTTATCACCATTTCACCTCCAAATAAGGATATTAGCGAGCATGTTTTCAGTGCCTTTATCTCTAATTCTCAAATGATCCTGCAAACGCCACTGGCCTGCAGAAGGGCCTAGGCATGACCTTGGGCAGGTTGAGTCACCTCTCTGGCCTCTGTTTACTCACCTGCAGAGTGAGTACCTCCCTCTCAGGGATGGTAGGACCTCCCTCCCAGGGTGCTTTGGGAGAACTGAATGAGCAACCGTGAAGACGCTGGCATGCGGCTCCCTCCCACTCGTGGCCACCTCCTGCTGGGCCCAGTGCTGTCTGGAGGGCAGGCTGTCCGTCCCCAGGGAGGGTGGGGAGAGGCCCACTCCTGAATGATAAGTGAACCAATAAACCAATCTCTTATCTGGGTAGGTATAAATTATAACAGGAAGCTTTTTGGGTTGGTGTCTTCTGTGGCATTAGAAGTATCATTAATTATGTATTAAGTGTTTGAAAGGAAAAGACATCAGTATCTTATAGGATGTATTTGCATAGTAATAGAGGATTGATTAGATGCAATATCTATACTGAGGGCTACTGGGATTCAGGTCCTGGGGCTTCGCAATGGTGGTAAATTACAGCCACAAAAATCTCTGCGATAGTAAATAATGGCATCCAAATTGCTGGAGGGACTCTCAGCGCCTCCTGATGGGACCTGGGCGGCCATTCGGCCAGGAGGGGATTAAGCAGGGCAGGGCCCCGAGTCCCCACTGATGGGAGCCCAGTTTTCTGGGTGCACAACCCCCACCCCAGCCTAGCACTGAACTGAGCCAGAAACATCTGCCCACCCCAGTCTATAGATGCTCCAGAGAAAGGCTGGAAGCTGCTTCCTAAACCTGGATTTTGCTCAAGGCTCTTCTGCGATTCTCTCTGGGAGTACAAAGAAAATGCATGTGTTGCTTCTCAAACTGCAGGTTGTGTGTCCTCGTTCAATGAGGAGATGGGGAAGGCTGGTGGAGAGCCCCTCCCACTCTCAGGGAGATGAAGGTCACTGAACCCTCCCCCCCATAGTCTGGAGCCCAGGAGCACCGCCCAGAGGCAGAAGGGACGGGCTCCTACCTAAGTGGTGGTGACAACAATAACAGTGTTTACTGTGTGCCAGGCCAGGTCTAGTCCATTGCATGGATTAACTCATCTAACCCTCACAAGCAGCCCTGTGCAGTAAGTACTATCATAACCCTGACTGTACAGGTGAGGAAACTGAGGCAAGGAGTGATCTCCCCTAGACATCAGTATCGCTCACCCCCTCACCTCCTCCGGGATATAACTGAAAGGCCACTTTTTGTTGCAGACCTTCCCCAATCACCCTATTTAAAACTGCAAACCCACCCCCACCCCATCACTCCCTCTTCACCGTCCCGGCTTTTTGCCACATGGTTTGTCATCTTCAAATACATCCTATCATCCACGAACTTATCTTGCTTACAGTCTGGCTTCCTCCATGAGAATGCAAGGGATTGTTGTCTGTCTTGTACTGTTCACTGCTGCGTCCCCAACAGCTAGCACAGTCTGGCACATAGCAGGTGCTCAATAAATGTTCACTGAATGAGTAGAGGTTGAGTCACTCGCCCAAGCTCACCTTCCTTTAAATAGCAGAGCTGGGGTTCAAACCCAGGCACTCTGGTCTCTGACTCAGTGTTCTGAATGATCACACCTCACCCAGGAAGGACAGTCTCCTGTCTAAGACCTGCATGGGTGTCATGGGGGACCCAAGCTCCCCACGGCTGAATGAAACCCCACAGGCAATGGTGAGCTCTGAGCCTCTTCTATTCCCCTGAACTGAGTTAGGAACGCCAGGTCTTCTGGGAACAGCTCCCATCTGGCTTTGTGGACAAAGACGTGCAGACCCGAGAAAGGACCCTCTCCAAAAACCTCCTGTCATTGCTGAGCACGGAGCAGTCCCTCACCTGCTCAAGAACTGCCGATGGCCCCCCTCTGCCTGCAGGATAAGGCCCAGACTCCAGCACCTGGCCCCATAGTAGATTAATTAATTGATTAACAGTAGCTGACTCAGACCCTATTTATGTGCCTTCCCGGATTTCCTCGGCCCCACCTGCCTCCCAGGCCAGCAGCTACTTCTGGATGGAGAGCCAGGCCACTGCTACCATCGTCTCATCTAATGCCACTGGCTGTCCCAGCCTCCTCCAGGTGAGGGCCCGGCTCTGGCACAGCCTCCACCGCACCCCCCTCAGGAGCCATAGCAGCTACAGCGCCCAGGTTCCACCACCCACTGGGACCACGTCTACACCTACTGGGACCACTTATGTGCCACACCACAGGGCACAAGATCCGGCTTCTCCAGAGGCTTCCCAGAAGGGCCAGGGGATATGACCCAGAAGTGCAGGGGAGTTAATGCCCCACAGTGGGAATCTTGGACTGATGAGAGACCAAAGAGCAGGCAAACTCCCTCCCTTCAACCCTGGACAAACTGCTCTGAGTGACAGCAGTTCCACTGGCCTAAGGGGAGGGCATCCCTCATAACTAAGCAGCCCGCTTCCTTTCTCCCAAGCTGTGCCTGGCATTTGCATTTCCTCCTTCTTTGCCTCACTCTCCTCTTCCTCTCCCTCCCCTTGCCCTGAGGCTGCACCCCTGCCCCCCAATAAAGCACCAGCACAGTTTCGCCTCAAGCTCTGTTTTATGGGGAACCTAAGATCTGCTCAGCGGGGATGGCCTGGGTGCCCGGCAGCGCTTGGCTCAGAGTACAGACGCACAAGAGAAGATGACTGCTTCACTTTGAGGAGGAGACAAGAGCCTGCTGACCCCTGGACCAGGGGAGAGCGGGGATGGGAATCACTGCAGACACACGCAAGGATTCTCCTGCTTCCTGAGCTGCCTTTCAAATGTTTCCACCCGAGGGAAGGCAAAAGCATAAAAAAGCAGAAAAAGTTCCCCCAGAACTGGACTTCATGAAAGGCAGGAGAGGGATTCAAGCCTGTTGCCTGTCACTAGTCTGAGCGGCTTCTGAGTAACAATTTCCGTAGTATGTGTCAAAGACATACCATGGAACCTCTGTGTCCTAACTAGCCCATGGAGACCGGCCCTGCTAATGTTCACTGAGTCTTTGCTGCGTCCTGGGCACTAAGCTAAGCTTGTTACCTGCATTGTTCGTTTGATCTTTATAGCAACCCTGTGTACTATTATTAAGTACTGTTATTATTTCTCTTTTACAGATAAGGAAACAGATGCTCAGGCAGGTTAGGTAACTTGTCAAAACCCATGCATCCAATAAGTGGCAGAGCCAGGACTCAAATCCACATCTAAAGACGGAATGTCCTGCATGTGGTGGCCCATAAGGAAGATACATTTTGGTTACAGCCTTCCTGGGGAATCTTTTGGGGTTGGTGTCTTTTGTGGCATCAGAAATATCATTACTTATGTATTAGGTGTGTCAAAGTCAAAAACTTCCTTTGCCTCTTTGTTTCCCATGAGGCCAGCCCGGCCCCAGGGCCCCTCCCCAGCCAGGGACGGTTACAGAGGTGCTGAAACATGCAAGGTGGCCCTTCCTTTTCCCCCTACAGAGGTAAGTCTTGGGGGCTTAGGAAGCAGGCAACAGGCACAAGTTGGACTGTGCTTGTCCCTGGCTATGACCTGCCCTCTTGGGATCTGGGCCAAACTACACATGGATGAGTGATCTTCTCCCCCACCTGCTCCCCCAGGGCCGGGGTCTCTACCCACTGAACTAGGCCCTCTGCTCAGCACACTGTCACCCAGCCCCCCATGCTGGAGGCCCAGGGAGGGGGAGTGGGCTGGGAGGAGGGGCTGAGGGAAAAGCGTAGGCTTCTGAGGCTTCTATCCTGCCCTAGCCCCTCAACTCCGGGAGGGAGGTCTAGACCAGAAAGAAGTAAAGGAAAGGCAGAAAAATTCTTAATATAATGACCTTCAAGAAGAGCAACTACATTTTACCTTGAAAACTGCAGAACTGAAAGCAGAGTCTATATAGACAATGCAAATGATATGCAAACATGAATGCAAATGGACCGGGGCCTGCCACGCAGAAGCTTTCTCACGCCAAGGTGCCTCTAGAGGGAGGTAGAGGAAAACGCACAGAGGGCAATTAGGAAGGGCTCCGGGAACTGCAAGAGGTTTTCTAGGGGGCTCGGAGGGGAGAGGCACCTTAGAGACCTTAGAGGGGACCCGGGACCCGGGCTGTTTGTGCACTGTGAAGCTTCCCAACCCCCCTGAGATCTCCAGTCGTGCCAGCCCTGCAACACACACACACACACACACACACACACCCCACAGAGCAGGCATGCAGTCATGGAAACACTGACACAGAGACACACAGTCACTCAGACACAAAGCGCACTATCCAACCCTACACACAAAGACACACAGACTTACTCGCATCCCCGTCCACACCACCACACTCGGAAACACACGGATAAAAGCAGACACATACAAACATACACAGCAACACGCCAACACAGATGCAAGCAGAAACACAAACACAGATACACATATCTCCACACTGACCCAGCACAGCAAGTCAAATAAATCTATCTGGGAAAGAAAGAAATCTAGATGAACACCTACTTTGTGCCAAGCATAGTGCAGGAACATTAAATCCTCATTTAATCTTCACAGAGCGACATTAAGATGTGAGAGCGATTATCCCAACATTTACTGACAAGGAAAAGGAGACCCCGGGATGAGCTGATATGCCCAAGCCCGCCCCATAAACAGGAAAGAGCAACTCTTTTTTTTTTTTTTTTTTTTTGAGACAGAGTCTCACTTTGTTGCCTGGGCTAGAGTGAGTGCCGTGGCGTCAGCCTAGCTCACAGCAGCCTCAAACTCCTGGGCTTAAGCGATCCTACTGCCTCAGCCTCCCGAGTAGCTGGGACTACAGGCATGCGCCACCATGCCCGGCTAATTTTTTCTATATATATGTATTTTAGTTGGCCAGATAATTTCTTTCTATTTTTAGTAGAGACGGGGTCTCACTCTTGCTCAGGCTGGTCTCGAACTCCTGACCTCAAGTGATCCACCCACCTCGGCCTCCCAGAGTGCTAGGATTACAGGCATGAGCCACCATGCCCAGCCAAGAGCAACTCTTGATGGTACCACAGTGCTGCACCGCCCCTCCGTGCCCTCTCCCAAACCTCCCCATACACAGTGGGACACAGAAATCACCATCAACTCCTCACTTTCCACTGCGAGGTCCTCTCCCTTCTAGCTTCCTCGGGGACACTCCAGCCCTTCTTCGTTTTGCCCTATCAGCACCCTCCTGCTGGAAGGTGCTCTACGACGCAACCTCACATTAACTCTGGTCTATGTATAATCTAATTTGGAAATCTACTGGGGGAGGAAGGAAATCACTTATTTCCACCCAAATGAGATACAAGACCGGATTTTCAGTTGCCACCTGTCTCTGGGTGAATGTTCATAATAGAAGAATGACTCTTCCCCCAAAAGTATACAAACTTTAAATGCTACCCTGCCCACCCCCTCCTACATACACACTCAAAAAGAAATGTGCTTTTCATAGCAAAGAATGAATAAGCTTTCTCACTTCCTGCCATTAACTCACCGTGTCGCTGTGGGCAAGTCACCCACCCTCTGGTCACAGTTCCCTCGTTTGCCTGTGAGAGGTAGGACAAGCCTATTCCCGAGGCTGCTTCCCTCGCCCACCTTGCAGGCACTCTGACAGTATAAGGGCCCAAGGCTGACAGTGCCTCATGGTGCCTCCCAGAATGGTCCCCTGGTCCTGGGGACTCACTGCTGATGCTGGGATCCAAGAGGAGCTAAGGCTGGGCCTTAGCCAGGGAGCAGGACAAGGTCAGACCCAGCCCCAGGGTGAGAATTTGCCCATCACCCCTGGACCTCTGGCCTGACAGTCTCGGATGCTCTCCATCCGCCTGGTAACTTCCAGGGGTCCAGGAGGGAGGCCTGCTGGGAGCAGGGGCAACCTTAAAATATAATAAGGTCATGACTGTTGGAGTGAACCAGAGGGCTGCAAAGTGCCAAATTGTTGGTTTTGAGTGTATTTTAGGCCCTTAAACTCCCTTTCCAAATTAATATTCATGGAACTGGCATGCCACTTATTTGCATATGTAGATTATTGCTCATCCTCTGCAGGAAAAAAAGTTTTGGGGTGTTTTTATTTATTGTATTTATTTTAAGCTTGGATGATAAACCAGGCATGTCAGGCAGGGGAAGGGCAAGTTCCAAGGACAGGAGTGGGCTCAAAATAATCTTTGCTTTGAGAAAAGACAGGTCCTAGATGCACAGGGGTAAGTTACCTCTACCCTGACCCAGCATCAGCTCCAGAACAGCCCTTCTGAGGTCACCACGAAGCCCCTGCCCCGGGAAGCACGGCTGCCTCACACGGCCCCACACAAGCCTCTGGAAAGCCAAGCCTGTCACGGTCACTCAAGGTCACCATTGGAAGGCAGGTGTCAGGTTTGGGGTATGACTTGGGGAAAGTCACTTGAACTCTCTAAGACCCTGTTCCTGAGGACAGTAACCTGCTTTACAAAGTTGTTGTAAGACACAAACTTGAAAACAAATGCACCCCAAAATGAAGGCAGTCCTGGTTCTGGTATCATGCCTCATCTCTCCCTCTGTCAGTACCGTCCACTCCTGCTAGCCGCCGTCCAGGAGGCTCCATGTCCTGCACACTGTCACCCAAAGCCTTCTGAAGACCTCAGGACTGACATCAAGTCCCCTCCTGCTCTTTCCTGGCTTCACCCCTCTTTTCTGCACCAAATAACATGTCTTAATTGTTCCACCAGAAAGCTCAGAGTCCACTGCGAGAATCCAGAGGTTCCTGAATAATTCCAAAGTCCTGGGGACACAGTGGAACAGTGGAACACAGTGGGACACGAGGGAAAAGAGCCTGGGACATCAGGGCACACACGGGGTGGTAGAACCTCAGGGAGATGCGGGAAACAGCGTGGAGGAAAGAATACCACCGTGCCCCCACTCCTCTCCTGCGGGCTGAGTGGGCTTAGCAGGGCACCTCACCCTTCCCAGCCCCATCTCCTCCTCTGTAAAGTGACGAGAATCTCAACTTCACAGGTTTATTGGAAGGCTGAGTTAAAACAGTACCTAAAAATCACCTAAAGTGGTGTTCAGCACAGAGCAGGATTTCATTAAATTTCATCCCTTCCCCCAACTGAGGTTCAGAAAAAAGCAGTAAAGATTAATTGATTGTTCAGGTAAGTAATCTATTCCTGTGATTTATTAATTCAATGAATACTCATTGAAGTGCTATGTGTCTGCTGATCATAACACTGGATACGAAGAAGGATACACCCATCTTGGATCTCAGTGGTCTTACATCCAACTGGGAAGACAAGGAACACACCAACAAAATATCAAACGATGACACCAGCCACATATCATCAAGCGCCACATTTGTGGTGTAGGCAATAACTGCTGCAAAAGTTCAGGGGAAGAAAGATCAATGCTTCCAGATCACTGTGTGCTCCAGCGGTCAGGGAGGGTCTAATGAGGATGCAGATCTAACATTGGTCTTCAAGGAAAGGGTGATTTGGGTTAAACACAGGGAAAGCCACAGCCTGAAGCTGAGGGGGCCAGGGCGGTGCGTCCCAGCAGGTAAGGAAGGGGGGACAGGAGGCTGGCAGATTGTAGAGACTTTGAATGTTGAGTTGAGGAGTTTGGGCTTCAGCCAGTGAGTCCCATGGAGAAAAGGTATGGTAATGAGTTGATAGAAACCATGTTTTAGGATGACTTGAAGGGGAAAGAGATGGGAGGCTGGAAATTAGCTCCCAGAGCAACATGATGGGTTTGCAGCATGGATGCTGGACTCATTGCCACCTCATCACCACTAGAATTTACAACTGTCTTATTTACAGAGCCCCACAGACGACTCCTGGAGACATACGTCCCCATATACACCCATGCACTGTGCCCTGAGGACGGCCCAGCTGGAGGTGGAAAGAATCTGAGCAAAGAGGACTTCTCACATCAGAAGGGAGGACAGAGCCACAAAACAATGAAAACAAAAGGAAAGCCGGTGTTTGAATATTGGAAGTAGAGTGTGGGGGGAGTGGGGACATCAAAAGGTGTTGCTAAGGTTTTGAGCCCAAGCATCTGGGAAGATGGTGCTGCCAACAACAAAAATGAAGAATCTACAAGGGGAGGTGGCTTGAGAGATAGGAAAATATTAGATTTCATTTTAGGCGTATAGATTTCATGATGGCAGCAAGGCATCCAAATACTACTACAATTAATAAGATCTAATCAGCTGCAATGTGGTCTGACAGGTGGAGATTGATGAGTCATCCGGGACTGGAGACCAGGAGTCCAGAACTGGCGAGGGAGCCCCTGGTGGCCTGCCTCCCAGAACCATGCTGGTCAGTACTGACCATATTTGCATTGACTATCAAAGCTACTGTGATTATAGAGATAAGATTTTATCTTGGCCTGATGGTCCCACTTTGCTACTAAAGAAAAGCAAGAAGAAGCAAGTTGGGCAGAAGGAGCTTATAACCTGTTTGTACTTAAATGCTGGAGTTCCAGTATGCACCATGAACCACCTCCTCCAGGAAGCCCTCCCTAACTACTGTGGTTTCCACTGATGTCATGCTCCTCCTATAATATTTGGGCTACAAGTTATAATTATTTACTCTCTGGTTCTGTTATCTTACTATTTGATGGTCTAGATCTGCGGTCCCCAACCCCCAGGCTACAGCCCAGTATTGGCCACAGAACTGGGCTGCATATCACCGCCTGAGCTCCACCCATACACACTCCTCCCCACATCCATGGAAAAATTGTCTTCCATGAAATCAGTCCCTGATGCCAAAAAGGTTGGGGACCGCTGGTTTAAATGGTCTAGTCATCACATGTCACCTGCATTAGATTATAAATTCTTTGAGTCAGAGATCAATCTTCGAATAATCTTTTACTTCTCTTGTACCAATCAAGTGTAAATATTGAGATAATTCAGCCTTTATCTGCCTAATAAATCCCCATTGTACAGATAAGTAAACTGAGGCACAAGAGGTGCAATGCTTTGCCCAGCGTCACAGGGCTTAAAAGGAATAGAAAGAGAATTCAAACCTAGCTCTTGAACTCTACAGTAGGCACTGTTAAATGCTCCTTTCTCCATTCCAAGACCATCCTAATTTTGTTCCTCTGTGGCCCTACACACAAATTAAGATTGTTCCAGGCCAATTATGATGATCTCCTTCCCTTGCCTGTTGTTGGTTTAGGCATGACACGTGATTCACAATTCTGGTCAGACACAGGGAAAGTCTGCTGAGGGGCTTCTGGGAAAGGCTCCCCTCCTGCCTTTTCTGCCTCTGCACGTGATTGTGAGGGTATAACACCTGGAGCTGTCGCTGCTATCTCGTGACCTTGAGAACAGGAAAGATCAAAGCATTTGGATGTTTGATGATGTTGTTGAACCCCTAAAAGAACCAACCGTGGGACAGACATAGCCCAGACCTCTCCTTATGGAAGATGCTAAGTTCCTTATTGTTTCAGCCAGTTGTGTTCATGTCTGTTACCTGCAGCCCTGACTCCCACTCCAATCAAGGGCTTTTGTCACTATGGATACCTGAGCTATCCATTATGGAAGATATATAACAAGTAAAAGTCCTGGATTCTGCCTTCACTGTGCCTATCTCAATGCTGGGCATTCAGTAAGTGTTCAATCTATATTTGATTAATTGATTCTCCCCTTGCTCACCAGGTACGGGAGATATATTCCCTGAAGGCATCCTTCTTCCCTTTACTAAGCCGCACTGATTATTTCTAAGTTGCAGCCTCACATTGTGACTGTGGTCTCAACATTACTCAGCAGGTCCTTCCCTGTGGTGTCCCTGCACCACTGAGGATCAAACTAAGAGCAAGGTACTCGCCCCTGGCCAGCAGAGACCATCAGTGAAACTCCACATTCCTAAATATTTGTTCTTTGAAATGTCTTTCTCAATTAGATCTTCCCCAAATGTTTGCGAGTCAGGCTGAATTCCAACTTCCTGCTCCAGAACAGACATGTTGAGCCTGCATAATTACTGCAGCCAGCTTTATTTGCTATAAAAACATGGATTTTTGCTCCTTCTCAACTATAAAATAATCGATAAATAGAATCCAGATGAAAAATGCCAGCATTTAGGAGAACAACTCTTTTATGGTTCTTTTCTTTTGGGTCTAATTAACACATTGGGGATAAAGTGTGCTGTTAACATTTCATTTACCCAGCCAGCTAAGGTGAAACACAAACTCCCCTCCTCCTGCTGAGATACAGCTTCACATCAGAAATACAGGCAAGACAGACAGACAGAGTTTCAAAACATTTTGAAATGCTCAACAAACGGATCTGTAAACCTGTGATGTGGACTTCCTCTGGTGTCTCTCTGTTCACATTGGCTCTTCATTTTTTTTTCCTTCTCCCCTAAGAACACATTGCATAGTTACTGTCAGATGAAACACAGATAGTCCTATTAGCAGGAGAAGCAATCTCTCTGACTTTCTTAGTTTCTTTCAAATGAAGACGACATGACTTTTTGGACAATGACCACCCAGGCCATGAAAGTTTTATGAGGGGCTCTCAGAGTGGATGACACCTTTTCAATTATAGCACTGCTATAATAAACCCCCACAGAGCCACGGGACGTGGAGTCTACATCCAACACACGACACCTATTTATTCCCTAATTATATTGCAATATACTTTCTCTTTGTGTGTGCTGATGAAGATAAAATATTCTTTTAATTCTATGGCCTCCCGGGGGGTAAGGGGAAGGGGGTTGTCCTAGGAGTTCCTAGAGCTAAATCACAGCCTTTGTTCGAGGCTCCCCCATTGCATAATCTCAAGAAAATCACTCCCTTTCCCTTGTCTACCACACTGGTTCTCAAATTGTAGTCTCCAAAACAAGGGCATCAGCATCACCTGGGAACTTGTAAGAAATGCAAATTACTGGACCTAACTCTACACCCATTGAATCAGAAACTTGGAGGGTGGGGCCCAGTAATCTGTTTTCACCAGCCCTCCACACTGAAGTCTAAGAACCACTAGTCTACAAAACAGGAAGAAACGAGCAGCATTTTGAATTGAAACAGCTATCAGGGACACCGAGATTCTATAGGGCCTGGGCCTCTCTTACTGCATAGCTGGCCCAGTCTGCAGATTCAGGGCTCCCTTTATCCATCTGTACAATGGGGCTCCAGAGCTCCCCAGGCAGCTGTGCATGCTGAAATTTAAGAGCCAAGTGGTTACCTGGCACCAGTCTCTATGGATACCTAACAAGATCACAGTTGCCAGCACTCACCAGCTCCCTCCTGCCATACCCTGACTGCCAAAAGCTCTGCACAGCAGTTCTTCAATGCCATGTCTAAGGTCATCAACGCAGCTGCCTCTGGGTTACCCCTGGCAACCAGGAGCTGGGGTCATGGAAGCCCATGAAATCTCCAAAGCTCATAGCCAACAGCTTCAAACCTTTCACCTCAGGGCCTTGAACCACTAGAGGGAAGGTTCGGTACTTCTTCAGACATCTTTTGTGTATTTGCCTCCACTGCACAACTAGACTTTAAGCCTGGGGAGGACAGAGCCTAGAACGTCAGTATCCTGAGGTAAGGGATGCATTGCCGTGTGACTCAATGCTGTGTCCCCAGGGCCCACACCAGTGCCTAGCACAAAGTAGGAGCTCAAGAACTGTTTGTTGACTAAATGTTCCGCCCATCGTAAGACCAGAACACTCAAGTATCTAAATTCTAAAAGTTATGGTTGGGAAGAGGCAAATAAACGATTAAAACCCCTGGGAACAATGAGAAAGGAAAAAGAAGCAAAACCCAGAATATTTCCCAGCTGGCACCACAATCCTTGGCTCACGGGGGACTGACTTTCCAGCAACTGCTCACCCTAGATCTAGGACTAGCAGACCCCTGGGGCCAGGTTCTGACTTCAGTTCCCAGAGGCTGGCTCTTCTGGCTGCCCTGGTGCTTCTCACCAAGGGCCACGTACTCACTGGCTCTGGCTGTGCTGTCCTTTGACCGGCCACTCAACCAGTCTTGAGCTTTCCTGCCTCGCTCTTAGGACTCAAGCCCTGTGCCTCACAAACCTCCTCCCCCAACTAGAAATCTACCCAAGATTCAGTTCCAAATCTCGCCTTCTCCAGAAGTGATTTCACCTGTGAAGGCCTACATGCAATCACTTCCTAGACTACAAAACAATGGCTGCCCTTTCCCTAGGAACTGCACGTTAAGGGACTGAACCCTGTCCATAGGCTCCATTTACCCCCAGACCCTGGTGCAGGCACAGAACAGTGTAACAAACTGCCACATAAGTGATTTATCCCTGGGAGATGATTCCAGCACAGCACCTAATAAGAAAATACAGGGACAGGTCCTCTGCCTCTAACCTCACACGTACCCACCCAGCCCTCAAGCCTGTCCAGGGCACGCAGCGGGAACCCCTGCCCTGCACTAAGAAAGCAGCAAAGTCAGTGTGGATTATTAGCAAAGACCCTCACCTGGGAGCCAGGCGCCCTGGTTTACCTTCCCTCCCCCCCCTTAACCAGCTCTGAGCAAGTCCTTTTTGCTTCTCTGGGCCTCAGTTTGCTGATCTGTGAGATAGGAAGAAGTGGGGACTGCAGTCGTGGACTTCGAATTTCTAGCAGCTTAAACGCTATGTGAACAACGGAGAGAGCTGGCTCGTGGTGTGCACCAGGCAAGATCTGAAGGAGCGCAGTACGGTGTGCAGTGGGTGGTGTGTTCAACGCCCTCGGGACACCCCGCCCAATCTGCAGGGAGCGCCGACCGAAAGACCCTCTCCTCAAAGTCCCCAGCTTTTGGTCCCACTAAACCTGCGCTAAACCTCTCAAGACTCTCCCCGAAGCACTCCAACAAAGAGGGAGGCCGGGGCCCCGCTGGTTCCGAGAAGCCGCGCGGGCCGGCGAATCCTCCGGGACTGCGGGAGCGGGCGGAACGGCGTCCCCGGCCCGCACCCACAGCCCCGCCGGCCGCCGCGCGCCGCCACCTGGCCTGGGCATTAATCCCGTTCCCCGACAGGGCGCGGGAGGGGCCCGACGCCGGCACGGGTACCCGCGCCAGAGCGAGCCGGGATGGCCGGGAGCCCAAACCATCCCAAAGGCCTCCTCCAATGCGCCCTGCTCTGGCCGCTCTGGGAGGGTGGAGAGTCTGAGATCCTGAAGCCGAGCCACTTTGAAATATTTTTCTAGAGAACATGACCACCCGGGAGGGAGTCAGACTAGCCTCGCAGCGCGGGCTGCGGGGGACGGATCCCGAGAGGCGGCCACCGCGGGATGGAGCCCGGGAGCCCAGGTCCAGGAGAAAGCCGTGGGGCTCGGGGGCTCCGGGAATGGCCACGCCGCGGCTTGGTGCTCCCGGGCTCCCGACAGGTGAGGGCTCCGTCCCACTCACGGACCTTGGCTCCCGCGAGGAACGATTTTGCCCATTTTGTGTCGTGTTTTTCCTAACAAATTAGGAAAATAATCCAAGTGCAGGAGGAAGGCGGCTGCGCTCGGCAGCTCCAAGGGGCCACGACCACCACCCATTTTCCCACCTCCAACACCACCGCCCAAAGCCAGGCGAGAAGTTGGGAACTTCAGGACCGCACTCCAGGCGCGCACCGGGAGTGACTCGCTTCTCTTCTAACTTTGGGTGCCAGGGTCGCCGCCGAGGGCAAGAGGGACGTCCAGGAAGCCAACCTACAAGGGCTGTCCGGCGTCCTCGACTTCCCCAAAGAGAATCGGAGCAACGGGAGAAAGAAATGAAGGGTATACCTTCCGATTCGCTCTTCCTCAAAGCAAAAGCATGCATGGCACTGGCTGGGACCTGGCGGTAGCGAGACGCACCGCAGGCCACCGCCGGGAACCTGCCCGCGTCCCGGCAGGCTGATGTCCCGACCCCAGCGAGGAGGGCGCCAGTGCAGTGCGTGCAGCCCGCGCGCTCCCGGCGGCTCGGGAGCAGGAGTCTCCCGACTCTAGGGGGCGGGCAGGCGCCCTCCCCGGGACCCCGCGCCGTGCGGCTACTGTGGGGTCTTCCCCCGCACGTGGAGGCGCCGCGGACGCAGCGTCCGGACTGCGGCCAAAGGGCCTGCGCCTGCCCACGCCCGGGCGCCCCACGTCCTGCCCGGACCCCTAAGCGCTCCCGCGAGCCCCGGCATTCACCTCTTTCCCCGCGCCAAACTCGGCTTCCGCAGCCCGGACCCGGGCAGGGCAGCGGGGATCGGCGGAGCGGATGCAAAGTTAGTAGTGGAGCTGCAGAATCCCCTCCCCAGGACCGGAATCCCAACCCCAGTCCTCTTGCGCCTCTGGCGCTCCAAGGCTCTACGTCCTCGCGGTCCCCACCCAGCCACCTACCTGCTTCCGCGGCCCGCCCAGGGCTCGGCCGGCCAGTCGCGCGGTCCAGTCCTCCGGAGCCCGAGCCGCGCCGGAGCGCCGGGCTGGAGCCGGAGCTGCGAGCAGCCCCGAGCCGGGCAGCGGTGGCGGCACCGAGAGCGAGTGAGCGAGCGAGCTGGCGGCTGGAGCCGCGGCGGCTGTGCCGAGCCAGCCCCCGCCCCCTTCGTCCCTCGGCCCCTCCCTCTGCTTCCTCCCAGCCTCCCTCCTCCCTGCTCGCCGCTCCCTCCCTCTGTTCTCCCACACACACCCCTCTTTTTTTTCCCCCATTTCTCCCTCTTTGGTCCTTTCAGACCCTGCCCGCGCGCGCGCGCTAGCTCTTTTTCCATCGTTCAGTCTCTCTTCGGCTTTCCTTTGGATTCCTGTTTCCCTGCTTCAACCCGGTCCAGCATCTCTTCTCACCTCCCTACTCCCCACCACCACCTTTCGCTCTTTCGCTCTCTGCTCCCTCTTTGCTCTCTTTCTTTTTCTCTCTTTTTCTTTTTCTTTTCTTTTTTTCTCTTTCTTTTCTATTTTCTCCTCCTTTAACCTTCTCGCGCTTCTACTCCTCTTTCTCTTTCCAACTCCCTTTTCCCTCCCCGGGGGAGCAGGGTGGCCTGCGCGTCACCTCCTAATCCCCGCTTCGGATGGGGGATCCCCCAGGGGGTCGAAGGGGGCCAGGAGCACCCCCAGGCCGAGCTCCTAACCGGCCGGGAGGGACGGGCCAGGGCTGGAGACAGGAACCCAAAACAGGGGCTCGAGAAACGTCTGGGCAGGAAAAAGGCAAGGAAGCAAAGAACTCAAAATGTTAAGACCCAAATTGGGCTGAGCCTCACCTGGTGAGATGAGGAAACTGAGGCCCAGAGGGAAGAGGGCAAGGAACTTGCTTTGCCGAAGTCTACTCCGGAGGCAAAGTCTAGAACCCCCACCGTTCCCCGCAGCTTAGGACTGGGCTCCTCCGTGATGCGGGAAGTGGACCGCGCCAGAAGCCGGTCCCTCCTTCCACCTCTGCCTGCCCTGCTCCCGAGCCCCCAGGGCCCGGCAAGGAAGCCTTCTCCCCCTGCCACAGCACCTGGGGCCGCGTAGCTGCCCCGCGCCACTCCTAGTGGGGCCCAGCCGGGCAAGGAGGAAGACCTGGCTCTCGGGAGTGGTGCAGGGAACCCCTTCCCCGCCACCTCCCACCCCTCTCCAAGAAATGCGGGGCTGACTCCTGCATACAGGGGCTGGCAGTGGCAGCAGGGGACTTTGCTCGTGGGGTTTGTCTCCTTTCGTTCTTGAACTAAAACAGGAGCGGGAAGGCCCAGACTTGGGAAAAGGTGGCTGTACACACCTCATAGGAGGAATTTTCGTGAATAAAGCAGGCCCAATGTCTGAGGCTTTCGCAGTGCGTCTCCGCACGCGTCTGAGCACCTGGCTCTCCTGCATCAGCCGCACTCATCAGTACGCAGCCACTGTGGGTCTGGTGGGCAAGTCCCTCCCCTGGCAGCTTTTCCGGGCACTTCCCCGTTTCAGCCCAGTGGGGCCCAGAGAAGAGATGTAGAGTCTCCGTTTCCAAGGACCCCACTCTGCGGACCTACTTTATTAAGACATGATCAGGATTCTCCTAGTTTCACCCCTAACTACGGGGACCAGAGTTTGTTTCCCTTCTGTGGTACCTACTCTGGGGTACTGGCAAAACTCCATGCACATCTCCCATCAGTTCCTCACCTTGAGATATCAAACCAAACAGAGCCCTGCCTGAGCCTCTAGGGTTCATACCACAAAACCAGAAGCATCGGGTCAAGGCCATGACTAGGGTGAGGCAAATGAGGCACCTGGGACACAACGTTTAATGGGGTGCTCACTCCCCAGGTCATGCAAGTGCAGGTCTGCCCCTGAGAGTGAGTGCCTCCTTAAATTCTGCACCTCGGAGTCTCCCTGCCTCCCTCCAGCCCTTACCCTCCTGGCAAATCTTAAGGGTTTCTGTTAACCAGCTGTCTGACCTTGGTGAGTCACTGCCCCTCTCTGGCACTCAGTTTCCTCACCTGCCTATGAAGAGGCTGAATTAGATGTCCTCTAAGGGTTTCTCCAGCTCTGAGATGCTAAAGTGTATGGGTATCATAGATGCCTAATTTGTATGCCTGTTCCACCACTGGGCAGTCCTCAGTTTCCCTATCAGTGAAATGGGAATGATAACAGTATTGTGAGCCATGTGAGGATTGCACCAAATAATGCACCGAAGCACAGTTCCTGGCACGTGGTAGCAGTTCACAACTCTTAGCAATTAATACTGTACAAGGGAGGTTTTTGCGTATCTTTCCTTTATCTTCACTTTCCCTTTTGAATTTTGAGTCCCAACTGCCACCATGCCCCCCCCCCCATGTGGTAGCCATCCACTAGTAAGTCTCAAACTTCGGTTCCGACAGATTTGGGATGGTAGACAGGTCTTCCTGAATAACCCTTCTGCCCCATCTCAAGGAGCAAGGCATAGGACCCAACCCCTCCCCCTTCTCCCTCTCACACACTCACACACTGCCAGGTGTGAATTGTCTGTCTGAGGACTGCTGGCCCCCTCCACTGATTGCCTGGTTTTCTGCCATACTCTAAAAAGCCACACAGATCTATAAAGTTGCACCTTCCCCACCCAGATGGCAGGGCTCCAAGGACACATGTCCCAGCAGAGCCAGAAACACTTTTAGCAAACATCTTTGAGGTTGGCTCAGGGTCATGTCAGAGGCCGTGATCCATCATTCATCTGCCAGTCCCTGAGTACCTACTTATGAGAGGCGCTGTTTTGCACACCCCACTGCTGTGTACATGTTCAACTCAGCTGCAACAAGTTTATTTTGGAAGATAGAACATCTAAGACCAGGGCATAATCTGTGACAAAAATCCACTCTTCTGAGCTATAAATCCTGCTATCAAAAAGCTTACATACCTGGTTGACCTTACCAGGGGGAATAAAAAAAGTTTCCACTCTAACTGTGGCAAGAAACAGTAAAAAGAGGAGCAGAGTGAGGTGACTGAGAACAGGGGCCCTTGGAAGCAGATGCCTGAGTTCAAATCCTCATCTCCCCCACTTGTTAGCTGTGTGACCACATTCAGGCCATTTGCACCCTCTGCACACTTAGCCTGGATGGGGGTGGACATGAGGAGGCCAAAACTCCAGTGACCAAGGTGGAAGGATCCCCTCCTTCTTAGAAATAAAGGATCAGAAGGATAGGACACTGGACGGTGTCCAAGGCTCAGACCACAATGGTCCACCCCTTTCCTTCCCTCAAGTGTTCAGGGAATTCTCTTTGTTTTCCTTCCTTCTCCCTCCTTTCCTTGCAAGGGAGATCAACCACCTTTTCCCCTCCCTCTTTCTGCAGAGCTCTGGCTCAAGGCCCCAGGAAGAAACACCCACAGGGCACACCCAGGGATGACTAGAATTTGTTGAGTGACTGACCTTGACACATTAGAGTGCTTGGGGTGGGGGAGTCTATCTCCCCACCAGATTCCAAGGATTTTCAGGTCAGGACCATCTCTTATTTACCTTCCTATTCATTACAAAGCCTACCATAGGGGCTTGCTTTGTTAAAAGCATAAGTAAAGTATCTACAATTAATTAATGAGGTACACACATGATATCATTTAAATGTCAGGACAATTCTATTAATATATAGTAGGCATTAATTATCATCATCCTTTTGTAGAGGAAAACACTAAGGGTCAAAGAAGGTAACTCACCCAAGGCCGTAGCCAGTAAATGACAGAACCTGCAGTTGAACTCAAGCTTGTTCAAAGCTCCTTCTTCGATGACGCTGTAGTGTCTTGCACTGCAGGGCTGGGCTAGGCTAAGGCAACCTAAGGAGGGTAAGGCATTCACTCTCAGGGACCACCTGCATGTGCACGACCCTGAGAGAAGATAACCTTTGGAAATCACTGCCCAAGAATCACAGGGGACTTTGGGATCCCTGTGGTCTTAGCCGTCAATGAAGTCCAGAGAAGAAACCACTGAACAGCCAGGATCTAAGGTAACTCACCAGTGTTACCATCTGCTGACACAACACACCCTGACACTATAAACCTCGGACACATCTGCAAATGTACCCACTCACAACAATCCTGCCCAATACACTAATTACTGAGAGATAACCCAACACACGCACATGTACACCAACACAGCCCAAAACATGCCTCCCCCAAACGTAATATAATTCCTGCCCTCTTTGAAAAGTGGGGGAGGGAAGTGGAGGATCAAAATAAAACCCCAGTGGAATGACTCTTCTCATAAGCTTTTTATGAACCCACAACCACCAATCGAAGTCTTGATTAACTTGGTTGTATTTATTAAATCGTGTTCAATATTTAATAACTTTGAATATGGATTGAATATTTAATGAGATTGGTGGGGATCTATTTGTGTATAAACGTCCAAAGTGCCAATTGCTTTGCATTGAAAATTGAGTTTGTGACTCATTCTCAGAAACCAGTGCTGGAGATCTCTCCATTCTACGTTTTCATGGGATTTATTTAAATTATAGGTTACCACCATGACATTGTTACACTATTATTTATCATGATGCTCCACTATTATAACATAGATTATTACACAGTCCCAGAAAATGTGGCATTTAGACACTGAACTTCCTTGCATCCAGGCAAACCTGGATTGGGTCTCTGGGTCTCCTTCCTCCATGTTTCCCAGGAAAGGGGGCCAAGCCTGTCCCTGTGTAATGCTCGCTGTCTTAAGCCCTCAGTCCTCCCATAGGCACACAATGATCTGGAAGCGATTTCTGTGCTATACTTTGTCCAAGACCAATTCGTCCAAGAAAAGAAACTCTGTCTTGTGGACTGGAAGCGAGCAACATGAATTTCTGAATCTTTTTTTTACAGAAATAAGAGAATCTGATGCAAAACGTAGCTTTCAGAGGCCTCATGGGGATTCATGAAAGTCCTTGGAAGATTTGAGATTCTGGAAATCAATGAATAAATTTGACATCTCCATATGTGTTGATTTTATGTAAGTTACAGTTATGTATTAATGATGCTCTCTGGCTAACAAGTAATTACACAATGTGGTTTGTTAGGGGCCAAAGTTAAATCACTGGAAATAGTCCTTATGCCACAGCAGGCTGTAGCCCAGCAGGGTAGAAACTGCTTACTCACAAAAGAGAGCAAACGCATTTTCCATCAAATAAGTCTTCTCCCTGACACACCTTTGCCATATTCTGATTTGCTTTGATTTGAGGTCCAAAGCAAATGTAAATGAATGCTGCCAAAGGAATAGTAATGATCATATAACCATTAGGTGGAAAGTAGCCTTCTGAATGAAGTCTGTATAGTCATGCTTCTTGGATAATGTTCTCGTTTTATTTGCAACAGATAATTGGAAAAATTATACCTCTAAACACTGTCCCTTCATCTCCTCATCTTCAATAATCTGCCAACCTTTAAATCCTACCTGGTAGCCACACCAGTTTACCTGCCCATCCTCAAGTCCCCATAGTGTTCTGGGCTCCCTGGTTTTACTTCTAGTCTCAGAACCTAATACCTTTCCCATCCTCTTTCAAGCTTGGCAAACTCCAGTCTCATCCTTTAAAACTCTGCTCACCAATCCGGCCTTCCTTGGCCCCCTCACTCTACCTGTTTACCTACTTCAATTAGCGCTTTTCTCACTTTAGTTTAATTATCTGTTTACAGCTCTGCCTGCTCCCACCTGACGGTGAATTCCACAGTCATTTCAATATCTCCAGTGTCTTGCACAGTGCCTGGTGTAATGATGGATGGATGGATGCATGGATTGATGGACTTGGAAATAAAAGCATACAGGTTTTACTTGCAGCTCTTTATCTTTGGACTTGAGTTGAGCAGGGTGTTGGAGTAGAAGCCATCTTATTTTCCAGGAAGCTCATAATGCCATGCATCCTTAGACTCATCAAAGGCCAAAGGGATTAGCCAGACCTCTGTTTTAAAGATAAAGTCATCACCCTTATGGTTACCCAACAACACATGTTGTCAATCAACAAACATTTATGAAGTTCTTACTATGTGCCAGGCTCTCTGCTCACTGCTTTAATTCACAACCCAAATCGCTCAATCTACTCAAGGGGATTTCTGAGAGCAGGCAGCACCCAGGAGCAGCCTGTCCTTGTTAGCAGTTTCCCTGTAGCGACCAAGAGACTTGGGGGAAGCAGAAGAATCTCCTCCGTGGGGAGGCGTTTGGGACTCCTGCCCAGCAGTAGCTTGATTTGGCAAAGCCTTAGCTTTTTACAAGTGCCTTGAATCCTTTGTGGAAGCAGGTAGGGTATCAGCTCAACTCCCACACATAAAATAAACTGCTCTCCACTTTGACCTCCAGCAATGTCGAAAGGCTTGTGGGCCCTGTCACTGTCCTCTAGAACACAAGCTCCATGAGGGAAGGGACTTTGCTTTGTTTACCATGATATATCCAGCACC
The DNA here is from genome assembly GCA_028533085.1 of Varecia variegata. Classification (NCBI taxonomy): domain Eukaryota; kingdom Metazoa; phylum Chordata; class Mammalia; order Primates; family Lemuridae; genus Varecia; species Varecia variegata. Next base: position 100,857,669 of record CM052442.1, on the reverse strand, counting down.
TAGAACAACACCTGGATATAATAGGCCATCAGAGAATCATTATTGGATGAGTTAATGAATGGTATGTCATACCTTTTTTGCTAGTGACGTTCTGTGCTCAGAATGCCCTTCTATCTTTCTGCAACCTAACTCTTACCCATCCTGCAAGACTAAGCTCAGGAAAATTCTCCCCTAGGAAGTCTTCCTTAAAGCTCCTGGGTTTGACCGAACACCCTTCCTCAGGGTTTCCTGGTACCATGTCCACAGGTCTCACTTATCATTAAGCGTAGCATACTACATTTATCTGTGTCTGCTTCCCAAGCTGAGGAAGCCCAAGCTGAGGCTTTGAGCATCATAAAGACAGGGGCCATATGCTATTCATCTTCATACCCTCAGCTCCTTGGCAATGTGTCTACAACGTAGGAAACACCCTATAAAGATTTGTCAAGTTGAACTAAACAACCCCGAGTAGGTGCAGATTGGGTCATACCAAATGTGATTGCTGATTCATTGGGTCATTTGGCAAATGTTGATTGAGTGCCTATGATGTGCCAAGCACTGTTCTAGGTGCTGAAGATCCAACACTGAGTCAGACAGACATAAATAGTGATAAAGCAAGTGCCTGTCCATTAAACACAACCCAGATATTTTACCAGGCCAGTTAAGTGGTGTGTAGAGTCAGTATGAAGACTGTTTTAAACTTCAGCTTTAACCATAAGATTACTTAAGTTTAGACAGCAAATTCAGAGTCCCAGTAACTCATTGGTCTCTCTTTCCTGGGCTTCACAGTGTCCTCACTTACATCGTAGACAAACCCTGTAGGCTCCCATGAGATATTCTGATACATGTTTATACGGGGTCCCCTGAAATTCCTTGCACATTTTAAAATCTCAATAATTTGCCTAGAAATGGCATTAAGTATTTCAAGGCTTAGACAAGATTTCATGATTGCACAAAATGCATTTGTATTTGAGATCCTATGATAAAGGAAAAATTAAAGTCCAATCGGCCTTCAATCCATTTGAAATCCAATTTACGTTTAAATGCCATTTACGGATTTCTTTGATCAAGCCTACTATCAATGTTACATTTAAAAAACTTTCATTGAGCCCTGCTATTGTATCATGCATTGTAGCAGGCACAAAAGAAAACAAGGATTAACAAAATGTGATATTGACCTTTAAAGAGCTTCCCGTGTAGCTGAGAAGACTGAAACTCTGCCGACCTTGAGATTAAGAAATGCTGCAACCCAGGTATGCACGAGGGGCTATGAGAACCGAGAGGACAACATCTTCCTGTTGCCTGTACAGGTATCAGGGAAGGCTTGACAGACGTGGTGACACCTGGACCGAGCCCAGGTGAGTAGAATTTGGCAAACAGTGAAAAGAAGGGAAAGGACAGGCTAGAGAGAGGGGAGGGACGTGGGCGCAGCGATAGGAGGCACATGGCACGCTCTTGAAGGCGACATTGTGGGCAGCTGGAGCGAAATGTAACTTTGGGGAAAGGGAGAGGTAAAGGTTAGAAAGGTGAGCTAGGCTGTGATGGAAAAGGACATTGAATGATAACAAGGTAGAATTTTATTCTGGAGATAATGGAGAATATTATTAAAGCTTAGAGGTTTTAAGATTATATGATGCCTTTATGTATATACTATACCTAAGGACACACCTTATAATACCCTGTCACAAAAATTGGATAAAGACCAACACTATCTGCCTGTCATGGAGTGTTGACTTTGACAGGCGAGCGCCTTGCTAAGCATCTGACAGGCACTGTTGCATTTTATCTTCAAAACAACCCGGAGATGTAAGTATCATTGTGTCCATTTTACAGATGAGGCACTGGAGGCTCAGTGTGGTTATATTTCCCAGCTAGGCTTTAGCAGACCTGGAACTTGAACGCAAATGGGTCTGACTCCAAAGCCCACGATCTTAACCTCTAGACTGTGGCTGCTGTTTGTACAAATAATAAACAAATCCATGCATTAGAGGTTTACATAAAATTCTTTTCAGCCTTAGTATATATCAAAAGCCTTAAAATGTTCACACTCTTTAACCCAGTAATGAGATTTCTAAGAACAAATCTTAAAGAAATAATCAAAAATTCACCCAAAGATGAACGCATGAAGATGATGATTGCAATGCTATTTAAAACAGAGAAAAGCTGGAAGCAACCTAAGTACTCAACATTAGGAAAGGATTTCTTATAAAATAATGATGTATCATATAATCATTAAAATTATGATTGCATAGGATAGAAATATATAATCTCAACTGTGTAAAGAAAAAAATGCACGGTAAAAAACAAAAAACAAAATGGAAAAGAAATATTTAAAAATATAATTGGCAGTGGCCTCTGTGAATGGGTTAGAGATGATTCTTTTTCCCTACACATTCCAAATTTTTTTACATTTGAGCACCTCATTCTTGAAATCAGGAAAATATATAGTAAAAAAAAAAAAATCCATCCTGTGTCTTGATTACAGTTATGCTGCCGGGTCAGCCTGGGTGGTCAGCGGGACCAGAGACGTAACAGCCAAATTGCCTCCCTGCCCTTGATCCTAGGATGTCTGGAGATCAAAATATTGACTGAGCTGGTGCCCCGGCAGCGACACAAAAGGGTCCAAATTCAAATCATTCCATTCACTCATAGTCACTCTTGTGTTCAAAGAAAGGAGAATAATTCATCTTAAAAATTGAAAATATAAATTGCAATGCTCTTGCAATTTGTTACATTAACACATTTGTTAAATATTATGGTGTTTGCTCTTTAGCCAGACAGTGCTAATTCTTCGGGGGAAGTGGGGGGAAGGAGGAGAAAGAACAAATTCAGAACTTTGGGGCCCAACCTGGGAAACTGTCTGGCTAAATGCTGAAACTTACTGTGAGATTGCTGAGCCCTCTCGGAGGAATTAGAGTTAAGCTAATAACCCAATTTGGAATAATTTAAAGCTCTTTTTAGGGAAGTTTTTGACTCAGTTGGGCTCATTATGCATAGGTTTAATGCGTAACAATTTGTTCTTGAAAGCTAACATTATTGTTGGCAATAAAGATAGGAAGTGGAAGTAAGTTTCCAACATGTAAAGCAGATTTATTTAGCATTTCATGTGGACTTGCTCCGGGTCTCTGCTTGTGAATCACACTGTACTGCCCGCAGTAAGATGCTGTCCATGCAGTTGGTTATGATAAATGGCTTGTAATTGTGAATCTGATATTGGTTTTCAATACTGAATTTATCATTCTGTCCTCTTAACAGCTATTAAATACTTTTAAGAATTTATTCATTTGCTTGATCCATCTGTGATTTTTTTCAATATGTAAAATTTATTAATTTCCTAGTTTTTTGGGATTTTAATGGCCAACAACATCATTAATAACGCTGAGTAATGGAGCTGACCTCTTTTAAACCTGTTCCCTTCCACTACTCCAGAACGTCCAAATTGAATCAAAATGTATTCAGTTTAGGGACCCAAAAAGAAAATGGCAGTGGGGGCGGGGCCTCATTTGAAGAGCAGCTCCCGCAGGCTGGCCGGGTCACACTGTCATCGGCTTCAGCTCTTCCCTCCAAGCCCCGGGCAGAGGGAGCCAGGCCCAGCCTGCGAGGTCTCCACCTCCTCCTCCCGTTCCTCCTCTCCCTCAGCTGCCTCAGTTTCTTCACTGTTGGGTGATTGATGATGATAATAATGCGGCTCGTCTGCCTCCCTCACAGAGCACACTTCGTGAATTAATGACGGTGTGCAGACTGTGCACTCGGAGATCCCCCTCCAGGACAGCTCCGTGGCTGCCCTGGAATTGTCATCTAGCCGGGCTGGGAAGGATTTGGCCCTTCCCTGTCGGGATGGTGCAATGGGAGGCTGAAAGAAATCAGGCTGGGCGTAAGAGAAACAAGACCGTGTGGAACAACAGCATCGCAGGACTTACCCTGACCCTTGGTTCTGTAGGTTAAGACCACCCCTGTATGTTGCCACCAGAATAGCTCACGGTCAGAATTTGGGGCTGTGCCTTTGCTGTTTTTTTTTTTTATGTTTTTAAAACCCAGCCTGCAAGGCTACCTCTCATGGTTCCTGCAGCATCTGCTGTGTTAACCCGACACATAGTGGCACAGAGGCCTACAGAACTGAGTTCTCAAGGTCAAGGTCAGAGAACATGTTGGCCACTGGTCATGGGGGCTCCCTCAGCCAGGGGCCCAGAAGGGGATGGAGCCAGAGCTGTGCACACATGCAGAAAGCATCGCAGAGGGGCATCCAGCATTTCCTGGTCATGCTTAGGGGACCCAAGGGGTCACCTTCTCAGGGCGACTCCATGATGAGCAGCGCCCCCTGCTGCCTCCCACCTGTGGATAATCGAAAATTAACCGCCTTTCCCTCCCGAGGCTTTATTTCATATTTTGCGGCAGCACGACTGTGAAAATCAGTTCCCTTGGAAGTTTTGTCTATTTAAGGATTATGGGCCACGATGAGACCTATTGGAAGAAACCAGGAGCTGTCAATAAAATCACTGAGAGGTGACAAATTTCCAATGGGCTCTTGAGACAAGAGGGAACTTGGCTTTTTTTTTTTTTTTACCGAAAGCCACAGGGCCACCTGGTTCTAGACCTGGCCTAGGAGGCAATATCAGATATAAGTGTCCCAGTCTAGACCAGAAGCCATGGCTCCAAGCTCCCTCTGCAATGCTCTTTCTGCCCTACCAGGACATGATTTACAAACGGCTATAAAGGAAGATATGCCTTCCCCAATTCCCAGCCATTTCAGAACCTTTTGCCGACTCAGTTTTTACTACCCAGGTCTCTGGTATACTTTTCACATCAATGACTAACAACAAAAGGTAATTTTCATCTGACAAATGTTTATTGCGTACCTATGCGTGACTACATGCTTAGCACTGCGTGAACTGCTGTGGAGGTGCGAAAAATAGACGGACAGTCTCCGCCCTCAGGTAGGACCTGCAATGGCACTGCACTTAACAATCAATTATTAAGCATCTACTGCATGCCTGGCACTGTGCTGGATGCTGCAAAGGACATAGGAAAAAGAATCATGCTTAGTCCCTTCCCAAGGAGCTTGACTCATCAGAGAGAGAAGATCTTCATGTAAATACCATGAGGGTTCATAATGAAATGTTAGAGTGTGTGGTGGAGGCAATAAGTACAAAAGAATTCGGAAAGATCAATGTAGGCTGGAAGTAACCAGGCTAAACCTTAAGGAGTAGAAGGCAATGGAAAAGGATCCTGGGGGAAGGATGTGTGGGGACAGGACAGACATTGTGTGTGTGTGTGTGTGTGTGTGTGTGTGTTTGCTGTTGTCAATAATTACTGTCTTTATTATTCAGCCCTTCAGATTATCTGCCCACCCTTGCAAGTACTCACTCACACATATCCTACAAAGGAAAGGGTCAGCAAACATTAATGGAGAACCTACCTCATGCCAGGAGGCATCCTACACTTAGCATTCACCATGTGCATCCTTCTCACCCGCCCTGCCAAATAGACATCATGATCCCCCTTTTATGGAAGAGGACCCTGGAGCTCAAAGGGTAAGTCATTTGCTCAAGACTGTATCACCAGCAATTGGCCAAGCTGGGATTCAAACCAAGGTCTTGGCCTCCAATGCTCATATTCTTTTACCACTGAATCACGTGGACTCTAGGAAGCAGAGAGTGGCAGTACCCCAACAAGGCAATGCTAGACCAGAATCTAGAAGGAAGAGCAGGAGGAGGGAAATTGGATGATGACTGTCCTTCTAAGCATGGTCAAGCCAGGTGTTATGGTGGCAGGGAAGAAGAAGTAGACCATTCACCTTTAGGGAGAGCCACCACTGCAGTCCCTTGGGACATTTCCTGGAGCTGACATCCCAACTCTGACTTCCCACCATGATGACTGCTCCCTATGGCAAAACACCAGTCCTCCTGAGGACGTAGGGCTGTCTCCTGCAGCAGCTGGAGTCCCCATCCTCCAGGGCAAGACAAGCTTAATTAGGTTTGTTGATCAGACCTGGGCCATCTCACAGGTATGTCATTTTCCAAAACTCTCACCGAACTAGAAAATATGTATCTTTCCTGTACTTAAATGGGTCCTGTTTTAAGCCAAGATCAATGTAATTAAATAAGGAAATGGAACCAAAGGCTACCCCCGCCCCCCACTGTCCTTGATTATGAGCAAGATGAGAAGGAAGAAACCCTGGTGTCGCTTATTTAAAAGGCACAATCCCGAAGTGGGAACAAAAAAAAAAAAGAGAGAGAGAGAGATTAATTAAAACGAAGGTATCATTATCATTTCTTTGAAGGGTCTCAGTGGACAGAGGGGTCTGATTGGCAGACAAGAGGCGTGGGGAGCATGTGCTTGCTCTCGGAGTGACTGTTCTGAAGATGAATATGCAGGAAGCCCTGGTCTCTGAGACCTCTTGCCTACCTGCCACGGCCTTTCTAAGGAGGTGGGAGAACAGGGAAAATACTAAGGGGCAGAGCCTGCCAGATGAGGAATCCTACCCCTGGGTATATTGATGTCAATCACAAGAAATGGTTAAGTCTCTTAAACTCCTTGGCATACAGGGATGTGGTTACCACATTAATATTGTCACCATCATCACGGCTGCTGTTATTAACATTTATCCAGTGCCAACATTGTACTTAGCACAAAGCAGAAAGGAAGATGCAGCTCCTGCTTTGAAAATAAACATCTAGTCTCCCAGGGATTTATGCCCCAGCAGGGGGAAATCAGCCTGCTGCAAGAGAGGTGGGGGGGACACTCTGCAGCACCCACCACCCACGCTGTTTCTCCATTTCCTTGGGCAACTTCAGGTCTTCTGGAATCTGCTTAGTGTTCCAAGGCCCTGTCTGGGTTGCTTGGCCCTTGGCTGGCCTCTGTGGTCAAAGTCAGGGCTCAAAGAACAAGGCAAAGGTCAAAAACAGAGGTGGGCAACCAGGACTCTGAGATGGAGCTAGAGTAGGCAGGAAGCCCTGGGGGTGGGGGGGTGGAGTGAGAAGGAAGCTCCGTGTTTTTCACCACCGGCCCGTGAGCCAAACTAAATGCTTCACTTAATGTCACCACTCTGCTGCACCAATTCCCTTGTTTTCCTTATGGCCTCATTCTGCAATCTCACACTTTACAAATCCTCTCACACACTTTAAAAATGGAGACCCACACCGTCGTAAATTTTATCTGTACAAGTCTTTGGAACAACGAAAGCATTGACAAGCATCCATGGCCATCTAAGAAATGTACAAATATTATATATACACATCAGTTCCTCAAGCAAAAGTCCCACTTCCCACTGCCAAGTGTTATTTTTTACAGCAGCTCTGCGAGATGAGTGAAGGCGTATATTTTACCAGAGTGAGCCACTTTTTATAGAGTGGGGGGGTGGGGAAAAAAGCCCACTTTTATTGCTTTTTAACCAACAGGATTTCTGGATGCAAATGAATGAATCACCTTTGTGACGATTGGCTGCCCGAGTTTCCTTGTCACACACGGAGCAGGCTCCCTTGGATGTGACTTGTATCCTCATGAGTGCAGGGCAAGATAAAAGACTGACATTGCTGCCAATGAATTATGAGATTTGTCTTTATCAGTGAAAATAAGGTCATAATGGAGCCCAGCCATCGCCTATTATGTGTGTGTTCCCTCTACTTTTCTGTATAATGTGACCCAGTGCGCCAGGGTGAGCTGGAGCACCCTAGTGTATAAATTAGCCATTTTAAAAAGCTGCGTTAAGTCTTTAAGGCCACCAGGGTACCTTTTAATGCCACTCTTCAATAGACACTGGGCTTCCTTACTTCTGACCTGCAGCATTTCGATGATAATCTGGTAGAATGGTATCTATCTGGAGGGACTCCCCTAAGTATATTTGAAATTAGAGAGAAAAAAAATAATACGTTGGGCCACAGCTGGATCCCAATTAGAAAGCTGACCAATCACGGCCTTGGGCTCCTGGTAACTGTTTCTAAAGAGAATGGCTAATTAATTAATTCAGCATTCGTTTACGGCGTGACTTCTCTGTGCAAGGCACCACGTAGCCCTCTGAAGTCTTGGCTCTTCCAAAAGCTGAGAGGGGAAGACGTGTTTTACATTATGGAAGTTCTTTAAGAGGAGAATGATGAGGGAAATCATGGGTATTTTCTAAAACACTGCGCAAGTTGACACTAAATCCCATGAAAAATGATGCTTTTGGATGTGCCATGATTTACAAAGATAAAAATAAAAGATTCTGAAAATGGTTCCTCTTCCATGTAGCCTTTGGCCTGGAATTTGCACACTCGGTTTTCTTGTAGCTACTTCTGCAAAAAGAGGTGCACCTACTCACTGCCACAACACAGTAGGCTAAATTCACTCAATAAATAACATTCTTTCTTCTCCTCCACAGCAACAGCAAAGGTTTGAGAGTCAGCAGCGAGCAAGGAGCTGTGGAGGATTCAGAAAGAAAACAGACACAACAAGGCTCCATCCTCAAGGAGCTCACAAATGAGTCACTGAATAAGCAATTATTGAGCATCTACTGTATGTAACTGCTCTGTTCTTTTCAGACACAAACAAATTCATGGGGAGAAACAACTGAGAACCTTCATTTTTCAATATCCAATGAACTCATTCATTCCTTCAACAGGTTTTTATTGAAAACCTAATACAGTATGTGTCGGACATCGTCTAAGCCCTGAAGAGCAGTGAACAAAAAGTTCCTGCCCTCCTGGGTCTTATTCCCAGAGGGGGAGACAGACAATAAATAACACATGCGTGACACACATAATATGCATTTGTAATGAGAAAACTATAAAATAGTGGATTCTGGGTCCCAGCTACCTTGGTTCAAACCCCACCCTTGTCAATTACCAGCTGCAGGACCTTAGGGAAGCCACTCAACATTTGATGTCTCAGTTTTCTCATCTGAAAATGGGGATAATAATAATATCACTTAATCCATATGGTTGCCGCTAAGATTAGTTATGTCAATATATGTAAAGAGTTTAGAACAGTACCAGGCACATAATTAGGACTCTATGTGTGTGTGTGCCATTAATATAAACTCCCTGCTTTTCAGGTAGAGATAAGAGAACAAATGGGCTGGGCGGCCCCTGGGAAGCTGAGTGCATCTGACAACCGTGCCCGTGGGAGGTTCCTTATCACAGGAAGAACATTTTCCTTTAGGTGCTTTTATATTCATCTCAAAAACAAAATGCTGAACTCAAGACTTGGAAAGTATCTCCAAATTGTCTCCTAGAGCCAGGTAGTCCTGCTTCTTTTATTCAGCCACTTTCTCTATTCTTGAAATGTGGATATCTCTTCTCTACACATTACCTCCATGATTTGGAATGGAAAAGACCAGGTGTTTTTTTGTTGTTGTTGTTCCACCTCTCAGATTCAACACAGAGAAGCCCTTAAGATGCGATTATCCTGCCTACTTCTCCAGGAAGAGAGAAGCAACTGACATGGGTCTTCTGCTGCTGTTTGCTTAATTATAAAGAAATTATTTTACAAGCTGAAGGCTGATGTTTCATTTGAAACAGGTGCTTAGGTGGTGTGGTATTTGTGAATTCTTTACTTTTAGTTCCAAATGAGAAGACTAAATAAATAGCAAGTATTATTTATTTATAAAAAAAAAAACGTAAGGGCAGAGAGATGATAGGGAATGCTATTTCATTATTTGTTTATATTAAATCATTTGTAGAGATAGTCTCTCGCTATGTTGCCCAGGCTGGTCTTGAACTCCTGGCCTCAAGTGATCCTCCCATCTTGGCTTCCCAAAATGCTGGGATTACAGGTGTGAGCCACCTCACCCAGCTGGGGGTGCTATTTTAAATTGAGCAGTCAAGGAGGGCCTTTCTGAAGGAGAGGACAATTGAGCAAAAGCCTGAATGAAGTGAGGGCACCAGTCATGTTAATAACAGGGAAGAGAATTTTTGGCAAGTACAAAATCCCTGAGGCAGGCTCATGCTTGGGGTGACAAGGAGCAGCCAGATGTAAGAATGGCTAAAGCACAGGGAGAGGGAAGAATGGCAGGAAGTGAGATTGCTGAGGTAGCCACGGGCCGGGTTATATCAGACATGGGATCTTATAGACCACAGTAGGGATCCTGGATATTATTCCAAGAGTAATGAGAAGTCAATGGAGAGTTTTGAGCAAGGGAGTGACCAAATTTATGTTAAAGTCTTCTGTGTATGGTGGTTCCTCAGAAAATTAAAAATAGAATTACTATATTACCCAGCAATTTCACTTCTGGGTATCTCCCTTAAAGAACTGAAAATCA
>CM052442.1:100829339-100846956 GCA_028533085.1 Varecia variegata | reverse complement strand
CAGCATTACTCACACTAGCTAAAAGACGGAACAGCCCCAGTGTCCAGCAATGGATGAATGGATAAACAAAATGTGGTATGTCCATACAATGGAACATTACTTACCTTAAAAAGGAAGGAAATTCTGACACATGCTACAACATGGATGAAATTTGAGGACATCATGCTAAATGAGAGAAGCCAGTCACAAAAAGACAAGTACTGTAGGATTCCACTTATATGAGGTATCCAGAAGAGTCAGCTTCATAGAAAGTGAAGTAAAATGGTGGTTGCCAGGACTGGGCTGAGGAGGAAATGGGGAGTTACTGATTAATGGGTATGGCGTTTCAGATTTGCAGGGTGAGAAGAGCTCTGAAGATTGGTTGTACAATAATGTGAATCTACTTAACAATACTGGACTGTACACTTAAAATGGTTTAAGATGAAGATATACAATTATTATTTACTCATAGTAATTAAAAATTAAAAAAAATTTTTAAATGGTTGAGATGAAGCTGGGTACAGTGGTGTACGCCTGTAGTCCCTGCTACTCAGAAGGCTGAGGCAGGAGAGTAGCTCCAGCCTAGGAGTTCGAGGCTGTAGTGCACTATGATTGCACTAAGCTGCTGTGAATAGCCACTGAACTTCAGCCTGGGCAACATAGTGAGACCCTGTCTCTAAAAATAAAAAAATAAAAAAAGGTTAAGATGATGAATGTTACATTATGTATATTTTGCCAGGATTAAAAAAAAAAATCTTTTGTATCTGGAAGCAGGGAGATGTTTCTGTTATCAACTGCTATGTAAGAAACCAACCCAAAACTTAGTGGCTTAAAACAACCACCACTTTGTTGTTTCTCATGCTTCTGTTGGTCAATTTGGCTCAGCTGGGAGGTTCTTCTGTTGCACGTGATAATAGTTTAGGCTGCAGTCACATAGGGTACAACTGGCTGCAAGGTCCACGATGCTCACTCACGTGAAACATGAAAGGTTCATGATGCTCACAGCACCTTTGTGAGGACAGTAAAAGGGTTGGGCTCTCCTGGGACACTGACAATTGGGCCTCTCTTTCACCCAATGCAGTCTCAGAGCCTTTCCCGCTTCACGTGGTCTCTCCATGTGGTCTCTTAGTATCTCCAGAAGAGTAGCTGGACTTCATACAAGTTGCTCAGGGCTCTCAGAAGTACAAAATCCTTCTTGATCAAAAGGTTCAAGGTCAAAAATGCACAGCATCACGTCCTCCACATTCTACTGGCTAAAATGAGATGCAGGCCAGGGGATATTCAATGTTGTAGAACCACATGAAGGCATGACTCCAGGGAGAACAGGTTCACTGGGGACCATCTTTGGAGAATAGCCACACAGATTATTGCAGCCATCCAAGTGACAAATAACGAAGGCTTAGACCAGGATAACAGAGGTGGAGGTAGTGAGAAATGGTTGATTTGGAATACATTAATATTTTGAAGATAGCTCAGATATGGGGTAAAGGAACAAGAAGCAATCAAAGATGAATCTAAGATTTTGGCCAAGGCCACTGAACGAGTGTTGGTGTCAGACATTAATCAGCAGCCGGATCTTGGTCTGTGTCACCAACAACAGCAGACTTGAAGCCTTAGGGTCAAATCCTTCCTCTTTTATCTATCCCCATATTACCTTGATACTCACCCTCTCTGGGTTTCTTCTTTCAGATCTGGAAGATGAGGATGATAATCCCTGCTCACCCCATCCTGTAAGATCATCGTAGGAGCAAGTGAAATCTTGTACATAACAGCAATTGTTACGCATGCAATGGCCATAGGAAAACCATGCACCTTGAAATCATGAAATCTGGTTCCAGTCCCAGGTCCATCTTAGACTTGTTGAAGGAACTTGGGCAAGTCATTTAACCTCACCTTGACTACTTCCTTATCTGTAAAATCAGGCAGCCCACTGCCTGTGCCAAAGGCATTTTTGTAAAAATCAGTTGCAAGAACAAGGAAAGCATTTTTGAAAAGGCACATAAAATGGCAAATGGAACATATTATTAGTGCATCACTAATTACAGATCCAATATCTAGGCTTGGGGGTGGGGTGGGAAAAACAACGACAGGGTGGAGTCTATAAAATCCACCCTTTCTCATGTGACCCAGGGGTTCCAGGCTTGGCTTAAGGAATAGCCAGGGCAGAATACCATTCAGAGCTGCTGCAAAACACAACCCATAATTGCAAGTCAATCATACACATGGCACCAGAGTCGGTGAGTTATTCATAACGGACGGAATACAGATAACAAGCTTGTATTTGGAGCACTTTGACTCTGAGGGGAAACTGCTTTGTTGCTTGTTTTTTTTAATGCACAGGAAAACCAAGGGGCAAAACAGCAGGTCACATCGTGGAAGCAAAGAACCCGGAGGAGCTGAGGGAAGAAAGTCCCAAATAAGCATCTCTCTTCGAAAGTTGAGTGTGTGACATCTGGGGCCAGGCCAGGTTTGGAACCCAGGGCAAGGACGGCAGGATAAGAACTCCATCATCCCCGCCTTTGGGTTTTAAAGTCTCATCTGAAAGACACCCACACACTAAATGGCCTTGTATTCAATTTATTCTCCACAGAAGAATAAAAGACTGAGTCGATGCCACAAGGTTGTGAACTTGGGTTCTGAAGCAGCTGGGAGCAGCCGTTCAGACACTAACCCACCCTCTTCAGGCAGGGAGCACGGATACACTAAAGGATGCAGAAAGCAGTCATCGCCTTTTAAAAGGAGTGCCTCTGTTTTCATTATCATTTAAGGCTGTAGTCAGTGTTGAATGATAATAAGAACCTGGCATGAGCAAAAAAAATGCACCCAAATCATAGGCGTACACAATAAAAATGCTATTATGGACTTTTGCGAATATAAATAGTTTTTTAAATGAGGCTGCTAAGACTGGCATCCTAGATGCTACCTGAAAAAGAGTCATGTTTATACATTCCAGCCATTGCACCAGTCACCAGTCTCGGCTTGCTACTACAAAATGGACGAGGTAATTTTTTTGGAATGAATATCAACGCACACTGGTTGTGGGGCAAAGACGGAAGACGCGGATCGAAGTGGAGAGAGCACAAAGGGCAGTGCAAAGGGACTTGATGCTCGACAGGGGAAAATTGCAGAGGACAAAGGAATAAGAAGAATAAAAAGGAGCCAGGGCTGGTTCACTGGGAATCCGATTAAACAATACAGCCTCGGTCGTACCTAAGCACAGACTTCGCTCCGTGGTTTTGCCTTTGCATTTAGCAACAATCCCGGACAGTTAAGGTGCCAAGCTCTTTGCCTTCCTCCATTCTGGTGAAGGCACGGCAGTGATTAATGAGTATTCAACAGAAACATCATAACGCCAGTATTTCCTCTAGTGGATTACTCACCCCATATTCGCATGAGCTCAGAGATGTCACGGGGGCCTAGTTGAAAAAGGGGGGCATGTTTGACCTCATGTGGAGGCCAAACATCAGCATGAACTGTGCAAAGCGAGCATGAGGCAGGACTCCTGACAGTGGGGCGTGGTGAACACAGGAAGCACCGTGGGAAGAGCTGGTTGAATCCCAGATCTGTCCAAAGGTAGAGATCTGGGCTAGAGTAACCTCTGCATGTCTTTCGGTTGTTCAGGTACAAAACAATTACTCGACCAGGCCAGGATGTGCGGTGGGTGGTTTGTTGGACCTGAGATTACTGACCACCAGCTGGAGGAGGCATCGGGGGCCTGGAGGTCTACCCAGTGCGTTTCCACATCGTCTGTAGGTCCTGTCAGCTACAGCAGTTGAGTCCTTAGGGCATGAGTAAGGAGACGAAGACATGCAGGTGGCAACCACCAGCCAGCAGGAGACAGTGGGACCAGAGCTGGGTCACTGCCACCTGGACATCCCATCAGGGCCTCAGAGCAGGACTCAAATCACCCTGCTCCTCCTGCCATTTCCCAGTGGTCTCCCTCCACACTTGGCTTTTCTAGCCAGTGGCACCGCCACCGTCCTAGTTTCTGGCTCCAAACCTGGAGTCATCCCTCCACCAAGCGGCTGCTGTGCCACTCATTGCAGTCTGCCTAGCACCAAGTCCTTTAACTCGTCTCTCCCATCGACCCCTTCTCTTCAGGCCTCTCTGGCCCACCCAAGTTTAAGTCATTTGTCCTCCCCAGGAGCTTTCCCTAGTCTCCCTATTTCTCTTTCCCTTCATCCTTCCAAATCATCCTGGCACTGCCTCCAGATTGATCTTCTACTATAATACTTGGATCATACCATTCCTCTGCTCAAAAATTTTCCAGGGTTCCCCACTGCCTGTGGGCCAAAGCTCAACTGGGTATCCTGTCATTCAAGACCCTCCACAATCCTGCTGCCTTAACCCTCCTAGCCTAACCTTCTGTCACAGCCAAAGCCACCTGCCATTTTCCCATTGCCACATGTCTCCTGGGGTTTCAACATCGGCCCTGCCTGGACTCAGTTTAGTCACCACTGCCACTGCTTGGCCACACCCGGGCTGAAATGACATTTCTCTTCTCTGAAGGTATAGACAAAACACCTGGAGACTCCACCATCCGTCTGGCAATGCATCACTCACTACCTACGACATCTCATCTGTTTCACAGAACATTGTGTTATTAATGTTCTGCCTGTTTGCGTGGCCACGTCCCAGTGAGGTTGACAGCTCCTTGGTCAGCAAGCACCGTCCATGTCTTAATTTTTGTGTGTGCCCCAGCCTAGTCCCCGAACAGAGTAGGTGCTCGCTAAATATTTATTAATTTAGGAGGGGAAAACCTTAAGAACATTCTTCACTGACTTTCAAAAAGGCCCTAGGCCCCATCGAGGCGACACCCCTTACAAGCCAAGGCAAGCATTCCACCTCCTCTGACCGCCCCAGCTCAACTCAAATTAAAAATTCAAGAGCTTCACTGGAAACACCTGCCACAAGTCAGTGCAGCTCCCAGCAAGGAAATTCTGTAAAGGTCCCCAGTTCTAACCCAGTAAGGTTGAGCCAATTTTGGTTTATGACTTATTAACCCCCACAATTGGGGTTAGGAGGACTGACTCTGGCCCTGTGTTGTGTAAGCGCGTCCAAACCCCGGGAGGTACGCACACGCTGCCTGCACGCAGACACAGCCTGAGACCACATCATCATCCGAGGTAGAATTCTGCAACTTTGTTCCCACATAGCCCATGGAATTGAATTGGTGATATCTGAGTGCACACACGGATATGCATTTTCCATTACTTGTTTAGGCAGACTATAAAACATTATTGTGGAGGAGTCACCAATTTATGAACAGGTTGCAGGCTTCAAGTCCGTTTGTTGGCTATTTGGAACTCAGAACGTGTTTCTCCCTGGAAGCAAGAGCGCTTAGCTTCTGCAGTCAACCTGCACAAGCCCGCTTAACCCATAATGTCCTGCACTGTAATACCACGAAGCAATTTTCATGCTATTCATCAGGGATTTGCAAACTCAAATGCCTGAAGTAGCCAGGGGGACAATGTATACATGAGGAGGGTCAGACCAGGCAAATCTGGAATGGTGGACACTGCCCTGCATGTGCCCCATCAAAAAGGGGATCCCACTCTCTGGCCTCAGCAGACGGCTGCCACGGGAGAATGCAGGCCCAATGAGGCAGATTCGAAGCCAAAAAACAAATTTTTATGTGAAAACAGTTGGCAACTAATTTGAAAAAATTTTCAACACAGTGCAAAGGAAACAAGATACATCAGCGGGCTAAAATTGGCCCAAGCTTGCAACCTCTGCTCAATAATGTTACTTCTTTGGAGGAAAAAAGCATTTCAATTTCTACAAATCAACACCTGAAAAGTATTTCTCCCCTCTTCTGGCTCTTCCTGGGAACTGGCCCCAAGTTAAGGTTCTACCTTGCACGAGGGAAGGCCAATGTCTCTGTGGTTCTAAGAACCCAAGGCTGAGCCCCTGGCCGTAACCCCCTCCTGGTCCCATCACTGAGTTTGAGGGCATGACCTCGCCACTCCCTAATGTGACAGGACCGTTTGTTCTTAGGGTATGTGTAAGTTAAAACCTGCCTATGTTTTGCTTTTGTGGTGGTGGCAGGTATTATTATTGGTCTACTGTTTTTGTCTATTTTTCCAGATGATAAATGTCACATAGGGAGGTCTATGCCGGTTACACAGGCATTCACTATAGCAAATGTGGAAAATTTTCCTTCCTAACAGTAATCTCTGTAAATAATTACTTACTTTTTCAATCTTTTCCCTTTTAAATTTTTTCACATTACACTAGTGTAGTGGGTTGAATGATGTGCCCCCTCCCAAATATATGTGTCTACATCCTAATCTCTGGAACCTGTGAATGTAACCTTATTTGAAGAAAGGTCCTTGCAGATATAATTAAGTTAAGGATATTGATTTTGTTTTGTTTTGTTTTGTTTTGTTGAGACAGGGTCTCTCTCTGTTGCCCGGGCTACAGTGCAGTGGCGTGATCTTAGCTCACTGCAACCTCAAACTCCTGGGTTGAAGCGATCCTCCTGCCTCAGCCTCCCGAGTAGCTGAGACTACAAGTGCAGGTGCACACCACCACACCTGGCTAATTTTTCTATTTTTGGTAGACACAGTCTCCCTCTTGCTCAGGCTGGTCACGAACTCCTGACCTCAAGTGATCTTCCCGCCTTGGCCTCCCAGAGTGTTAGGATTATAGGCGTGAGCCACCACACCCACCCCAAGTTAAGGATTTTGAAACGAGGAGATCACTGGATTATCTTGGTGGGTCCAAATCCAATGACAAGTGCCTTTATAAGAAAGTGACAAACACACAGGAGGGGAGGAAGCAGCAATGTTACCATGGAGGCAGAGATTTGAGTAATGTGGCCACAAGTCAAGGAGTGCTGACAGCCCCCAGCAGTGGGAAGAGACAAGGAAGGGATTCTCCCTTAGAGCCTTGTGGGGAGCACAGTCCTGCCAGATTGGGGCTTCTGGCCTCCAGAATCATGAAAGAATAAATTTCTGTGTCACTCTGTTTGCAGTAGTTTGTTATGGCAGCCTTAGGAAACTGATGCAAGTAATATGCAAATAAATGCCTAATGTAATTAACTCAAACAATATAGAATTACATAAAGTAAAAAGGGTAGAAGTCCCCTCCATGCCAACATAAATCCCACTCTATTCCCCATAAATAGTAACTGTTTGATAAGAAGCCTTCTAGGCCTTTTCCTGTGCTCTTAAAATACACACACACTCACACGTATACGCACATAAATGTCTATTTTTGTGTGTGTTTGAATAAACGAGATCATAGTATTCTGCTACTTGCTGTTTTTAAAATTCAATGTTTCTTGGGGATATTTGCATGTCTGCACATAAAGATCTGCTTTATCCTCCTCATTTACTGCACTATATTCTATGAACATAGCCTATGTCATTGTTTTCATTGATTCTAAACTTATCAATGTAACAATGTTACAGTGATAAATCAAAGTTGCCTCTCCTCCCTTGGCCACAATTGAAAAGCTATTTTGCCCCTTTTCAAACTACACATTAACATATGTATATATGTGTGGCTATCATTATTTCTGTTCACCAAATGTTTCTGCCTCTCCGTCTTCTGCCCTTGGAATTGGGTGTGACCAAATGACTTGCTTCGGCTAGTGGTATGTGAGCAGAAGTCTCTCGTGTCATTTCCAGCTGGAAGCTTTAAGAGTGAGTGCAGAAGATGCCTCATTCTTTTTCCTTCGCCAAGCAACTGCAGAAGCACCGAAAGGGAGCCTCCATCAGCCTGGGTCTCCTGGTGATGGCGACAGAGCAGAGGGACATAAGAGTGTGAATGAGAAGTAAACCTTTGCTATTTTAAATCACTGTGATTTGAGGGGGTTTTTGTTATTGCAGCATAACCCAGCCAATCAAAACTGAGTATAATATATATAATATATATATATATATGTATGTGTCCCTATCCTTCTAAGGTCGAATAAAGCCTAAGACAAGTACCTTGAAAGAGAAAAGTGTGGTTTCTTATGGCCTACTCAGTACTAAGCAACAATATTATTAACAATTCACTTTTACTTCCTATTTAGTAATTTCTCCTTTTTACATTTCCATTAAGATGATGCACTTAGTGCCTGTGGAAATGAAACATCACGTTTTCAATATCACAAATATCATACTAGCCATGAATCAATAAATATGTCTGGTGGATATGTGGGTTCGTGGCATTGCTTTGAAGCCTAGTCAATGCCACTATGCTCTGCATCTATTAATAAGGAAATGGGTTTCAGGTTACTCTCTAGAGTTTCGTGTACGTTGGAAATAACAGCGCTCTGCGGGCTCAAAGAACACCCCCTCTCTCCTGCTTCTGGACAGGGGGATTGGCAAGTGCTGTTAGCTTCAGTAGGGGGAGGTGCTGTTCTCTGATCAACAGTGATGCCTCAAGCTGATTAAAGAACATTGTTTGTAGAACTGGAAGGGGATCAAAATGCCTTTGGTTCTCCAAGTCAGAAAAGATAAGGCCCTGAAGGCTGAAATGGTAAACATGACAAGAGCCTTATGGTTTCAGTGAAAGATATCTAAGATCCAAGCCCTTTCTCTCCCAGGCAGAAGAATATTTTTTAATGATATCTTTTAAAATGTCAGATTTAATAGGAAAAAAATGAAAAGAAAAGCCCTCTGCTTCCCCCACCCAAATACTGCAATCAGAGAAGCTTCCTTAATCACAGACAGCTCTGACCTCATCACAATTCTACATGGAAGACCGTCAGCAAATATCTGCAGCCTCCCGCTCTCCTGGGCTTGATCAAGGCGGCAGCCACACCATAAAGGAGGCCTCCGATGATGATGACATTTTAAATTTAAAATTCAGATCTTCAAAAAATGCCAGGCTTCCTACTACCTGACACAACAGGCCTCTAAGAAAGGATTCTAATCTAGAGGATACAGCCTCACTCCTCTTAGGTAGGAACTGAGGGTGGAAGAAGAGTGTTCTTACCCACAGGAGCCCCCACACTCACTGCCCTCCCCAAGTTGATCCTGTGTTAGCACAAGGGGCTGGGCACTGTGCAATGATTCCTGCGTGAATTCTGGCCCCGTGCAATCAGAGCTACTGCAGATGAACAGCAGGGGCTAATGGATAGTAGTGGAGTTTTCTGCCCCTTAGCTTGAACGAACCCAGGCGGCATTCATTTACTTTTGTTTTGTCTCTAGGTTACTGGCCTGGTTCCTCCATTCCTTTTAAAAGAACATTATCTATGCTGCTCTCAAATACTTGGGAGCAGTGGCTCACACCTGTAATCCTAGCACTTTGGGAGGCTGAGGTGGGAGGATCGCTTGAGGCCAGGAGTTCAAGATCAAATACTTAACAAATACCATAGTTTTAAATATAATTTATTTAATTGAGTTCAAATGTTTATTATGAATCATTATGGTAGGCGGAATTCTGAGACGGCCCCCAAGAGTCCTGCATCCTGATGTACACATACCTTCTCCCAGTTACTCAAACACTAATTTAGGTGCTGCTGTGAAGGGATTTTGTAGATGCAATCTCAAATCAGCTGACCTTAACAGAAGAGATTGTCCTCGGTGGGCCTGACCTAATCAGGTGAGGCCTTAAAGGGACTGGCTTTTTCTGATGAAAGAGATTAGAAGTGTGAGAGAGAATGGCCAGGAACTACAGGTGCCTCTAGGTGCTTGGGGCACCCCTGGCTAACAGCCAACAAGAGAACTGGGGCCTCAGTTCTACACCCACAAGGAACTGAATTCTGCCAACTACCATGTGAATGTGAAAGAAAACTCCAAGCTTCAGAAATCATCACAGCCCAATCAACACCTTGATTTGGGCCTTGAGGGACCCTGAGCAGAGAATCTAACTTGGCCGTGCCCAGACTTCTGACCTACAGAAACTATGAAATAATCAATGAATGTGTTTTAAGCTGCTACATTTGTGGAAATTAGTTTTGCAACAACAGAAATAAAATATAAGCAGATATACTGCATTTGCTCTGGCCTGAAATGTAAAGAAAGTTAAGTATAAATGTAATTTTCAGTTTTAGCCCTCATTCTTATTCCTTTAGAACCAGATATGAAAGCATACTTTAATATCTCTTTTCTTTTCTTTATTAAATAATCAAAGTTCAATTGAAAATTTTAATACCTTGTTTACATTTATCTAAAGCCTAGAAATTTAGGATGATTGCTAAGTACTCCTTATTCTCTTTTCCATTTCTTTATAACCTCTCTATTGAAATTATAAGGTTTTAGAATTCATAGTTTATCAATACAAGATATAAGACAGGATTCACTTTCCCAAACTCAAACATACGCAGTAACAAAATAGCAGAATAAACAGAAAAACTCCATGTAATACATTCTCCCAGTGACATAACTGTATACCATGACTGGTAATAATAATCCTACAAGATGAATGAAAACTTAATTTCATCAAATAACATCAATATGAAAAAACTGATAAATAATATTCGTATTTTTAATTATAAATGGCTATTCATGTAACTGAATTTTCTTCTAATCTGCTTTAAGACTAAAAGAGTTTTCTGAGTTTTCTTTTCCTTATTAATCATTGAAGCTTAGTTTCTAATTAATTTTGGAGCATTTGGACTTTTGAGCTTATTGAATCAAGGTATCGTTAAAATACTAAGGTTTTTTGTTTGTTTGTCTTACTCAAGTAATTGGATGCATTTTAACGCCAGTATGTGAAAGGCCAAGTTTCCGCTGCTCAGATTCCAGCCCAGAGGGACAGAGGGGACTTTAGCCAAGATACTCAAAAAAAAAAAAAAAAAAAAAAATCAATGAAGCAGCGCCCCTTAGTGGTAAAAGGACAAAATGATCGGTACAGTAAAAATCTTGCAGAGATATACAATCGGTAAGCACAAAATAATTTTCTCTTAAAAAAATTAGAAAGAGTTAAGCAGAACATTTTAGAGTAATCATTGCAAAGTGGATTATAGGGATTCACAGGGCGTTTAGAAAGCCAAAAGGGAGTCATTGTATCTGCTGGGAAAAGTGAAAATCAAGGATTAACAGCCTTAACCATGTAGGAAATTAAATTCCTCCTAATACAAGTAGCAGAGTAATCTCAGCAGCCGTTTGTCCTCCAATGGCTCTTTCACTGAGATGGAGTACGAATGAAAGCAAGCTGATTCTTTAGATACATGGGGTAATTTCAGATACAGTCTTTACATGATCCTTTAGAATCATTCACTCATTAATATCAATACTCAGCAACATCTATCCTCCTAGCCATATTTTGTGATCGAAATCACTAAGGCTCAGGGAAATTAGGCAAGTGGTAGGGTCAATACTTGAATGTTATTGTTTCCAATTCTGTAACCCCATAACTGGGTTCACCTATGGCCCACCGTATAAAATGCACCCCATCCTGTAACCCTCCTTGTTAACTAGCTGAAAGGAGGCACAGCTGAGTCACTACTGTGTGGACTCTGTCGCCAAACTGCTCAGGTTCAAGGTCTGGCTTTGCCTTACATTGAGTGTGTGGCCTGGGCAATCACTTCAGTCCTTCTCTACTTTAGTAGAAATAGCAGTAACAGTAACACAGTCAAAGCATAGTCTTGAGGATTAAATGAGAAAACACAGGAAGTGCTTAGAGCAGTGCCTGGCACCCAGTAAAAGCTTGAGAAACCTTGGCTACAATTAGCTGATACTGCATAGATTGACAAATTCTTCATAGAGTTGTAAACTGTGGGTTATTTGTAGACTGTTAGGATGCATACCAGCTACCAATAATGGTGAATTACCTGGGAGGAGTAGGCTTTGGATGGAAATAGAACTTCCACGTTTATTCTTGGCATACTTCACTATTGTTCGAAAGTGTTGCAACATGCACATTATATTGTAATAATAAATGAGTACAGAATATGTCAAAGCTTACTCAATAATCCACTCTGGCCCTTAGAGCTCACTTTCCAGAATCTCTTTTATACAGTTAACCTCCCTTGTCCTCTTAGCCTTTTGTAAAGCTGTCCCACCCTCCCTAGGCTAATCTTTTGGTGAGACCTTTTTTTTTTTTTTTTTGTGAGACAGAGTCTCACTCCGTTGCCCGGGCTAGAGTGAGTGCCATGGCGTCAGCCTAGCTCACAGCAACCTCAAACTCCTGGGCTTAAGCGATCCTACTGCCTCAGCCTCCCGAGTAGCTGGGACTACAGGCATGCGCCGCCATGCCCGGCTAATTTTTTGTGTATATATATATATATTTTAGTTGGCCAGATAATTTCTTTCTATTTTTAGTAGAGACGAGGTCTCGCTCTTGCTCAGGCTGGTCTCGAACTCCTGACCTCGAGCGATCCACCCGCCTCGGCCTCCCAGAGTGCTAGGATTACAGGCGTGAGCCACCGCGCCCGGCCTGGTGAGACCTTTTGATTATAATCCAGTAGTGGCTGATGTCTGCACTCACAGAGCACATCTGCTAGAAAGCATGTAAATGCTACAAGATTCTCTGCAGTGCGAGAACACTGGTGCTCAGCCTGAAGAAGATTGAAGTCATGCACTGTGCAAACAGAGTCACAGTCAGAGACTTCCACCAGCAACAGAATGCGGAAAGCTGTCACAGCATTCTGCTGTCTGGGCAACGGGCTATCTATCTGCACTTGGATTGACAAGGAAAGAGAAGCAAGCCTCCAGGCATCCTTCCCAGAGTGGCACTGCACTGAAGCCCAGACCAGACCAGAACACCACAGACCACCGATGCTCTCCCCCCTCCTAGAGGACTGTATGATTTGGAACTACTGTAAAAAATCCTTGAGCAGCTTCATGAGGACATTTAATAGCTAGTAAGGGAGTTTTGAACAAATAGCCCTGCAACTCTTGGATACATTCTATAATCTCCTTTACAAAATGGGGGTGTATTCGTTGGGGTAATGCTAGCTGCTATAACAAAAATGTATTTCTCCCTTACAAGAGTCCACTATGGATGTTCCAGGGTCAAGGGAGCTCTGAACAGTCCTTCAGGGACCTAAGTTGATTGGGCGGTGGAGGGCTGGAGGGGGGAGTCTGCCATCTTTAATGCTGGCTTCCGAGATCCCCTGGGTGTTGGCATCCAGCCAGTGGAACAGGAAAGAGGAGCAGGCATGGGAGATTTTGATGGGCCAGGTCTGGAAATGGTGTCATTACATTCTGCCAGCTAGAACTTGGTCAGGTGGCCATACCTATCTATCTGCAAGGGAAGCTAGGAAATGTGGTTCACCTGTGTGTTCAGAGAAAAAGAGGACATGGATTTGGTGAACAAAGAGCCAGTCTCTGCCACAAGAAATCACATATTTACCTTGAAGAATTGTGATAAAGATTACAGATGATGGCCGGGCGTGGTGGCTCACGCCTGTAATCCTAGCACTCTGGGAGGCCGAGGCGGGTAGATCGCTCAAGGTCAGGAGTTCGAGACCAGCCTGAGCAAGAGCAAGACCCCGTCTCTACTAAAAGTAGAAAGAAATTATCTGGCCAGCTAAAAAATATATAGAGAGAAAAAATTAGCCGGGCATGGTGGCGCATGCCTGTAGTCCCAGCTACCCGGGAGGCTGAGGCAGTAGGATTGCTTAAGCTCAGGAGTTTGAGGTTGCTGTGAGCGAGGCTGATGCCATGGCACTCACTCTAGCCTGGGCAACAAAGCGAGACTCTGTCTCAAAAAAAAAAAAAAAAAAGATTACAGATGATATGGTAATATATGCTTGGCTTATTGGCTCACAGTGGGGGGAGGTGGCATCCAATGTGAAAAGAGGTGAGCAGTAGAATGCCCAAGACATAGTGGGCGGAGCCGGAGTAGTTACAAGCAACAAGGGTTAAGTTGTGCAGAGCAGACTAAGTCCTTTAAGGACGAGGGGTGTGAGTTGGGGCACTTAGGTAGTCACAGTACTGTTCACCAAAGGGCTCCAGCTCTCTGCCTTCAGGCCATGAGGTAGGAATGCACTTCCTGCCTCACCCACCCCCACTGCTGGGTGTGTGGTCATGTGACTAGTTCTGGTAGACAGGTCTGGGCTTTTAATTGCTGGTATGAGGCCCTCTAGAGGGCTCTTTTTCCCTTTGCTAATGAACTGTGTTCCGAAGAGGGCCTGCACCTTCACATGGGTCCTGGAGAAAGACACACTGCAGAGCTTCTTGGTACCTGTGTGACATTTTAAGTCACTGAGATTTATTTTTTAAGTTGCCTATTACTGCAGTATGAACTGGCTTACTCTGACTAATATAGACACCTTTTTTTCAGGTAAGAGGCATCAGATGGCCTGTGAGGCAAAAAAAAAAAAAAACCTCAAAAAAACCAAAAACAAAAAAAAAAACCCAACCAACAACAAAGGCACTCCTATCCATTTTAGACCATCAGTTCTAAGAACTAAGAAATCATGCCTTTAAAAGTACAATTTGTATGTTATTGCCACAATGCAATCAAAGGACATACTTGATGGGCCTTGAATTATTTAAAATACTAAATACTGATAAAACCAACTTTCAATAGAACCCCAGACATACTCTCTTCCTTAAAAGATCATTTGTCCTGATTTGAAGAAAGTTTAAAGCTGCAAAGTGGTAAAAGATGTTAAGGACAGATTAGTATCTAATCACAGCCCCCTTCACCCATATAATCCGAAGTAAAAGAAAAATAAAAATGGGAACTCTTTGGAGGGAATTATGGGGAGCTGTCTGGAGCATTTTTATGTAGGGCACAAATTTGGCTACTTGCCTGTCCTCTGGACTCCCTAGAACTGACCTGGGTTAGGGAGCACCTCCTGTGCTGTCCATTGCCTTCTGGGCCCTCCTTGTGCTCTGGCTGGTAGACCAGCTCTGGGCTGTTTCCTAATTTGTGCAATTCCATCTCGGATCTCGTTCACATCATCTGACACTGCAGGGTAACTTGAAGTACAATGAGCGAGAGATCACAGCTCTTTCTAATGTGTTCCCCTAGAGTGAAGTGAGGGATCCCGCAGGGCACCCCTCGTGCTGCTTACTTCAGCATCACTGCACTCTCTGATGTTCCCAGCCAGCTGGTTGAGCTGCCTTAACTAGAGCTCGCCAAGTAGACCATAAACTCCTTAGACATAGGCCTGTATTTTATTCACCTGTGAATGGCACTGTAATTATACTACTTACAAGCCTGCTTTGGATTCAGCCAGACTCTGGCTTGAATATTGATTCCACCACTTAATAACTGGGTAACCTTGGCTACTTAACCTTCCTAACTCTGTTTTATAGTCTGTAAAATGGGGATAATAATGCCCCACGCCTTTGAATTGTGGAAATTAAATGGGACACTTGTATGTAAGGCTGCTGGTGCAGCTCAAGAGTCTTTGCTGAGTGCTTGGAAGAATAGTGGGTTCTTGACAGATATAGTGGCTCACACCTGTAATCCTAGCACTCTGGGAGGCTGAGGCCGGAAGATCTCTTGAGATCAGGAGTTGGAGACCAGCCTGAGCAACAGAGACTGGTCTCCACTAAAAATAGAAAAAATTAGTCGGGTGTGGTGGCAGGCGCCTGTAGTCCCAGCTACTCCGGAGGTTGAGGCAGGAGGAGCCCTTGAGCCCAGGAGTTTGAGGTTGCTGTGAGCTAGAAGGATGCCACTGCACTCCTGCCTGCCTGGGGGACAAAGTGAGACTGTCTCCAAAAAAAAAAAAAGAGAGAGAGAGAGAGAGAGAATAATGGGTTCAATCCAACGAAGGGTGTGTGATCTCAGAATAGACTGTTGTGTGTCTTTATCAAAAGCTACAAACATGTTTGTGGCTGTGTCAGTGATAGTTTAAAGAATTCTTTTGCCAGAGGCTGTAAATGCTATTATCATAAAAGTTGGGATTGAGCAGTGTTTACTTAAAAGGAAGGGATTGGTTTTCATTTTATCTGCATTGTTTGAATTTTTACATGTATTAAAAATACATGAAATTTAGAGTAAATACAACTTTAAAAACAATGTTGGGCTGGCAGAGTTACTGGCTTATTTGCTGAAATCTTTTAGCACTTTTAGATGTAGCAAGAGTAACGAACAGAAGACATTAATAAGTGCCCCACATTAATAAGGCAACTCCGTTCCCACATGGACCTGGGAATAGAAACAAAGTATAATAATCCTTTATAGTTGCACCAAACATTTCCTCGCAAGACTTTTAAATTAGCTTCTCTATATTATCCTAAATTCTTCTGGGTGGATTGTTTCCACCCCTCCCTGGTCCCGGGCAGTTGCGGGATCGGAAGAAATTTAGGTGCAGGAGGGAGAGACGGGGACCGGGCCCAGTGTACTCAACCCCGGGCACGGGCCGTTACGGCGGTTTCGGTGCCTGGAGCGGGCGGGCCGGGCCGGGGCCTTGCGCGGACCAGGCCGGCCCCGGCGCCCAGGAACGAGGGGCGGGCCCGAAGCCGCGGCCTCGCCTTCGCCCGCGCCGCACAGCGCCCGGCGCTTCCCGGCCGCTCGGGGCGGCCTCGCGCGGCTCGGAGCCTGCGCGGCGGAGCGCCGCCACCATGCTGCAGAAGCGGGAGAAGGTGCTGCTGCTGAGGACCTTCCAAGGCCGGACGCTGCGCATCGTACGGGAGCATTACCTGCGGCCCTGCGTGCCCTGCCACAGCCCGCTGTGCCCGCAGCCCGCCGCCTGCCGCCACGGTCGGGCCGGGCGAGGGGGACCGGGCGGGAGCGGGGCGGCCGGGGCCGGGGTCGGGCGTCCGCAGGGAGGCGGAGAGGCGCGGCCCGGGGCGGAGCGCGATGGCGGGACGCAGAGCCCCAGGCCCCGAGGCCCCAGCCCGCCTGCGGGTGGAGAGCGAGCCGGCCTCATCCCCTGCTTCTGGGGCGCTCCACCCTGGCCTCCGCGCTTGCTCCACCCCGCCAAGTGTTAGGGCGCGAGGGAGAGAGGCGCCCCATAGCCAGAGGCCTGTTGGCTCGGGTTTCAGAGGGGCCTGAGAGAGCAGGAACCTGCCTCTTCCCGTCCCAGCCCGGTGCGGGGGCGTAATGGGGAAGCCTGCGCCGTTCGCGCGTCCGTAAGAGGCCGCACGTGCCCGCAGAGCTGCTGCTGCTGCTGCTCATTTGTCAACTGTCTGCTTTACTCTCCCAAAATTTTCTGACCTGCCAGTACTGATGCCTCAGACATTTATCCAGGGGCGAGCCCCCTTCGCCGTAGGATTTGTGAATTACCTGGGGGCCCTTGCTGTAGAGGAAGGTCATGGGAAAGTAGGATTGGGGATGCATGTGCACCAGACCTACCCCCACTTGGTTTCTAGGCTGCAGGGGTGGCCCATACAACGATGAATGTTACAGGTTCTCTTCCCTTGGTGGGAGATGAGCTTGGGCATCCTTTTCAGCGAATGTTTGGAATCCCCAGTTTATGGTTAAGGTGAACATTTCAGTGACACTTCTGCCAACCCGCTGTTAGACGCGGTCTGGGTGGGACCCCCACCAGCGCCCATTGCTTGCACAGAGCGTCTTTTCTCTAATAGTTAATTCGGTCTTTCTGGCCCTTGGAGACAGCTGAGCATGTTCACAAGCTTGAGACAGAACAGACTTGAAACTGCTGGGCATACACAAGTAGTGTATATTTTGTGCATATATATTTTGGGGTCCTCCTTTTGAATGTGAATGTTAATGACATATTCAGGTTATGCTGAAAATGTGCTTGTTGGTTTTTAAACGTCAGTCATCCTCTCCTGCATCGCTGGCAACACCATAAAACCATGCTGAGCTTGTATTTATCACAGTTTCGGGG
>CM052442.1:100795050-100828839 GCA_028533085.1 Varecia variegata | reverse complement strand
GGGGAAAAAAAAAAATGAAGGTACTCAATTTACCTGAACTTTGGGCCTCTACCAAAGTAGATTTGTCTTTTAAAAACTTCAAGGTGGAGTTAAGATTGGAAGTTATTTTGCACACTGGAGCACCATGACATTTAAATAGCAATAAACCAGGGTTGAAAACACTGTCTATTATGTTTCAGATGGGAAACTCTTGTCTGGCGATGTAACTCATTACGTGATCCCAGATTGGAAAGTTGTTCAAGATTACCTTGAGATCCTTGAGTTTCCTGAGTTGAAAGGAATTATCTTCATGCAAACAGCTTGCCAAGCAGTACAGCATCAAAGAGGCCGGAGGTATCTGTTTTGCCTTCCTTATGTATTTATGGAGTGGTCCCCCCCCCCTTAGAAAAGGTCCCTTGTTGGAGGGGGATGGGAGGAATTTATTATTTTGTCAGAAAGAACTTTTCGAACTAATTTGGTATTCTCTTTGCCAGTGAGGAATGCGGTAACATTATTTTCTATTTCTGCTTCAGCACCTGGCAAAAAGATCTGACTGTAGATCAATAAACTGCAGTGTCCCCAGTATGTGGGTATTTAAGAGTCTAGTGTGAATTGGCTTTTGGTTTGCATTTTTATAGAAGCAGGGTTATTGCTTATTTCTTTTTGATAAATGTATATTATTTAATGTTCTTATTTATAGGTACATTGTTTCAGAAGTGTACGTTCTTGGGTAAAAGAGTACTTTATTTTTAAATTTTAGACTCTTTTATTGTGGAAGCAAATTATACTTGTAATGATTTATTCAATGAAACCAGAAATAACTTGTTTTATTTTTAGGTTATTACTGTAACTACCAGCCATCGTAATTGTATTTGCTAAACAAAGGATTTCTAATTGAACCAGTCTAAAAATACTTGCCTTGTATCTAAATGAAGAATAGTTGTTCACTTTTTAAACAAATACTGTAAAAAATGGTTTTGCTTCATTTAACATTGAGAAAGGTTTATGATTTGAACTTAAGACTGGGTGGAAATAACATATTAGACTTATATGTCCAACCTCTTAACACCTTCAGTTATTTAATAAGCAGAAACTATGCATTTATTCTTTTTTTAAATGTTGTGGTTTCTTTAGATCTTGGTAATAGAAGTTGAAGTGTTTTTATTTGTATATGAAAATGATAAATTGTCCTTATGCTCTGTTCAAAAAATGTACATTAACTACATTGTGCGCAGGCTTTTTCAGATAGAATATTTTAAAATGAGCTTGAAGTTGATTTTGTTCAGACACAAAGATATAGATGTTTATACACATCCAGATTTAAATGCTGCTCCAGGTGTCATATTTCAATTTCTGCTACTAAAATCAATTTGTCCTTCTCATTCAGCTTGCTAACACACTGTGAGCCTTTTCAACTTCTGTTTTCTAGAATATTTTTAATAATAGGGATTGTTTTAAAAACCAATTCCTGGAACATTCAAAGGCGAAGAATTGGAATTTAAATGTCTTTACTCTTGAACATTTCTAAAGTAGTTAGCTTGATGAAAAACTATTGGTTTTCCACTGCTTCACCATGTCTCTGAATATACTAAATGTGAAAAGAAAAGATGAGGAGTTAAGAAATAGGACCATATGATAACACCCTGGTTTTTCCATTTGGTAAGCACTTTTTGAGCTCCTAGCTCCAGGCCCTGGGAGTACCAAGAGAAGTCTTAGTTCCTCTCACAAAAACCTGTTGTCTTGCTGGGGTTATATGGAAGAACTAGGAAGGTGATTATGAAGCAGGCCACTTGAAGGATAATTTAATGTGCACTATGCAGAGTGCAGAAGTAAATGTGAGGTGTGGGGATTAGGCCAGAAAGTCCTCTGGGGGAACTAGGTTTGAGACTGGTCTTAAAGGCTGTATTATGAACATGACTGATGAAGAAGATGAGAACGCAGGAAAAGGAATTAGCAAGTTTGGGATTTGCCACTTTGTTTACCTGTCAAGCAACCAGCAAGTACATTCAGGTTGACACAGCTAAATGACCAAAATTGCCTGAGCCCTAGGAAGTATCATATATTGAAAGCTAACTTTAAAAATTAATGACTGCCATTGAATATGTAAGACCCAGGAGACTTGCTTTATTAATTCAGGCTTCATAAGTGTTAAGTGTAAATCATTTGACTTTTTTTTTAATTGACAAATAAAAATTGTATATATTTATGGTATACGACATGTTTTGAAATAGGTATACATTGTGGAATGGCTAAATTAAGCTAATTAACATATGCATTACCTCTCATACTTATCAATTTTGGGGTAAGAATTGGCTTTTTATATTTAACTGAACTTGGCCTAGCAGAGGCTCTCTGGTGTTTTGTTTCATTTGATGTTGGGAAACATTTTGTTTTGTTTTTCAGTTCTTCCTTGGAGATTTTTGAGATGCCAGTAAATAATTCATTTTATCCAGTGTGCTTTTAGGAACATTATTGCTTAGAAAAGCTTTGTCAGTTGATAATACCTGGTCTGATCTGGTGTCTGGTATAAGGCTGCTTTGCTGTCTCCTCTTGACTCCCTCCTGAATTCCTTCTGTATAGCTTCAGAGAGTCTCAACATTTCGTGCCTCAGTTTCTTGATGGTCTATAACATAAGATTGGAATCATAGAATATTATAGCTGGAGAGATCTAAGAGCACATGTTCTAACTGCCCATCCAATACCTCAATGTTACTTAACATGAGTAATGTATCGACCTTGTTTCTAAAAGAAAAAAAATTCTGGACACCCAGTGTTAATTTATTTTATTGTTATTTAAATATATTAAACATAAGTATAGGTGTAAGTCCTAATGTGTGAGTACTTTAACACAACCCGAAAACAAAATAAGACCTTCAAATTAAATAAACAAAGCTATAAAATCAGAAAACTGCAAATGAAAATTAATTTAATGTGACAGATGACATTGTTTTGCTGAAACGAAATCATTAGTGTTGAATTTAACAACAGAAGAATATAGCCTCTAATCTGGTTCTATGTGTAGTATGGTTTTGTATTTTGATTTCAATAATTTCAGTGCAGAGAATGCCTGTTCTTATAAGAATATAGTATAAGACATATGAATAGCGTCAGGTTGTTGACTGTTCAGGATAATCACATACTCCGCCATCTACCAATCTTCAAATGCTTATTTAATGAGGGGTCGGTCACCTGATAGCTCTGAAAGGCTGTCTTGTCCACCACATTCATGTATTCAGATGTGCCTTTGTTTATTCAACAAATATTTATTTAGAGACTATCTGTGCCAGAAACTGCTAGCACTAAGGATACAGTGGTAAACAGAAGCAGATAGGGTCCTGATGGGGAGATAAGCGGTAATCGGGCCATCACTCAAACAACCCATGTAGAGCTGTGACTGTGACAGATGCACTGATGTCCAGGGATGTGGCTCCAGGACAGCCCCCACTGGCCAGGGAGGCAAGGAAGGGCTGTCCTGTGGGAGACACCTATGCTGAGGGGCCGTGGGGAGGGGGACGTGGCATGCCCAAAGAATGGAAAGAACATCTGGGTGAGAGGGAAGGCTGCATGGGCCTTGGGATGTCAGGGGAGGGTTTTAAGCAGGATGGGATAACATGATTAGATTCTTGTAAAAGGATTACTGGGCCAGGTGGAGAAGAGGCCTGCAGAAAAGAGGGGAGGAGGCTACTGCTTTAATCCAGTTGAGCAATGTTGGTAGCTTACAGATGGAGAGAAATAGATGTTTTCAAGGGCTGTGTAGTGTGTGAAAATCTGTAAAACTTCCTAAGTACCTAACCAAGAGAACTGAAACTATGTC
Organism: Varecia variegata; assembly: GCA_028533085.1. Classification (NCBI taxonomy): domain Eukaryota; kingdom Metazoa; phylum Chordata; class Mammalia; order Primates; family Lemuridae; genus Varecia; species Varecia variegata. Next base: position 100,825,046 of record CM052442.1, on the reverse strand, counting down.
AACATTGAAACTGAAAACATTCTACACGAATGTTCTTAGCAGGTTTATTTCTAGTAGCCAAAAAGTGCAAACAACCCAAATGTGATCCATCAACTGATAATGGTTAAGCAAAATATGGTCTACCCATACAATGGAATAACCATAAAAAGAAGTGAAGTACTGATACGTGCTACAACATGGATGAACCTTGAAAGGGTTATGCTAAGTGAAGGAAGCCAGCACGCACACATTCTATAACATCATATATTGTATAATTGCATTTACATACGATGTCAAGGATAGGCAAATCGACAGACAGACAGTATTAATAGATCTGCGGTTGCCAGGGGCTGGGGGTCAAGGGGAATGGGCAATGGCTGCTTAATGGATACAGGTTTCTTTTTGGAGTGATAAAAGTGTTCTGGAATTAGACAGTGGTGATAGTTACATAACTCTGTGGCTATACTAAAAACTGCTGAATTATACATTTTAAAAGCATAAGTTTTATGGCATGTGAATTATATCTCAATATAGCTGTTATTTTTAAAAATCTGTGGAACTAGTGATGGATTTGGATATGCGAGATGGGGGAGAAGGTGGCGTCAAGGGTAACACCAAGGTTTCTGGCTTCCGTGCCTGAGCGGAGAGAGGGAGCACTGCAGGAGGACGAGGAGGGGGTGAAGGTTGAGAGTTGGAGGTGTCTCTGGGGCTGCTGAGAGGGCCAGCACTGACACCAAACAGCGTGCAGTTAGGAGGCAGCCATTCAGGTGGTCCAAAATGCACTCCGTGGCAATGTTTTGTGTATATCGTCTAAGATAAATGGAAACATAAACCTGTAGAAAATTCAAGGGCTCCTGAAAGTGAGCATATGAAACCCTACCAGGTCCAGAAGCTTTGGCAAATGAATAAAGAAACAAAAAAAAAAAAAAAAAAAAAGGAACAAAAATAAGCAAAAAAAGAAAAAAAAGAAACCCTACCAGGGTTCTGCAAAACCTAGTTGAAGAAATACATTTAATACAGAATTTGCTTCCTTGTAAGTCTTCCCAGTGGTTGTGGGTTGCTAACCTCTTAATCCTTAGTGCAGTCAGCAGGGGGAGGGGCTGTTGCATCTCTACAGAAAGTCACCACTGAATAAAAATAATAAAAAATCATGTAAAGATGGTAAATGTAGCTGTCCCCCTAAGAAACTGTTTGAAATGGTTAGATGATGGCATTTTAGAAAACATCTAAGCCAATCCAGGGGAAAAAACTAGGGTTTTTCTTTAAGACTGGAATTTTTAAAACTGAAAATAATTTTATCATACTTGACTATCCGAAGCCATTGTTCTCCTATCACTCTGGTCAAACTTGTTTAAGGCTCCGTGATGCTCTATGCTAACTCCATGCAGGATACTCATAGATCTAATTCCATCATATGCACCACAAACCCTGACTAGCAAAAATTATGACTGTATTGTATGCATGCGCTATTAAATTATAACTATGAGCCCACACGTCTACTAGAAAACCCAACTGTCACACTCAGAGTAATTTGCTGTTTGTTTCTGCTTTCCGCATTAATATTCTTGTGCCATTTGTTCATTTGTTGTATCTGGCTGATAGGTAGCTGACAAATGGAAGCACGCACTAAAAGTCTAAGAAAAATATATAGGAGTGAAACTCAAAATTGAGAAAATTCTTTTTGTTAAGTTATACATTTTTCTAAATATTAGGAAGGATTGTCATTACTCTGATTTGCTAATAATGCCTGGGTCTGGCTTGTGGCACATCAGTGTTCGGGGAGGACAGAATTCGAGCATCTCTGGGTCTAAAGTGAAAGCGTGATAACAAATGCAGCTGTGTATATGAAGCCCAGTGAAAGGGTAACTGGGTTTTGGAAATGTCAGTTTATTCAGAGACATTATACTGGACTTAGATTACTGTTGTCACATAGGGCTGTGCATTCATGTATTCATTTGGAAAACATTGAGCACCTGCTGTGAGCAAAGTGCAGAGGATACAGAGATGAACCACACCACCTGCTGTCTTGATCACCCTGTTCCGCTCTCCTTTGGGCCCTTTGTCTAGCTAACTCCCGTTCATCCTTCAGGTCTCAGGGTCACCTACTCCAGGAAGCCCTCCCACCCCTCCCCTCTTCTCCTTTCACAGACTACTTACTCACTGAAATGGGTGGTTCTGTGGTTTTTTTGTTTGTTTTTGCCAGGCAGCATGTCTATTTTTTTTTAATTGTGGTTAAATGTACATATATAAAGCTTAACATTTTAACCTTTTTAAGTGTACAGTTCAGTGGCGTTAAATACATTTGCATTGTTGTGCAACCATCACCCGCATCTATCTCCAGAACTTCATCTTCCCCAGTTAGAACCTTTGTACCCGTTAAACACTAACTTCCCCTCCCCACCGCAGCCCCTAGTAACTATTCTATTTCCCACCTCTGTGAATTGGACTGCTCTCGGTACCTCATATAACTGGCCTCACACCGTATTGGTCCTTTTGTGACTGGCTTATTTCACTCAGCATAACATTTCAGGGTTCATCCATGTTATGACATGTATCAGAATTTCCTTCCTGTTTAAGGCTGAATATTATGTACCATATATTGTTTATCTGTTTATCCATCAATAGATTGCTTTAGCCTTTTGGTGAATAACGCTGTGATGAACATAGGTGTACAAATATCTGTTTGAGTCCTTGCTTTCAATTCTTTTGGATATATATCCAGAAGGGGGATTGCTGGATCATATGGTAGTTCTGTTTTATTTTTTTGCTGCAGGTGTAGGGCTCTACACCTACTCCAGGGGGCGCTGTTCAGATGCAATGGGATGTCTAGTCAGTGTCCCCCTGGGCATTCAGTACAGCAGCCCTCACCTTGTCCAGCAGACCTGGCACATAGAAGAAGTGCAGCAAGTATTTGTTTAATGAAGGAGCTTTTCTTTCTTTCTTTCTTTCTTTTTTTTTTTTTTGACACAGAATCTCACTGTTACCCTGAGTATCGTGCCATGGCGTCAGTCTTGCTCACAGCAACCTTTCAAATTCCTGGGCTCAAGCGATCCTCCTGCCTCAGCCTCCCAAGTAGCTGGGACTACAGAGTGTGCCATGATGCCCAGCTAAATTTTCTATTTTTAGTAGAGATGGGGTCTCATTCTTGCCCAGGCTGGTCTCAAACTTCTGAGCTCAAGAGATCCTCCCGCCTCGGCCTCCCAGAGTGCTAGGATTACAGGCGTGAGCCACCACGCCCAGCCTGAATGAAGGACCTTTAGCAAGGGAGATCATTTGTAAACAAATAACCACAATAAGTTTAAGTGCATTTTTAGGGGTGCCCAAAATGTGATGGCAGGTAAAAGGAGCAAAAACTTCTATGGAGATAAGATCAGGAAGAACAGGGAATACTTTTTCAGTGTTTTCTCTGAAATAATAAGTTACAGATGTTTATCAAATCTCTTCAAAAGTCTTTCTTATTACTTAACAATGCTCATTTTAAAAACTTCAAGCATTACAGAAATGTGGCAAAGCAGAAAATGAAAGTCTGTGTCCTGCAGAACTGAACACAGTTAACAGTGCAGTATAGACGCTTCTAAGAGGCTTTTATAATGAGTTTTAAATGGGTCTTTGTGAAGGTGGGAAAATTACCAATATGATATGTTCTAGGCATCTTGCAGGGAGGGGGCCGCTTTTGTTTGCACAAGTGGAATGCTGTTAAGGAAAGCTGCTAATCATGGAAATGAAACGGAATCCCTTTGTTTATGAAGGCATTTTATAAGTTGCTATTACTTGAATCTTTTTAAGGTGACTCAGAATTACTAAGAAAATAAAATCACTGTTTCTTGTTTTCTGGGTTTTGTTGTTGTTGTTTGTTTGTTTGTTTTTGTGTTTGAGACAGAGTCTCACTCTGTTGCCCAGACTGGAGTGCAGTGGCCTGATCACAGGTCACAGCAACCTCAATCTCCCGGGCTCAAGCAATCCTCCTGCCTCAGTCCCCCAAGTAGCTGGGACTACAGGTGCACACCACAATGCCCAGCTAATTTTTCTAATTTTTGTAGAGATGGGGGTCTCGCTCAGTCTGGTCTTGAACTCCTGACCTCACTCGATCCTCCCACCTCAGCCTCCCAGAGTGCTAGGATTATAGGTGTGAGCACTGCACCTGGCCTCAGTATCTCTTGTGTTCTAATAAAGTGTAAGACCACACAGATAGTGGTTAGTATCTGTGTATTTAGACAGGATAAGTTAGGGTATTCTACCTTTGCTTTAATGAAAAAACTTATTTTTTAAAACCCATGGTCACAGGCTGGAGGCAGGGATGGAAAGATACTAGTTTATTATATTAAAACACACGTTAAATGCCAATCAGTTACCTGGATATTTATATATTAACTTAACATCTAGTTTAATATGAACCTATTTTTAAGTAAACAATTGACTCCTTTTTAAATAACTGAATGTTTTCTGTAATTTCATATTACTATACTATTAAAAATCACCTTCTTATAAACTAACCTATATGAGATTTGATACTCCATTTGTGACTTCAGCTAGTGTTGTTGGAAGGATCTTTTCTTGTTGGGAAAAACCGTAAAACTTTCTGTTAGTCATCTGACGGATGAGGCTAGCTAACCCTCATGTAAGTCACAGAGGCTGCGTAACTATAATTCACAGATAAATCCCCAAACTTATTTACCTTGCATGTCCTTTCCTAGGGCTGCCAGCAAAAAGTAAAAAGTAAAATCAATGTTAATGCCATTTATAGAACAAAGTGAGGTACAAAAATAAAGTGCTAAGCTCTCTGCTTAGCTCTGTGCACTCCGGCTCTGAAGAGGGGCGGAGGTAGGACAGGGCAGCATAATTACGTAATGAAATGGCCACAAGTCTCCAACGGGGAAAGGGAGAAAGGAGTTTAAATGATCTGCAAACTAATTAATGAGGCGCTGCCCAGGCACATTCCAGCAAAACTGGGAAACAGGAGCAGCCCAGCAGTACTGAACACGCAAGGCCACTATGCACATGTTTCTTGAGTTTTAAATAATCAATCTTTTGCTCTCAAATACCTCATCCCCTTTTGATCCTTAGCAAGAGATGGCAGTAGATGAGTACCTGCTATGTTGGATTTTTCTCCCCTGTGTCGCAGGCAGTATAACAAATTGCGAAACCTGCTGAAGGATGCACGTCATGATTGCATTCTCTTTGCTAACGAGTTCCAGCAGTCCTGTTACCTGCCGCGGGAAAGAGGAGAATCCATGGAAAAGTGGCAGACCAGGTATGGCGCCAAATCACTGTCATTTCCACACAGTCCTCTCCTTTCATTTGCTCATCATAGGCTACTTGGGAGTTAATCTACATAGTACACTAGAATAAACCAACAATTATCCTGGAACCATGATTAACACTGAAATGCTTAACATGCCAATATTTTAGATATATCATTTGAGTATGTAACTGATATATTTTAAAATCTGTAAATAGGGAGACATAGGTGCCCAGAGTAAGTTTGCCTCAGGCCCTAATGGCTAACAGGATCATTCCAGCGACCTAGAAGTCATGACTTGAATACTTGTGTGTGTGAGGCGGGAAGGAATCCTGCTTTTAAGCTAATAAGATGATCTGCTCAATTTTCTGCTATAGGTTGTTCCACTCTCCTAACCAGTATTGTTAAACTGAAACTGATAGTTCAATTCTAGAGAAGCTGTTGTAGGAAGTGAATGTCCGAGTTCGAGTCCACCTGGAAGCAGAGCCTGAAGCAAGCCCTTGAGTGGAGGGTGTTGATGTGGGGAGTGATCCCCAGAGGCAGGAGGAGGGAAGTGGGGAGTATGCGATGGAGGAGGGGGAGCAGTACAGGGGGCGTTACTGCTGTGGGGAACGAAGCCTCGTGGTCCGGCTGAGGAACCTCTGAGGAACCAGGTAGAATGGGCCTCAGAAGTCACCTTGAAGGGCACAGGCTTAAGGGCTTTTAGTTAGTTGGCCCTTTAGTTGAGGGTCATCCCTCAGGGGTGTTAACTCCATTCACTGGCCCCTTGAGGTGGGATGGAACTGACCCCCCCAGCTGGAGCTAAAGTCAGAGGTGGACCTAGGGCACAGGTACGCCAGTAGCCTCTGCTGCACTCTTCTGTGTAGGACAAAAGAGACCTTAAGCTTTGAAATGTCTTATCTGCATAAAACATTTAAATCATCTTTTTCCTTGTAATTATTTATGTGTTATAGCCATTAAATGTTTTAATTCTCCAAAGCAAAATAAGCACTGAGGCATGCTGAGTCCTTAGTTATAGTCCCTAAGTTCCCACGGGGCTCAATACCAGAAAGGGAAAAGCAAATATTTCTCCAGATTGGGTCACATATGAGTACTCACAATGATCACGTTTACTAACTACACAGCCTTGCACATAGTAGGTGCTCAGTAAATGATGGCTGAATTTTTTTTAAATGTAGAACGAATGGGACCTTACATAGCATCTTAAGGGAAAGGGAAACAGATGCCTACAGAAATGGGCTGTCCAAGCTTGTGCACTTCATTAGAACCATAATCCAGTCTTGAACACAGTTCTCCAGACCTAGGCTCTGTTGCCCCATTCAAGTTCTTTTCAGGAAGACTTCCAGGCATTTCACATGGTTCCATATCAGACCCTCTTAGATTATGATCTTCAGCTTCTTGCAGCGCAGTTTTTCTCTTAGCCAAAGACTTGTTTCTTTGTCTTTAAAGCCTCGCACAGCATACCTTGTCATCCTGTGTGGTGCTGTGTGGCTCAGCCGCCCATTAAAGGGTACTAAAAGATGGCAGAGCCTCATGGTTTCTAGGCCGAGTCAAGAAATGAAAGTGGTGGCTGTAGTGGTTGGGTGTCTTAGGCAAGAAGAGATAACAAGTGCTTTCCGATTCATCTTTGTGTCCCCCGAGCACCCAGCCTAGGGCTTCCTTATAGTGGATACTCCGGAAGTATTTGCTGAATGAATGGTTATCTGTACAGACCAAAGGATAGCACGTTGAAAGCCAAGTGTGAAATTCTGAACAATAGCCTTGGGCGGGCTCACCTGCCCTTTGCTTTTCCAGGAGCATATACAATGCGGCTGTTTGGTACTATCACCACTGCCAGGACAGGATGCCGATCGTTATGGTGACGGAAGATGAAGAGGCAATTCAGCAGTATGGAAGTGAAACGGAAGGAGTGTTTGTGATTTCTTTCAAGGTATTTCCAGCTGCTGTGTGTATAAGCATGTGAGTGTGTGTCTGTGTTCATTTCCTACGTAGTGCCCGTAAGGCTCAAGATTGCTTTGGTAACATAGAAAAGAGAAAATAAGGAAGGAGAATGTTAGGAAGTTCCATGTCTTCATTACTCCTCAACGAATTAGGCTTGACTTTTACAAATTCAGACAAACTCCTTTAACTATAAGGCCCCCAGCGTCCAAAACCAGTCCAGTAAGCCCCTGCTGACATTAAATTAATGTTTATAGTTATACCAGTAATAGTAATGATGATGATAATAGGTTGAATAAAATTGTCAACATTCTTTTGCTTTCGACCTACAAAGTGGCAGTTTTACATGGTTCCACCTAAGAGTAATAGCCAACATGTATCTATGCCAAGCACTATTCTAAATGTATTATTTCATTTAATTCTTGCAACAACCCTATGAGGTAGGTATTATTTTCCCATCCATTGGTAAGGAAACAGCACAGAAGGGCTAAGCAACTTGCCCAAAGTCACACAGTAGAAAATGGTAGAGCCGTGATTATAATGCAAGCAGTCAGACTCCAGAGCTCTTAGCCACCATGCTATACTGCCTCCCAAATTATTTTTTTGAATGCACACACAAAACACAAACCATTTTAAAGGCCAGTCTTGTTTTTCAGCGGTTCCTCACTCTTCCCCACTTGCGAATGTCTGTGGGGGTTAATAGGGGTAAACGAGAGGGTTGGGATGTGGTATTATTTATGTGAAGGCTGTCGGATCAGCTTGCTACAGATCACAGACAGGAGTGGCATTATCAGGTGCAGTTTCTTTGGGCTGTCTTAGCGACACAGTTCTTCCTATCTCTTAGGTAGCTTTTGCAAGAATAGAATGACTGATAATCTCTTGCTAGATTACTGATCTCTTCTGTCTGCCTGGTTGGTCAATCAGGTTCCTCTGGTTGATATCATTTCTTGATGCAGAAACTGGAATGAGGGCTTCCATTACCCCTGTCAGTTTATAGACAGTCTAGTTGGATTTGGGATTGTAGATTCTGTAAGGGGTTCCCAGGTGCATGTATTGCTAAAGATTTGCCAATAGAATTTTCTTGGCCCTGCTATAAAAAAGTGTTCTGGCATGCCAGAGAATTCCAGGGGCGCTGGATATTAATGGCAGTGTCACTTATTTTTTCTGTTGCAATATATCATGTCTCGTTCCTGCAGAAGACAGTTGACTAAAATTATATTTTTCTACTTTTTGCGAAATTACTTTTCTTTGTAGTCCAGCGGTATAGTACAGTATTTTGTATAGCTTTTCTCAAGAAAATTGTGTGACCAAGGGCCTCATAGAGGTGAATGATAGCAAAGAAGAAGAGATATTGTGACGTGCAGATGAGAGGAAAGCCCAGAATTTTCTGTGGGTCCTTGAAGTTAGGTGGAGAAGAGTGAAGGCGATAAATCCCTCTTGAAGAGGTGGTTCATAGTAACAAAAGTTTGGTGTTGATAAGTGACCCCTAGAATTGGAGGACTCATATTAGCACAAATGGAATTTCTGGAAGGACTAGGGAAAGAAAGGAAGCCATTTGAACAGGATCCTGAAATTAGTGGGAGAAATGCTGGAGTTGACAATAAGGATAACTTATTTTCTTTTCAGTTTGAGAAAAGAGAATGTGCTAGACTCTACCTCAGACTTAAGTTAAAATCACATATAAAAAGACCAGAATGTACACACAGGAGCTTCCTCTCATTCCCTATAGGTCATTGTCTGCAGCAATGGGCCACATGTAAAGACAGGCTGCCTGGACGTGCGTGCGTGTGTGTGTGTGTGTGTGTGTGTGTGTGTGTGTTTGTGTGTGTGTAGAGAAAGAGATTTGCAAGTGCAAAGTAATGCAGAAGGTGGAAGTGTTCCATGATGGGATGGCCTCCCGGCGTTTATTTGGCAGGGCGTCAGGGATTGATGAGAGCTGGTAGCGTGAGGCTGGGGAAAGTCATGCTCACCTAACACTTCCTGAAGGCTGCCTGCCAGCAGTCCCTCGGCAGGACTTTTTGCAGTAGTGCTGCAATGAAGGGTCACTATCTCCTGACCACGTTTCCCTGTGCCTTTATTCAACACAGAATTACCTGGACAATTTTTGGCCTGATTTAAAGGCTGCCCACGAGCTTTGTGATTCCATCCTTCAGTCTCGGCGGGAGAGAGAGAACGAGAGCCAGGAGGGCCACGGGAAGGAGTACCCAGAGCACCTTCCCCTGGAGGTGCTAGAGGCTGGGATTAAGTCTGGACGCTACATCCAGGTGAGGGTGGTAATGGAGAATTAGTGTCGGGACCAGCCGGTGTGTGTGTTTTCTTCTCTTCTTTACTGGCCTCCTGTCACAGGCCTCTGATTTCACAGGCTGCAGACAAGGTGGGCAGGAGTAGTCAGGGCTGTCAACGGTTAGGGGGATTTGGGGAGTCATTCTTCCTATAGACGTAGGCTGTCCAGCTTGAAGCTGCTCTGTGACAATGCTCTTAATCGTGTTACGTATTGAGCATCTCACAGGGTGTGGAAGTAGCCTTGTAAACGCCTCCTGTCACTGGGAAAGGAACACATTTTTGAATCAAGGTCTTGCAGTTTGGCAACATCGTAAAACTGGTGAAATTTAACATCGTCACCCTTTTGCCATTCTCCGGCCTCTTTGCGATCCCCCAGGACCCACATGCCATCAGGGTCTTGGGAAGGAGTCAGCTAAAATTTTTATTTAGATTTCCATGTTTTATATACACTCATTTGTGTGTGTATCTGTGTATAGCTCTGTGCAGTTTTATCACAGGCATAGATTTGTGTATCCACCACCACAATCACGATACACAACTGTTCCATCGTGGATTTTACATTTCTAATAAACTCGGAAGATTTGTGTGTCAGCTGAAGTTTGAGAACGTCACACCAAAGTGCCTCCCTAAAGTGTGGGTATTTTAAATGAGTATGCCTAGAGAGGCTAATGTTTCCAACTTGGTAGTAAAGTTTATGGCATTCCTGGGAGGATATTTTGAGATATAAGAGTTTTTAAAGACTGCTCATCACTTAGGTATGATAGATCCCGGTACTTTCAGCACTTGCGGTAGCTAGGAGTAATTCAAAATGATGGTAATTCCTCTGGAGAAAAGAAACCTTGGTGATTAATATTATTCCTAGAGAAAGGGATCACACACCTTATAAGAATATTACGGGGATGTTTTCATATAGTTTTAAAAACTAGACCTTTTTGAGGTGAACTGTGCAGAAAAGAAATTTTTCATGTTGATTTTTAATTATGATTTAATTTTAATTATGATTTTAGGGAATTCTGAATGTCAACAAACACAGAGCACAAATAGAAGCTTTTGTTCGACTTCAAGGAGCCAGCAGTAAAGATTCAGGTTTGGTATAAACCTTCCATAAATTTCCATACTACCTTTTTTTCCCCCCAGATACAGGGCCTCACTCTGTCACTCAGGCTGGAGTGCAGTGGCACAATACCAGCTCACTGCGACCTCCAACTCCTGGGCTCAAGTGATACTCCTGGCTCAGCCTCCTGAGTAGCTGGGACTACAGGAACATGCCAGTATGCCCAGCTAATTTTTTAAATTTTTTGCAGAGATGGGGTCTTGCTGTGTTGCCCAGGCTGGTCTTGAACTCCTGGCATTAAGTGATCCTCCCATCTTGGCCTCCCAAAGTGCTGGGATTACAGGCATGAGTCACTGCCCCTGGCCCATACTACTTTTTAATTCTGATATTACACAATGAAGAAAGCAAAGTTGAGCTTGTCCCATCGTATGTGCTATGCATGTCGTACATCTCCACATACTTTGGGTATGTGAGATTGTGGGTTTTTTTCCCCCTAGCTTTTTGTCTATAATTTCTGATTTTATTGTAATAAACATAAACTAAAATATAGAGAAGGAATGTGACTTGCCCAGGTTCACACACCTGCTATGTGGTGGTGCAGAACTTGCAGCCAAGGCAGTTTGGCTATGATTGATTTCAAGACGTTACTCTGCTGTCTCAATGTGCTATATTGTCGTATTAGGATAATTTTTTAAGAGTAGTAAAAATGAAAAAATATATAAAGAAGTGATAGCATGCTAGAGTGTAGTTTTTAGTTCTGTAATAACAGTGAAAAAGAAGCAGCCTGCTGCTCAAAGGAACGTGGTTAGGCTGAAGGAGCGTGAGAAACAGTGGCTTCCTGTGGGCTTTTGCTCATCAGAATTAGTCCTGTCAGCTCTGCAGTGTCTACAGCTCATCAGCCCGCTGACCACTCCCTGGGCTGTGTGGCAGCCTGAATGTATTTGACTGTTTTATGCAGGGAACTAATACCTGTTTTAAAAGGTGATGGGTAACGAGGATTTTTTTTTTTTAAAGTTAATCGAGGGTGACCCTTATGAAAACACGACATGATGTGGTGGGAGTGTCTTCACTCCGAACCTGCAAAACAAAAGAAGTTTGACTTCACCTTTGAAAGGAAGCAGCTTTTACCTGCAGGGGTGCCGATTGTACGTCACATACGTCATGTTCTGAGTGCCTCGCTGGGGTGGCAGCCCTTGGCTTTATGGGGTTTTTCTGTGCTGCCCCAAACACAGGTTTAGTCAGTGACATCCTAATCCATGGGATGAAGGCTCGAAACCGCTCGATTCACGGAGATGTGGTGGTCGTGGAACTGCTTCCTAAAAATGAATGGAGAGGAAGAACCACGGCCCTGTGTGATAACGACAGTGACGACAAGGCCTCGGGGGACTCCCCGAGCGAGCCCATGCCCACAGGTGAGCCAGCTGGGACACCACTCTGCGTCCATTTTGCATGTGGAATTATGTTTTTTTCTCTTTAGTGATCCAGAAATACTGGCCTTATTTTATTTTATTTAAATTGACAAATAAAAACAGCATATATTTATCCTGTATAACAGGGTATTTTGGATATACACATACATTGTGGAATGGCTAAGTCCAGCTAGTTAACATATGAATTACCTCACATACTTATTTTTTGTGTTGAGAACACTTGAAATCTACTCTCCTAGCAATTTGCAAGAATACAAAACATTGTTATTAACAATAGTCACCGTATTATACAATAATAGTTATTAATATAAGACACAGTCCCTTTCCCTACCTTATCAGCTTCCCCTCTCCAGGTCTGTTTGAATCTCATCAGCACCCAAACATGCTGTGACAGCTCCCCTCCTAGAACAAAAGCAGAAGCCCTGTCTGGGTCCACATTCCTTCTAGCTTCTCTCTTGCTTCAGTTTACCATGAAACTCAGCAAAACAGTTAACTCTGCATTCTCTCTGCTTATTCTCACGTGTGCCATTTAGACACCTCCTCTCCCCCACTCCTCTAAAACTGCTCTTGTCAAGGTCACCAGTGATCTCCTGGCTGAAGTGCTGGTCAGTCCCCATCATCTGGAACCCGCCAGCGGCATCGGCTAGGGGACCACTGCCCCTGCTGCGGCTTCTGGGAGCCACGTCCTCTCGGTTCTCCTGCCCTAGTGGTGGTTCCTTCTCAGCTCCTTTGCTGGTTCTTCTACATCTTGTTGTCCCTCTTGGTTGTGCAGGGGACTCTGGATCTCCTGCTCTCTGCATTGTCTCCCTAGGACATCTCCTTTGTATCTCCAGCCCAGACCCCTCTCTCAGCTTCCGGTTTTGTTTGCTCAGTCGTCTCTTTGGCATCTTCCCCTGCATGTCTAATGGGCATCTCAGACTTAACAGAGTCCTGATTTCTACCCGCAACCTGCTCTTCCGCAAGTGTTCCCTCGTCTCAGTAAAGGACAGATTCATTCTTACAGTTGGTCAACCCAAAACACCTTGGAATTACCCTTGACTTTTTTTCACACATCAGCAAATCCTGGCAGCTCTAACGCTAATGTATGGCCTGAATTCAGCCACTTCCCATCCTTCCCACACCTCTCCTACTTCAGTCCACAGCAGGCCTCCCTGCTGGTCTCCCTGCTACCCTTCCCCCATATGTCTTTCTTTACCTGGAGAAACAATGATCCTTTAAAAAGTGAACTGGGTCCTGTCATGTCTCTGCTCAGAACTCTCCAATGGCTGCTTCCTGTTTCACTGAGAATAAAATCCAGAGTCCTGACCATGGCCTACAAAGTCCCACCAGCTGGGGCCACCTTCTGTCATCCTCCTCTTCATCCTTCTGCTCCAGCCACACTGACTGACTTATCCTTGCCATCACCTGGACCAAGCTTTCCCCAAACACCCTCACATCTGTTTTCCTTACTTCATTCAAGTCTCTCTCTGCTCAAATGTCACCTTATTTAAAATAGCTGCCACTTCTGACCCTCTATCAGTCTTGGTCACCTTATCCTACTTTGTATCTTTCTTAGCAGGTATCACTACTTCATATGTATATTTTTTTTGTCTGTTTTCCACCCCCACAGATACCCACGCTGATTTATGTTATGTAAACTCCATGAAATCAAGGACTTTGTCTGTTTTGATACTGCTATGTTTCCTGTACCTAGAACAGGGCCCTGACCTGGTAGGGGCTCAATAAATATTAATGAAAAGAAAAAAAAAGATGGTACTGTTTTTCTTGTCTTTTTAGAGACAAGGTCTTGCTCTGTCACTCAGCCTGGAGTGCAGTAGTGTGATCATAGCTCACTGTAACCTTGAACTCCTGGGCTCAAGCAATCCTCCCCACTCAGCCTCCCGAGTAGCTGGGACTGCAGGTACGCACTACCACGCCTGGCTAATTTTTAAGAAATGTTATGTGGAGACAGGTCTCACTATGTTGCCCAGGCTGATCTCAAACTCCTGGCCTCAAGCGATCCTCCTGCCTCAGCCTCCCAAAGCACTAGGATTACAGTTGTGAGCCGCCGCACCTAGCCTAAGATAGCACTTTTAACTATTAAAGTTTGGGTTTTTTTTTCTTGGCTTCAATCAATGATGATTAAAAGTGTGTATCAGACTTATGATTTGTATACTTTTCTGTGTATAATGGACCAAATGAGCTTGGCTAGTGAGAGAATGCAAGAAAGACAGTAAAACTGCACAGTAGAGGACATGGTTTAAATGAAGAGTGAAAATCATTGACTTTTCCAAATGTATAGAAACCTGAGATTGATAAGATAATGAAAAAAGAGAAAATGGGACAAATGGATTCTAAATGTCACATCAGGCCCCACAGAAGAAAAGGCATACTGACAATGTTATAAAAAAGTTACCCATCTTTGCTGGGTGCAGTGGCACATTCCTGTAGTCCCAGGAAGATCACTTGAGGCCAGGAGTTCGAGGCTGTAGTGCACTATAATAACACCTATGAATAGCCACTGCATTCTAAGTCTGGGCAACACAACCATCTCTAAAAAAAACAAAAACAAATTTTTATTTTTATTTTTCTTCTTTTTTTTTTTTTTTAAGAGATGAGTTCTTGCTCTGTTGTCCAGGCTGGAGTGCTGTGGTGCAATCATAGCTCACTGTAGCCTTAAACTCCTGGGCTCAAGTGATCCTCCCACTTCAGCCTCCTGAGTAGCTAGGACTACAGTAGGTGTACACCACCGCACCAAGCTAATTGTTAAATTTTTTTGTAGAGACAGGGTCTCGCTATGTTGCCCAAGCTGGTAACCAACTCCTGGCCTCAAGCCACCTGCCCACCTTGTCCTCCTAAAGTGCCAGGATTACAGGTGTTAGCCACTGTACCCAGCCACAACAACAAATTTTTTAAAAATTATCCATCTTAAAAAAAATTATCCATCTTTAGGCCGGGCGCGGTGGCTCATGCCTGTAATCCTAGCACTCTGGGAGGCCGAGGCGGGTGGATTGTCTGAGCTCAGGAGTTCGAGACCAGCCTGAGCAAGAGTGAGACCCCATCTCTACTAAAAATAGAAGAAATGATCTGGCCAACCAAAAAAAAATATATAGAGAAAAAATTAGCTGGGAATGGTGGCGCATGCCTGTAGTCCCAGCTACTCGGGGAGGCTGAGGCAGAAGGATTGCTTAAGCCCAGGAGTTTGAGGTTGCTGTGAGCTAGGCTGACGCCACGGCACTCACGCTAGCCCGGGCAACAGAGTGAGACTCTGTCTCAAAAAAAAAAAAAAAAAAATTATCCATCTTTAAAATGCTAACAAGGCAAATCTTTAAACATATTTTGATTTGTGTAGATGTGCTTGGAAAAAAAAATGGACATTGCATTTCTTCTTCTCTTCCTTACTGCTGAGCCAGAGTCCAGATAGGTGACATCTAACCATTTAATGCTTTATTTTGTTTTGTTTTCACAAAGGTCGAGTAGTGGGCATCCTTCAGAAGAACTGGCGGGATTATGTGGTGACATTTCCATCCAAAGAAGAGGTCCAATCTCAGGGCAAAAATGCTCAGAAAATCCTAGTTACACCGTGGGACTACCGAATTCCCAAAATTCGAATTAGCACTCAGCAAGCAGAAGCCCTCCAGGTAGCTGGCGTTCTACCTCTACTGTTCTCCTTCTGTCTTTGATAGCTTTTGAGCAGTCACAGGAAGCACTGTTAATTCCTTTGCAGAAGAGGAAATAAATTATTGATGGCTTCTGGCATTCGGAGATGCTGTTTTTAAAAAATTCTAAATATATAAGAACCATCCATTAAGTAGTCTATGGTTAATAAATGAAGGCCAGAGAGAAATTGTCCTAGGAAGAGCTGTGTAGGACAACCAGAGAGAACATACATTATCCAGCTGTCCAACACAGAAACTTTCAATAGATACACTTTGCCAACACTAACAAGCTTTCTTCCAGCAAGCAATATAGAAATACGATCACTCTGCCCTGTAGGGATGATGTAGTGGTACTTCACAGAATTGATTATCCATAAAGGAATATAGCACTGGAGAGAACACATAAACAAGAAAGTTAGAAATTAACCTTTCCTTGTGCCAAAGAGTATAGCCATTGCCCAATTTAATCCACCTGATGTTTTACAGTTTGTAAATGAGACACTAAAGCAGGATGTCCCCAGCCAGGAACCTGGTCATTGTCCCTTTTACCTCTTAAAGCTTATTGCAGGCTCTCCAGGCCAGTTGGGACTATTACACTTTCCATTTCCATGGTTTGCTGGAATTTTGGGGCAGTGGGGGTTCAGTTTACCCTGATACCTTCCTCCCCACCAAATAGCATCTTCAGACTTCAGAAAAAGTAGGCAGTAATTCCCACACACAAAAGATTGAGACTTTTCTTTTAAAACTTAATTTGGACCATGCATAATTGAGTTTTCCCCTTGTGTTGCAAGTGTTAACTCGAATGTATTACAGTTGGCTGTCTTGAACAGACTGAAATTTCCAGCCCACTTATTTGATATAGAGAGGTGATGCCTCTCTTCAAAGCCCTGGGCCAAGCATTTTCGTACCATCTGGCAATTTAGTAATAGGAATAATGAAAAACAAACAAAAAAAAAACCCACCACACACCACTATTGCAAATTGGCGGCTTTCTTTGGAACTTGGTGCTGTTTATCTCGTTTGTTTGATGCTTGTCATTGACCCACTTAACTTCTGGTGCTTGGCTGTTTTCTTTTTTCCCTTCGTGCAGGACTTCAGGGTGGTTGTGCGCATCGATTCTTGGGAGTCAACATCCGTGTATCCAAATGGACATTTTGTGCGTGTTTTAGGAAAAATTGGAGATCTGGAAGGGGAAATTGCAACCATCCTGGTGGAAAACAGTATTTCAGTTGTCCCTTTCTCAGAAGCTCAGGTCAGATTTTACATTTCCAACTATGTTTAAAAATGACACGTCAGTGTCTTATAGTCAGCACACATCCGTCCCCAGCACCTACAAGGACACCTAGTTATAGACTCAGCCACGTTCCCCTCCCTGTCAGAATCATTCAACCAGAGGCTGCATAAAGCTACAGGGGGAAAATTCCTGGGGTCGGTACATCTCTGACCCATGGGTCAAAAAATCATGCTCATTATGAAACAGTTTTTGTCACCTTTACAGAAAACAAAAATCCCATAAACATAAAACATCAGCTATTTCCATCACTTTATGATCTTTTAAAATCCTCATTCTTGCATAGCTATATTCATAGTGTGCACATACTATTTTCTGTTCTTTCACTTAAAATTATTTTTATGTGTTGACACAACCTACTTGTTTTTAATAGTTATGGTAAATTGCTGTGTACTGATGTACCCTAGTTTGCTTAAGCATTTCTCAATTGTCGGGCATTTTGCTGTTTAATTTTTCAGCATTATAAAAATGTTACTGCAAACGCTTTTGTAAACACTGCTGTTTTATTTCTCTTTGATCATTCCCTTGGAATGTAATCCTTAAAGTGAGATTACCGAGTCAAAGGGCATAAAAAATTTAAATAGCTTTTGTTACATATTGGCAGATTGTTCTCCAGAAAAATTGGACAGTTTACATTGCAATCAGGAGTGAATGGGTGTTCTTATTTTCATTATAATTTTTGACAGAACCAGGGCTATAATAGTAAAATATTTTAGAATATTTTACATTATTAAATTTTCATGTTTAACATTAGTTTCTGGAAATTATTTATTGACTTGTTTGGTAGCTATTGGTGAAAATGTTAGAATAAAACAAGTGTGGGCTAGACTTCATAGGACTAGAATTCTCTCTTCCCTTTCAGCCTACTTAACTGCAAATTGATGGCTTAAACAGGTAATAATGGAGAGAAAATGCCCTAGATTGTTCCTATTTAAATTATCTTTAAGGAGTGAGCTTTTAATATTTGAGACGTGTTGATTTTTTTCAGGGCTTGACTTAAATGCTCAGCTACATTTAGACATACAATCTTTTGAAAATGGGGTACATGTTGTACTCTTCTAAGACACCCATTTACTTTTGTTCCAATCCCCTCTCAGTAAGGAGGCTGGTAGAAGTTGCAGGACATTTCCTGTCAGACTGTAAGGGTCCTCAAGGGTGGGGGACTGTGTCTTTCCTGTTGACTCCTGACTTTCCAAAGCCTAGTACAGCACCTGAGACATCTCAGGTGCCTGATAAATAATTATTGATCAGAAGAAGCAAACATAGGTTGATGCAGAAGGTAACTGGAAATGAATGAATTTCTATGCAGTCACATTGAGACTATTAGAGTAGATTTTTATAGAAATTTGTGGTGCATGAATTGCTGAATATTTGGCCTCTTGTACAGATGTGTGAGATGCCAGTGAACACACCAGAAAATCCCTGGAAGGTGAGTCCTGAAGAGGAACAAGAACGTCGAGACTTGAGGAAAACCCATCTTGTGTTCAGCATTGACCCCAAAGGTTGTGAAGATGTGGATGACACACTCTCAGTCAGAACCTTGAATAACGGCAACCTGGAGCTTGGGGTACACATTGCAGATGTGACACACTTTGTGGCACTAAATTCTTACATTGATATTGAAGCTAGAACAAGGTAATGCCATTTGAAATCAGCACTATGGTTGTGTGTATGTGACTGTATGTTTTGTATCTGTGTTTTCAAAACAAGTATCTCATCTCTGTGCAATTTGGAAGATCCCTTGCAGAAAGAAAAAGTTGAGGGCCACTGCCCTTTTTCCTTTACAAAAATAATCAATTTACCTTTCCTTTTTAAAATAACCTTTCCACACATTGTTTCTTACTAAATTGAAATGGGTTAAATTTTCATGTAGTAATATACTATTGTATATAATACTGGATCATTACACTTCGATTTTTCTTATACAAATAAGATTCTGGTCACTTTTCTTCCTTCCTTATATCGGTGGAAGAATATTGAGCCCAAAGCAGTATCACTTAGAAAAGCGGGACATGGGAATAGTTTTATTACTCAGTCTGCTGCACTTTATGAAACAGCAACAGCCTTGGGGAATTTGTACTGAGATGTTGGCCATTTACCTCACCGCAGCCCATGCAGTCAGCAGTTCTGCTTCGCGCTGCTGAAGGTCACGTTGCCCGCATGTGTCATTCACAGGGCCACCACCTATTATTTAGCAGATCGCCGCTACGACATGCTGCCCTCCATCCTCAGTGCTGATTTGTGTTCCCTCCTGGGAGGCGTTGATAGGTGAGTTTATAATTTTTGTCTTCCAAGTTTGCCCTGGCCCTTCTGTGGTTTCTCATGCCCCCTGCTTCTGGCCTCTTTCTTCTTTCCTGTATGCTCCTACCACGCCACCCCATGCCCCACTCTGCGTCTCCCCTCCACCCTCTCTACCCCCCTGCACCACTTATTTTGAGGCAGTTTCATTTCTCTAGCCTTCCCTTCCTCTCCTCTGTTCTCTATGCTGGCTGTAAGGCTGCTTCTCCCTCTCTTGCTGGCTTTTTAAAGTCAGCTCAAGTCTGAGAACAAATGCTTCATGAGCATACGCTCCCTGGTTGAAGGTGTTTTGCGTGAGGATCATGAACTTAGGGAGTTTTTTGTTTATTTGTTGTAGTTAAAGTTTATGTTTATCTTTGACTTGGTAATAAAAATCATATAGTCCAAAATTCATAGGTTCCAGAAGATATTTAATGAAAGACTCCTTCCTCTCATTTTCCCTTAGTTACCAATTTCTTGTGTGTTTTTCTAGATATAACACACACACACACAAATGTAGATATGTGATCTTTCCTTTTTACTCAAATGGTGACTATATATGGATACACACACACACACACACACACACACACACACACACACACACTCTGTTCAGCACCTTCCTTTTTTTTTTTAAAACAATGTATCCTGGGCCGGGCACAGTGGCTCACGCCTATAATCCTAGCACTCTGGGAGGCCGAGGCGGGCGGATCCTTTGAGCTCAGGAGTTCGAGATCAGCCTGAGCAAGAGCGAGACCCCGTCTCTACTAAAAATAGAAAGAAATTATATGGACAGCTAAAAATATATATAGAAAAAATTAGCCAGGCATGGTGGTGCATGCCTGCACTTGGGAGGCTGAGGCAGGAGGATCCCTTGAGCCCAGGAGTTTGAGGTTGCTGTGAGCTAGGGTGATGCCACGGCACTCACTCTAGCCTGGGCGACAGAGTGAGACTCTGTCTCAAAAAAAAAAAAGAAAAATGTATCCTGGAAATCATTCCATGTTAATAACAGTTGCTTATCTATGGAAACTTGGATAGTTTCCAGTCATTTCTATTACAAACAAAACTGTATTGAATTGCTTTGAACGTGTCATTTCACATTTTTAAAAAGTACAGTATATCTGAAGGAGAAATTTTTCAAAGTGGAATTTCTGTGTCAAGGGTATGTGCAGTGGCCAGGGGCGGTGGCTCACGCCTGTAATCCTAGCACTTTGCAAGGCCAAGGCAGGGGGATCACTTGAGGTCAGGATTTTGAGACCAGCCTGAGCAACATAGCTAGACCCTGTCTATGCAAAATTTTTTTTAAAAAATTAGCCAAGTGTGGTGATGCATACCTGTAGTCTCAGCTGCTTGAGAGGCTGAGGCAGGAGGATCACTTGAGCTGGGGAGATTTTAAGGTTGCAGTGAGGTATGATGATGCCACTGCCCTCATTCCCAGGCAACAGAGCAAGACCCTGTCTCCAAAAAAGTGTGTGCACTTGTGTTTAGATCATTATAATCTAATTTCCCTCCTTAAAGGTTGTGCCAATTATATTCCCACCGTCAATGTATGAGAGTGCTTATTTCCCCACAGCCTTGCCAACACAGTATGTTGTATTTTTTCATCTTTGCCAATTTGATAAATGAAAAATGGTATTTAAGAGTAGTTTTAATTTGCACTTTTCCTACTATGAGTAAAGTTAAACATTTTTTGTATCTTCAACAGTCACTTATATATACTTTTCTGTGAACTACATTATGTTCTTTGCCCATTTTTCTTTTGGGTTAATGATTTATTACTATTGATTTGTAAGAGCTCTTTGCATATTAGGAAAATTAGCCCTTTGTTTTTTGTGTGTTGCAAATGTCTATTTTTTAAATAAAATGATTTGGTGGCAAAGTGATTCTTTAGTAAATGAACTTTAACCTATCATCAAGATTGATATCATAGTTCAGAGTCACCTATAGTATTTGAAAGGCTTTGCTCTGGTTTACTGGGGAGCTAAATAGACTTGACTGTATCAGGGCCATGCTATTCTAATCAAAATAGAGAACTATAAGGTAGTGTTTGTAGTAGTCACACGTGAACTCACTTCAAATTTGTTCAGAGCTCAGCAGAACCTAGTCTAACTTTGTTTTAATTTAAAATATTTTTTGATTTAGTGGTAGAGTGGTTGAATTGAAAAATTGAACCAGAAACCTATAGCAATATCATTTGTTTCAAGTTACATTTAGAGTCAAGTTCTGCTTGTTTCAAAAATAGAAGAATTGAATCATGACCTTGTCAATGTTACTGGTTTTGTAGGTATGCTGTAAGTGTCATGTGGGAATTGGATAAAACCTCTTATGAAATTAAGAAAGTCTGGTATGGCAGAACCATTATTCGATCAGCATACAAACTGTTCTATGAAGCAGCCCAGGAACTACTAGATGGAAACTTCAGCGTTGTTGATGATATTCCAGAATTCAAAGACTTGGATGAAAAGAGCAGACAAGACAAGCTGGAGGAGTTAGTGTGGGCAATTGGAAAGTTGACTGACATAGCCCGCCATGTCCGCGCTAAACGAGACGGTTGTGGTGCTTTGGAACTGGAAGGGGTAGAGGTTCGCGTACAGCTAGATGAAAAGAAGAACATTCATGACCTCATCCCCAAGCAGCCCCTGGAAGTCCATGAGACGGTGGCTGAATGCATGATCCTGGCCAACCACTGGGTAGCCAAGAAGATCTGGGAGAGCTTCCCTCATCAGGCTTTGTTGCGCCAACACCCTCCTCCACACCAGGAGTTCTTTTCTGAACTCCGGGAATGTGCTAAAGCAAAAGGCTTCTTCATAGATACGCGGTATTATTCTTTTGAGGGGGTAGGGGGATGGAAAGGAGTGCTGTACATTTATCTATCTTACAGTTCTTAAAATGTTAACAGCCAGATCTTTGACCAAAAATAGAAAACTTTTTGGCTCTCTTCATTTTTTAAGAGATATTTTTCTGTCTTCATTGTTAGGCATAGAGACTTAAAACAAGTTTATTTAGGCACACTTTTGACCCACTGCAATTTGTAACATAGAAGTAAGGAACCCATTACCTTTGGTTTAATTTCATCTACCCCTTAGACAAATACCAAGAAGTAATCCTATTCAATACTTATTTCTTGAAATGCAGCGTATCTCTGTGACAGTATCATAAGACACTGCACCAATGGTAAATTTATACCACCCTCCATAGAATGAGACATTTTTACTCTCCATCTCTGGGATAAAATATTTCTCCCATTAAAAATGATGTATAAAGAGGATTTTTTAAATATCTCGTTGTCAAGTAACAGGTACTAATTAAAATATCATCTATTTATGAAAATGGATTTTTTTTTTGCTTCTGCCTTCAGGCAATAGTATCTTTTGCTTATGTGTCTGGTGGTCATTGGTTGAGCTGTCTGCATGCTGGGCATACGTGCCAAGGGCTCTGAGCCATGCTCTTGATTAATCCTTACAACTCTGAGGTAATGGCAGTATCATTCATATTTTACAGATGGGGATTTAAGTCTGGAGAGATTAAGTAACTTGCCTATAATTTAACAGTCAGGGCAGAGCCAAGATTTGAATCCAAGTCCATCAGACTTGAAAGCTCATATTAGGGACCACCTATCACATTGCTTCTCTGTTCATCATCGTCCTCCACCTTTCCTTCCCCCTTTTCTCTTAGCCAGCCACAATATAGAACTGAATTATATGTTGTATTATTAGTTTTGTTTTTAATATACCTATATATTTTGGGGGGTTTTAAAAATTATTTTGAGAATAAATAAATAGAATGCTTCCCAGCTCTTTAGAAAAAGAAAAATTAATTTAGGTTTCTTTTATTTGTGCACCTCAGATCTAGTTTTGTTTTGTATTTTTAACTCCCTCTGGCTCAGTAATTCTTGTTATTAAAAAAAAAAAGAAAAAGTCCATTCTTTGACCTGTACAGGATGTTTAAGGTTAAGGGTGTTAAAATTTCAATTCAACAAGTATTTGACCACCTAATATGCACAAGCACTAATTTAACCTGGTATGAATCAGCATATTACTTTCTACTACTTCAGAAATTTATTGAGCAAGCATGGTGGCTCACACCTGTAATCCTAGCACTCTGGGAGGCTGAGGCGGGAGGATTGCTTGAGGTCAGGAGTTCGAGACCAGCCTCAGTTACAAATGAGACCCTGTCTCTACTAAAAATAGAAAGAAATTAGCTGGCCATCTAGAAAGAGAAAAAAAAAAAAATTTAGCTGGGTGTGGTGGCACACGCCCATAGTCCCAGCCACTTAGGAAGCTAAGGCAGGAGGATTGCTTGAGCCCAGGAGTTTGAGGTTGCTGTGAGCTAGGCTGACGCCATGGCACTCTATCCCGGGCAACAGAGTAAGACTCTGTCTCAAAAAAAAAAAAAAAGAAAAGAAAAGAAATTTATTTAAATTCTGACACTCTTTCTTTGTCTAAACCTTAAAGCAAACTAGATTTCTATAGTTGAAAAGAGATGCTTCTGAAATATGTCCAAAATAAATTTAACTATTGGCAGATGAAGGTATTCAGATAGATGATCATGTGAAGGGTTCCTCTCTGAGTACTGACTTGTAAATTACTGTTTGGGACTAATTGAAGGTTTTTCTGTTCTCTGTCAGGTCCAATAAAACACTGGCTGATTCTCTGGATAACGCAAATGACCCCAATGATCCTATCGTAAACAGGCTGCTGCGCTCTATGGCGACACAGGCTATGTCTAACGCACTGTATTTCTCCACTGGATCCTGTGCAGAGGAAGAGTTCCATCATTATGGTGAATGATAAAAGTTTCCTACATGTGGCTATAACTGAGCAAGTTATTTAAAAAGAATTTTTTTGTTGTTTATTTTGATCTTCTGGTTTCTTTTTGAAGGTCTTGCTTTAGATAAATATACCCACTTTACTTCTCCAATAAGAAGATATTCAGATATTGTAGTGCACCGATTGTTAATGGCAGCCATTTCAAAAGATAAAAAAATGGAAATTAAGGAAAATTTGTTCAGTAACAAAGATCTTGAGGAATTATGCAGATATATCAACAACAGAAACCGAGTAAGGAATTTTAAAATTCTTATTCATCATCTCTGCTAAGAGAGTATCAGCTTTATTGTGTAGTAGAGTGAAGTATCATGTATTCTCACAAATTATTTTTATAGAGTATTCTAACCAGTGCTTTCAATACATTTACAGATTTTCTGAAGTAACATATGGATTTGGGAGATTTGACAATAGATTAGATGTTTTTCCCAAAAGGTGGAAATGTAAAGGTTCAAGCAACACATAAAGATATGAAGACAGAAAGATCATCTATCATCTTACCACCCAGAGATAACCATTACTGACAATTCTAGACAATGCTAACATTTTTATTTATAAAAATATCATTCCTACTGTTGGAAATCTGCTTTTTTCACTTAACACATCTGTTATTGATAGCACACCATGTCAATAAAAATAGTCACATCATTATTTTAGAAGCTGCTTTGTATTCTACTTCATATTATTACTAGTTGCCACAAGATTGCACAGCATAGAACTAGACTGTTGGGTGATGCAGAAAATTAGAAACTAATATAATTTTCTGTATCCAATGTTCTAGTTTTCTGGTGTGCAATATTGTAGCCATTAGCCATGTCGGCTATTTAAATTTAAATTAGAAGTAGAGATTCAGTTCCTCAGTCACACTAGCCACATTTCACACTCTCACTAGCCACTCCTGCTTATTGCCTACCTATCGGGCAACACAGATACAGACATTTCCATCACTGCAGAAAGTTCAGTTGGGCAGAGCTGTTCTAAGCAATCTACTTTACAACCATCCTTGTGTTTATACTTTCAAAGACTTCTCAGATTATTGCTTGGATAAATAAATTCCTAGAAATGGAATTGCTGAGCCAAAAGGTATTCACAAATAAACCTTTGATACATATTACTAAACTGTCCTCCTTAACAGCAGTGCTAATTTACACTTCCAATAGGATTTCGGTAGGACAGGCTTGAAAGGAAAGAAAGGTAAGACATATGTGTGATACTTTTCCTGTATCCAAAATGGACATATCCCAAATTTGGCAACCTCTACTTTGATTAACTGTAAACAAGTTTCATTTTATAAAAGCGTTCATTTTCTAAGACATTTTTGAGGGGATAATACTGGATGGCTAAGTTCCCACAAAAATGGATTTAATTCATAATATAGAACAGTTTTTATATGAATAGTTTTATAGAATCTAACCTTTTTATCATGCTTGTCACAAGTGGCTTAAAAAAAGAATCTTACCTTTTTAAAGACATTGTTTCTGTGGGAATATGAACTTCATGTTTCTTCTGGAAATGTCAGGGAAGTATGTTATAATGCTTTGGGGTTGCACTTCTTCCAGGCAGCACAGCATTCTCAGAAGCAGTCTACTGAGCTCTTCCAATGCATGTACTTTAAAGACAAAGACCCCGAAACTGATGAGCGTTGCATATCTGATGGAGTTATTTATTCAATCAGAACAAATGGTGTACTTGTATTTATACCAAGGTATGTTCCATCTAATGCAATGGTGAGAAATCGTAATTAAACTAAAAGTGTAGAATACAGACATTTGATTATTTAACAACTATTTATAAAGTTACCACATGTGCATAATTTATTTAAGCAACTATTTATAAAGTTACCACATGTGCGTAATGTATAATTCAGTTTCTAAGTATGAAGTAGGAGATTGGAGTACATATATATGTACATCTCTATTAATCTTAGGATTTTACTTTCTTATCTAGCAAAATATTTTGTTTCCATCTGCTAAGGTGAAATAAATATTCAGAGGCAAACAACAGGAAAAGTGACTTTGTTTTTAATCTAGAAGAAAACTAGCATTTTAGATAAGTATACATGGTCTGCATACTAAGAACACATTATCTCTGTGGATTTCTATTCCGGCAATGATTCAGGTTTGGGATTAAAGGTGCTGCTTACCTAAAAAATAAAGATGGTTTCGTGATCTCATGTGGCCCAGACAGCCATTCTGAATGGAAACCAGGATCCCTTCAACGATTTCAAAACAAAATTACCTCTACAACAACAGGAGGGGAATCCGTTACGTTCCATTTGTTTGACCATGTAACAGTAAGTCTGTATTTATATTAAGTATTGTTATCAACATAAAGAACAAAGAATATGATTTAGTAATATGTATCTTCTCCTCTATGGCAGGTAAGAATATTTGTACAGGCCTCACGCTGCCATTCTGATACAATCAGACTTGAAATAGTAAGTAACAAACCATACATGATACCAAATACAGAACTTTTTCATCAGAATTCCCTCTTGCTGAAGAACGAATTAGTGAAAGAAGTAACTAGATCTGTGGAAGAAGCTCAGCTTGCCCAAGAAGTCAAAGCAAACCTCATTCAGGAAGAATATCAAGAATATTGCCAAACAAAGGGAAAAAGCCTATACACACTTCTAGAGGAGATAAGGGACCTAGCTCTCCTGGATGTTTCAAACAATTATGGAATATGAACTACTCTTAATTAAAAGAGCTTTTTCTTACATGAATGTTTTACCATCTTTTCAGACTTCAATTTTATGTGTCACTCAGTGCTCTAGTCAATCAGGACTGGGTAGCTTTTTCATATGTGTAAAATGTTCTCATTCATTAAAGTTGCATTAAATAACATGTGATTAGGTCATTACAGAAACTGATCTTTCAGTTATGAGTGGATGGTGAATGGTGGCTCTGCAAGGCAGGTTGCTAGCCTCTTTTTAATAAACCCAGAATTTTTGGTTACCCTATCTCAAATCAACTCTTTCAAAATAACTTTTATTTTTCCAGTAATTGCTACACTGGGCCACTTGGGTCATAGGCTCCTCTGACATTTGTCAGGGAAGTTTTCAGTCACTTTCAAGTAATAAGACTTAGTCCTGTCCCCCTACCCACTTTAAAGCTCCTGTTTCATATTTGACTCAAGCTTTCTCTGCTGTCCCCAGCACTAGTTGGGAATAGGGCAAAGGGAGCATAATAGGATGCACAGGGAAGTTGTCTCAAAAGTCCTTCTCACCACCCCATTTTGTTGAGTACTCCTCAGATGTTCCTTTGCCAGCAAACTCATCACTGACAAATCTGTCATCACTTCTGTCTAATCCAGTTCATGAGGGAGGGTAGAACCCGGAACAGGCCCTCCCTGAGGAAGCAGTTTCTCTAGGCCTTTGTTGCACCTTGAAACTGGGCTCCATCTTCTAGCCGATTCCCTATTGGCAGCAATAAGCTACAATCCTCTGGAAGCACGTGCCTCTTGGCCCATCATGATGGCAGTTCCCAGCAAGCCCACAGCCCCCATTCCCCAAGTTCTTGTGCTCAACTTCCTGGCTTTTCAAT
Source organism: Varecia variegata (assembly GCA_028533085.1). Taxonomy (NCBI): domain Eukaryota; kingdom Metazoa; phylum Chordata; class Mammalia; order Primates; family Lemuridae; genus Varecia; species Varecia variegata. Next base: position 100,797,546 of record CM052442.1, on the reverse strand, counting down.
CACACCATCTTTGTCACTCCCTATCCCCACCTGAAGTCAGAAAGCCTGAAGAGAACAAGATGCCTCACCTGGCTTTGTGGATGGAAGCCACTCTACACCATCACTTTCCCCTTTTGCCAAGGGAAGAGAAGGTGAGAGCCTTTCCTTACAAACACTAGTCTTATAAAAGTTAACCTTCTTCCCAGTCTCCTCCTTTGTAAAAACTAGCTTAGCCTTTCCCTGCCCCTCCATGCCAAGAACCAGACCTTCTTTAAACTTGGTTGTCAACATGATGCTTCTCATCTGTAACTACCCACTCCACCAGGTAAGAACTCCAATCACCATCTGGCCCTAACACTTCTAGCCTTATAGGCACCATTCCCAAGTCTTCCTTATTCCCTAAATCTTTATATCATTCTTGTACACATTCTTCCCATTACTTTTCCCCATGATACTTTGCAAGTTTCTCTCCAACTAGTCGGTAAGGTACCAAGGAGCATTCTTTGAACTTCCCTAGCACCTATGAGGACCAGGCAATATGTCAGCCTTTAATGTGACCTTTTAAGTTATTAAAGTAATTCCTCAAAATACATAAACCTTAAATATTTGCCAAAAGTGTAAACTGCAGAACTAAACAGCAATGAGAATCTATCATAAAGCCTCTAGAGATAGTCTGTAAGACAATTTTTATTTTTACTTTTTAAAAATGGATTAACATTCAGTATATATTTACATCTTAAAATATCACCCAACTTAGTGAAAACAAGGCATTCAATGGCACACTAGCAACAGAAGCTGTTTATTAACTAATCATTTTATGAAGTCATATCTATATAAAAATAAACACTATAGAGAATAGACTTCAGTTAATAAGTGACAAGTGTAATTATAAATAAATACCAGGTTTCTGTTAATACTAACCTTGCAAGATAGCAAGTTAATAGATACATTTTCTCTTACTGGAGGACTATCTAACCTCAGATTTCCGGATAAAACATAAAGCTACTACTGCACATTTTAAAAGGATTGGTCCAGTTGAGTTTCCTCTAATTTTAATTCTTCCTCTTCATTTAAAGTACTAGCAGGAGCATCATTATGTGGATTGTCCAGAATGTCTTTGCTTAGTCCATTTGACTCCTCCTTTTGATCCTCACCAGTAAGAACCTCTTCAATTATCTGTGCCCTGGGTGTATTCATTAACATGTCTGAAAGAGAAATATCATCGGTACTCATGATAAGCACCTAATCCAATCTTACCTCAAATACAAATCTCTTCAAGAGTTTAGATTAGTAGAAATGAAATCTGTGATCACTCAGTGTTAATTATCAACTTTCTTCTAAATAAATTTTTTTTTTACAGTAGTTCCATTTAAAAAGCGAAAGGGTCTTGCATAGTATTAAACTCAAACTCTCAAATTATACTAAAATGTAACTGTTCTCATTCAAAATCAGAACTACTAGAAAGATTATTTAAATACTCAAAGGCACCTAACAGTTTTATGTCAAAGTGACCTACAGTAAAGAAAATTTAAGATACTTATTTCCATTTGGGCAAATTTTAATTTGTGTATTGCAAATACAAGGTGAGCCTTAAATACCAATTTTCAGGTATAGTTGATATTGACAGCAAGGAAGCCACTGCCATCAATAATGGTCGTATCTTCATGTAATTTTTTAGATGTTAGTAATAAAACATCCATTTGTAAAGATAAAAATTCATTTTAATTGAAAAAATCATGATAATGCAGTTAATAATTTTCACCTGAGAATTATATTGGGTGAAACTTGTTTTTAAAACATGGTATCTATTAACTCTTATTTTCCCACTCTGAAAGGAAAATCTGGATTGGAAATGGAAAAAAGACATATGCAATCCTGCTTACTTCATTCAAAACCAACTTGCAATTCTTTTTAAATATAGTTGTTACAAACCCAGTCTGTTTTAAAAATAGCAAATTTTAAGTGAGAAGGGGCTTCAAGTGAGAAGGGGCTTATCTACAGATAAGCAAACAGCCACCAAAAGTGCACCACACAAGAAAAGTGACACAACACAATAAAAAGGATTTCAGAATCTATTCATGTCACAGCCAACCACTCTAAAATCCTCAATGGGTGCAGAAGGCATTTTATGTTTAGGAAATTATCATAATAATAAATTTTCATAGGCTGGGCGAGGTGGCTCATGCCTATAATACTAGCACCCTGGGAGGCCAAGGTGGAAGGATCACTTGAGGTCAGGAGTTCAAGGTTAGCCTAAGCAAGAGCGAGACCCTGTCTCTACTAAAAATAGAAAAAATTAGCCAGGCAACTAAAAATAGAAACAAAAAATTAGCCGAGTGTGGTGGCACACGCCTGTAGTCCCAGCTACTCAGCAGGCTGAGGCAGGAGGAGCTCCTGAGCCCAGGAATTTGAGGTTGCTGTGAGCCAGGCTGATGCCACAGCACTTTAGCCCGGGCAACAGAGTGACACTGCCTCAAAAAAGAAAAAAAATTAATTAAAAAAAATAATACATTTTCA